>JAQJVL010000115.1:1554437-2210838 GCA_035578905.1 Stictocephala bisonia | reverse complement strand
AAACGTGGTCTTAAGTATACTTATATTTCTAGTGTAATAATAAGGACAATTAATTTAATATATTCATTAACAATTCTCTAAAATTGTATAGTACATTCTAACTACTTTCCCCTCGTTTATTCACTGTTTTAATTATCATTTATAGAAACTGAATATGTAAATCATAAAGCATTGGGTTCTGTGAGATAATTAAAAAATATACAGTAATGCAATTATTAAAGAGAACAGTTTTTTTTCACAGCAAAGTGAATGTTAAAGTAAAAAGAATTGTTAAAAACATTACATATATAAACATTTTATCAAGACAAGACTATGGGAATAGGAATGTGGAAGGGAGGAGATTGCTAGATATGTGTCAAAGGAATGCGTTGACGATTGGAAACGGGAAATTCCGAAAGAGAGAGAGTCATATGGTGACGAGATACAGCTGGGATGGGGTACAAAAGAGTGTCATCGACTACATCATAATGGACAGGGAATGGGGGGGGAAAATCCTGGATGTGAAGGTGATACCCAGCGTGAGTATGGGTGGGGACCACAGGCTGCTGGTCGGGGTGTTTCGGATTAAAATGAAAGAAGTTGCGACAAGCAAACCTATAAGAAGAATAAAATGCTGGAAATTACTGGAGGAGGAAAAAAGAGAAGAATTCAAGAGGATAGTGAAACAACACTTACCAAGGACGGAAGTAGGTGATGTGGAAAGTGAATGGAAGCTCTTCAAAGAGTCACTGGTAAGCGCAGCGGAAAGGGTATGTGGAAGAACATCGGGAAGGAAGAGAGATAAGCAAACGTGTTGGTGGAATGAGGAGACAAGACGGGGGGTAAAGGAAAAGAATAGAGCTTGGAGGAAATGGTGGAAGTCAAGATCCCAGGCAGATAGAGAGGACTACATAAGGAAAAAGAGGGAAAGTGAAAAGATAGTAAGAGAAGCGAAGGAGAGAGCTTGGGAGTCATTCACAGATAAGTTGGAGAGGGATATGGAAGGAAACAAAAAGCTATTTTACAGCATGATGAAAAACAAGAAAAGGAAAACAGAGAGTGCCCTGACGATGAAAAGAGAAGACGGAGAGCTGGTGGGGGGTGAAGAAATCAAAGGAATGTGGAAAAATTATTTTCAAAAACTACTGAATGAAGGGTATATTGATGGGGAGGAAGAAGACAACGATTATTATCTGGAGGGTTTGGAAGGTATAAGTTGGAAGGAGACAGAGGATGCTTTGAAAAGAGTGAAAAATGGGAAGTCTGCAGGACCGGATGAGATATCAATAGACATGATCAAAACATTGGGTCCTATAGGAATACATTGGCTGCAGAGGGTGTTTGGATGTGTATGGAGGAGTAGAAGAGTACCGGACGATTGGGGAAAGGGAGAAATTATAACACTGCACAAGAAGGGGAGCAGAAGAGAGTGTAAAAACTATAGAGGAATAACTTTGACGAGCCAGGTGACCAAGGTGTTTGAGAGAATATTGTTAAACAGGATAGAAGGAACAGTGGAGGAACAGATGGGTGAGGAACAACATGGGTTCAGGAAAGGAAGAAGCACCATAGATCTGATTTTTGCAGTGCGGCAAATGATCGAGAAGTATTGGGAATATGACAAGAAGTTGTTCATGGTGTTCATAGATGTGGAAAAAGCATATGATACTGTTAACAGAAGTAGTATATGGGAGAGCTTGAGGAGGATAGGAATAGATGAAAGAATGATTGGATGGATGAAGGAGTTATATAGGACACATAGATGTAGGGTTAGAACTAGTATGGGGAATACTGAGTGGTTTGAAGTAAAAAAGGGGCTGAAGCAAGGGAGTGTTTTATCACCAGTTTTGTTCAATGTAATAATGGAGGTGATGCTGAGGGAAATTAAGGAGGATGTAGGAGGAGGGGTGAATGCGATGTTGTTTGCGGACGACATTATGTTGTGGGGGGAAAGTATAGAAGAAGTGCAGGAGGTATTGAATAAGTGGAGTGTAAAGATGATGGAGAGAGGTCTGAAGGTGAGCATGGAGAAGAGTGAGGTGATGGTGGTGGGTAGAGATACGGACCTGGGAGGGGTCGTGGAGTTGAATGGGGAGAGCTTGAAGAAGGTGGAGGAGTTTAAGTATTTGGGAACAGTGTTATCGAGCAATGGGAAAATGGAGCAAGAAATAAGTAACAGATTGGAAATGGGTGGTAGGTTTTTTGGAAGCGTGAAACACCTGGTATGGGATGGAAGTGTACCACAAAGGGCCAAGGTAGCAATGTTTAAAACTTATTATAAACCCATGGTGACGTATGGAGCTGAGACGTGGAGATTATCGGAAAGGGAGTGGAGTAGGATACAAGCGGGGGAGATGAGATTTCTAAGAGCCATCAAAGGCAAAACACGAAGAGATAGGATCCAGAATGACGAGATAAGAAGAGGTTTAACTGAAGAGAGTTTGAGAATGGGGGTGGAGAGGTCACGGTTAAGATGGTACGGGCATGTGAAGAGGATGAGACAAGAAAGAATACCTAGAAGAATGGAGGAGATGGAAGTGGTGGGCAGAAGACCCAGAGGAAGACCTAGGGGAAGATGGTTGGATGGCGTGAAAGTCGATGTGGAGAAGAGGGGGGTTGTGTGGGGGGAGGTGATGAGAAGAGAGATGTGGAATAACAAACAGGAATGGAGAGGCTTGGTGAACGCCCGAACCCAGGAGTGAACTGGAGCGGGTTTCCGGATATGTATGTATCAAGACAAGACTAATTAGTTATAAAATTATGTAAAATGATGAAACGTGTCGAATCAAATTTAATGAAGAAAATTAAAATAAGAATCTCTAGGCTTTAAATGAATTATTTTCTTTTTATGAGGGTAGACAAATGTTTAACGTTTGACTTAAAAAATAAAAACAAGGGTGATAATTTAATTATATGGTTAGATTTAGAAAACAATTACATATAAAGCTGAAAGATCAAAATAAAGCTTATCAATAAAAGAACTGAATGTAAAATAGTTTTACAACATACCGTTTCACGACATCAACTAAGTCCTACTTGTCATAGCGGTCGAGGTCACTCATCTGCATCACTCTTATGGAGTCCTCACCCTCTCTAGGCTTCACAATCACCTTTCCATTTATAAAGCTGGCGAAGTGCAGCTTCCTCTCGCGGTAGAGGCGACGAGCCCGACCGAGTAGAGCCTTATTGGAGCTGGTCAGATGCTCGTTGATCCATACAGAGGTGCTCGGGAAGTTGTTAGACACCTCAGATGCAGATAGCTTCCCCTTTTGTCTGAAGGCTCGTAACCATGTCTCCTTACAGGTCCGTGAGATGAACTGCGCGATTATGGGAGGATGGACGTGTTTCCTAGAGAATAGTCGAAGACGATGTGCCATAGACACATCCTCCACCTTGAATGGAACTCTGATGGCTTGCGCAACGCTGCTTAAGACTGCAACCATTTGCTCCCCGTCTGTAACTGGAATTCCGACGAACTCTAGGTTAGCACATCTTGAATGCTGTTCCAGGTCGAGCACCTGAAGCCGCAGTTGTCTGGTTTCATCCTTCTGAGCCACGTTAGCCTCCTCCAACTTGTCGCACCTGTCCCGTAGACCAGTTTGTTGGACCTCGATGGTAGCCACTTTATCGGTTAGAGTGCGAAGGTCTTTTCTCATTGAGTTGATCGATCCTTGTATACCACCCATTTTGCCATCAATGGAACTTAAATCAGACTTGAGTGAATTAATGGCCTCAAGTATAAGCCTTCTCTCTTTGGCAGGTTCGTCGGTGCTCTTCACTGACGTAGATTCATCCCTACACTGGTCACACCTCCAAACCTTGGTGCTTCTTGGCTTATAGTTACGGACGCAAGCCGCGTGGAACGTAAACTCACAATCGGCACATTTAGCGACAACTTCCTGGCCTACAAACTCCACTTTACACTTTTCACAAAAAGGCATGGTCGTTTATACAAATTTTAAGAACAAGTAAAATATTAATTAGAAATAAATTAGTGCTAATAAATGAACGAAAACTAATAAATGAACATGCAAAGTGCCACTGAGCAGGAATGAGCTAGCAGACTAGATAAGCCAGAGAACTCTTATTAGCTCCTCGCACATCGGCAGCCTGAAGCGAACTGAATGTTATGTTCCCACTTCTTATATAAAATATTTGCAACACTTTGTAAAGATAAAGTGATTTGGTAATAACTTTCTTCAGTTCTGATTAGACTTTTTGTATTCATTTATTTTCTATTCTGAACTTCACATTTACACAAAAGTACAAGTAAATCATAATCTTATTTTTCAATGAAAGCTTTCGATCAAGTTTACTTAAATAGTTCAGTAACAAATTTTAACAGAAGCAATAAACTATTTATTTTTAAGACATATAGCGGCAAAAAACGTATAATTTTGTAATAAACATGAATATTGGAACAAGTTCCAGATAGATGGATAGTTACAATTGTTTTCAAATGGCTGTTCATAAAATTATTTCCACATTTTACTTCTTAAGCGTTTAATGCTATCGATATTCTCCAAAGCTTCTGGTTTCAACCCCGACAAAGCACTATTGAAGCATGAGAGAAACATTTAGAACCTTGTACATATTGAAACTAGTTCTGTCACACTGTTGCACCAGGAGTTTTGAAGAATTTAACCCTCCTGGTGTTCACTATACAAACCTAAAATGTTGCCATGTTTTTAGTGGTCGTGCAGACTTTTCTTTAAAAAATCATAATAAATTTAATTTGTATAGTAGAAACAAAATGTTTATACTAGTTTGCTAGTAGTAACATGCAGATTTTACTAATATATATAGAACATTCACATACCTGAAATTTTGTTTTCCAAATTGTATCTATTCAAAGTGAAAAGTTTTTTTATTTTTTTCCCAAAACATTTCTCTACTCCTAAGTACAAAATATACACTTTTTTATATGATATGACAAGATAAAAAAAGTTTTGGAGTTAAAATGTTCTACTATATACACAAATGAGAATCGACGTTTTTAGTCTGAGCCGCATTCAGATGCCTTCCTCTTCCTTCCACCCTTAGATGGCCTCCAGTAATGTTCTAATTTATGGAAGCAGTGCTTGTGGACTCCACAATTGCATCCTGGACAATAATATGTAGACCTATCTCTTTTATTAGGAAGAATCCAGTTCGTCATTGCTAGGTTGGTATTCCTTGCCGCTACCAGAAGAATAATCCAATAAATTTGCAACAGGATCATCTAAATCTATATCACTATCACTGTCATCTACTTCTAACATGTCCCGAATATCATTAGATCTATCACGATAATCACTACGCTCATCCATTTTCATAAAATCATAACAACTCCGAACGTAAACACAGCACGACAACAATCCAAGTGGCTAGGCTAGTTACCGCCAGTAGCGTCAGCTGAAACTAGACATCGGTTGTATTTCGATACTGGTTAGTATCGATACTTTAGAACCGGTTTTAAAACCACTAATCGATAGTTCATAATCTGCCGCTTACATAGATATCGCAATAATTCGATTACGTCAAACGGTCGCCTAGCAACAACGCGTATAAAAAAGGCTTGCGCAGTTGTCGGTAAACTGACCTATAACATTTTGGCGGGCGGAAAACCTGTCGGTAAACCGACAATGAACAAGAGGAGGGTTAATATCTCCATTTACCCCAATAGAGTATTTTTCTTCAAGATGAAAATTTTAACGAAAATAAATTCTAGATAAAAAAAGATTAGCTGTATCTCTTAACTTAGAAGGAAATGCTTACCTCTTGAATGATAAAATAATTAATCAATTGTTTGAGTTTAATAAAAAAATCTGTTGTATACTGAATGTTAGACAGAGATTTCATCTGTATTTGACTATGTTGAGGTGAAGAACATATAAGTACTATAAGGCTGTACAATACAAAATATGTCTCTCTTTTAGAGAAGGAAGAAGCTTAGGTCTTTTTCTTGCTGCTTCTATTTTTCTATTTACGCCAGTAGACAGCGCTAGTATATCAATACGCACGTTGATCGAGAGGAGATGGAAGTCCGTACCAAAGTCTGCTGTCGATGTTTAAAGTGAAATATGAGGGAGAAAGAGAGAAAGAGAATGAAGATAGGGTTCTATAGGGAATAAGAGTGTGGGACTGATGATGGTGCTGCTGTTACTTTCCGCCGCAGCGAACAAGAGAACTGACTTCTTAACACACTAAGTCTTTACTTAACACACATTCAGCACACTATTAGACACAACTTTTGTTTCTTCTTTCTCTGTGCCTAACCCCCCCCCACATGTTCTGGCATGTGTTGCAAGGAAATATCTGTATTTTGCTGGCAGTGTGATGAACTAAGAAGTTCATTACTATTTGTGAAGAACTATGAATTTCCAGTACAGCAATTGATATACAGGGTGGAAAAAAATATGAAAACGCTTTCACAACTTTTGTATGACTTCACTTGTAAAAGTGAAATCTTGTACATGTTCATAATTACAAAGAAAATAATTTTTGACACCATTAGCGACATTTTATCTTTTTAGGGGGTTCAGCCCATGAGGAGTTGAAAGAAAATCTTCAACGTAAGCCTACGTCAAGTTTGGTATCAAATGAAAGGTCTATTCAAGAGAAATTAATTGCCGCAAATTGGACTTCGAAAGGTTTATCTTTGCCAGAGTAGCGGTCATTTGAATTTCAAAGTAACTAATTTGAACAATATTACTTTTCGCTGTTAAACGGTTTTAAGTAAATTATTCTGATTGAAAATTATACTTTACGGAACACAATTATTAAAAAAATTACTTTAACTATGGAAAAAAATAACGTTGTTGTGAAAGCGTTTCTCATATTTTCTTTACATATCAATAGGTAATATTTAAATAGTCAATATTACCTATTGACTAAAGCTTCAAGCAAAGTTTACATTGAGCCAATTCAATTGTGCAAGTATTAAAATAATTTAAAATGCGCAAAACAATTTTAAAGTACCAAAACATTAGTGGTACTTTTATTATTTAATTGAATTATGGTTACTTTACTAAAAAAAGCAAAGAAAATTAAATAAATGTTTTCTGTATTATTTACTTGGTTCGTAAATTGTAATTTTCAAACAAAGAATAGTGCTTTGAGTAGTTCAACATTGAAGTATTAAATAATAATGTTTGAAGTTGAAGAAACAATCCAGTAGTTTATAGTGGACACTGCGCACATCACTTTAGAAAAGAATGAAAACTAAAAAGGAAAAGTATTCAAGAACGTCAGATTCCATTCATATTTGTAACCAACCGTATTGTAAAGATGCTATGCAATTTACAAATACTCTTGTATTTTAATTTTATTCTATTTTTACACAAATTGATATAAAAAGGAACTCAATCTGATGAACTTCAAGATGAACGAATAATGTTACAGTAAGCAGCAACTGATTGTTGCTTATCTCTCTATGATGACACTAGTTTGGTCTAACCCATTTAGATCAAAGAGCAATAAATTGAAATAGTCAGAACTGTAATGTGACTTGCACCAGTAGCTTTGGATGTTTCCTCAGCCAAGTTTAAAACTGAATCAGCAGTGACAGTGCTTTATAACTTCAAGCTTATGGAGGAGTCAAAGGAGGGGAGAAAGGGAAAACCTTTCCTAAATGCCCACTTATACCTCGCATGGGTCATTGTCTAGAAAAACTTTACATTGTCATTGTCTAGAAATCTATACATAAGAAAAGGCTTTTACTGTTACCTGATTGTATCCTCCAACATGATGAGGGGGTGGAGGAGGATGTTGGGGAGGTGGTGGCAGGAACAAGCGCCCCTTATATTGCCCGGTTTCACCTGAAAATATCAAATTCAACAATAAATTAATAAATACTGTCTATGCAAGAACATGTAGCATTAAGCTCAGATCCCATTACCACAAATTTGCATCGCAGCATGATGTAATATGTTGCAGGAACTCGTAGGAATGGAATCTGCTAAAATTTTCCGGTGACAACTGTATCAAGGTACATTATGTTCAAGATAACCTGATGTTTCACCCATGCTGTGATGTGGAATCCTCAGTGGTATCTATGAGACTGCAACATGAGACTGTGATACCACTGAGGATGCCACATCACAGCATGGACGAAACTTCTGGTTATCTTGTACATAATGTAAATAATACCTTGACGCGGTTGTTACCAGAAAATATATATTCTTAGTTATGACATCAGCTGCTTAAGCCTAAGTTCTAAGATTAATCTGCTACAAGTTGCACAATATGTTCATAGGACATTTAATGTTCATTGGCTGTTATGATACTTAAAAGTACATTACAAATTTTAAGTAAATAATATCAGAGAAAATGAATAATTTGCAATTGTTTGAACCACATTTACACACAGACCTTACTGATAAAAAGTTTGTAAATTAAATATTAAACTGTCTTATTTTAAGACCTAAAACTTTGAACACTCAATTTGACTGTTTTGTTAACGCTTAAGTATTCTGAGTTGAATAAGGCGTAAGTCACCTTTTCAATTTGTTCACCATTTGCAGACTCAAATCTAAATAATTCTTTTTACCAAGTCTCTTTGATTCCGATTTGAAATACTGTAATATACAGTTTTTGTTAATTAACAGGCCACTCGGTGCTCTTTCTGTTTCATGCAGCCTACCAGGAGTAGCAAAATGATATGATAAGAACTGGCAAGTAATACACTGATGATATTTCAACAATGAATGTGCCGTAAAGTGTGAACTAAAGTGATCGAATTCCTAACAATCCTTTGACTGCGTACTATATATTAATATTATTAGTTTAGTTACCTTTTTTTAATAAAAATGTTATATATTCTTATTATTGCCCATCATCAAATATGGGCGAATAAGGATTTTGCATGAGTGTGTCAAGTTTAGAAGAGGGAATGTTGTCATTAAGGCCAACTATACCTTAGAATGTGTCATTAATCAATAGCCCAATTTTGAACTTGCTGCTGCTGTTGATAAATAAATAAATAAATAAGCCCAATAAACAGGTGGTGATTATCAGCTGATCCCTTTCAAAATGTTATAACTCAAAATGTTATAACTCTGATTGGGTTGAAACTGAGGACCTTTAGTTTATGAAGCTGGGCTTTAACTAACAACACTGCTGACCAATATGACAGTAAGGTGTTTGAAATCTCTGATTGATTAAGGAAATCAATCCGCACTAACAATCACAAAATTTAACTTAAAAAGTTAAACTTAAACTAAAAGAAAATTTACTTAGCTTATTCTAAGACCTAAAACTTGGTTGAATTTCTACTTCTTATCAATCCTTATCCTAAAATTAAATCCAAGAGTAGACATAATGAATGTAACTTGCCAATAAATACTGGAACACCTTCTGATAAGTTTCTGAAATCCTGATTATTGTCTTGATTTAAATTCATCTCTTTTTTTGTCCAAGAATCGCCAGAACTTGAAGTCTTAGCCTCGGATGAAGAGCTCATTGCCATTGGGACTATGAGTGGACCAGTTTCCTGTGGTAAAAATACAGTAAATAAATCTAAAATGTTTTTGACTTTTAAATAAAAATATATTAACTCATTTTCTGCAAAGAGCCAATAAATTTACTTTGATAACAAGACAATAGACTTTCACATGCCAATATATTTGCGTACTCCTCATTTTCTGTTACCGCAACAAGCTGCTGTTTAGGCATGTGTTAGTGAGACAACCACTATCAGTAGTTATATTAGCTGAAGAGTCTGCTATATACCTGGTGCTATATTTATTCTTCATAAAAGCAATGTTATGTTGAAATATAGATTTAAGGTTTATTTTTAATGTAAAATTTTAATTATAATCTTTTTTTAAAGAGAGCAAAATTTTCTAGAGCTTCTAGAGATCATATTTCTATTTTATTCCCTGATTCTTATTATCGATAAAATAACTGTTGTTCTCAGTTAATATATTTTTTTTTTAAATAAACAAAAACCAGTTGGAAAATTTTTAATGTCATGGAGCACCTGTAACACTTATCTTATAAAGCGTATAAACATTTAAAATGCATTTTTGAAAAATGTAAGCGTGGCACGTCTTTCAGCGAATAATTTTTCTTAGAAAAAAGGAAACAATTCTAAAAAAAGATACAGAAGAGGACAGAGACTCTGAACGGATAGAAAAGCATAAAGTATGTTATGACAGACAACCTTTAAAAATGGAAATATCAATGGACGATGATAGGGAGAAAGCATCCAAAATAGCTGAAATAATAATCAACTGGAAAAACCCTGGCATCAGCACTGCTTGGTGGGTTACTTATGGTAGGGTTAAATTGCCACTGTTCAACTCAATGGTTTGGGGTCGGACGGACAGACGACAACCGGTCTACTCATATCGATGAATAAGCAAAATACAAAGTAAGCTCATTGTGTTTGAGAACAAAATTCTCTAGAAAATCTATGGGCCAGGCTTAAAAACTTAGGAGATTTCAGAATAAATCCTTTACAATTGGTTAATATTGAATATAAAATATTGAATCAACTAATTTTATTATATTGTGTAGAAGCATGGATATATGGCCAAAGCAGATTACAAACACTAGAATGGAGGTATTTAAGAGGAACAGAGTATAAACCACCACAAGAGATTGAATAAAATAACGAATGAATGTGCAGTCTTTGCAGGGAATGATAGCACGAAAAAGAATGCACTGGGGATATGACAGTCTAATGGAATGAATAGGTTACTAAAAATAGGACTAAAAAGGCATGAGAGGGAAATAAAACCATGAGGGAGACGAAGAGGAATGTGGAAGGAACAGGCATTAAAGAATGTGAAGGAAACAATTCTAAAAAAAAAAAAATACAGATAGAGGACAGAGACTCTGAACGGGCAGAAAAGCATACAGTATGTTATGACAGACAACCTTTAACACGTTGGTGGCTACGGGCGGATAAATCCACGCCGGCGGACCCTCCACGCATCCTGGCGGTGGGTTTTGCTGCCATTTGTAGTTGCATGGTTGATTCATCAGTGTGAAATCGGATCTCGTAGAGGTAGGACGTTACGTTGTCAGGCCCTTGTATACGAACCTATTGATATTTGTGTGCGTCAGTCGCAAGTTTGGAAGTGTTTTCGCTTCCCATAAGTGTTTTCTGTTTATTGGTGTGTTTTTTTAGGATTAGAATGAATTTTGTCATTTCAGGCTTAGCCCTCGACGTGTTAAAAATGGAAACATCAATGGACGATGATAGGGAGAAAGCATCCAAAATAGCTGTTCATTATCACCAGTAAAACAGCATTAATAAAGTATGAAGAGCAGAAATAAGAGATTTTTTTTAGAGAAATCGGGATAGGATTGTCAAATAGAAGAGGACCAAGACGAAGACATAAGACAAGGTGGTGGATTCAGATGAAGAAGGGTTACCAAGATGAATGTAAGTAGTTTTTTTTTTGGTTTTTTTTTTAAGGAGAAGCCAATTTGCTTCGTAACCTTTTTCTGCCTGTTCCCATAGACTGTTAATCTGTGTGAGGAAGTTATTTAGACAGAGTAAGGGAGTGAACCAGTTCAGTAGAGGATGAACATTACTGTCTAGGACAGATTCAAACCAGGGTTAGCTCTAACCCAGGAACAAAATCCCGACATCTTGGATCGCTCGCCCAAGTTTAGGTGATGCTAAATCTATACTTAGGCATAAATGGCTATAGTAGTAATGTTTTTATTTTTGGGTGATATTTTAAAGAAAATAACACTGTCCAGTTTTAATGTTTATATTTGTTATCTACTGTAAATTCTTTTTTTTTTTTTTTTTTAGATCACCTTAGGGCATGCTAAATTGTCAGCAACTCATCTAAACTTTAACTTTTAAAAAAATATTGATATCATTTATAAATAAGAAGAAAACATATACAAATGTAGGTTCTTATTCTTATCTTTTGTGTATATAATTTATCAATTGAAAATCACCAATACATATTCAGCCATATAGATGTGTCAGGTTTTATAGCTCAAAAAGAAGAAAATGAATAAGCTAGAGAAAGTGTATTCAAGAAACAGAATAGCTAAAACAATACAGAAAGCTTTGGCTTAATGATTCATTTATGTTGAACTAATGCTGCAGGTTGTAATGAAACTATCCTTTATTTCAGTCAGTTCCTCACATTGATACTCACTGTAGAGTCAGGTCGGTTATTAGGGACCATATTGCTGTTAACAAGGGTTGTCGTAGCGTAAGGTGTGGGGTTACCCAGAGGCTCCTTCCTTGTGTTGTAGAAGGTAGACATTCCACGAGCATCTACCTGTGCATAGTCTCCATCTGACAGCTGGCCACCTCCTCCTCCTCCTTTAGCCCCCCACCCTGCTTCCATCCATAGTGTGTCCTTACCACCACCTCCCATTAATCCAAGGTCATTCATATTCATTACTGGCACTGTAACAAAAATACATGGCTCAGTTTAGTCTTGGGGTTATTTTTGGAATGTCCCCACATATGGTAAAGATTGTCTACCAAGTCTAGAACTAAACTTACAAACAATGTACTTTTGATACTACTCACATGTTTTTGACCTACAATCAATTTAATTATCAATTGGCGCCTTCTGGTATTTAGGTTAGGTTGTAAGAACTTCCACCGTGGGTTGTAGGTTAGGTTTGGTTAGGATTAATTAAATATAAGCATGTTACTTGCTTATTTATATACATGTAAACTTTCTACTATGTTTGACTACTAAACATTGCTAAACAAATGCAGGAACATTCCGAAAAAGTCCCTAGAATCGTTCTGGACAAGCTATAATGTTTTTAATCTTAATTTAATCAAGAATGAAATTGAAAAGGGTTCACTAGAGACTATGCCTGAAAGTGAAATTAAAAATGTATTCTTTAATGACTATTCTTGCTTGGATTATTCCGATAATGCAATGCTCACTATACTATTTCAGGGTCAGTTTAGTCTTAGAAAGCCATTTTAGTAAATTATTTCATCACTATCGTTTTATATACAACAGATTTTTTAAATACTGCATCCTTGTTTATATATTTTCCTCTTGACAAGAAAACCTGGCCCAAACCCACACGTTTTTGTGTAACTGTGTATTTATGGTTAACGTACGCGTAGTATATGTGTGTCTTCAGGTCATCCTATACTGACTAAACAAAACTACAAATATAGGGTGTTCTCAAGTATTTCTCAACTATATTATTTCTAACAGATGATCCCATGAGAGATAGAAGAAATAGCTGATATTTTTAACCTTAGATCCACAATTTCAAGACATGCACCATATCTGCATGTTTGAACATAAACTACCCACTCAGGGAATGTAAAGTGCTACCACGTTTTTTGTGGAGGTATTTAAATGACTGTCCCCCCCCCCCCAATGTGCCTCTTATGGAAAGGTTTTCACCCTGACCCCTATTATTAATATATAATTTTGATCCAGTATTTTGACTCAAAATTATAAGTAAGCTTTAACAACGTGTTAGTGAATCATTATTAAAATTAATCATTCAAATGTACAGCATATCAGGTTATCTTATGACTTATGGGTCTTGGTTTAAAGCTCTACACTCTATCACACCAAACAACTACTGGTAGCCATAAAGTACTAACTCAATGGTAAATGGTAGGAATGATGAATAAAAGTCCTTACAACAAGTTTATATTTGTCTACTAAGTACAGTATTAAGGTTTGAAATATTTTTGTTAGTAATGGATTATTCATGGTTAGATTGTTTGGTGATTACCAATTGTTTTGTGGTTATAAATACACAACTTATTAGGGGAGAAACACTCATTCTTAAGAGAGAAATAATTTATCATACATACCAACTTAAAAATGATACATCTCAAACTGTGTTTGAGGTTCATCCAAAACATATATACAGTTTTATCATTGACTATATAAACAGACTATCACTGTACGTGTGTGTTTTATAGGCAAGTTGTTTTTGTTCTTGTTGAATTTGTTTAGCTTGTATTAACTAATTATTATTATGAAGTCAACCATGATGATTCCATAGTTTGGCCAGCAGATGGATGTTGCTGACCTTGTCAAATGCTTTACTGAAGTCCAGGTAAAGACAATCTACCTGACGACCCCTGTTTAAACTATCCATTACATATTCCTTAGAACATATTTTTAGAAAAATGTTTTAATATATTAAGGTACTTTTTCACTAAGTAAATGTTGAGTGTAAAGATAAATCTGACTGTGCTGCTAATACTAATAGGTTTCAAATAAGTGCTTGGGCAACTGTTTGGCGTATTATTAGCTCAGCTATAAGTCACTTGAGCGTGTGCTAGACAGAGACAGAGAGAGGGATGAAGAGAGCTAGAGAGAAAGAGATAGTTGGCACTACGAACAGAAAAACTGATTTCGAGGGACGTATATGGGCAGACAGTCTTGTTTCTATAACCAATGGTTTCATAAACAAATAGAATACACTTTATTTCCCGAGAAAAATTATTGAAGATTAATTGTACTTTACATCCGGGTTAAACTCCATTAGTGCAGTTTTCAGCTAAAGTACAAAGTCGCATAATATGTGAATCTTATTGTGAAAATAAAATGTCAGTAAAAGTAAAAGAAAGGTAAATCAGCACATTTGGTAAACTGTAGTTGGATACATAGTTTACAGAATATGCCACTGAAGAGGGGACACTGGCATCTTCTTCAGTCTCTTTACACAACTTCAGTGGAGGCCTATCTATGGACTCTAGTTGTCTAGTGTCTCAAAATATTTCACCATCCTTGTCTGTTTGTGTGTATATCGATCTACAGTTTACCAAAAATGCTGTTTTTCTTTCCTTTCACTGTTTCACTGGAATCACAGGCCTGTTGATTAATTAATTAAAATTAACCTCTAAAATATTCTCACCATCTGACACGCCTCTGTTGTCAACTTCCATTGGCGCACACACAAATCACAAAATTACAACTGCGGAAAGTCCATTAGTTGTGTGTATATAGTATTGTTTTCATATTTCAGGAATATTGTAACACAGCTTTCTTAGGAAAAAGTTAGTTAAATATAAGCCACCTTTATATAAATTACCTAACACATGAAAGTAAGAGATGTTTTTTATCTTCTGAAACGTTATTATCTTCATATACCGAAAGCAGTTGAGAATCTTCAACAAATCTTAATTATGAAATGCAGTTTGATGCTGTATATAATAGTAGGCCTATCTTTCAAAAATATTTTTCTTATTTTAACTGATTTGTTTACATTATTCGGATATACAACTTACCACTCAAATGACCTAGCTCCTTTTTGAGAGTTTGGCGTCTCTTGAGGTAGTAAGTGGCAGTGAAGGCAAACACCAGGAAGATGACTATAGAACCTAGGATAAGAGCAAAGAGAGTATCTGACGCAGAGGCAGGGTGGCTGGGTTGTGCTGCAGGGTCTTGCAAGGCCTCGGCCAAACTCACCAAAGGTGAGTAAGGTCCTACTCCAACGGCAGTATAGGCCAACACTCTCACCCCCATACCTGATGAAAATATATTTTATGAAGCATGTTTTTGACCAACTTTAGAAATCACTTTAACTTATTTTACATAGTAAATTACTTCTTCAATTTATAAATAGGAAACATCGGATTATAACTAGATTGTAGCTTTTTCAATGACAACTGCATCAAGGTGCTATTTACAATGTTTATATCTCCAACATTACGCCTCTGTGGTATTGTGACATCCTCAGTAGTATTACTGAGACTGGAATTGGAAAATTACCTTCCAGTTAATGTACAGATGGGTTGGAATTGGTGAGGCAGGTTCACTAGAGAAAGGCAGAGGCGTTGATGCATGTGACCTAATGTCTTTGGCAGCAGAACATTGGTAATAGTTGACTCTTATATTTAATTTCAATTTACATAAAATGGGCTCCCATATATTTGGAAACCTTATACTGTAATCACTAATAAAATTATTACTTATGTTATATTCTACAGTTTCTCTACAATCCTAAGACAACAATGAAAGATGTTGACAAGGACTTGAGTTTAGCTAAATAAAATCCAAAAAAAGTCGACGCTACCACCCCTCTTCAGTGAGCTTGCCTTATATTTCCCAGCCCACCACATATTTATAACCTGCAAGGCCTTTCACCGATTTCTGTCCAATGATACCACTGAGGATGCCACATCACAGCATGAGCGAAATGATTGGTAATATTGTAAATACAGAAGACTCCAGGTTATTTCAGTTGTGAACCCCCGAGACTGGGGCTAACAGAACTAGTCAACAAAAGATAAAACAAAAATATTCTTACTTTTTGTTTTATCTTTATAAAAGAAAAAGTTCTTAATAACAAGAAAATGACAGCAAGAAGCAAGATTTATTCATCTAACAAGCAAGGTTGAGCAATCAGTGTCTGTAATGGCCGTTGGTGCTAGGTCAAGCTGCATAAGGTTGGGCTGTCATTTGACTTGTTTACGATACCGGTTCTACAAGTTCTAAGAATTGTTGACTCAAATACCAACAATCCACCAATGACTATGCTTGCACTAAATGTGGCTGTTTTATTGTGTTGACTTTAGTGATTTTACAAAACAGTACTATATTTTGCAACAATAATAACAATTGGTATTATTTATTATTGTTATTGTTCATTATTTTATCACTTTTTTATATGAGTGATAAATGGAAGTTATTTCTCTTAAACAAAATTTATCTGATGATTCGATTTTTCTTTTCATCACCAAGTACAATAAATGTGATATCAATACAGTAATTTTGTTTTGTCAAAATGTTAAACTGTTTCCACTAATGAGAGCTTAATGCAGATTACATTAGACGGCGGGAGGAATATACCTAATTTCCTTAGGTAAACAGACTAAAAGGTATCCTGCACATAAAACCAAGTGTAAATACTAATTTCCTACTTTAGATGTGGATGAAATATAAATGGTAGGATGAAATAATGATATCAACGTTCAAACAACAGGAAATAACGCTGTACTTTTGTTGTCAACATAGATTAAGTTTGAGGGAAATTGCCCAACCATATTGCCTGTTCTAAGCATTGGCATTAATTGTTGACTTTAACTATTAAACCCATTTAAGCCTTTTTCCAGCTTTTTGAGACTATTTAAAAATGTAAGATTCATTCGGAACAGCTAGACACCTTGCTGCAACTTTTAAAATAAATAATCTCATGCCCCTAATTGCTTGTATTAAATGTTTTCTTTAAATAAAAGTAGTTTTGTTCATTTTCATAGCTTCTTCATTATTTGGGTGGTTTCGGTCCCAATTACCTAGGATATTATGAGAGTGTAATGTAGTACCTTGACACAGTTGTTAAAAAAAATATAAAATCTAGTTATAACACCATCGCTAAAGCTTAAGGTCTAAGAATTAGATTTTTCAGTAGCACTGGAAAATTGGAATTTTGTATTCAAATTTAATTAGCAGATTATTTTTAATAAGCTTCACATCATAAGTAGATTAGTTTGTGTATAGGTTCAAACAAATTAATTTAAACCTTGATTAGAAATGTTGTAAAATGAAACACTTGCAGTTCTAATGTTATGTTTTATAGTTTAAATACCATAATTCGTGTATTTTTGTCTAAACTTATTGTGTGTATTATTTAATTTAAATTTAGATTGAGAAAACTGTGCCCATATCTTGGGCTAATAATGTAGAGTTCATGCCTCTATATTCAAAATAACAATCACCTTGAATGGACACAACGGAGATGTTGGGTAAGATAACAGTCATTGTTGTTGCGTTCACTGTCATCTGAGAGATAACCTTGGTGTTTTGCCGCACTTGCACCTGAAAAATAAAATTATGTAATTTGTTGTTAATATACAAAAAGAAAGACAAAAATATATGCCATAGATGACTAATTCACTTCTTATCAACTCTACAAACAATTAATTACTTTTAAAGATCTGGGAATAATTAATTGTGTTTTATAATAACACATCATTGTTCTTTGAGTAAGATTTTTATCTATCTTATAGGTTAGGTTAAATAGCACTGGGCCAGTATTTAGTATATTTTATATAATTTTATGTGTCTTTATTTGTTTATTACTACAAGGTGTTAGTGGACTTGTCTTCTTAGGTAAGTTTGCTGATATCTATTTCTCCAATGTACTTACCTATATTATAGTTTGCATGGTCCCCTTACTTTTTTATTCCAGTCTAATCCAAATTTAATATAAACTAAAATTATAAATAAACCTAACCAAGAATGGAAGACAAAATTGTTCCAAAAATTAAGTTGGTTTAATGTAGTATTGTACTATTGAAAAATATGAATAGTTAAAAGAAATTTTTTTTTTTTTTTTTTAAACTTCACTCGCCAGTTCACATGGGCCTACAGGCCTGTGCGTGAACTTCATTCAACGAGTGAAGTACCGACCGTTGGCTCAGTGGGGATTCGAACCTTGGACCTTGCCCTCCGAAGCCTTAGCCACTGAGCCACCGCGCCGGCAATTGCTAAAATGTCCTTAAAATAGCATTATTAAAGATACTCCATAAAAAGATGAAAACTAAAAACATATATGCTTATATTATAAATGAAATAATTTATCATTATGCAACATTCAATTACCTTATATCCAAGAAGTATGCCATTGTAATGTTGTGGAGGGGGAGATGCCCAACGTATGTAGGCAGCAGTTGCATTGACCCAACCCAGCTGGATATCTTCAGGAGCCGCAGATGGAACTGAAAACAATGACAAAAATTATAAAAAAACAAATTCGGAATTTTTATTTGCCAAAAACAAATAACTTATGTATAAACAGCATCAAGCCTTTAGACTATACTGCAATGTATGCATAGTATGAAAGGTGTATAGCAAAAATGGCTATTCTTAAATATAGTAAAATGTTTTAAAAGTAGAGATTTACCATCTTCTAAAGTTTGAACAATCTTGGAGTTGGAGGGTTGCCCTTCAATCATCTTGAAGAAGGGAACGAGGAAGAAGTCGTACTTTGTAAATTTCTGTAGGTTGGTGACAATGTAATGAAGAGCACCTGCATTGAGGACCGTGGCCATGTTGTATTGGTTGGCTCCCCCAGACACGTCTCGGAACCTCACATAGATCCCCTCCACATAGTCTTCTGCTGTTAGTATCTAGAATCAGTAAGGAAGGAGTTAAGTTGTTTACTTATTCTAATCTGTTAATTGTATTAGTAATAATTGTATTAATAGTTTAACCAAACTAGTATAACTAGGAATTTTTATTCTTAAGAGGGAGAAAAATAACAGTTAACAATTATAAAAGAACGTAATTACTAATGCAATGTCAATGTTTCATATATTTGTTATTGAACAGGATTGCCATATTATCTCAGGGTGAAATGAGGGAATATTGGTAAGTTGGAGTAAAATGGGGATCCCTGTAGGTGGAGGAGTGATTCAAAAAATTAAACAGAGTTTAAAAGTACGTTTTTTGTAATCACGGTACGAATTTCTTAATTGAATACAGTTGACACTCTATAACCTCATGCTCTCTACTCCAACATGCCCAGTAGTCCGACGCACTGCCATGAGTATTTTGTTATTCAGTCATTTATAACGAAATACATTTCATCTTGATTTGTATTTTGTGTGTTTGTTCATTACCTTTTAACGATTCAAACAGTCCTCCTGCACTGTATTTGCATTTAACAACACATCATACAGTATAGTAGCTTCATTTTATGTACGTACAGTACACATAGCATATGCACTACATAAAACCTCTCTGTAATCCATGGTTGGTCCCGTGAACGTCGGTCGGGTTATAGAGAGTCAACTGTAATTTATATTTAATATATTAATAATTGAATTAATATTTTAAAATTGTTTCAGTATAAATTTGTATTTTATTTTATATATATATATATATATATATATATATATATATATATATATATATATATATAGAGAGAGAGAGAGAGAGAGAGAGAGAGAGAGAGAGAGAGAGAGAGAGAGTGAGTAACAAAGAAAAGAGGAACTATGAAAAAAGATATGTTAGAACTGCATTTAATAATTCAAGTAATTTAATTACAGGATAGACTTTTTTACATAATTAGGCATCAGTCATACAAATCATAAATTAAGAATAAACATAACCAAATGAATTTTATATTACAAAATTATACCAGTCATGACCCATCATACATGTTTATATAACTTCAGACTTACTGTATGTCCCAGGTTTGAACCCTTGATAAGTATTAATATTAACAGGCAACTTTTTACTTATTTAAGACCTTTATTTAAACTTGAAATCAAGGCAAACTTATAGATTTAAATCTTATGGAAGTAGCTGCTAAGCTCTGGTTCTCATTTTATTTCGAAGATGTTATTTATTGAAAACCAATTAAAATCCATTTTGTAGCCCCTGAACTGTTGTAATTAGACTAAAATAGGTATACTTTACCTTCACGTCAAACAGTTCGACGTGAACTGTTTGACGTGAAGGTAAAGTATACCTATTTTAGTCTAAAACCAATTAATTTTTTAAAAAATACCATGAGTGAAATAAATTAAAAGTGATGGTAGGGTTAAAATTCCTGCAATCTTGAAGAAACCTCTACAACCTTCAGCCCTATCTTATTCCCATAACAATCTCATGCATTATTTTGAAGAATAAAATCTTAAATTACTTGTACCCCCCGATTCCTTTACTTTGTGACTGAATTGATATAAAGATTTCATAATATGGAAGGAATTTGGCTAGATGGAAGGGGTGGTTCTTGAATTGTTTAAACTATCACTTAGGAAGATTCATGATGGAAAAGAACAGTAAGGCAGGACACAAAACAAATGAAAAACAAGAAAAGAAAAAGTTTTCTTCCATCATGAATCTTCCTAGTGCTGGCATAATAAGCAGAGAGAAGATTTTACTGAGAAGAAAGAGGTTTCAATCTGTAAATTGAGGTTAGGTTAAAGGGCACTAGGCCAGGAATTAGTATATTGGAGAGATAGGCCATCAGCAAAATTACCTTAGAAGACAAGTTCACTAACACCAGAGTAGTAGTAACAAACACAAAATAAACACATAATCTCACAAATTTTCAATGTCACTGGCATTTTCTTCAAGTGAGTAGAGAGAGTGGCATTGAAAATTTGTGAGATTATGTGTTTATTTTGTGTATGTTACTACTAATCTGGTTTTAGTGAACTTGTCTTCTAAGGTAATATTGCTGATGTCCTATCTCTCCAATATACTAAATCTGTATATTGAAGAATTCTGTCTTTAAGAAAGATAATCCATAGGATAATGGAATTTGATTTTGTTATAAAGAAAAATGTCCCCCCTCCCCAGAAATTAGAGGGAGTGTGAGTTGCAAAATTCAAATTAAAAATTAACTCAGGTTTGATTTATGGTAAAACCAAGAGTAATGCAACACCTCTACCATGGTTTGGAGGTTGTTGATGTAATGAGCCTTAAAAAAATGTTGTTGTCCAAGCACGGAAAGTCTCGTTGTGCCTCACTCACTACTAAATTATTTATTTTTAATAGGGGTGTGCGAGTAGTGATTTTTAAGTTCAAGTCGAGTCGAGTAGTTGGCATTTTTTTTGAGTATAGAGTATTTTCGAGCGAGTATTTACAGAAGGATTTCCTGTTCACCCAAGACAACTGTAAAAGGCAGACACCATCCTAAGCCTATGTTAAGTTTTGTCAGATTCGTAAATATATACAGCTAAACTGAACACAATAATATTGATTTGTTGTTTGTAACTGTAACATATGATAAATAAAACTTGTTACTTCCTGCCTTCCTACATTTTTATGTGGCATTGTTTTGTTTAACCTTTTACTTTTTTTCAGAACTAATATTATGTAAGAAATTAAGAAAGTATATTATTAATTGAAACAACGTGAATTATAAAGATTTAATCTGTTCACTCATACCACAGATAAGATTTTCTATGCTAGCCAATTATATTGTTTCACGGCCGGCCGATATGTTTATCTGGTGGTTCAGTTCAAAGTGTACCGCGAAAACATAGTGAAGCTTGTTGGCAAAAGTTGCATCCAAACAAACTGATGCTAAAATTCAGGCATCATCGCCAAATGCGGTCATTTGCTTTTAGAATTGCCTCCTATCAACAAAAAATTGATTGTGTACACGTCAAGAAGAGTGGATCTGTATTCTGTGGGTATTTAATTCAGTAATAACAAGGTTACAACTAACCGGAAATAAGCTCTGAATCATATAATCAAATTCAAAATCTGGATGACAAAGCCTGTAGTTCAATCAATTGATAATAATAACTAAGCAGGTTTACTAAAAATAAATTGTAAAGTCGCTTAGGATGAATTAATTTTTAAATTATGATCGGTAATGAAATATATACAACTTGAAACTACTTCGATACATGAGGCTACACTGAACAACAGATAAATAATTATCTTATAACAAGAAATTCATGAAAACCTGGTGTAATCGAATGAAAACCATAGACGTAGTCGGCTAATATAGTAGGTCTAGCCGATATTGGCGACGAGATGCAGTCTGAAATATCAACTAGGTGCCAGATTTTGGGCAGCTAAACGATAAATTTATCAATAAAAACGATAGGTTTGATAAGGCTTCGGTTCAATGAAAATTATTTTCCAATCTCTAAATTCGTCGTATTTTGTATAGAAAATGTCTTCCAACATGTTTTTCCCTCACTTGGGTTGATTCCTGATTGTTTTAAAGTTTACAATGACATCGACGTCAATGTGAACAGGGGACCGTTCAGTGAATTTACGAATCAAAATTATCGTACTTTACCACCCTTTACACTCCAACTGTATTATTGTCTAACCTAGTCAGAAAACCGTTCAACAATTTGACAGGAAAAAATATCGTATGCGCAAATATTACACACAGTTTTGGCGATCTAAGGCGTTTTTAGAGTAATAATTAATAGACGTTCGCCATGGATATATGTATATAATCTTTTATTTGACAGAAAATAAATCAATAATGTTGTGTCACACGCTGCTAGAACGCCATTACCATATTTTATATGATATGATACAGTATTTTCTTACGTCAAATCATTGGACGATTCTCTGTTCAGATTAAAAACAAAATAGACCTCAATCGACTCGCAAGAAATATACGATAATTTCAGTTCCGAAAAGGAGCTGAACGGTTCCTTGCACGTACATATACTGCAACCTAGATGAACTTTCACCTAGAAAAGATGGGAAGTCCGATTCTTGGGATGTAAAGTGACCCATTGTAGGGACCCTTTTGATTGAACGGTATTATTGATATGAACGAAAATATGCATAATTTCCACGATGCACAGACTATTAGATTTGTATTGGTAACAGGTCTGTTTGAGCATATTATATATATGTAATTATACGTAATCAATGCAACTAAAGCTCTTCATATGAATATATAGCTTTGTCGATAAGAAATTTTTTCAATTTAGTTTTAAATTTACTGTATGAAATCTCATATCTAATTTCTAGAGGTAATTTATTATAAAATCTTGACCCAGCATATTTAGGGGTTTTTTTTTTTTTAAAGTTCCAAGTTGTGGGTGCTTATTGCTAGATTTTCTCGATTTCTGGTGAAGTAATTATGATTATCCCCAACCAGATCCAGTCCCTGTAGCCTGTTTTTGATTGATAAAATCGTTTCAAAAACGTACATATCATAAACCGTCATAATTTTTTCAGACTTAAAGTATTCTTTTGCAGAAGTTCTACGTGTAAGATTACAAATTATTCGTATGGCTTTTTTTTGCATTTTTAGAATTGAATTAAAATTATGTTGAGTTGTTGCACCATAAAGTGATATTCCGAAAGATATTACAGAATGAATATAAGAAAAATAAATAACTTTTAAGGTGCCTTTTTCACACAGGCTCTTTAGCCTACTTAATGCGTACAAACCTGATGAAATCTTGGACAGTAATTTTTTTACATGGCAATTCCATGTAAGTGATTTGTCTATTTCTAAACCCAAAAATTTAATGTTTTCTTTGCTTTCAAGAATGCTGTTGTGCATCATAATTTTAGGCTGAATTTGATTATTGTTTTTTCGAATTACAAAATTAATAAAATTGGTTTTGTTTGAATTTAAAAGTAAATTCTTAGAGTTGAAAAATTTGTTTAATAGAATTAAATCCGAATTTGCACGAATTTCAACTTCAGAGTTAGTTGATGCTGTAATTTTTAAATTAGTATCATCAGCATAAAGGCACAGTTTACTAAGGTTACTGAGTTGGGGAAAATCACTCAGATAAAAAATGAATAACAGGGGCCCCAAGATAGATCCCTGTGGCACCCCATATTTTACATCATTAGTTGAGGATTGGTATGGAATTTTGTAACTGTTAGAATTAAGATAAGTAATTTCTAAAAAATGTTTTCTATTGCCTACTACCTGTTCTTAGGCGTATTGTTTAGTTCATAATTACACGTACCAAACTGATAAAGTATGATTAAGGGTAAAATAAAACACAAACCTTTTTTATTGATAACTTATAAAACTGTTTACTCTTACAACTAAATTAAGATATAAATATGATATTTCGTGAAATACAACTACTCGATCGAACTTCGAGTAGTTTTGGGAGCTTCGAGCCGAGTTTGAGTAGAAAATACTCGATCAAATACTCAAATTTTCTAGTACTCGCACACCCCTAATTTTTTAGTACATTATTAGAACAAAATCAGTGACTCCTGAAAACCTGGGAATATATTATAATGGAGCTGAAATTTAGTTCATTTATATCAATCTTAAAACAATAATTGATTCAGTACAGTATGAATTAATTGTCGCGGAAAATCACGTTCTTTCTTTTGTTTTTCAATTCAATAACAAGACCAATATACTGTCCCAAACATTACGTACATCATATTTATAATTTACTATAATATTAATATTGCATAAAATAAGGAATATTGTTCTATCAATTGTTAAACTTAAATTTATGATTAGTTTACAAATACAGTGGGTATAGCTGCTCAGTGGCTAAGGCTTCAGACTGCGGAGTTCAAAGTTCAAGATTCAAATCCCCAAATATACTTCACTGTACGTTCGGAGTCAGTACTTCACCTATTAAAAAAGGTTACACACAGATCTGTGGTCTGAGCTGAGACATGCATTCTCCACTAAAGTTACGACTTACCTCCCATGTGATTCTTACAGCTGTGGAAGAAGTCGGTGTTAAGTCTTGGAGACGAATGACGTTTGTGGCAAGTCTGGCTCGTGCTTCATTGATCTGGTGGATAGGGACATCCCGCAGATGTGTCTTTTGTGTGTGGGCTTCCTCAGACACCTCACTAGGTACGGACATACCCTGCGAGTTTTCCGCTCGAACCACAAACACGTAAGAAGTGTCTGGCTTCAAATCTGTGATCTGGAAAAACTTCTGATTTTAATTACTAGTATAGGTTATTGAGTTACTTAAATATGTGCATGGAAAGTTTGCTGGTTTCCTGTCCATGATAATAAATTAAATCCTTATCTCACGCCCTTTATGTTAGACTTCCTATATAATTTTTTTTTTCCAAATTCAGTAAAGCTCGGGAAATAAGTAAGGTATATTAATCCCTAACATCAATATACCATAAATATATGTTCAGTGGGAAGGATGTTTCTAAATAAGTAATCTATGATTTTAACAGGCTAAAGAAAGTTTATATACAGTACACAATTGAGTTTTTAGTATATAGTTTGATAAGCCTGGGCTTAATTGTGATTCTTACATGTTTTGTATATTTGTTGAATTTGTGTTGTTCTGTTCCTTAAATAATTATTTTCGGACCAAATTTTTCACTAACATTACCTTTATTTTTAATTTTATGGCAATATTAAAATAGTTGAAGATTGTCTTATTTTACCTGGGGAAATTAGGGCTAAGAAGCTCTCTCTAACGCTTAACCTGGGGACCAATGGCTTTATGTGACTTCAGAACCACGGAGGCGGCAGGGCAAAAACTGTTAGTGGTAGTATCGGGAATCGAACTCGGACCAATTGCATGGCAAGCCATGGCCTTAGCTCCAGCTGCTCCCCGTATTTAGATATTACATAGATCTAAATAAATGGTTTCCTATTAACCAATATTTTTTAATTCTTTTGATATACACTAGGGGACACTTTTGATACTTTCTAATATCTTATACTAGGGGACAACCTTGCACGCTTTGCCTACCAACTCCTTCACTCTGCCTCCGGCTGTAAATTTTCACTACAGATAATAGTAGGTTAACTGTATAACGTCAAATCACAACA
This sequence comes from Stictocephala bisonia, assembly GCA_035578905.1. NCBI lineage: Eukaryota > Metazoa > Arthropoda > Insecta > Hemiptera > Membracidae > Stictocephala > Stictocephala bisonia. The sequence continues at coordinate 2,184,717 of JAQJVL010000115.1, read as the reverse complement.
TTAAATGTATTAAAATATCTCATTCACATTACTTGCATTAGAACCTATTACAGTAGAACCTCTTTAATCCGGCAGGTTTGGGACTTGACGCTTTCCGGATTAAAGAAAATTCCAGACTACGGAGGTTATTTATAAAGATACAGGAGGAGTATAAAAAATAACATAATTTGCACAAGAAAATGTTACTTTATGTATATATTATTTAAACATGGATGATTTAATTTGGATTTAATGGATGACTGTAATTAATAAGTTACAGGATAAATATTAAAATGCATTTTTAAGTACAGTACATAATGAAATAAATTTGAATAAAGTATAAAATACAGTACAGTACTGTACTATAGTATTTGTGGTTTTTAGCAACAGCACTGGCAGATGGCTGGAAAAAAGATCTAATATCTACTTGCTTCTTACAACTATTGTTTTAATTAGCTGTCAAGCTGCTCACTTTACAATGTTCATTGTGAAGGCAATTCTTTAATTTGTGTCTATTGCCGTTAATGCCGGATTATAGACAATTCCGGACTATAGAATGCCGGATTAAGGAGGTTTTACTGTATTATGCTTATTAGTACGAGGGCCGTTCGGAAAGTAACCTCCGGTGTGCTTTAAATAAAACTCAGACATAATTAAAAATATTTTATTATATACATCTTAAAACTACATATTTCAGCTATTTTTCAACATAATTTCCAAAAACATTCAAACACTTATCATATCTTTCCACTAACTTACAAATCCCTTCAGAATAAAAATCGGCCGCCTGTGCCTTGAGCCAGCCAGAGACTGCATTCTTGAGTTCCTCATCGTCCTCAAACTTCTGAGAGCCCAGCCATTTCTTCAAGTGCATGAACAGATGAAAGTCACTGGGAGCTAAATCTGGGCTGTATGGTGGATGGCTAAAAACATCCCATTGAAATTGTTCAAGAAGGTCTTTGGTTTTTCGAGCACTGTGGGGTCGGGCGTTGTCATGAAGGAAAATGACGCCAGACGACAATAAACCGCGTCGTTTGTTCTGAATTGCCCTTCGTAGGTTTTTTTAAAGTTTCAACGTATGAATCTGCATTGATTGTTTGATCCATACACAGTGCACAATTCTCTATGAATGGCTGCCGCTGAATACTGCTTGGCTGTAAAAAATCGAATGACAGATCGCACCTTACATTTGGCGGGACTTTCTATGACAGACGCCATTTTCACAAGCTATAGAAAACGAACTAGCACTCGGACAACCTTCACAGTACCACGGCTGGATGCCGACTGAAGAGACCTGCGCGTCAACGCTACTATGGTGGCACTATCCCCACCACTTCCTATTCTATGAGCAACCGGAGGTTACTTTCTGAACGGCCCTCGTATAAACACTTAAAGACATTAATTAGCCTATTTAAACGTGTTCATTTCATTTGTTTAACAGATTAAGATAAATTAAATAACTAAAATAACTGCATTATATTGAACCCTTCAAGCCCAGTAAATCAGAGTCTACAATCGAGTATGAATAAAACCATGCTTACAACCTTCCCTGGTTTATGATTGTGAAAGATCTAACCTCCTCACTATTACAAACACAATTGTTTCCATTTCAACAGCTGTTAAAACTGTTTGCAAATGATTATTTACTTTTGAACAGCTGTCCGGTTAGATTCATTTAAATCTTTCCCCATGTTATTCTTATGGCCAAAAAACGTACTTTGAGGGTTTACCACACCCTTCAGAGTGAAAATATTGAAAAATTAAAACCTTATTGCACAGCTACGAACAGAGACACATTTTTTGACTCCTCAAATGTTTAAATTGGTCAAGAAATAAGGGAGGAGTTACGTTGACAAAAAACGGCTTCACATATTATATATGAGGATTTAATTAATATTTGTTAACAGGTATTATGAAACAATACCTTGCAGACACTTTCCAAAACTGCAAAATGAGAACCTTAACATTAAGAATTTTTAACGTTTTAAAAGGTTTAAACATAAGAAAACCTTTTTAGGTCAATAACAAATAAGAATTACTCTTTAAAATAATGAATAATAATCATAATCTAGCAACAAAACATTGTAAAACAAGTTAAAGCTAAAAGACTATCACAAATAATGAGAAATTATTTTAGAATAGGTGCTGAATTTAAAATATCTGCATCATCAGGCAAACTAGGTCCAATGATTTCTTTCATATGCATCTCACACTTTTTAATTAAAAAGAAAATACTAACATATTTTTAGAGGAGCAAAATAAAGTTACTTAAGTTTCAAAATGTATTTTTATAATCTACCATTATTGTATTGGTGTTTACTCGGTGAGCTGCAACCACCCAACCTGTCTGAAGGTCTGAACTGAAGTATTCCAGTGTGTAGCCTGCAACAAAGTAAATTTCTTAACACTTTGCACGCCAAACATTTTGTTACAAAATCTCTAGTTAAGCCATGCATAGTCTAAAATTAAAAATTTCTAAAGCTGACTTATTTTTTTTTATTTACCTAAGTAAATTAGAATAAAATAAAACATCCATATAGCATTTGAATATACATTGTAATAAAAAAATTAAAAAAACTTTTCAAATAAAATAACATTGTATACAATCAAAAGGATGAGGTAAGAATATTTAAAAGTAACAATAAGATATAATTAGTTCTTTCAAAACTTTGATACATTGTTACGGATCACAGCAATTACTTACGGCACCACATAGGTAATTGCCCCCCATTCCCTTCACAGAAGACTGCACACTTACAGTTTTCTAGGCCAATTCACTTTTTTTTGGGCTGTGTTTTTAAAGTACCGTTTTAGAATCCCGCTGCTATGGCACTGCGGTTGACGTTCAGCGCATGCACGCTGGGTTCTATCTGTTGCCAAGCCACAGCCGCCATTAACATATCAATTCGACTGTATTTAAGGTCGTTTATGACGGTTTAAAATTCCTCCTCCAATTAAAAATGCCGCCAATTGCAAAGTATATGTTGTGATAAGTTTTCATTACGCTAATGGCATGAAAACAGCTGACAATCATGAGAGATCTGTGAAGTTTATTGAGAAAACAGAATGAGTGATAGGGTTGTATGGAAATGGGTGAGAGCTTTTAAGCTGGCCGTGCTAATGTGCATGATGAGGAACGAAGTGGGAAACCTTCACTCATTATTGATGACTTGGTGCAACACGTTGATGAAAAATAGTCAGATGCTTTACAACTGCACCGTTATGTAGTGTTTCTTAAAATGTCAAGAAGTGCGATTTATGAAATTGTGACGGACCGTTTGAAGTACTGAGAGTTTTGCTTATGCTAGGTTCCCAAAATGTTGACAAGGAATCAAAAAAAAAGTTGAAGCAGTTCTCTCACATTCCTAGAGCATTAGAATCATGATGGTTATGATTTTTAAAACCAAATTGTCACTGTGGCAGACTCACGAGGAATGCCTTTAGCGTTATGAAAACTGACACAACCAATAATTCACAATCGGCGACATTTTTCATTGTAGGAGGAATTTTAAACAGTTATAATCGACCTTAAATACAGTAGAATGGATCTGTAATGGCGGCTGTGGCTTGCAAACAGATAGTAGTCAAAGCATGCATGCGCTGAACGCCATCCGCAGCGCTATTACAGCGTGATTCCAAAACGGTACTTACTTTATAAACACGCCTCATAGAATGGCAGTTAATTTGCCCTAAGGAGGAGCTAAATCCTTCCTGAAATGGCACCCAGAAGGATCTAGATCCCGCTTCCAGAATCACTTCGGCAGTTCCAGAATCTTCTATATGAAGACATGTACCGCTGCATTTTATGAAGACACCATTTGGCTCCCTTCTAGTGTGAGGCAGTGGCAGTGTAGTGTACAATGTCTAAGTGACAGACTACAGAGTGGTTGAGTCTTTCCCAGTAGAAGTGAGGGTGAGTGTTTAATAGTGACAGTGCGTTACAAGTGACAGTTTATCAAGCAGTGTTAGATATTGTGTGAACAGACTGTGATAAGTGATATTAATTGTTGTAAATGATTGTGATTAATTTAGAGTATCAAAATAGTGTATATCTAGTAATTTAAGTTTGTAAATATATAGTATGTAATTTAGTTATTTAGAATGTGTAGTTATAAAAGTCAGTTAGCAGCCGGAAGTGGTATCGCCTTATTAATTAGGACCATGTGAACCATAACAATATAATGTAAATAAATTACAAATGTATATAAATATAATATACGTTATGATGAGAAAATGTAGAAATAATGAACAATTGTAACAGACTTGTTACAAATAAATTACAGAAATAACTGCACACTATATTCAAAATTCACCAAATTTTAAATTTCAACATCAGTCCCAAGTCTTATACGTATAAAAATGACAGCGGGGCATCCGTTCCGCCATTTTGACTAGCTATTCATATACGCCAATGATCATGTGTGATGGTCATTCATACACAGGACAACATTCCAAATAACTGAATTGGTGATTTACAAAATCTATCGTTGAGCTAAGAATTAAAATTAATTTTGACCTATAGTTACACGTTAGCTTTTCATGATGTGAACTGACATCCTTGAATCGGTGACGTTAAATTGAAAATTTATCTACCGCTGGTAACCCAGTCACAGCCCTAATACATTAATTATATTTTTTTATTTTTACACACAAAATTGTATTTATGTGTATTTTGTATGTCCCTAAAAAGGCTAAGGGTGGTAATTTATCTAAAATCCTGTCATATTCTTCTGAATTCATATTCATATTGATTTTTCTTGAGCAGCTTTTTGAACTGTCAAACCAGTTACTTTATATCTATCCTGATTAAAAAATCACTATTAGAAAAGCCTTTACATCTTGAGTTACATCAAATTTTACATTTTATTAATATTTTAGTATTTGATAATATAACAAATATTTGTAAAGAATTTCTGATAGTTCTAGGAAGAAAACATGAATATATAAAACATATATGAGTTTGAAGAGAGACTGACTCAGTTTCAATTGTCTTGTACTCTGTGGAATCCCCCCCATCCCTTACTATCCATCCAGTTAGAATTTTTGAAACCCAACCAATTTTGCTTCAATTTCTTTATGAAGATGTCACTAGCATCAGAAATTTAAAGTTCACTATGTTATGTATCTTGTCTATAATGGTCATGTAGATTTTCTTACTCCCAATCTATCCTACTCCTGGTTTAGTGTCTAATAGTATAATTTTAAATTATATTATGTATTTAATCTAAATAGTAAATTAGGACAAATTGAAGTTAAGTTTCCTAAGGCAGTATTACAAGTGACAAATAAATTGGTTGTCTGAGTAGTACCAATGAGCTGTGAGTGAAGAGGTCCTGGAGGTGGGTCCCAGGTCATGGTGACACTGGATTGCGTGGTATTGAGGATACGAGGAGCCCCGGGAGGTTGGGGGAATGTTGCAGGGTCCGGACTTCGGTGGTATCCTCCTGTTGGACCCCCGACACTGAGAGAAGCTGACCAAGACGTCTCCCCACTTTCACTACTAGCAGTGCAAGTATAGAGGCCTGAGTCACCAGTCTGAAGATCTGTAATCATAGAAATCAGGAAATTGCAGTCCACAGATCAGTTTGTACTAATGTAAAACTATTAAACTATTATTGAGATAAAGAACGGTGATAATTATCACAAATTAAATAAAATTTATACTTGTTATTAAGTTTGTATAGGTCAATAACAAATTATGAAGACAACCCATGATGCTCTTTAGAATTTAGAAATATATACTAGATCCTAGAGACGGCAATGGCATACAAGGATTGAAAGGAGGAGAGGACCTCTAAAGGTGCATACAACACTATGGGATCCTCAAACCCTCCTCCCTCCACAAACAGACGTAATTCGTAGCTCACCTGATGTATGTCAAAATGAGCCCACTGAATTAACTCACATCTTGACAGATGAACCCATCACTAGATAATTTTGGCCACATTATTCATCTAGTGGTCATCTCTTATGATAATTATACATAAATATCAAGTTTATATATTTATGTACTTGATGTAATTATATCAAGTACATAAATATATAAATCTGCTTGAATATTATTAATATAAAACACAGGAATATCTCAACATTAGGTAAAAGTTTTATTTTATTTATGTCTAAAGTATTCAATTGATTAATAGTAAATAAAATAACATTAAAAAAGCAACATGAGCTTAACCCATTGCGGTAGACATACGAGCTCAGCTCGTGCCGGCCGTTCCGGACTCAATGCCGACATACGAGCTGGACTCGTACTGCTATTAGCAACGCTATTGCTCACGTAGTTCTTTAAAAATCCAACAGATAGCGTTTGAATGCTCTCGTGTAAGTATTTGGGAATACAAATATACAGCTGAATTTTGTTTTGCGTGTTGTGTTGGCTAAACTCAGTGTCAGTTTTCGATTTATTGTTTGTTTACACGCTGTGTTTATGTTAGTGAGCTGTCTGCCATTGACCTAGTTTTGTTGTCGTGTGTTATGTTTGATTTATTTGATTTAAATTTACGTTTATTATTTGAATTATGGATCGTACAAAACAATTAGATGATGATGAAGTGGAAATGTTATTAGATAGTGATTATAGCTGTAGTAATGAGTCAACTGTAAGTGACAGAAGTGAAGACGATGTAATTGTGTCCAGTGCTAAGAGAGCAAATTCTAGTTTACAAATTGAAGTAGGCATTGACTACGAAAGTAATATTGGAAATAATAATAGTGTAAGTGTTTTTGACAACATCTGTTCAGATGATGATTTTGTTGCTGCTTCAGATGACGAAATAGGTAAGTCTAGTTGTACATTTGTTCAGCCTAGCACAAGTAGGCCTAACCCTATTGTACATAATAGCTGTCAATCTACTTTGACAACAAATTACAGAGACTCAATTAGTACTATTTCTATGCCTAATGATGTCCCTACTACCTCTACAACCAATACAAAAGCAGTTAAGAGGAAAATTTCCAATAACCCTAAAGTAAAAACAAGTAAAAAAACCTAAACTTAAATTTTGTGACACTGATTGGCCCTGGGTTGATGCTCCAAATCTAATTACTAATTTCACACAAAAGCTAATTACTAAAGTGTAAAGTACTGCCTGTAAATAGTGTAAATAGTAAATAGTGTATTTTTTAACTTTAAATATAAGTGCTTGTGACATTATATAGGCTAATCCAAGTAGGCATTCACCAAATTTACAAGACCTTCAGGAACATTTCACAAACAGAAGATCTGTAAGTAACATTATATAATTTTTTTGGCATGTTATTATATTATCATTGTGTATGAAATTTGTTTTCTATGTAAAAAACATTATAAGGTTTCAGAAAATAGTGATTAAATAAGATTTCAATAGTAAAAAAAAATTAAAATGGTTTTTTTTTAAGTTTTATACATTATTTATTTATTTTTTTATAAATAAACACAAATTGCAAAATAAATTTATATGAAAATCAGTTAGTCATTTATGTAGTTTAAAGACAATTTGTTTTTATAGAAAAAGGTAAAGATTTCATATTTCTATCTATTATATTGTATTATTTACAAATTTTTAACTGAAACCTTGCATTATTAATGATTTTAAATGCTGCCAGTAGTGCTGTGAAGGCTAGAATACCTACTACCTCAATGGGTTAAATGATTGAATACACATTTTAAACGAATTTTAGGTTAGGTTAAAGGGCACTAGGCCAGGAATTAGTATATTAGAGAGATAGGACATCAGCAAATTTACCTTAAAAGACAAGTTCACTAACATCAGAGTAGTAGTCACAAACACAAAATACACAAAATCTCACACAGATTAAGGATGGTTTTAAGGATATGAAGGGAGTGACCATTAGATATTTCCAGGATTTTGTTGTGCATGTAGGAAGGCATAGCAGATATGGCAGGTTTAGAGGTTAGGCCTAGGGGGACAGATTTTGTGTATTTTGTGTTTGTGACTACTACTCTGATGTTAGTGAATTTGTCTTTTAAGGTAAGTTTGCTGATGTCCTATCTCTATAATATACTAACATTTTAAACGAAAAATGCTCCCTTTCAATTCTTAATTCTTTCATTACTTTTCTGATATTTGTTGATGGTTAAAGTATTGAAATTAGTCTATTTTACTATAAGAAGCTAGACTGTTATGTTATACTTCCTCTGTGAATGAATATTTTTAGATGTATTAGAACTGTGATATTTTAGTTAATGTAATTCAAACTATAATAGTATTCTAAAGTCTTTATCAATTTATAATCGTTTATTCCAGCTATCACTTTCTCAAAGACAACAAGACTTATTAAATACAAAAAAAAAACGTAATTGGATAAATCCACTGAGCAAAGTTCTCTGGAGTGTCTCACCATCAATCTGCAGGGTTCCGGAACCAAGGATAGTTATTCTGGAGGAAGAGTTGGGATCCAAAGGACTTCCATTGCGGTACCACTTTATACGTGGAGGGGGAGAACCACGAGCCTGACATGGAAGGGTGGCCACTGACTGAACTGGTAGCGTCTGATTGGTCGGACCAATTTCTACCAATGGTGGAGGCACATCTTCCACTGAGGTCACCTGAAACGGTTTTAAAACTAGGTAAATATCCATTTAATTATATACAGTACATACTAATGTTACAGACAAATAATATTAATTGGTTTATCTTCAAAATGTCCCCATGTTGGTAAAAATTATCCAACAGGACACAAAATATACTACAACTGAAAAACATAGTTACTTTGCCATTAGTCACATAGTTTTGACATATAAGAAAGTGATAATATTAGTAAAGCTAAGTTTTGTTCAACACCTTCGGAGACATACCAAAAAGACCCACTTTTTAATTTTAGATGCTGGTTGCAAAAATTCTTATTAATCAGTTAAGTACTCGACCAGTATTGTGGGCTAGTATTGTAACTCATCTACTTGAGAGTTAAAAGTTGGAGATTGTAACAATACCTCATAATACCGACATGATGTCTAATTAATGGTTGCTATTGATGTGGACATTGTTGGAGAAATATAGATGTCCATTTTGTTTATTTCTTTGTTTTTAGTAAAAAGTTGTAAAGCACATGTTGTTCTATGCTACTATAATAGAAACACTGATCCCATCAACTTGCACCTAAGCCAGACACCGTTTATTTAAAGTGGGTTCTATGCCATTACGACACAGACCAGTGTCACTATTAAGTTGCGTGCAAAAAATACCAGCCGCAGCTGGATTTCACAATTCACGATCCTCAACATTACACCTGCCAACAGTACAACCCTTAGATCACTTGTCCGTTTCAATACTGACATATTGGTGCATTTATTCATTACTAACGCAGAACATACATGGACTCCTTGAGCTCTAGTTGAGCATTGAATCAAAAGAGTAAAAAACCATAATACAAGATCATGAAATAAAAAGAAAAGTGAAAATTATAGATTCAAAATCATTTATTTATAGTTACTGTGTACCTGTCAACATTACCTCATAATTTGTATTAATTACTCAATAATTATTTTTAATGAATATTAAATAGTAACATTTCACTATAATCATCATAAGATGCTCATTGAACTTTAACGCACCGCGTCATCACATCAGCGTAGATCAATATAATGAATGTCTTTTACCTGAAGGAAGGCACGGGCGGTGTCAGATCCAGCCACGCTGAGTGCAGAACACACCAAGTACCCAGAGTCCTCCCTCTGGACTCCCTGGATATGAAGGGTTCCTTGGGCACTAACATGAAGTCTGCCGTATGAATTGCCAGGAAACATTAACACCTAGAAATATATCATTTTGATATGACATTCAACTTTCAAGCATCCGTTAAATCATTTTTACAGTATTTAAAATATTTGAAACGAAAAGGTTTATAAAATATTTTCAAGAATGGCAAGACAAAAAATAGCAACAGCTTATATTATATATTTTCCATAAACTATGACTGCTATGTTATGAGAAGTCAATGTGGTTTGAAGGATATATTTTGTATTATAGGTGTAAAATTTCATTCTACTTTAACAATATAACTAATTGTTGTATCGTATCTGACAACCCCTGCTGATAGTTGTTACCTGATATACCTTTTCAACTAAGTTGAGGAAGCACCAGTGGTTTGGAAGTGAAGAATCAATAAGGATTGTGCCAGTACTTCCCCTGAGTACAGGAAGAGAACCCCCCTCTCTTTGGGCTTGGTATGATAAGGTAGGCTAAATGGACAACACAAAAACAGTCCTCTAAGCTAATGTAGAGGTGGAGCCTTTTGCCATTAACCTACTTCAGAAAAAAAACTATGTTCAGAAAAAAACAAGACATTAAGTAAAATTATAATATGTATATCGAAGCATGAAAACGTACTGTGGAGTCTTCCCGTGGAATGCCTCAGACACAGGACTCCAGCTCCAAGGACAACAGCTTTCGCAGATTATAAGTCTAAGATTTGGCACATAGAATATTAGGACACCATCTTCAATACTCAAAGAGACTTCTTTCATACTATTACGTTTTTCATAGAAGGAAATGGTTCAACTCCTTAGGGAATGAAAGATAAGTATGGACAACTGTCTATGCAGAAGAACAAGAACCAGAGATATGGAGAATATACATTGAAGACTTGCTAAACGGAGAACTAATAGATAACAAAGATAAGATGAGAGGGGGGAATGTACCCTCCCCCCCTTAATAGAGAACAATAATTAAAGACTTAAATTCATATACTGATAATGTGTATATAGGACAGTGAGAGCAAACCGAAGGAATGGAATAATACTGTTATCATTCCTACACATGAAAAGGGAGACACAGGAGTGTGTAAATTACAGAAGAATCTCTCTCTTGTTTATAACTAATAAATAATATCTAAAATTGTAAAAAGAAACTGGAAGAAAACACAAAATTAATAGCTGACAACCACCAAGCTGACTTTACCAGAGGAACATCCATAACCGACCAAGTATTTATATAATTTCCAAAAACATAAATAGCAACATTTTATGAATCCGATAAATCTTGTATATTCATTGATTTCACAGTCGTCTGAATAGGAAATACTTATGAAACAGTCTAAGTAACTCAAAACCTAAAGGCAAAGTTAGAGTAAATGGACAAGATTTCCAAATATTTTGAAATAATATAAAGGTCGATACAACATAAGTGTGCTCTTTTATTATTTTAAGGGTCTTAAAGGATTAAATTACAAAAATGAAGAGGAAAAAAGCAAATAAATCATACCATGATTTGTAAAATCGTTCAACTATTTTTATAAATCCTTAAACTGCTATGTGATCGTACTTTTCTTATTTGACTAAGCTTAGCTCGTACAGATCCAGGTATATACATAACTGCAAGTTCAAAAATAAACGTAATGTAAATTCTCACTTGAAACCTTACTGGGTTTAACCTTCAAAGTTTAATTTTATAATCCATATAATTAATACCTGACTTCCTTCCTTGGTCCAGAACACACTAGGGCGAGGGTTGCCTTCAGCCTCGCACTCAAGTCTTGCCACTCCGTTGAGGCCCACTTTCTGATCTTGAGGTCTCTTCGTAAACTTTGGTGGAGCTGCAATAAGCCATCGTGTATTACATTAAGTATAAGGTATTTAAAGTAGGGATATGTTGATAGAAATATTTGTATAGATTCCCGATTCTTAAATCCAACTCCCAAGATTAGCAGGATCATAAAATACATCTCACATGTAACATTTCATTTATGGATCTAAATTATAGTACTTTATTACGTTGTATGTCCCAAGTCCACTATAGTACAAACATTATTTTTACAAGTGAAACTAGTTTTTTCAAATTAATTTTAAGGACTGAAAAATTGATTTCCAGATCAAAATAATAAAACTGCAGTTGTCATTTGCCGATAATTAACAAAAACTATCATATATAATGAGATCGATTCTCGATTCCTATTTCAGTACCTAGGATTGGTAGAATCAACTTTTTGTATCAAGAATTGACAAATCTTTAGTTAAAACTTATTATTTTTTTGTTTATAGCAGAAGGACTCTATGAAATATATTTGATTGTTTACTACTAAATGAACATGGGTTGAAGCAAAAGAGATCCCTGAGTATAGATACTCGTAGATTGTATAAAGTGTATATTTGTTTAAAGTAATTTGGAAGATATATTCAACACAGTTTATATACGTAGATAATAATTATTCTATTAATTATGTACGAGTAAGGGTTAAACATTTAAAATAACAATAATAAAGATTCCCTGAAATTATCACCAGTTTTGGCTGAGTGGCTAAAGCTTCGAACTGTGGAGGACTTGGTTCAAGTCCCCAACTGAACTAACGGTCGGTACTTCACTTGTTGATTACAATTCACCCACATACCTGCAGGCCCTTGTGAACTGGCAAGTAAATATAAAAAAGAGAAATTTTGAACTGTGATGTTTGTGTCCAGGATCACTACTAAGGAGAAAAATACTCACAATGAACAGTGAGAGTGGTACGGACAGACAAACTGCCAACAAGGTTGTCAGCATCACAAATGTAGACACCTTCGTCTTGCAGCGTGACGTGTTCAATGCTCAAAGATTTGTCGTCAAGTATTTGTGCCCGTCCCACAGGCATGTCTCCATCATCACGCCTCCACAGTATCTTGGGCAGAGGGTCACCTGCGACGCGGCACGGCAGTCTCACACTCTGACCCGGCACAATGGTTACGTCCGCAGGCTCGGAAACCAGATATGGCTTTACTAAATGGACATTAGATTAGAATTATTTATATTATTTATGAAGGCTTACTAAAATTATTATCTATAGACTAGGACTTAGGACAATCAACCACTTTTAACAATAACTTATCACTCTATAAAGCAGAATCATTGCAAATACATTTTAATAAATATTGTCTATATTATTTGTAAATGCACAGAGTAATTAAAGTGTAGTAGTTACAAAAGTAAAATGGAAGCAAATTCTTGCATGAATTTTGTACAATTTCAATCATTTAATTAAAATTCAATCCCATCTTTCATATATAGACTAATTAATTACAAGTGATAATTTTGACTTAATCAATCTCAAAGCCATAATGAAGGGATAGAGAAAAGATAATTAAAATATGGGATAAAAATGAGATTTCACTTTAATAGCAGAGTTTTTAAAAGTTGCTAAAAAAGAATCATTATAACCATACTTATATGGGTAGGTGGGGAGAGGAGAGCAATTTATGTATGATACGCACTTTGAAATGACGAAACGCTTTGAAAGCAATGCAGATTTTAACTAAGAAACAAAATAAAAACAGCTGGTCCAGTTCAGTAGAGATCTTGAGTAGTAGTCCACTGGCCCAGCGCATACTATTATTACAAAAGCGAATTGTAAGAACAATTTGCAAAGAACCATACTTAGTCCATTGTAAGCCGCTGTTTATAGCTCTGAAAATATTGACATTGCCAGCATCATTCATCCTTTAGTGGTAAAAAGGATTTATTGGTTGATTGGTGGTAAAAAGGAAGCCTGAGATTTTTACGAAAAAATGAAGAGGTCCATAACTATGCAACTAGGCAGAGGACTATGATCCACATGAATCATGCAACTTCTAGCTTAGTGAAGAACAGTCCTAGAGGCTTATTTGTAAAAGTTTATAATAAAAGACATAATTAAATTCAGGAATAGATACAAGGAATATCTATTGCAGAGGCTATTCTACTCATTGGAGTATTTAAATCAGTAGGCCAAAACAGCTACACTATGACCATGGCTCATCAAGCTACCAGTGGAAGTTAAAAAAAAAAAATATATATATATATATATATATATATATATATATATATATATATATATATATATATATATGGCACCTTAATTCATGATTGTTTTGTACAATACTGTACGGTTCACGTTCCGCTGCTTAGATTGTGACTTAATGAAAGCACTGGTTCAAGAGAGACTAAGTGAATCGAAGAAGTGAGGGTATTAAAAGTTTACAACTAAAATATAATCCAATCCCTTACTTTATAACGACGTTAAGCCTACCAAGTTGTACAACAAATAAAACTGTGACTAAAGATATAATAAGTTTATTAAAACTCATGTCACGAATAATTAAGTTAAAATCTAATAAAAATTGTTATGTACAACACTTAAAATACGGTAATACAACACACAATTTTTATTTGTTTGAAACAAAATTTCTTCAAATAGAACAAGAAAGTAACTTGAGAGGTTTTCAATGGGAAAAATAATGTTAAGTGTATTCCTGTTAAATGTTAATTTTTGTCACTTTATTTACAAGAATGAAAATATTGCACTCCGTACTGAGTTAGTATTTTTTAAATAATGTATCGGTAAATTTAAATAATTTCCACGAAGAAAATTAGATGAAAATGGTTGTCAGTCAGAGACATCACTGGCTGCGAGAGGCCGTTGTCAACTCCAGGCTCTCCAATTTACTCTAAATTGAATGTATTAAGTCCTGATTCATTTATAGCCGCAGCCAAAGGTCTCGAGTATTCACTATTAAGAATTTAAGTTACAAAAAAAGAGAGTAAACGAAAATCTTAATTTAAATACTATATACTCGTAGTATATAGTAGAAAATAATAACTAGGTGTTTTTAAATTATTTTATGAAATATTTGTCTTTATGCATATTTAAATGTATTCTGTTTTTCTTACTGAAATGCAATGAACTCTATTGTTATTTAGTAGAAATTACAATACTACTTAATTTTTTTTTTATAAACCTGGTTAAACTGTTTGATAGCATTCAAATTTATAATTGGGAAACGCACAAAGTAGCTTTGCTCACTGATAATAATAGTAGTATTAAAACTGTTATGAATTGAGGTAGAAACTCAATTTATTGAAGTTATTTTAACACGTTAGCTGCCATCCTTATAATGAGTATTTTTCCTCTAAATTGCCAAATCTTTTAATGCAAATATTTAAAACAATGATGCATTATATTTACTATGCCAACATTTCTAAATATAGAAATAGTACATACATAGGCATTATATGTATATAAATATGTCGGGAATATTGGCCCGACAGTTTTTTTAGTAGCGTATACGGCACATAATAAATTGTCGGGCATATTGGCCTGACACATTTTGAGGTAAATTTGTTTTCATGGTTTGGCTACACTGATTGCATGATGAAAGTACTCCAGTATTCAATATGTACTACGTTATTTCAATACTAACATTCACTAAATAAGTCTGTCGAGCCTATACTCCCGACAACTTGCCCGTAGAACATGCCAAAATTTAAAGTTTTATGAACAACTTTGTATACAACCAAAAACTTAGAAATTCACTCTGTAAATAGTATGATGCTTGCAGTACAATAAAGTGTGATCGGTTTCTTTAAGAAAGCAGGACCAGTCGAGTAACAGTAAAATAACCAAAAGGTTACTGAACAACAATGTCGGGTGTAGTGGCCCCACGGCGTCAAGCTGAGACAAAGAGCCGTCGGGCGTATTGGACTGACACGGCAGCTAAAGTGTTAATACTTCTACAAATCTAAAGCATAAATAATTAACACACAAGTGGGAAATAAAACCTGAATCTTTTTTAATGTGTGGTCATTATAAAGGAACTGTTATGATTGTTGTTGTTATCAGTAAACTTTGTTGCATAAAACTGTGTATAGACCTCATTACTACCTTTTAGCAAGACATTGTTGAAACTGGTTAGTCTCCCACTTCATAAGAATTTGTGTAATATGCAATACAGTATATCCAACCGGCACTGAAAATTTGTGGAGTATTTTTGTATATATGTTTTCCTGTTTGTTGTATTACTGGATATCTTCTCAGGTAAGTTTGCTAATGACGCATTTCTTCTTTTATATTAAAAAAAACGATAATGCAGAGTTTTTATATATATGCTGTTTGAATGTTGTGTTACAAAAAATGTGATTTTCAGGTAGAAGTACTTAATCATAATTTTGATTAATTCATCTCTCATTTTTTATTGCAGTTAAATAAAAATAAACATTTAAAACTAATTTTTATAAAGTCAAATGAAAAATGTATTACATAGGTTTCTTATTTAAATTATATGACCATCTAGATTAGCTTACGGGCACTTTTTTAAAATTTTAAAATAATCATATAAAAGTAGTTTTTAAATGGCCCTTTGACACATTGTATTACATATTTATGGTCTATAAAAATTTTAAATATAATGCATTTGATAAACATGATTAAAAAATATAGTACTGCACTCACTATATTTCAAATCCTTAAAATCGCAAAAAACAGTAAAGAACAAATCATTGATTCCTGAGGTACTCCGCTCTTAATTGGTACATCTCAGAGAGTTATTACTATAGAAAACCCATAGGTTGGTACTAGCTAGAATATTTTATGAAAACCAGTAACTCAGGTTTTTACTATATGAAATTGAAATGATGAACCTAATAACGTTAACACTGAAATAGCCTCAAATAACTGAATAGGCTATTCAATATATCTACACAATCATTACAGGACACCTATACTTTTGAGAAAATAGGGCATTAGATATGATATAAATTGACTGGAATATGTCATTAAACAAACTGGGATTTCTAAGTATTACCCTTGATTATATACTCCTACAATAGATATCCCATCTAATAGGAATATTTGTGCCAGTAATTTTGTTAGTTAGTGAGGCCCGCAAACACAGATGGTTTAAACTGCATTACATTCACATGGGACTACACTAGTGCTCCACAATGGACCACAAAAACAGCTGATATTTTGAGACTCAAAATACATGGGACTACACTAGCGCTCCACAATGGACCACAAAAACAGCTGATATTTTGAGACTCAAAATACATGGAACTACACTAGCGCTCCACAATGGACCTCAAAAACAGCTGATATTTTGAGAAACATTGGATGGGAAATCTATTTGTGTATAAAATCAATGGTAATAACCCTGAAATAAAAATTAAATGATTTTGGAGCACCAATATTTGAGGTAAGCCAAATTAGCTATCAGTGTAGTAATTTTGTTCAGATGTGTAACGAAAAGTATTGTACTAATTAGCAATTCAGGCATTGTGAGTCAACAACAATGATGCTTTGATTATCGGTTGTTTTGAACCTAAATATTAAAATCCATATTATTTTATTCATGCCAACACACCTATTATATCATTAATTCAATAGCAATTATATAATTGCTAGGATAACATGTTATTTATCATCACACATATCACAAAACAGAGATTCTTTTGCTGATCATTAAACTTACAACACAAGTCTCAACTTACCGTGAACTGTCAGTTTAGCAGTTGCACTCTCTCGAGAACCAACAAGATTCTGTACAACACACGTGTACTTGCCCTCATCACTCTGGCGAACCTCAGAGATCATCAGATTTCCTCCATCCACAATCCTGATCCTGAAACAGGAAGAAGGACAAAAACATACTGTAATGAATTTGTTTTTCTGACTAGAGACTAAATAGCAATAATAATTATCATAAATATTGGATAATTAAAAAAAAGATGAGTGAACTTTCAAGGCACTGTTCTAAGTCTTATAAATACCAACATGATGTCCATTTATAATATTTATAAGTGTACATCATAATTATAAATACAATAATAGAATGAATCTACAATAGAATCAATCCACTGGAGAAGTCAAGGGTGTCCATGTTGGTTAGTGATCTAGTTTCAAATATTGGCCAGGAGCAAAAACAAAGATCAGGCGAGAAATTGTCAGGAATCCAAAAATCAGACAGTTTGCTGATCAATTATTATTCCAAAGCAACCAATTATTATTTGGTTCAAATTCCTTGATTTTTCTGGTTGTTGGGATTTAAAAGTGGGTTTTCATATGAATCAATCTACTTTGAGTAATTAACGAGCTATGTTCAAGAGTTGCATCGTAACAGTCCACATTATTTTCTATAATCTTCTTTAGCTCAACCAACTATAGAAACAAAAAAGACTAACTGAAGGAATCACTAAAAGATAAAAAAAAGCCAATAAATTATGGTACATATGTTAATTTTCTTCATACTACAAAAGCATTTTTTTATCACTCTGTAATTTATTTCACAAAAGAGAATTTTATAAATACAACATTATACATGACAATGGAACACAACAATAAATAAACTTTATGAAACTAAAATTGTGTGCCAAAAACACACATAAAGAGGAAGGAGAACAATACAGGAACAAATACGGTTCAGTTAGTCCAAAGAGTGATTCTGACAAGTTGATTTATTGAATGCATAAATTGTGAACTGAAATGAAATGTCAGATTGTTTTATTCCGACAACAGATGATAAATCAAAGAAGTAGATAATAAATTCCAACATTTGCAGAGATACAAAATATAACTTGCAGCAAACTGTTTCGGATTAAGTGACCTCATTTGTTTGGATACAACAAACAGTCTTTGACACATAACACATAGTTCTGACTGTCAAATAATGAAAATATTTACTTATTACTTTACAATGAGAAAAAATAGAAGTGATGATAAAAAGTTATGAAGAATTTATTGATTTTGATAAATATTTTAAAATAAGTCATTGAGGAGAACACACATCAAAAAATCAAATTTACAACTCTTGGATTTTTTTTGAGGTAGGCTAAACAAAAT
Source organism: Stictocephala bisonia (assembly GCA_035578905.1). Lineage (NCBI taxonomy): Eukaryota > Metazoa > Arthropoda > Insecta > Hemiptera > Membracidae > Stictocephala > Stictocephala bisonia. The sequence continues at coordinate 2,166,174 of JAQJVL010000115.1, read as the reverse complement.
CCATGTTCAACAATTTAACAGTCATCAATGCAATTCAAGTACCTCATTTCATCATAACTTGATTAAAAATATACTACTCATTAAACATGAAATGAACTCTGCATAACACATACAAATCTGTGTGACAGAAAACACAGTCATAGTAAATAGGGAGAAACATTAATAAATCTACTGACATTACCAAAACCGAAAACCACTCACCGAAGTAAACAAACATAATAACTTCTTGGTTAGTATATTATGTTTGGTTAGACATTATATGCTACCACATTGACATGCTGGTCAAATACATTTTGTCTGTCAATGTGATGTCTCAGTGGATAATGCTTCAAACTATTCTACATATGAGACGCCGACACAACGTTGTTGGTATTTTAAGGCAAATATGAATGGTTATATATGAGTGTAGGATGAGTGTAGTCTGGTTACTATCTGAGTTCAACTGTTCCTCAGAGAGGGCAATTTATTAATAGCCCAACAGCCAGGGCAACTAAGGGACCTACAGCTTTACGTGGAATCCGAACCACGTAGTGTTGGTCTGATTTTCAGCTAATTGACAAGCCTGATACTCAGTTATCTCTCCCACACAATATCCGCACCATGATTACCACCCAACATGGACACCCCAGACTTCTCTAGTAGTGTCCACGCCGATAGCAACCATCAAGCGGACACCATGTCGGTATTAAGAAGACCGAGCATCCAACCTATCCCCTACAATCTCCCAAACACTTTGTCCCCATGTAGCTGGGTTACAGCACTGCGCCACCAGTGCCGACCTATGGAGTAAAGGGTCCAAGGTTTGAATCCAAAACTGAGCTCAGTGTTAACTGGCAAGTTAATTTATCTAAAAAAAAAGGAAAACTAAATATTACAAAACGTGAGTTACTATGACGGTAAAAGTTACATTATTGTAACTAAACTCAAGAGTCTGCTACACTTGCCACCATATTGAGTTTCACTCTCCATATGGTCAATGTTAATTTCAAAAAGAGCTTAATTTATGAATGTATGGGATAGCATAAAATTAATGTTTTTTGAAAGAGGAAAAATTTTATATTGCTCCCTAAATTGAGATTTTTATTTAATACAAATTAAAATGTTTCTAGTTTAATGTTTTATGGGAATAAACCAAAACCATTTGGAAAAAAGTGTTATTTCAGGAAGCTTATCCTATAAAGCATGTTAAAATCTGAAATACAAATGTTAAAAAATGTAAGCGAGAAATATTTTCAAGTTAAGTAAAGTTCAACTGGAAAATATATACGTCATCTACTGTTAGCCAAGCCGCTAATCACCCCCCCCCCCTCCGATAAACCTGCAGTCTGTTAGCCGACCGGGGAAGAGAGAGTCAACTGCCACGACTGTTCAAGACACACAATGGTTTGGGGATTTCCCCAAGCTGCCCCTTTTTTGTAGGACAGACGACAACTGGTCTCCTGATAGTAAACGTAGTTACAAGTAGATAGTTCCAAAGTCAACACCAGGTTGATGGTCGCAGGCTTGACTGCGACAAGATTATTCACTGGAGATGACTGTTAAATCAATAACTTATTATTCTGGAATTCACTTAAATTCATTAAATAAAAACATGGTTTCATAGAAAAAAAAATATGAAATAAAATGTTATCTCTGATACAATAGTAAAATTATAAACTTCATTTAGGTACTTTTTACACTACAAAATGTATAAAGAGTTCCTATTAGTTATTAGTGTTTTATAAGAGATAAAAACAAAAAAAAACTTTAAAATTAACTTGATTTTTTAGTTTAGGCAAAATTCAGGGCTAAATAATTGTTTCTAAACATTATTAATCTTTGTTTACAGTATAATGCTGATCAGACTCAGAGATCCCGTACATCCGTATGGCAAGCTGTGCAGTAATTGGAAGCCGGCTGACAGATTCTATACCGGCACATCCATCACCACGACATCCTGAGTCTCTGATTAATTACACAGCCTCTCTTTACACTTCACCAGACAAGTAGACACGACAGCAGACTCTGCCTTTGAGAAAAATCCAATTTACTTTCTATCTTAAATTTCCTGTAAAAATGTATAAAGAAAAACAATTTATTCAAGTAGACGTGTTGTTGAATATATGTACCAAACTATGTTACTATCAACGTAAGTTTAGTAACATAGTTTAAATGTTAGTGTAAGTGTTAGTGGTTAGTGTTTGGATATTGTATCCAACTCCATCAACTCATGAAATTCATGTAGAAAAGAATATGTGTAAAAAATGAATACATATATATATTGTACGCTCAATTTTGGAAATACTTTTACTATGTGATAGAATGTTGAAGAGATTAGAAAATATATATATTTTTTTTACATTAAAACTTCACTTGCCAGTTAATATGGGTCTGAAGGCCTGTGTCTTAACTTGGGTTACAACTGACTTATCACACCAGCAAAGTCAACTTACAATTCTCTTATCACTTTAATCTCATTGTCATACTGAAAATAGGTCACTATAAATCGGGAATAAACATGTTGAAAAGTTTTTCATCACAAGACCTACACAAATGAATGTATGTTTTATTTTTATCATTTATTATATATTTATATTTATTTATTCAGCAAACTATTAGTACAAGAATGGGGACCTGAACAGTTTAACTCCACTCATGACTCACCAAATGCATCAAACAATGGAAACATTGATATGAATAATTTACTGTATTTTTGAAAGAAACTAATGTGCTTGATGGAAAGAAACTCAATGTTCTGGTAAACTTTTTGTCTTATGATAATTATTAACTGATAAATGAATGTAAGTCCTTTTCAGATGCAATAGGAATCCTGTGATATGTATATGTACCTAAGAAGAATGTACTTTTTGACAGACATCTTTTTGACAGACACTATTCAACAAAGTGACAAATCTATAAAACAGTACTTATAAGCATCAAGAAGTCTTAGTAAAGACTGTGAATTTGAAGCTGTTGATTCTAATACCTATTGCAATGAATCTTTCAGAGATGCTTTTATTAGTGGATTATCTTCTTCTCAAATATGTCAACCCTTGGTGAAAAACAATGATCTCAGCTTGAAAAAAGTAGAATCTCTCTCTCTCCCCCCCCCCCTCTCTCTAGTTGGAATCAGAAACATTGTGACGCTTACACTAAATGCAACAGCCTCAATACTTTGCACTGTTTTAAAACTGAAATTAATTTAGACACTAACAGCAAACAAATGACTTCTAAATCAGCAGCTGATGATTTAGATTCATTTCAACTGAAATGTTACTTCTGTGGCGGATCCAATCATTGTTCGCGAGCGGAATGTTTGTCAGTTATATTCTTTTTCATCCAATAGGTATCCTAACAAATCAATCTGAAAATGCATGTTCAGTTATATATTTATGTCGTCACATCATGCTAGAACCTTAGTCTTCTGCCTCATAATGGAACACTATTTATTGCATCTGTGAGAGTTCCCTCTGTGTCTATGGATAGAAGTCTCATTCTACCACGTGTAAGGATGAGCTGGAGGACTATCACCTCCGTAAATGAAGAACACAAAAGTGGATTAGGTTTAAAGAAAAAAATACCAATCTGAGAAAATATTGCTGTATACCTATTGGAGCCTTCTATGTCGATCATATCCTCATCCTTTTTCCAGTGGAGAGTAGGTTCTGGTTGCCCTTTAGGTGGTCCACATTCCAAAAGTGCTGTTTCTCCAGCAGCTACCCTGGTGTCCTTTGGTTCAGCACGGAAGTCATCCCTCAGCACTGTAACAACATAAAGATAAGTTAATGTTTTTTTACTTTCACACATTTGCACAGAAAGAAACATCTTAAAAACTTTTCATCTAATATCGCAAGTTGTATACCTGTAATAGCTACCATACAAACAACCAAATGCAATTTGAGAAAACCACTCAATCAGAGTAAAATAAAAAAAAAAAAAAAAACACTTAAGAGGATAGACCTACTTAAAAGAAAAAATTTTCTCAAAATTAATCATTTTATTTTTCCATAGATTGTGATGAAATATGTACTTTTTGTGACACTTATGTGTCTTTCAATAGTAGCTTGTGATTTCTAAAATTTCATAGTCCACTCCACCGATTCATGATCCCTTGGAATTGCATTCAAGAGTGCTAATTTAGTGGGGACAAGAAATGTCTCCCCCTCCCCCCTAAGGTTTTGGAAGTAATGCAAACTCTTTAATAGAATAATTGCACATATTGTATTTGTTTTATTAATTATTTTGAAACACTAAATATATAGAGTTGGTTAATATTCAAATTTCGATTTAATTTGTTTTTTGTTTGTAATTGGTTTGGGTTTTTAGTACATTCCTGTCTGTCCACATGCCGAATAGTGGAGGTTTTAGAATTGTTGGGTTATTTTATGACTACACAGTCGGTGCTTGTGTTACTCTTGTCAAGCAAAATCTACCGACCTATTCAGCTGAAATGTTGCATGGTCATTCTTAGGGTTTCCGGTTAACACATAGGCCTATCTTTATTTTGAAATGCCATCAGGGCACCGCCCAAGGGGTTCTAGGAAGTATAAATGCGAGATTATTGGTAGGTTTATAGTCACATGTTATGTAATGTATCAGTAATACTGCTCAATTCATACTTTAACAAATCAATTTACCCCATGTTCATACTTACAAATGTAACACAGATATCTGCAATGGATTAGGAAGGTAAAGTCATTTTTAACCTATAATCCACCCTATTAATGTGATAACATTTTAGACTAATACACACAACAATAATAAAACAAAAAAGGTTTGGTCGTATACCTAACGATCCAATCATCCATGACACATGACACCAAAACAGCTGACACAAAAACTTGGTTACTTGCATTGCATACGATAATGAACGAAAGACACTTCATCACAAACAAATCCTACCAGTAAATTGGCCAGACAAGGAACTCGAAATGGAACATCCATTTCGACGGTCCCTACTGTTTTTATTACAACACTGTCCCGGAATTGGACAGCAATCTCTGAGTCTGTCATCGTTTGCATGCTCATTTCTATGCTAAACACAGTCGCTGAGTTTAGGGGTTCATTAGGACTGAGCAAGGAAGAACCAGCTACATTATTGTGTGGTAAAATTCTTTTACTTTTGAAATTAATAAAGAAACATGTTATTAATAATAAGAAATCCATATTTATATAAAATATCAAGATGTATTTTCAGCTATTAACCTGAAATATATTCCTATATTCTCAGGTGGTTTTATGCATTTTGTAATAGACTCACTGTTTTTAATTTTTGTTAATTATTTAGGCTGTCAATGTAAATTTGTTAATGTTGTAATACTCTTATTTTATAACAAATTTCATACACAACTTGACATATTTTTTCCAAAATCAATAACTAATCTACTTTTCATAAACAATTTTAAAATGTTAAGAATTTTTTTAGATGGCACATAAAAAGTGTACACAAAAGCATAAAATATTTCAAAATATTTACTGACTACACATTCATTCAAATATTTAAATATACTACACTTGGCATAAATATTCTTCTTAGGTTCAATATTCAAATTCATTTATTGACAAAATGCATACATTACAGGCATTAAAACCCAATTACAATGTTACATTCAAATAATACAGTGTATAAATATCGAGGAATGCAGTCTTTCAAGAATCACTTCAAAGCATACAGAAAAGCAAACAACAAAAATAAATATATTAAACTTGCAAAGAGACGAGATAACTTAATGCTCGGTCAAAATCTATTAGGTTATTTAATCATTACAACAAACTAAACATATAAAAAGTGGGTTAATAAATATTTAAATAAGATATTACAAGACAATTATTTTGCACATGCTAAAATAAAAACGTACAATTAAAATATGTTGAAATTAATAAATTACAATGCCATTAATTAGATCAATAAAAAATGTTACAGTAAATTAATTTTGCAATATACTAAATTAATGCATACTGGCGTTTACAGCTTTTAAAAAATTGTTTAACGAATAACTAAAAATATCAACACTTACGGAAAGCGAATTGTGTAGCCTAATCATAACATTGAGTGGAGAGTTAGCAGACAGGTTAGTACGAGAAAAGCAGGGAGTGAACAACACACGACTCCTTGTATTAGGCCGAGGAACATTGAATTGTAATTTTGACAATAGAGCCGAGTCGTCGAGCCCACCACCCACAAGCTTATGCAGGGAAGCCAACATAGCCACCTTCCGCCGCACACTCAGAGAGTCTAAATGAAATATCGATAGTAGCTCCGAATATGGAATCACTGTTGTAAAGTGACCAAATTCCTTGAAATACAAAAACCTCAAAAATTTTTTCTGAACATTCTCAACCATATCTGAGAGGTAAGCGTATTATGGCATCCAGATAACTGAACCATATTCTAATCTAGATCGTACTAAGGAGCAAAATAGAAGTTTGACTAAATTCGCATTTTTTAAGAAATTAGAAGATCTAATTTTAATTTTTTTAAATAATAAATTTAAGAAAATCTATATGCGTAATAAGAAATAATTTTAGAGTATTAAATAATATTCAAGATTTTTAAATGATTTAAAATATTTTTAAACTATCAGAATGTTTGCCATCACTAACTATACGAGTGAGAGACGTAAAGACAGTGCAACTTGACATGAGGTAATTTTTTAATGATGTAATTATGCAATACGAAGAAAAGTAACTAAATTACACGATCAGTTGGCGGGTTTGGTACGTGAAGCGTGCAGGGGTCTCCCTATTATATATATATATATATATATATATATATATATATACACTAGTTGGAAGTTGATTATCACATACACCAGATATTATATCACAATCCAGACCACTGTAAAATGTACTCTAGATACAGATGATTAGTGTTATATGTGTATATTTGAGTTAGGAACAATCTGCCTACACTTCCTCAAAACTAAAGATAAGATGAGGTGTTGGACCTTTGGTAAGGATTGTACCTTCTGGGATTGTTGAATCCACGATAAACATTCGATTGTTGTTGTAAACACGATAAACAATGATATATTGTTTACAACATTCCGTGTAATTTAACCTCAAAACGGTTGCTTGAAACCCAGTAATGTCACTGGGTTTCAAGCAACCGTTCACAGCGCTGATGGGAAGAAAATAAAGTGAGTGATAAGGTACAAGTGATGCACTTTTATTTGTAAGAATTCGAATTCTTGTGGTTATTTAGTGCGCTGAATATATTTTTTGCTGAGGTAGTTTGTGTGGTCGTACCAGCTAAGGTTTGATAGGCAAAACAAGCGAGAAATTTGTTGACATTGCTCAGTGGCGTATCCAGGGGGGGGCAGAGGGTCAGCCCCCAAACATAATAAAAAAAGTTAAGGTAAGCAACACTCGACAAAGACTGCAAAGTGGGAAATTGTTAGTTGAAAATAGTTGTTTCATGATTATAAAGGGCAGCCCTTTCTTCGTAACTTTAATTATTTGTAAGCTTAACTATTTATAAAAGTAATATATAAATTATAAGCAAATAAAGATAGTTCGACTTAAATTTTTAGTTTAGGTTATGTTTTATCCTAGAGTTAGTCACTCAACCCAAGGACCCCCCCCCCCCATACACTAACCCTGGGTACGACCCTGACACTGCTATAGCACCAAGATTCCAACGTAGATGCTTCTAAACAAACGAGGTCAGTTAGCATATTATTTAACTTACGTGAAATTGGCTTTGTACTTGAAATGTCAGGCTGAACTGGTTCTCAGTGAGAATATCATACAAACTGAAAACACCTTCCAAAATGTGTCTACATTCTTCATAGTCACATCTATAATGTAAGTACACATCAATACCACTGTACGTGTATGGGTGGGCGGGTGGGTCAGAACCACTGTATGTGTATGGGTGAGCGGGTGGGTCAGTACCACTGTAGGTATTTGGGCGAGTGGGTGGGTCAGTACCACTGTACGTGTATGGGTTCATATTTGTTGTTATCTCTAAGTACCCCTAACTAACTGGCGATAAATTGCAGTTCAATTTACCATTGACTATAGAAATAATAGTTTAAGCTCCTTTTGTTATAATTAATAGTTATTAAAGAATTAATCTTACAACTAAAGTGAAATTAAATCTTATTATTTCAAATTGTCACGATGCTTATTGAGTATTAAGCAATCTAGATGCACAGAGAAGAGAGACACAAAGGTCACATCCAGTAAATAGTGTGCTAAATTTGTGTCGAGTAGTTATTTTTCCAGTTTGTCAAGCGGGTAGCAGTACTACTTATTCTTCCCAAATCCTCAAGGATAAGTGTAGTAATTATTACTACAGATATATAAAGGTGCATATTACATGTAATATATTTTTATAACTTCCACTGAGGCGTTCGATGTTGTGTCATGGCATTCTGTTTCTTTTTTATCTGCTGTAGAGGCAAAGTTTGAGTGATTTTAGGCAACAAATATCGAGATAAAACAAAACAAGCCTTAAATATTCCACGTAATTCATGTATATATGTGAAAATTTTGTAGCTTCCTCTATCCACTGAGTTAATAAATGACTCTTTCTCGAGCATACATTTATCTAGTTAGTAATAAAACTGTCAATAAAAGTTTAATTTAATCATGACGTATACTTACACTGAAAATAACATGACGTGAATTAAAAGCGTAACCTTTCAGTTTGTGTATTATAGTTGTCTTATATATTGTAACGATCTTCATTTTTTAAGAGAAAAAAAATTATAGCACAAATCACTTGTGGCGAGTACTTTTTCCCGTCCACTTTGCAAAATAAGACATCAGACCATTTATGGGTTTTCGCATTCCCGATATAGAGGTGGTATAACGCCGCGTCAGTCAGCTGTCTCGCGTGTCAAGCGTGTCGGGCGTGTTAACTGAGCGCAGACCCTGCATCAATATTCCGCCGCCGTCCTCTCTGCAAAACGGCGTCAATATTTTACGGTGAGCGAGAGGGAAAAATGGCGCTGTTTTTATCTGACGACTTGTCCTTTCCCTTATCGTGAAGGATCGGATGGGAGAGGAATGGGACGTCGTTAGTGGAGGTAAACATGCCGAAAAACAACGTTCGGTTGTGCGTGATGGTTACTGGCCAAGTTTGTGACGATATCAGTATTTTAAATATATCAATTCAATTTTACGGATTTCCCTAAAACGAAAACATCTTATCTTATAAGTACCCCAAACAAATATAATTATATGTATATTACAAGATAAATTTACACATCATTTTGTTTCAATTTTTCACAAAAAATAGTTGATGTTTGTTCTGTAATTAACATGACAAGAATTGATATAACTCTGAAAAAACGAAGGAAACCACACTGTAAATGGTTGAATTTTAAATGCGATATGTTGTAATTTCCAACAACAATACACATGAAATTAAAAAAAAAAAAAAAAAATACATTCAAACATCAAACGAACTGAACAGATTATAGACAAAATGAGAAAGACGATTTTGTATTCTGAACACACACCTAAAAGTGCTAAATGATAATATAACAAAACGTAGAGTAACAAGTAACACATATTAAAATAACACTATCGGCTGTTGTCTCAGAGACTAAAAGGCATGGAGTACAGTATAATTTCTAAGGTTCGAATTCATAATTACTGAACTGGTGGTCCGTATTTCGCTTGCTGGATGAAATTTAAAACCCTCTCTGGTCAATGCGAACTAAGCAATAATGTTTTGACAAATTATTTACAATATTACTAAATTATTATAGATTATTATTAAACATATATACAAAACTAACATAAAAAAGATAATTGGGCTCTTAAAAATAAACAGTAGAGTAGATGGCAGAACATATAAAATATTAGTACAGTCGGCTATGGTGGCGCAGTGCTGTAACCCAGCTACTTGGGACAAAGTGTTGAGTAAATAATAGGCGATAGGTTCTATGCTTGGTACCGCCGCGTCTTCCGCTCAGTGGTTACTATCGACTAGTGGGCACTACTAGATAAATCTGGGGTGTCTATGTTGGGTGGTAGTTAAGGTTCGGATGTTGTATAGGGAAAGAGAACTGAGTGTCAGACTTGTCAGATAGCTGAAAATCAGACCAACACTACGTGGTTCGGATTCCACGTAAAGCTGTAGGTCCCCTAGTTACCCTGGCTATTGGGCTATTAATAAATAGCTCTTTATGAGGAACAGCCGACCTTAGTTAGTAAGAATGACTATACTCGTTCATCAATCAATCAATCAATCAATCAATCAAACTTTATTGCCATATAATACAATTAGTACATGGGCAGGCGTCAATTATTCTAGTGAACAATACTGTACATAGAATACATATATATATATATATTCCTAGAATTATAATTACAACATTAACTATTAATTACTTTGCAGAAACTCATTTATATTATAATATGCTTCACTCAAAAGTAAGCCTTTAAGTCTGGTTTTAAAAGGTTTTGCATCCATTTTAATTTTTAGTGGGGCTGGCAGAGAATTAAATAATTTAATACCATTCATTAATAAATGTTTTTTAAAAAAGGAGGTCCGGTGTTTAGGTATTGGTAGATTTGTTTTACTTCGGAGGTTGAAGCTATTGGAGCATTGAGATGGTTCTATTCTGAAAAGGTCAGGGTTATTTATGACAAAACTTAGTGTTTGATATATATAAATGGATGGAAGTGTTAAAATATTGTTGTTTTTAAACCATTCTCTGCATGAATCGGTTCTTCTTAGTTTGAAGATGATCCTTACGGCTCTCTTCTGAAGTTTGAATAGTTGTTTAGTTCTACTGGTTTCAGAGCCCCAAATAGATATTCCATATGAGAGGTGTGGATAAACTATCCCATAATAAGCTGTCAGGAGATGACAAGACTCAAGCTGCGATGATAGAACTCTTAGTGCAAAAGTTCCTGAGCTCACCAAGCTTGCTACTCTATTTACATGGCTATTAAAGCGCAAGTCATCATCTATAAGCAACCCTAAGTACTTGACAGATTTTACAGGGCTTATTAAAGAATTTCCTAAAGCATGCATTCCATGGTCACTCTCCTTTTTGGTAATAGAAAAATTTAAAATACTAGTTTTTTCCATGTTAACCACAAGTTTGTTTGAACTAAACCACTGAAGCAAACAATTCATTTCAATCGTAAGACTTTGACCCAAAAGGGGTTTACTTGGCTCAATAATTGACACAGCTGTATCATCGGCAAAAAGGCTTATATCTGCCCTAGAAACGCCTGATTTTATGTCGTTTACAAACAGAAGAAAAAGTAAAGGACCAATAACTGATCCCTGAGGAACACCGTTTTTCATCTGTACTACATGAGAAAAGCTATGCCTAAGTACCCTTAATCTGTCAATATAAGGAATTGTAACATGTTGTTTCCTATTCATTAGGTAAGATCTTATCCAAAATAAAGGAACTCCTCTTACTCCAACACACTCCAATTTGTCCATCAGAATATCATGATTAACAAGATCAAACGCCTTGCTCAGGTCGACGAAGACTCCAGCTGCGCATAGACCCCTATCCAATGCAGAGACAATTTGGTTTATCAAGTGAAAGATTGCATGAGAGGTAGATCTATTTTTAAGAAATCCAAATTGATACCTGTAAATTAAATTATGATTTGACAAGAATTGCATCAGCCTATTGCAGAATGCCTTTTCCATCACTTTAGAAAAAGTGGAGATCAAAGCAATTGGTCTGAAATTGTCTAGCTTCTCGAATGAACCTTTTTTATGCAATGGTTTAACTATGGAAGTTTTTAAAGCATCTGGAAAGCAACCTGTTTTAAATGAATGATTTAAAATGAAGCATAATGGTTTGACTAAGAAATCGTAGCAATCTTTCAAAAGTTTAGACGAAATGCCATCAAAACCAGCCGAATTCTTTGTTTTAAGTGACATAATTATGCTGATTACTTCGTTCACTGTAACAGGAGTTAAAAAGAAAGACTCATTAAGCAAAGGAATGCTGCAAACATTCGAATGTGATACAAAAGGTACAGGAACGCGATCAGAAACAGTAGCAAAGTAGTCATTGAAAAGATTTGATACTAAATTTGGATCCTTTATTATGTGATTGTTGCCATCTCTAATTTGAAAATTTTGGAAGGAATGCTTTTTAAGAGATGGTCTGTTTTCATTAATTATCTCCCAGATTGTCTTAGAAGTATTATTTGAAGATTGTATTCTATTAGAAAAATATACAGACTTTTCCTGCCTGATACTATCTTTGAAAGTTCGTTTTATTCTACGATATTCTTTTCTTTCATTACTCGACCAATCCGAGTCCCTACTGATATAATACAGACTTCTCATTCTGTCACGCAGGGAAGCAAGCTGAGAAGATAATATAATTCTACTGTTAAAAGTCACCTTCTTAAGCTTGGTCTTCTTTAATGGAAAGGCCACATTAAAGTGGAAGTCCAAAATAGACATGAAATTATTGGTCATTTCATTTATTTCATCTACACTCATCACACTCATTCGTCCGTCATATTCGCCTAGCGATCGGCGTCTTGATTCATTAAAATCATTTATTTATTATTTTAATGAATAATAAATCAATAAAGTAAGATCGTAAAAAACAAAATTAAATTTGCTCAGAGATAAAGCTAAATGATAACAATAGCCTTAGGTCTTTTGCATACGCTGAGGGAGAATAAAGAACGAAAAAAGGAACAATACTGTGACGATTGGTCCAGTGTTGGCCGTAAAAGGGCTAAAAGAACGTGAAAAAATGTTGGTTGTTAAGAGTGACAAATTATAAATACTACTAAAGTTTAAATTATCCACATACTTCATATTTCTTAACGGATTGGACTAACAGACAAGGTGGAAGACAAACCCAGTTAATTGTGAACTGTGTCTCGTCCAGTAATAACAGAGGAATGTAAAGGTTTATGAGACTACAAAACAAGGACTAAACGTGTAAAGGTTGAGACCATTAAAGAACTCTGACATATCCATTTCTTTTGACGGACTTTAGTGTTTTTCTGGAACACTAAGCCAATCGTAGACTGTCAACTGTATTGATTTACATCAGCTGATCTAAATTTTCACTTCTGGTGGGCCCGACTCACCAATTACAAACAGGCGTAACTGACAACGCTGAAGATTAATGTCAACATCCACAAAGAGCAGTCATTCTGCACATTAAGGCTCGGAGGATATAAGATATAAGAGTTCACCGGAGCCATCGAGTCCTGAAGTGAGTTTCTTGCTCACAGAACCAATATTTACTGTACAATATCAATATCACTGTACGAATATGGGCGGGCGGGTGGGTCAATATCACTGTACGTGTATGGGCGGGCGGGTGGGTCAAATTTACTGTACGTGTATGGGCGGGCGGGTGGGTCAATATAACTGTACGTGTATGGGCGGGCGGGTGGGTCAATATCACTGTACACGTATGGGCGGGCGGATGGGTCAATATCACTGTACGTATAGTGTGTAATTAAATGATGATTTACAATATACTTACTTGAAATATACAGAATTCTTCTTTAGTTTTTAAGAAAGACGTCAAGATATCTATATATTTATTTTTCATCAAGACAAAAATTAACAGGGCATGGGTTAGTAACAGTTGCAGATGAACGAGATGACTGATTGTGTAGGCTTTGTTACTAATTAAGGACGACCAATCTTTATAAAAATATTTATTAACAGCCCAACATAAAAAGGAACAAAGGGATCAATATTTTATCGTGGAATCCTAATCACACAGTATTGGTGTAATTTTGTAATCAACTATTTTTACCCACCAATAAACGTACAGTGGTAATATAATACAAGTAATGTGATATGGCCCAGCCACTCACTCATACACATACATTGGAATAGCCCACCCACCTACCCATACACGTAAAGTGGCAATGGTCCTATTGCCCATTCATTCACATACATTGGAATGATTATATATGATACTGATACTCAGTTATCACCTATTAAATACATAGAAATTTGTACGATAATAATACGATAATTATTTCAGTATTAGATTACTTACGTGTTAAAAAAAGTGGTCTTGACCCATCCGCCCACCCCTACACGTAGTGGTCTTCACCCACCCGCCCACCCATACACGTACAGTAGTCTTGACCCACCCGCCCACCCATACACGTACAGTGGTCTTGATGGGTACATACACCTATTAAAAAAAATCTAGCAGTCTTGTGAACTAAGGGGACTTGATGATTTTACCCTTAGATTTTATTGGGAAGCGAGAAAAGACAGGACACTGAAATACGTAAAAAATCATGGTCCATCCCGTCGCGAGTGAAAGAAAAAGTCCTCGTCGATTACTTGACCACGACTCCTTACACAGCTTTTATTACACGACTTCTATGTTTATTATGTCTTTTATTGTTCACTTGGTCTTTGGGATTATATTGAGCCTACGTTCGACCAATACACACGTATTACATGTCGTAATCGACTTAATAGCATCGATTATCATGCGTCAGCTACGGAGGGCATGCCCATATTTCACAAACATGCAATAACCTCGCCCCTTCAATACGAGTTTGGTATTATGCGAATGGACTTGTAGGCTTCTTGCAGATTCCCTCGAGCCAGCTCAAGAAAGTGTAGGCTTGGAATGGCCAACCTTCAATTGAATTAAAGTAATCGCGTCCCAGGCTGCATTAGGCTACGTGCTGCAGAAATAATCGCGTCCTAGACGGCATTAGGCTACGTGTTGCAGAAGTTATCGCGTCCTATATGGTATTAGGCTACGTGCTGCAGAAGTAACCACCGTATTGGTAAGTTTGAATAATAGTTGTAATCGTCCATTCAAAGATTTCCATCTGAATTTTCGTGGATAAGTTCGATGTGGAATTGTTTAGTTCATAATATTTGAAGTAATAACATCCAAGCATAGCTGATATTGACATGTAAATTCATTAATGATTTATTCACTACAAAATGAAACAAAAAACTAAATTTTCGTCCTGGTAATTTTAAATTGGTCCTATATCAGTGCTTCATAAGTTCTCAAAAGATCTTCATAAGACATCACTTCAATATGGTTTGAAGGCTGACCAATGGTAGAACGAAGTTATGCTCAAAGATACTTCGTTGTACCAATGGTAGAACGAAGTGATGATCAAAGATACCTCATGTTTTACCAATGGTAGAACGAAGTGATGATCAAAGATACCTCATGTTTTACCAATGGTAGAACGAAGTGATGCTCAAATATACCTCATGTTGTACCAATGGTAGAACGAAGTGATGATCAAATATACCTCATGTTGTACCAATTGTAGAGCGAAGTGATGCTCAAAGATACTTCATGTTGTACCAATTGTAGAGCGAAGTGATGCTCAAAGATATCTCAAGTTGTACCAATTGTAGAGCGAAATGATGCTCAAAGATACCTCATGTTTTACCAATGTTAGAGCGAAGTGATGCTCAAAGATACCTCATGTTATACCAATGGTTGTATAATAAACTGACAAAGAGATAGAAACTTTACAAGGCTTAAACGTTGTGATGCCTTGAGGTGTGGCTGAAGTGGTCACCAAATTGGATACATTTTTTAAACTTTACTCGCCAGTTCACATGAGTCTACAGGTATGTACGTGAATTTTATTCAACGAATGAAGTACCTAACGTTAGCTCAGTTGGGGATTTGAACCTTGGGCCATGAGTTCGAAGCCTTAGCCACTGATCTACCGCGCCGGCAAACTATTCCATTGCACAGTGGTCATTGCATTTGATACCACTGGATGGCTATAATTTCAACCATGTGTATTTCATGTTTCAACTACGTCTTTTTCAATTTGTTTAAAGGTTTTTAAGACATATGATGGAAATTGAAGCATTCGCCCACCCATACACGTACGGCGGTATTGACGCTCCATTCCCCATAAGACCATTGATGAATGGTTAACCGAAATTTAGTGTTTTTTTTACTGGAATGTAATTTGTAGGTGTTTTAGTGTAGAATAATGATTGTTGGCATATTTTATTAATTTATTATTCAATATTTGTAATACAAAAGTTTTAAATTATTATAAAAAAGAAATAAAATGAATACCAGCAAACAGCAAAAACCAAAGAGCAATTAACAATATATATTTATCCAATAATTGTCAAAATTTAAATCGTTAAAATCTGCTGATTAACAACATCTAGAGGATTACCAGTGCAGGTATGTTTTTGCTTCATTTTAAAAAACGTAACACCGATTTTATGAAGAATAGATTCGTTCTGGTCAGAAACCAGACCGGAAATCACCAGAGTTTCTGACCACTTCGAGCCTCCTACTACATCCTCCTCCCATGATGATGGTACGGTAACAAGTCAACGCCAGAACTGGCCCCATAAACTACCGGATGATGCTGATTCAGGTGTTCGCGTGCCCAGTGACTCCTTATGGGGGCACATCAGACACGCCTTCTTAGACGAGAACGACCCACAGCGACTGTTGTTATGCAAAACAGCTGAGGCGACCAGCTGGTGAGATCAGAGTGGAGCAGAGGCCAAAAGGTGCCCCGAGCGGCAGCGCATCGCGTCTCTCGTTTGTCGTGATACTCGAGGCGCGCATGCGCTAAACATTCACAGCTGTGACATCTGCAGCGCGCATGCGCCATGCCTTATCCCGTTAGATGGTGTTTACTAAGTACGAAATAAATTGTGTTTGAAAAATTTTGGTCTTAATAAACAAGATTTAGACAACACAATGAAAATAATAATATATATACACACACATTTCCTTTTACGTTCTTACATTTATTCAATATACTCAATGCTTTATCTATACAAACCATTATGTAGATAACTGGATAAATATATGTGATGATGGACTTCTATTAATGAAGCATTTTGAATATTATACCTATATTAAACGTATTTATCAGCATTGTGAATAGACTGCAAAACGTATTCCTTACTAAAGCAGGTGCACTGAAATACAGTGAAAATATTCATAGAGAGACGACAGAAATTTAATTAGATTCTTGAAATCTGTCATAATAAATGAGTTATTCTAGGTAAGAAACTATCAAAAACTATAGTTACTTATTACTTCAATATTTTATTTATCACTTTTCCCCAACATCCAAAGCAATCTGCATATAGATATTATAGATACGTATATACACTGAATCAATGGTGCATCTTGTTATATGTATATAAACCTTACATATTTTCCATGAATAAATTCCTGACGGAATTTTCAATTGAAGAGGGTCGATGTAAAAGCTACATATGAAAATACAAACAGAAACAATAATAAACCCTACTAAACGATTTTAAATCAGTCTAAATCAACAATATGAAAGAAACGAGGTACAAAATAATAATTTATCAACCCACTGTGGAATATTATAAAAATATTTAACTTGAAAGACCAATGTAATTGGACTAATGATTGGAGTTAAAAGGACAGTGTCAAATATTTTTGAAAATTTCTATAAACTATTTGGAAGTTCATCAAACTTAGCATTTGAAATCCAATCAAGTGGTATAAAACAAGCCATATAAAGGAAAGTGTGTGCACGCGTGAGTACTTTATACGCATTGGTATAAAGGAAGGTCAACAATATGAAAGAAACGAGGTACAAAATAAAAATGTATCAACCCACTGTGGAATATTATAAAAATATTTAACTTGAAAGACCAATTTAATTGGACTAATGATTGGCGTTAAAAGGACAGTGTCAAATATTTTTGAAAATTTCTATAAACTATTTGGAAGTTCATCAAACTTAGCATTTGATATCCAATCAAGTGGTATAAAACAAGCCGTATAAAGGAAAGTGTGTGCACGCCTGAGTCCTTTATACGCATTGGGGATTCATGACAGTGGGAATGATGTAGTATTGTATAAAGGACCTGCATACACACCTATTTATTTATTTAAATTTAAGACAAAACTTCCACTGACTCAATTGAACTTTCTGTCTCTATCGTTAAGAAATATCTTTAAGCTCCTTAATATTATAACTTACATTCAATCGTGTCTTACAAATTTATAAATATTTTCATTAACATTTGAACAGCTGTTACTTGTATTAATTTAAATCTCTCCCCACGTTATTCGTATGGCCGAGAAACTTACTTGAGGGATTCCAGCACCCTTCAGTGTGAAAATATTGTACAATGAAGACCTCATTGCAAAATTACGAATAAGGAATTGTTTTTCAATCGTTAAAATCAATCAAGAAATACGGAAGGAGCTGCGTTAGCAAAACATGGCTTCATGTTTTATAAATAAAGGTTGATAAACATAATTATGATAATTGAAAAAAGGACTGGAGCCTGCAAGAATACCTTTTTGGAAAACGGAGAGGAAGAATTTAAAATAATTGTACAGGCAGAGTACTTAGACTTATCAGTTTGATTCAAAGAAAGAAGTCAAAGTGTGGGATCGAGATTTAGAAATAAAGTTAAAAACTAGAATGAGGTTATTAAATTCTGCAGCAAATTTCTATCGAGTAATTTGATTAAATTACTTACCCAGAGATAGAGTAATGAGTAGGTACCACTATGCTAATTCATGCATGCTACTGAAGTAGAAAATCTTGGCTATCCACCGTGGTAAACGGACCTAGGGGGCATTCTGTTGCAATCATCTATGTGAAACTGGCTTTACCGAACGATCATAAACTGTCCCTACCACACCGAATTACTCTCGGTGAATTTATATTTTACAATAAACTATGGTAATATCTCATAAAATGTAGTTTTTAAGACAGTGATACATAATACTCAGAACTCACTTTGTCGTGAACATTTTTATTGAGGATTTTTCTGACTTTACATATTACTTTAAGAAATGTGTTTTTCCCAAAAGCATTTATAAAAGGGTATATTGTGTAGTTTCATTTTCATTGATTTCAGCACCAAAATACAAATATTTTTCTAATTTTATTGCCAGTAAACTTCCTTTCAATTAGTTTACTAAGATTAATTGACAGGTAAGCATCAATAATCAGGGAGTGTTTGTTAAATCAGGGACAATGCATAATTCCTGTGGAACATTTTAAGATGTGGGAAATATTGAAATTAATCATTGTTATAGTGGTTATGTATATCAATTTTATTTTCAGGCTTTAGTTTTGTAATTTACTGAAATTCGTAGTTTCTAATATTTTCTCGCTGTTAAATTTACAAGTATTATATCGTGTATGAGAGTGAAGAATAATCTTCTCCCAAGTCTCCAGGTGTTGACTACGTCACAGGACTATTTACAATATGTCTAATAAGGTTTACATTGTACATACTGTAAGGTGCTAAAACATTTCACCCCTGCTACGATGACATTCCTCAGTGGTAAAATAATCAGGATGATAATTGTGGGAAAATTCCACGTTTTCATGCCCATGATCATTATTTTCTTTTTCATTATGATATCCCATTTATATCGCCCCCCTTTCCATCACTAGAATGCCTTTCTTCTTAACGTAAAAAGTTTTATATATTATTATGAAAATATTTCATCTGTTAAGAATTATCAAAAAAGGGAACAAAATGATAAACCGGTTGTTTTACCCACTATAAAGAAAGGAAAAAAGTAAAATAGCCTACAAGTGAATGCACTTGAAGAACACAAAAAAGAAGAACAAAGTGTAACGTTAAATGGAGAAGTATAATCGACACATTTTATCAATACTCTATGTCCCTCCCTACTCCTTCACTCAACAACAGTGCCACAGGCTGTGCCAACTATCCAGCAAGTGTTGCCAACTTATAATGTGTTGTAGAAAATTCCCTCGCGTGGCCAATCTGTCTTGTCCAAACTTTTCTAAAGGAGTTCGTGATCCTTGTTGGTATTCTAGGGTCGAGAAAACTTATCCAATAACACTAAAAATGCAGAGTCGCCAAAGTTAAAGAACTGAAACAAAATCATCGTTGACAAAAACTGGATGTCTTATTATCGCGAATAACGTGGCTTCCTAGAGATATGAACAGGTTGCTATCGGTTTTCTGTTCAGTACACCATCGTTTTGAGTGCTTAAAAATGAAGCATTTCAAAATGTAAGTAATTTTTTTCAACTTTGTGTCAATAATCAGATTAAAATTAAATATGCTAATACAAGAATATACAATCGTATGTTTTATTATGTTTGATATGATGAACAAAAGACGATCCCTCACAGGACTCCAAACTATGATGACACCGATATATGTAAGGAAGATTTTTATTGTTACATTAAATCAAACAAAGCGAAGCTATATTCAGTTTTTTAACGTTTTAGTTCGAAGAGTTACGTTTTTCAGAGCATATATATAAGATGCTCAGAATATAATACAAATAGTAAGATGAGACACTCTATACACACTAAATAACATATAATGAAGTATAAAACGAATGCAAAGAAAATATGCGTTCAAACTCTGACAATGTAACTCTTCGAACTAAAACGTTAAAAAACTGAATATAGCTTCGCTTTGTTTGATTTAATGTAATAATAAAAATCTTACTTATATATATTTAAGAGTATTTAACCAAAATGAATACATAATATAAGATTAATAAATGTATTAAATAAAATAGGTGGATGGGTTTGTCAAGATGTAGGCCTACACTGGGTTAGAGGATGTTAATTAATTGAGTGTAAATTCACCTTCTTATCTGCCCTCGGCGTAGGACTGACTCTCATGCCTGTACTATATTACCTCCATCAATAGGAAGTACATCATGTCGTTCATTTGACTAGTTTATGATAAATATGATAGTTATAAAAAAAACTTAAAAATAAAAAATACACTCACACAATAATAAAACGTTAATAAATAAAAGGTTGCACAATAAACAAATCAATAAAATATCTTAATTTTGTTATTCTAAATTTAGAATTAACTCTGTGTCTACACATAGGAATGCCAATTCAAGAATATGTATTGTAAGAAACAAAAGGAAATCAACAATGGAAAATCCTATTGTTCGCAAAATGTGCAAACAATAGGAGCAGAAGCAGTTTACAGTGTGTGAATGTGGCCGTTTAAGTGTATAGGACGATCGTGACGTGGTTATTATAATGTAATATTGCTTACATAACGCGCATTGACGTAGACTCTACACTCGTTGTGGGCTGTAAACCATTTATGCATTGAGTTCGACAAAACTGAGATGACATTAGCGTAAAATATCGTCTAAATTTAACATGTACAGTAAGTACTTTGTCGATACATTTTACTGTGTTTGCCCTAGGCCAGTCGGAAGTTACCCCGCCCCAAAACAGCTCCTCCTATGACTGAATGTTATTCCCTCTTGTTGCCCATAGGACAGTCGGAAGTCCACCCCAAAAACAGCTCCTACTGTGACTGAATGATATTCCCTCTTGTTACCCCTAGGCCAGTCGGAAGTCTACCCCGGCCCAAAACAGCTCATCCTATGACTGAATGTTATTCCCTCTTGTTGCCCCTAGGACAGTCGGAAGTCCACCCCAAAAGCAGCTCCTACTGTGACTGAATGTTATTCCCTCTTGTTACTCCTAGAACAGTCGGAAGTCCACCCCAAAAACAGTTCGTACTGTGACTGAATGTTATTCCCTCTTGTTGCTCCAAGAACAGTCGGAAGTCCACCCCAAAAACAGTTCGTACTGTGACTGAATGTTATTCCCTCTTGTTGCCCCTAGGACAGTCGGAAGTCCACCCCAAAAACAGCTCCTACTGTGACTGATTGTTATTCCCTCTTGTTGCTCCTAGAACAGTCGGAAGTCCACCCCAAAAACAGCTCCTACTGTGACTGACTGTTATTCCCTCTTGCTGCTCCTAGAACAGTCGGAAGTCCACCCCAAAAACAGTTCGTACTGTGACTGAATGTTATTCCCTCTTGATGCCCCTAGGACAGTCAGAAGTCCACCCCAAAAACAGCTCATCCTATGACTGAATGTTATTCCCTCTTGTTGCCCATAGGACAGTCGGAAGTCCACCCCAAAAACAGCTCCTACTGTGACTGAATGATATTCCCTCTTGTTACCCCTAGGCCAGTCAGAAGTCTACCCCAGCCCAAAACAGCTCATCCTATGACTGAATGTTATTCCCTCTTGTTACTCCTAGAACAGTCGGAAGTCCACCCCAAAACAGCTCCTACTGTGACTGAATGTTATTCCCTCTTGTTACTCCTAGAACAGTCGGAAGTCCACCCCAAAAACAGCTCCTACTGTGACTGACTGTTATTCCCTCTTGTTGCCCCTAGAACAGTCGGAAGTCCACCCCAAAAACAGTTCGTACTGTGACTGAATGTTATTCCCTCTTATTGCCCCTAGGACAGTTGGAAGTCCACCCCAAAAACAGTTCGTACTGTGACTGAATGTTATTCCCTCTTGTTGCCCCTAGGACAGTCGGAAGTCCTCCCCAAAAACAGCTCCTACTGTGACTGAATGTTATTCCCTCTTGTTGCCCCTAGGACAGTCGGAAGTCCACCCCAAAAACAGTTCGTACTGTGACTGAATGTTATTCCCTCTTGTTGCCCTTAGAACAGTCGGAAGTCCACCCCAAAAACAGCTCCTACTGTGACTGACTGTTATTCCCTCTTGTTGCCCCTAGAACAGTTGGAAGTCCACCCCAAAAACAGTTCGTACTGTGACTGAATGTTATTCCCTCTTGTTGCCCCTAGAACAGTCGGAAGTCCACCCCAAAAACAGTTCGTACTGTGACTGACTGTTATTCCCTCTTGTTGCCCCTAGAACAGTCGGAAGTCCACCCCAAAAGCAGTTCGTACTGTGACTGACTGTTATTCCCTCTTGTTGCCCCTAGAACAGTCAGAAGTCCACCCCAAAAACAGTTCGTACTGTGACTGAATGATATTCCCTCTTGTTGCCCTTAGAACAGTCGGATGTCCACCCCAAAAACAGCTCCTACTGTGACTGACTGTTATTCCCTCTTGTTGCCCCTAGAACAGTCGGAAATCCACCCCAAAAACAGTTCGTACTGTGACTGACTGTTATTCCCTCTTGTTGCCCTTAGAACAGTCGGAAGTCCACCCCAAAAACAGTTCGTACTGTGACTGAATGTTATTCCCTCTTGTTGCCCTTAGAACAGTCGGAAGTCCACCCCAAAAACAGTTCGTACTGTGACTGAATGTTATTCCCTCTTGTTGCCCCTAGAACAGTCGGAAGTCCACCCCAAAAGCAGTTCGTACTGTGACTGACTGTTATTCCCTCTTGTTGCCCTTAGAACAGTCGGAAGTCCACCCCAAAAACAGTTCGTACTGTGACTGAATGTTATTCCCTCTTGTTGCCCCTAGAACAGTCGGAAGTCCACCCCAAAAGCAGTTCGTACTGTGACTGACTGTTATTCCCTCTTGTTGCCCCTAGAACAGTCGGAAGTCCACCCCAAAAACAGTTCGTACTGTGACTGACTGTTATTCCCTCTTGTTGCCCCTAGAACAGTCGGAAATCCACCCCAAAAACAGTTCGTACTGTGGCTGACTGTTATTCCCTCTTGTTGCCCCTAGAAAAGTCGGAAGTCCACCCCAAAAACAGCTCGTACTGTGACTGAATGTTATTCCCTCTTGTTGCCCCTAGAACAGTCGGAAATCCACCCCAAAAACAGTTCGTACTGTGACTGACTGTTATTCCCTCTTGTTGCCCCTAGAACAGTCGGAAGTCCACCCCAAAAACAGCTCCTACTGTGTCTGACTGTTATTCCCTCTTGTTGCCCCTAGAACAGTCGGAAGTCCACCCCAAAACAGTTCGTACTGCGACTGAATGTTATTCACTATTGTTACCCCTAGGTCGAAAGTTCACTCCAAAACAGCTCGTACTGTGACTGAATGTTATTCCCTCTAGTTGCCCCTAGGATAGTCGGAAGTCCAACCCAAAACAGCTCATATAGTGACTGAATGTTATTTACTCTATGGTTGGCTACTATTTATTGTGTTCGTTACTATTTATTCGGCCCCTCTTGTTTCTCTATGACTGTCGGAAGCCAACCCCACAAGCAAGCTCGTGTCTGAACAACATTGCAAGGGCGACAGGCTACCATCAATTGTTGTAATTATGACATACCCCTGTCATTACAAACGGGCACCCGCTTCCTGCCGTGACTCGTCGTGGACCAAAACGTGCTTAGACATGCCAGACTTCTGGCGTTGACTTCCTATAACTTACACGAAATCTTCTTCCTATTCCTGATGTTTGTTTATTCCTTCTATCTACTTTCTACATAAAACAAACTATTTCTCATCACAGAGATGACGTGTTACAACATCAGCGATACAAATATTTGTTTATCATTACTAAACATTGCTAGTGCTGTCATGTTTGTGTAAAGGAGTTGTCGATCAAAGCTACTTCCAATTGTTTGATCTGGGAATCGATGGAAATGGGGAAAGATCCCTCTCTAGCCTTAACAGACCAAAGGCACGCAACAACCGACAACTCAATCTAGCCCTGGGCCTTGATCCATTAGCAAACCTTTGAGTTTACTCTAAGTTCTCTGTTTACGTATGTACATTTGCAAAACTCTAGGTTGTTTTCAGAGATTAAAGTTAAATTCATAATTTACAGTTTTATATCCAAGAAAAAACAAAAAAAATCCTTTTTCATAATTTTAATATTACGGGATACATGATACATTACACGTAACGCCTTTTATTGTTAACGCAACTCCTCCCTTATTTAGTGATTAAGATTAACGTGTTAAAAATGTTCCTCCTTTTCAGAGTTGTGAAATAAAGACTTTATTGTTCAAATTATTATCCTGAAGGGCACGGGAAGCACTCAAAGTACGATTGTTGGCTATAAGAATAACATGGAGAGAGATTAAAATTAGTAAATTAGTCTAAATCTTTAAAAGGTGTTCTCAAATATACAAGTGTCTATGAACATGCTTTATACAGATGCAAGGTGTCGACACAACATATTGCAGTTTTAAGGTTGGTTTTGACATATTTGATTTCATGAGTCTATAACGAGTGTGGATGGAAGATTACTAAATCGGATAAATCTAACTGTATTCAAAACATTGACTTAAAAGCAATAAAACCACGTTTTGGAGCTTTGAAGCATTTTGATTTTTTGAATAAATTAACATTTCCAACATTCTAAGACATGTGTAGGTACAATATAACAAAACCTTATTGAAGAAGCTCACCTTTACTGTGAGAATTAGAGAATGACCAATGGTAATTCTTTGTGCCATTACGAAGAAACTTAAATATAAATAAATGAAAATGAACCCAAATGTTTGACAAAAACCTTTAATTTAACACCATCATAATTTTCATATTGTAAAAAAAAAAAAAAATAAATAAAAAAAATAAAACACCACTTAATCTTCAACTACACTCAGAATAGTTTTGAAAGAACGTATTTACAACACACGTGACTTATCTGTAGGCGCACACAAGTAAATTAAAAATCTCGTTAGTTTACACGATACACATGAGATTTGGCTCAAGGAATGCCAAAAACAAAAGCGACAAAACGTCTTATTATTCGCTGAGTTTATCGGCCGGGCGGCGCCTTTGTCGGTGAGAAGAAGAAGATAAAAACGACATGTTAACAAGTTTTATATATAACAAATCACAAAACATCGTGTCATGCTTATCTGACGGAATTTCTCTTTTCAACCTCATTGTTTGGCAATACTGGTTTTTTAAAGCCAGTCCAGGAATACAAATAAGGATAAATAAAAACCACGTTAACATTTTCATGTAGCTTACGAGGGAATCAATATTTAGAGAATCCCTAGTCTATTAAGACATTTTAAATTCATTTAATTCGAAGAAATCTCTTTAATTACCTTTCAAGCATTCTGTAACGATAAGAAGAAAACAACTGAATATAATGACTTATTTCTTTTCAGCTTAAATATTACACTTTTTTTTAAAGACAGTGATGGGTGATCGGCTGATAAATCCATCCCCTTGATCGGCTTTTAAATCCCTACTCTTGATCGGTTGATAAATACCTCTTTGATCGGCTGATAAATCCCTCCCCTTGATTGGCTGATAAATCCCTATTCTTGATCAACTGATAAATCCATCTCCTTGATCGGCTAATAAATCCATCTTCTTGATTGGTTGATAAATCCCTCCCCTTGATCGGCTGATAAATACCCCCTTATCGGCTGATAAATCCCTCCCCTTGATTGGCTGAAAAATCCCTATTCTTGATCAACTGATAAATCCATCTCCTTGATCGGCTGATAAATCCATCTTCTTGGTTGACTGATAAATCCTTCCCCTTGATAGGCTGATAAATCCCTTCCCTTGATTGGCTGATAAATCCCTCCCCTTAATCGGCTCATAAATCTCTCTTCTTGATTGGCTGATTAATCCCTCCCCTTGATCGGCTGATAAATCCCTCCTCTTGATCGGCTGATAAATCCCACTTTGTTGATCAGCTGACAAATCCCACCTATTGATTGATTGATAAATCCCCCAACGTTAATCGATTTATACCCCCCTTCCCCTGTTAATGTATTGACAAACCTCTTCTTCCCCGTTGCACACCTGCCACTGCTCTTGTCCCATTAATGAATACCATTTTTAAATTGAAATTTCACATTAGTTGGTAGCAAGACTACATCCACCCATGCCTTGATGATAAGCAATTTAAGAATCGACTTCTTGAAAATAGTGGGTTCCTTCATGTTGTCTGTGCTAGGTGAATATAAATAATGTAAATATGGACGTTATATAATTATATTTTTTACTATTTATATCATCATATTTTGTTAACTTGATATTTGTAACCATTTGTAAACATTTATTTTAGACAAATTGAATATGCCGTAAAATATATTAACTTGTTGTTTATTATAAGCTAGATAGTGTAATTGTGCAGAAACAGTTTAAATAAATTACATTCGTCATTCCAAAAAGCAGGAGGTTTAGAGATCCCAAAGGAGTTTGCCTTTCCCGGTTTTGATTTATCATAACTTAGCTAACTATCAAATTCAATAAGTAATCAAATTCAATAAATTGGGAAAGTCTCTTGCTACATATATATTAGTACTATTTGCGATAGAGAAAATTGTAATGAAATTTGAGGACTATTCAAATAAGCAAAAATTGTAGATAGTTCAAACAACGAATCAGTAGGCCTACTTAATAATTAAAGTAAACATAATTTCTTTAAAATAGCTTCTACTATAAATGAATTGTACTGGAAAAGACCGTAAATGTGAAACAACAATCTAAGTGTTAGCTATTAACAATACATACAGTAAATTAACAATTTAAATCAATATCCAGTGAGATCATTTTTGATTACATTTTGACATCCCAATTTATCCTTCAACAGACTTTTAACAGACATAAATCCCTCTTGATTTAAAATGTCAAGGCAACAAATATAGTAAACGCGATCATTTACAAAAGGATATCCTTAACCCTCCCCCCCCCCAGAACTTGTCCCAAGGGATTTCCTCTTCAACGATACTCCTAGTTTGAGTTTTACAATCACCATACAATACTTTCTTGGGATTAGCTTGCTTCGTCTGACACATTGAATCTGCAATAAAGTAATCACGGATAAACAAAATGTATTACGAGAGTTTATAGTCATCATAGTAATGGCTCCTCTATTCTCAACTCTGTTTGTAGTTCAAAAGTGCATTTACTTTAAATTTAATTGGTTAATGTTTAAACGTGCAGACAGTGCATGATTTAATCTTCAGTTACTTTTACTATAATACGTATTGGTAGGTAAAAAGTTCTCAACTCGAAACCAACTAGTTCAAACAAAGTTGAAAGCGATCAGCTGATAACCACCAGCTGTTTCATTATTATTATTATTCATTATTAAGACGCCGATCGTTGAGATATGGGCGAATATGAGAGGTGACTGTGATGAGTGTGATGAGTGTAGGTGAACGAGTATAGTCATTGTTACTAACTAAGGTCGACTGTTCCTTAGAAAGATCAATTTATTAATAGCCCAATAGCCAGGTCAACTAAGGGACATGCATCTTTACGTGGAATCCGAACCGTATTGGTTTGATTTTCAGCTAAGTAATGAGCCAGCTAATCCGTTACCTTCCAGAACGGACACCCCAGAATTCTCTAGTAGTGTCCATGTCGATGGCAAACATTGATTGGACGCCATGTCAGTATTAAGAGGTCCAAGTATAGATCCTACGCCTACAATATCCACAACATTTTGTCCTCAAGTAGCTGCATTACAGCTCTGCGCCTCTAGCTGCTATAATAACTGCCGCTAATTTTAACAAAAGCTACATTCGCTGTTATCCACTCAATTATACTTCACGACTTTAGAATAAATATAAACTTAGGAATGAATAAATTATGAAACATTATTAAAACAACGTTTTCTTTTAGTATAAGCTTTTGTTGTATTTAATACATTACATTTATACATTACATTTATACATTACATATAATTTTAGTTTACTGTTATGTGATATTTTTTTTAATCAAAAAAGGACAATTATTTCTTGTTGTATGTTTTTAAAGCATTATTAGGATGTTAGTGTTTTGATAGCATTGTTATAATTTATATAATTTACTCAATATGATATATTACTAGCGTTAATAAATTAACTTCTGATTTATGGTTTTTTTAAATTATTTATTTATTTATTGGCCCGGCGATTGGGCTATTAATAAATATCTCTTTCTGAGGAACAGTCGATCTTAATACTACTTATTATTATCGAGTTACTAATAAATAACGAGTTACACACGTTCATCTACACTCATCACACTCATTCGCCCCCCCCCCTCCATACTCGCCCATATCTTGACGATCGTTGTCTTACGAATGAATAATAAATTATGATAATATATTAAATGAAAAAATAACTTGCGTATGATAACCGTTTGGCATAGAAAGAATATTCAGCTTTAAAATATATAAATATATTTTCAAAGTATTAATATGTCAGATAAATGTAAGCGAGTACAAAAATTCATGTTCATATACAAGACTTGTTTTCAAAACAAGATACAAAAAAAATTCTGATGAATAGTAAAAAAACAATTTTAAAAATTTTCAGTTTTTTACAAGATAGTTAAGTAACACTTAATTAATATTATTCAATCACATAACAGAAATATTATACTTGGGTTTCAATGGTCATACCAGTGAGTTATTTAATACACCACATCTCAAAAACATTTGATACGTTTGTTTTATTTGACAGTGACGGGCAGTTAAACCTACGTTTACTCCAAGGACTTGTGGTCGAATTTCAGTTTAAAATAACACGTACTGCCAACTTCCTTATTCCTAAACCACATAACAAATAAAGTAACAAGTTTTGTTATATTCCACCTTAGTTTTCAATTACTATACATATTAGATTTTAATTATAATTATTTTCAATATCAAAACGCCAACCTTCAAGATATGGGGGGGGGGGGGGAGGGGTAATGAATGTGATGAGTGTAGATGAACGTGTGTAGTCATTGTATTTACTAAGATCGACTGTGCCTTGGAAAAAAGCCATTTATTACTAGCTCACTAGCCAGAACAACTAAATGACTTACAGCATTAAGTGGAATCCGAACCACGTGGTATTGGTAAGATTTTCTGTTAATGGACAGATTCTATACTAAGTTATCTTCTACACACAACATCCGAACATTGACTGCCATCCAACACGGACACCCCAGACTTCTCTATTAATGTTCACGTCGATGGCAACCATTGAGTTGACGGCTAGACGATATTAAGAGGACCGCGCATAAAACCTATCGCCTACGATCTCCACAACACGTTCTCCCCAAGTAACTGTGTTACAGCACTGCGCCACCAGTGATGACATAAAACATATCGCCTACGATCTCCACAACACGTTCTCCCCAAGTAACTGTGTTCCACCAGTGATGATATAAAACATATCGCCTACGATCTCCACAACACGTTCTCCCCAAGTAACTGTGTTACAGCACTGCGCCACCAGTGATGACATAAAACCTATCGCCTACGATCTCCACAACACGTTCTCCCCAAGTAACTGTGTTACAGCACTGCGCCACCAGTGATGATATAAAACCTATCGCCTACGATCTCCACAACACGTTCTCCCCAAGTAACTGTGCGCCACCAGTGATGACATAAAACATATCGCCTACGATCTCCACAACACGTTCATGCGCCACCAGTGATGACATAAAACATATCGCCTACGATCTCCACAACACGTTCTCCCCAAGTAACTGTGTTACAGCACTGCGCCACCAGTGATGACATTAAACATATCGCCTACGATCTCCACAACACGTTCTCTCCAAGTAACTGTGTTACAGCACAGCGCCACCAGTGATGACATAAAACATATCGCCTACGATCTCCACAACACGTTCTCCCCAAGTAACTGTGTTACAGCACTGCGCCACCAGTGATGACATAAAAAATATCGCCTACGATCTCCACAACACGTTCTCCCCAAGTAACTGTGCGCCACCAGTGATGACATAGAAGATATCGCCTACGATCTCCACAACACGTTCTCCCCAAGTAACTGTGTTACAGCACTGCGCCACCAGTGATGACATAAAACATATCGCCTACGATCTCCACAACACGTTCTCCCCAAGTAACTGTGCACCACCAGTGATGACATAAAACTGCTAAAGGTTGTTTGCGCAATTTAAATCAGAGGATATATAAATTAAAATACTCTACACCTGATTGCAGTAGTTTAGCAAAAAGGAATCAGAATGGAAATACATTAATGACATTTTAATTTTACGACTAACTCATGAACCAATATTTCTGGAATTTTTATTTCACTATTCTTTTAGTAACAAAGCATTTGATTTCATGTATTAAGAAAAAGTAAGTCGTTTTAACCAGATTTGTCATGATTTTAGTAATTTTTCAAGAGTTTTCAGATTTTTAAATAAATTGTTTATAAATATAAGTTTCCTTGTTTATATAAAATTGTAAATATTCAAATCCAATAATGGGCGTACATTTTCTTAAAATTATTCATAAGACATAATTTATGAAAGTTATGAACTTTCCATACTTAGTATTCCACGAAGTGTCGGGGATGGATGAAGAATGCCGTATCAGTGGGAGATAAGTCCTAAGGCCCGGGTTTGGCGCCAGTGTTAGGCCCAGCTATCATCTCGTCAATATTCCCGACGAGGGTAATCCTTGATTTATTAGTGGCAGGATAAAACAAACCGAATATTCGCTGAAGGAGACACTCTTCCAGGCTCAGTATTAATCTCTTTTGGAGAAAATGGCATCCTTACCAAGCTTGTTAACTGAGGCGATCGATTTAGAACGATAAAACTTTCGTATAGTATAGTATTTATTTAATTTTACCTTTTTTGTAGAAATGTTCGTTATTTAAACCATTATATACTCAAACAAAAAGAAAAATTAGTTGTTATTTTGAAAATACCATCACTGAAAAATTCATATAGTCTTTAGGTCATAATGAATAGAAACGAGCATAAGAACTATATTAAAACAGTGGTATCATTCATCATGAATATAGGAGGAAGAATAATATAAAAGGTTTCTATAAATACCTACTAGCAAAATACATATTTTGTTAGAAAGTAAAAATACTTATATATAAAAGTTCTAACTCATATATTTTACTAGCAAGAACACGTTATACGGCAGTATTCTAAGACACAACTTTTTTGATAGATTAAAATTTTGTTAAGTTTTATAAATTTATAGTTTAATATTACAAAACAGACTATATGTCACAAATGGAGCCTTTATGCTTATAATAATAACGAGTTTTCAAAACCCCTGATTTATAAAACTCAGAAGTAAGATAATAAAAAACAACTAGGAAAACCCCTGCACGCTTCGCTTGCCAACCTCGTTACTCCTGCACTCGTTGAAACCACCCACACGTACGGTAGTGTTAATTGAATTTTTTTCATTTATTTATTTTATTTATATGGAACGATTGGAACAAATTAACGTAAAAAACTTTCTAACAAAAATAAAAACAGCATTATACAAATATAAATAATTTTTCTAAATCAACGAAAGCAATCGTGTTTGAAAAATCTAGGT
Source organism: Stictocephala bisonia (assembly GCA_035578905.1). Taxonomy (NCBI): domain Eukaryota; kingdom Metazoa; phylum Arthropoda; class Insecta; order Hemiptera; family Membracidae; genus Stictocephala; species Stictocephala bisonia. Next base: position 2,134,299 of record JAQJVL010000115.1, on the reverse strand, counting down.
TTAGTGGGGACAATATTAAATGGAGGTAACGATGACAATGTTATTTTGGTTTTATTACTGGTTAAAAATTGCTCAGCCGTTCGTATCTTTTCTCTAAATCTTTTCAACCGAAAATTGAGAATATTCCAGAAATGGCTTCGTAAAATATATTTAATAGATTCTATGAAACCATGTAAAGCATTAGTCATCAAGGGTTTTAAGCTTAATTCAAATAATCAATACATTCAAATAATCAAAAATTCAATAATAATGAACAGTAGAAACACAAATTTTTCTAACCTATTTTAAAATTAAATATTTTTAAATGCATGGAATATTTTTAGATATACAAAATCCATGTTGTGGTTTTATACTTAAAGTTTAATAACGTATATAAATATATATTCTATTTATTTGATGTTCAGAGAGTGACCGTGTAATAATTAGTCTAGATTAACTTTAGTCTATATGTTAGCAGAACATTAACAATGCATTTCACAGTGTTTATAACATGTTGCACTATGTTAATACAATATTATGCACTCTGTATATTATATTTAATAGAATAAATATTTCCTCAATAACATAGTTGGTTATTAGAGAACTATCTACAAAAAATCATTTTAACGTTGGAAAAAAGTTATAAGTATCATAACTGACAGTTAACTTTAGATCCAAAGTTCAATGTATGAACATGATTTGCAAGTTTGAACATGAATTTAATGTAATTTAAAATAAAATGAACTTAATGTAAATTTAACATTGCTTAACATTAAAATAGAATTACATGATATTGAAATTGACAAAGTGGAAATCTGCTATTAACATTGCCTGGAGATACTGGAAGTCACTTGAAGGCCTCTCTATACAATATTTTAAATGAAAATGTTACTAAAATTTAAATAATCCTAGATCAGAAATAAGGCATACAATCGGCATAGATCGCATAAACGGAGTCCCAAGATTTTATCACCAGATCTACGGTTAATAAAGTTGATAAACAACATTTTAATTCCGCTAGAGAGGAGATGAAGTGTATCTCCATAAGACACATTCATATTCTTCTTATAAACACTTTATCTCCCAAGAACAGGACAAAAGTTGGTGGGTTATGGGAGAAAGCGGTCCAAATTCACAAAGGAACGTCTCCGTTTGTCAAGTGTTATCTTCAGTCACATTGTAAACGAGAAGCCCCCCTCCCCCTACTTAGAGGGAACTAAGTCAGGGATAAACCATTGTTATTTGCGTACAGTTTGTTTTAGCAAATTCTCTTTTGTATTGTAATGAACAGGAATTCAATTGGATGATTTCCCCAGGAATGTATTTATGTGGGTACGTAATCCACGATACATCTTGGACCAGAATGGTTTGAGCGTTTGTGTGAAGTTCTTATAAAAACTTATTTAAAAAATGATAAGTAACAAATAAATAACTAAAACAAAATTTGTTAAATTAAACTGTATTAGAAAGCTAAGAGATATGGTTTATAATTTAATAACGGTTTAATACACATCCATGATTTTTTTTCAATTGATTGGGAAAGAATTTTTATCTTTAAGAAATATAAAACTACACAAAACAAACATTTGATCTCCTTTCAAATGTAATGATGAACTATATTTTAAGTGTGTGTGTGTTTTTATTTATTTTATTTTTTATACATAATACATAATTTTCGTGTTCAAGTTATTTTTGGCGAAATATTTAAATTAAAATAATTCAAATCGTCTCATTATTTCCAAAAAAATTATTTATTTGTGTGAAGGCACTCACCTAGGTAAGGTCGGCACTGGTGGCGCAGTGCTGTAACCCAGCTACTTAGGGACAAAGTGTTTGGGAGATTGTAGGCGATAGGTTCCATGCTCGGTCCTCTTAATACCGACACGGCATCCGCTCAATGGTTGCCATTGACGTGAACACTATTGGAGAAGTCTGGGGTGTCTATGTTGGGTGGTAGTCAATGTTCATATATTGTCTAAGGAAGAGAACGGAGTGTCAATCTTGTCAGTTAGCTGAAAATCAGACCAACACTACGTGGTTCGGATTCCACGTAAATCTATAGGTCCCATAGTTTCCCTGGCTATTGGGCTATTAATAATTAGCATTTTCTAAGCTAAGTCTAACTCAGATAGTAACAATGACTACACTCGTTCATCTGCACTCATCACACTCATTCACCCCTCATATTCACTCATATCTCTACGATCGGTGTCTTAGAAATGAATAACTAATAATGAATGAAAAAGCATTTTAGGACACGAAGACATAGTACTTTTTATATCATATATTAGATTAAAAATATTAATCAAGTTAAAACGTTTAAAGTTTTCAAATCAGGCCTATTTCATAGGTGAAAAACCTTTCACAAATAAAACTTTTTATTAGAAATGTTTAGAATTTTAATATTATTTATTTAAACTATAATGCATGCGTTAGTTTGCAATTATAGCTTTAATCATCTTTTAAATCCTTGATTATATTATTTCTTACAAATAGACATATCATGTAATAGGAATATTTGTGCCAGTAATTTTGTTAGTTAGTGAGGTCTGCCACTACAGCTGGTTTAATTGCATTACAGTATATTTACACGGGACTACACTAGTGCTTCACAATGGACCACAAAAACAGCTGATAATTTGTGACATAACATTTACAATTGGATGAGGAATATATATTTGAGCTTATTTATCCATACTGAGAACTTGCAACGCACATGATACATCACACACCGAACGTGTCACTGAAGCTACCAAGATATGTTCTTTACCCAGGACATCCTGGCCGCTGTCATTGACAGCTCACTGACACTCCTCCACCTCCGGTAATTAATTACCCCTCACTTCCATATCATATCGCATTTTCGATCTTGACAACCGAATGTCGTTAAACTCTCGATTGGCCTCAGACCGTTGGTTTACATAAATCGCGATTGGCATCGTTTGATTGGTTGATGCCGCTACTTTAATGCTCCTGTTTAGAACACTGCCATATAATTGGCCCGAGTGCAACTGAAGGAATGATAGTATCTGTAGAGAAATTACAATCTCATGTAGCATGAGAAACTACTCCCAAGAATGGCTCCGAGATGATCGGATATCCCATAACTGTGCACATCATATAGATGCTGTCATATGACTCAGCTGTTCTGGTATGCTTGTCCGAGACATTGTTAAGGATGGACAATACATTTGACGTAAATGACTTCAGTTATCAATAAAATGCACATAGCTGACACGAGAAAGGCGCCGTATACTGGAAGTGAACTTTATTGATTCGAACTGTTAGTGTGGTACAGCCAATTATCCCAAAAGTCAGTAAATTTGAAATCGTTCAAGGAACTATAGTGTATTCTTTTAGGGAAGGCGGGTAAAGGATTAAGTCACCGCCCGAACTCCCAACAATAGCTTGGGTCAGGCCCTCGGCGGCCGGCCGCCCGCGCTAATGAGGCGTGAAACGCACTACAATCCAAAAAAATTATTACAGTAAAGTAAGCGTATTTTGTAATTTTTTATTACAGTTTTGATATCTACGTGTGATTTCATGAAAAACTAGTCCAAACACGTCGGAGTTATGTCAATTAGTAATAAGTGGTTGCAATTTTTCCTTATTTTACCTTTTAACTTTATGCATTGGTTTCAAATCAAACTAAATGAAATAAAATAAAAACAGATCACTGTCATAAAACAGTATCTTACACAGTTTGTTAATATTAAAAAAATATTTTAATATAGGACACAATATTTTTACAAACTCAACTAGTTATTAAATATAGAAATTAAAACAAATCAAATCAAAATAATTTATTACCTTATAACAGAATTGTTATACAGCACGTTAATAATTAAAAGTTATTTATCCATTTACAGAATATTTACATAGTCCAAACAAGATGGAGTTAGGTCGACGGCTTTTAGCCACATTTAGAAATTAAGTTCATTAGCCTTTGCGCGTAACTCAAACTCTACGTGAGTGACTCATATAATGGGTATTCCAGCATGATTCCTGTATCTAAATGTCCTGTACAAAAATATTGTTTCATTATAGTAAATTGTTTTTATTTTATTTGATTTAAAACCAATGCATAAAGTTAAAAAGTAAAATAAGAAAAAATTGCAACCACTTATTACTAATTGACATAACTCCGTCGTGTTTGGACTAGTTTTTCATGAAATCACACGTAGATATCAAAACTGTAATAAAAAATTACAAAATACGCTTACTTTACTGTAATAATTTTTTGGTTTGGAGTGCGTTTCACGCCTCATTAGCGCGGGCGGCCGGCCGCCGAGGGCCTGACCCAAGCTATTGTTGGGAGTTCGGGCGGTGACTTAATCCTTTACCCGCCTTCCCTAAAAGAATACACTATAATAAGTTGAACAAAAAAATTATTGGGATGACTAAATCTCTGTAAAATTTGATACTTTTGATAGAAAGCACATTCACTGGTATAAGATCTGTCAGTTAAGGTTGCTGTTTATAAACTGCCAAGTTACCGCTGGAAAGTCGATGGCCCCAGACAGCCCTATAGGATCAACACAATTCTACCGTCAGCGGGCTAAAACATGCTTTTTTAATTAACTGTGTGTTTATTATTATAATGAGTTAAACACACAGTTGACTCATTAATGACGAAAAGAACAGAATTAACAACCAATAGTATCGCAGTAGCCGCCATTTTGACGATGCCAGCCAATGGGGTCACGTGATCATAGGCCTATAAATTGAGTTTTTGAACACCATTTTCCATTCTTTTGTGAATCCCTCTGGTCTGGGGGGAGTGAGCGTGGTTCATCGAAATCGATTACCATAATATTTGTGCATTTTGTACTTGTATTGTAATATATTTATGCATTTTGTACTTGTATTGTAATATATTTGTCCATTTTGTGCTTATATTGTAATATACTTGTGTTGTGTGACGTTTACTTGTACTGTATATGTACCAACACGTACTATGCTAATAAAAAAAATTATTTATATTGAGTTATAGTGAACACTATATTATTATTAAAGGCCCATTTTAGTGGACTATAAGTTGATATTATGGGTTTTTAAATGTAAAATTATCAAAATGGCACATTAAAGTTTTATATATTTAACTGTAAAAATGTATACAAATATTTAATTATAAAAAAGCTATGTTCCACTAGAATATATCTTGGCCTATCAAATGACACTTGATGTGTTGTGAAATAGAAACCCATTATCAACGTTTTCGCGGAGGGAAACTACCTCCTTAATTCCGAGACACTAACCACAAGATAGATGATATGTCAGCATTAAATACCTTTGGTGCTCACACCGTTAATTTTATTTTTTTATTTATGAATATGGTGTACTGTAACGTTTTTTGTGTGAAGTTTTTGCTGTGGCAGTAGTTTTTTAGTATATTCGATTGCGTCGTACAATAACACAGCATGCTTTTATAATCGTACAATTCGAGAATGTGTGTGCATTGATGAAGGGATCATTTTCCCTAAGGGAAGGATGGTGTGCAGGGAAGATAACTGACTATTAAGCTTGTAATTAGTGACAATCACACTATAATATGTGGTTCGGATTTCACGTAAAGCTGTAGTCCCTTAGTTCTACTGTATACCGGGCTATTAATAAATTGCACTTTCTGAGGAATAGTTGAATTAAGTTAATAATAAGGCTACAGGTCATCAACACTCTCCTACACACATTTAATCATTCATATTCGCCTTAAAATACAAAGTTGTGTCGGAGTCCTATATTTAAGAATAAAGACGTCATATTCATACTCTTCTTTAACAGAAAGAATTATATAAACAATTTGCTTATTGTGTATCTACCATCCCCTCAGATTTGTACAGTTCATTAATATTTTTTTTAATAGGTCAACGCGGAACTACAAGAATCGATTTATCAAACTATCGATTTCAATCTTAGTAGAGGAATGTTGATAATAAGTGGGGCGAAAGATTAAGAAAAACGATGAGAATGACATTTCAAAGTAATTGTGTCTATAAGGTTATGTGAATAAAAATTACAACGGTGGATAAAAAAAACAAAGATTTTAATTTTGCCATACTTAAATTTTTGTCGATGGCCATAAAAAAATACATCATCTTTCATTTTTATCATATAATGTCTTATAGCAATTATAAAAATAACTCCAAATAACCATTTTATATATATTTTACATAAATTTGCTTATTTCTCAATTAAAATTTTGAAACAATGTTAGTGGGACTTGAAATGCTTTGTCCTATATGAAAACATAAAATCTGTCTTAGATGCCCATCTCCAATATTCACAGAAATCCCTAAAAGGTAATAATGAAAATTGTTCTAATTTGAGAAATAAACTAATGAGTATCTTTATCTCGAATCACCTTTAATGTAACTATTGAAGATTTAAATGACTAAAATAATGTATACGAACTTTATTGGAGATGACCCTTCAAATAATTAAATCATAGACTTAAGCGGTCTTACAGGTTTAACTCTAGGTGCACATGCTAGGTGGTCATGTACGGTCATCAACCCGCGCGGAACCACCGGTAGAGGGCGACAGAAAACAAACGGCGCTAAAGAATCCTGGGGTGCAATTATAGGGAAAGATAAAAAGTGTGAATATAAATCGCGGTTTGAACAATAGCAGCTGGGGTAGATAGCATCTCGCATAATTCAATACGGGACTTACAGATAGGATCTGCGACTACCGGTAGATCTGCGACTACTGGTAGATCTGATACCCAAACACGGATTGACTCGTTGGGTCGACCGGGCCACCCGCATAAACCATCGTCAAGATATCTGCGAATATGATGAGGCTAGAGATAAGGCACGGGAACCGTTGGGGCGAGAGCGGCCGAAGATATGACAGACCCTCCGGATGGGAGATAAGTGCGAGAAAGCCATCCTGTTGGAGCGCCGCGGGCTCACTTCTTGCTGCCACTGCCATCTTAATTACAACGTGCTTCCTGCTGGACCGACTGGAGGTTCTGGTTGACTGAGAATCAAGAAAAAAACTTGGTGGCAAATATGGTAAAAGTTGAGTTGCAGGAATTTACTTATAATTTTTTTTTATAAAACGGAGACAATTATCCATATTTAGAAGACTTGGGTTGCTAGAAACAAATGGTAGAACGTTATTTAATCGTATTAAAATTGAAAATTATAACGTTTCAAACAAACCATTCAATTAAATTATATCTCTTAAAGATCTATCAATCATCATTATTATATCAAAACAATTGTACAAGAGACTTAGGATTTTCTTACAATTTACTTCAAGAATCTTCGCAAATAATTTACTATAAAGTAAAGAATCTCAAATAATACCCTTAACATTAATAGATGCGAGAAAATAATAAGCAATGATAAAATAAATAAGCACAAAATAATAAATACGTGATTTGGAAAATGAAGAAATAAGAAAGACAAACTATAAATAGCTTTTTAATTAAGGATCAAATTTAAGTAACATAAATTTTGGCTGTTAACATCAATAGAACAGTCTAACATTTCAATTACAGCATTGTCTGCTAAATTTCACGTTATAACTTCAATTCAGTAAACATTGCAATTATTTAGCCTCAAGACTATTTACGTCAGTAATCTTGAGTTTTGTGGAATTTTAATGTGGTATCATACAAGGTGATCACTTGTTACAACAAGGTTAATTTAAAGACAGGTAATGGACATATTGAGACATTCAAAATATAAGCTTATAAAGCATTATAGTATTTAAAAATATAGTCATTTTACGGATTTTTAAAAGAAGACATAACATAAATCTACTCTCTTTGCAAAAACAATAGTTTAAACATACAAACAAAGAGTAATCGCAATGAGCAATTAAACAAACAGCACTTCTTGTGACAAAGGAAGTCGTGAGAGAGAAGTTCGAATTATCAAACTCAGTTCACAGTTGAGCCTGCCTTGATGTCGGCTTCCTTCAAATAAAACCGATGCGAAATGATCTTTGGAAACCAATCTAAAGTCTAATGACATTCGGTTGTCAAGATGGCAAATGAGATAGAAATCAGAAGTATCCGCTCTGGAAGGAAAGGGTAATTAATTACAGGAGGTGGAGTACTGTCAGCTTGGTTCTGGTCTGCCCCTGCCAGGACACTTCTTTCCAGGAACCAGATGGTTCAGTAGACATGTCATTTTACTTTGAATTATTCAAAAGCTTCCCACAAAATACCTCAAGTAAAGTTTGTAAATGAAAATATCAACTATGTAAAAATCAAGTAAAAATCAACTATGTAAAGTTTGCAAATGTTGGACGGTACTTGGTCTTAGATTCATGCATAGCTTCTTCTTATCCAGCTTTATTGCCAGATCTGGATGTTGACTAAGCCTCATTGCTTCTTCTTCGACCGTCCACCATCGTCAAAGTAGCAGACGAATTTTGAGGTCATGGTTTAGCAGGAAATCATAAAAGAAGAGTCGGGTGAAGGATTGTAAATCTTAAATAAATACTTCAATGATCGGTAAAAGCAGAAGTGAGGGATAAATAATGAAAACATACTGGTGGAAAGAATGAGCAATATTTGAAGTAAGAGAACAGAACATAGACATCAGAAAGTAGTGGGCGAGCAACTCACCTGAAAACCAAAATTGTTATATCAGGAAAAAGAAAGAATTTGATGAAACTATCAAAGAGGAAAAGAAAATTCATGGATTTATTTTGAAAATAAATTAAATGGTTGAATGGAAGATGAAAAGGTTTTATATAAGAAGATTAAAAAAAAGAAGAAAATGACAGAAGTAACAAAGGGCGTAGAAAATGAAAATAACAGAGTGATAAATGAAGTATTTGATCTTGAGCTGAGGAAAGTATTCGGAAATTAGAAAAAATTCCTTGATTAAAATATTTACTTCTAATATTTATGTGATAGAAATAAATCATTTATGTTTATATAATATGAGAAAGGATTTAAAAACCAGTTGCCTGCCAATAGCAAACTAATTTTTAATGACCAATCATAATTATATACATTTCACGCTGAATTTGTTGCTTAGTACTTATAATTGTTAAATACTTCTTTTTATATAAATACCATTATCTTATTATGTGTGCGTTTTATTTATTTTTATTAATAATTTATTATTACTGTTAGTTATATGAAGTTAACAGTTATTTATATAATGATTACTGAAGAGAAGGTAATGTCGCTAGAGAAGTTCTAGATTTATAAAGCTATAACGCATATATGTCAGAAGCACGACGGAAAATCTCAAGAACAGCAAAGCCTGTGTGGTGACAGGTGAACAAACAATTTTCCTCAAAGACGATTGCACAAATCGAACTCCTGGACATGTCTGGACAACTCAGCAGCACTTCTTTATCGTGAAAGGCAGAAACTTTGCGATAACTGTTCGTTAAGTTCTAAATACGTCTCCGCTGGTTGAGCTAAACAAGTACAATAATACTTCACGTGACAGATAGTTTTCCTTTTCCTAGGCGGACGCAGAAAGATTTTAATTTTTTAATGATTTAATCAAATCAAATCAAATATTTTATTGCCAGGAACATTACAATAAATGCATAGCAATTGTCAAGACTATACTAACTATAATTTTTACCAAATACACCACAGTAACACCTCAGTCATACATACATTGTATCCTCCATTTACTCATGCCAATTCCCCCCCCCCCCCCCAGCATCGGTTGTAAGTCTTTAATTATGTGGTCTCCCAGTCATATGCCATAAACTCATCACAGGTATAGAATGCCTGTGACGCTAAACAGCGTTTGAGACGAGTTTTTAACACCTTGGGCTTTGGGGCATTTCTAATTGAATCTGGCAACTTGTTAACAAATCGGACACCCGCATATAAGGGCAAGCGTTCGTGAACTACCGTCCTGTGTCTCCCAGTTTGGTAGTTGTCCCTGCCCCTCGTATTGTACGTATGTATGTCTCGTCCCCTTATCATGTTTCCCTTAGAGACATAAAATAAGGTTGTTTCCAGTATATAGAGGCAGGGCAGGGTCAACAGTTGCAGTTGTTTGAATGAATCTTTGCAGGATTCTCTGAACCTTAATTGCGCTATAATACGTTTACTTTCAACTACTATAATTTAGTTTACTTTCAACAATAATACATGACAGCTGACCTGCGATCAATAATTTTTACACTTGCATTGAGATTTCCTTCAGTTATGAACATAATTTTGGTGTAAAGTATCCTTTTACGTTTTAAACTGAAAATTCATTCTTCAGTTAGAATAATTTAAATTATTGTTTTCCTAATAGTTTAATTTAATTAATACATACAAATTTCACCATTTACAATAATTACACGTAGAAAAGTTTGAAGGGAAGGTGTTGAAATCAAACCTTTGATATAGTGTAAACAAAGGCATTTCACATTTGATATAGTGAATAAATACAAATATTTTAATGGAAATATTTTTTGTTTAGGAGTATATGAAACGTAAGTACGTGACAATATTTTTTTTGAAATATGATACTCGTACTTATACAATATCACCGAAGGTGTATGGGTGGTTGGCTGGGTCAGTACTACTCTATGTGTATGGATGCATGGAAGAGTCAGTATTGTAATTCTAAATAACAATACCATGCAAGAAAGAAGGATGGATAATTATTTAAGTGCACGATACATTTGTTTAAAAGGCCATAGCAATAAATAAATAAACACTCCAATAATGGCTAAAAGGGAAAAGAGGCCAGTGGGTTTGTGTGGGCAGTTCCGAACCAGCAGTTCTCACTGACGATCTCTTGACCTGGTGTCTTAGATCAGATATGATCTATAAGGGTTGAGGAATGAGTGGCAACAAATATTGATACTGAACAAGGTTGGTGTTGCTGAACTAATACTAATAAATGAAACAAATAATCGTTCTGTGATTGCAACGGATTCTATAACTGTATACATCACTGGAAAATCTACTGAATATAGCATGAAGACAGCGTGCCTGAGACAACACTGGATAAACGTAACGAGGCTATAATTAAATTTAAAAATTAGGAAGATTTTGCCAACAATTAAGCTTATGTACCTCAACCACTTGTCTGAATAGTCGTTGTTCGTAAATATTTGAAAATGATACAATAACATTCCTTAGATTTAATTCAGAATTTAGTTAAACATGACTCTCAAGTATTATACTGTATTTCAACACCATACACTTACAGCGGTACTGACCCACCCGCCCACCCATACACGTATATCTTGGGATTCTGCTAGAATGAGGTTAGGTTACACCGTTTACCAACCATCCATCCCGGCGACCATCCAATGATGGACTATACAGTGTTGAATATTTTTTTTTTGTGACATATTTAAAGTTCTTGTTTTTTGAGCAGGATTTTATTTTACAAACGCTACTCAAAGATATGTATGTTTCCTACTAACTGCACTTAAACCCACTGATTAATCTACTACGTCGGGAGAGTGAATGGACCGTCAACATTCATGTACAGTGGAAGAGTTGATGGGTCTTCAGGACTTGTGTCGCCGGTTCGTCAAGTCTCTTGTATGTTGAGAGGGTGGGTCAGCTATCAAGACTCTTGTACTCCATGAAGATCGTCAAGATAATCGTATTTAGTGATAATGAAACGTCTTAATAATTCTGTCTTGTACGTTGGGTCGGTGAGTTATCGAGTCTTTTGTACACCGTTAAGATCATCAAGATCATCGTGTTTAGTCATGATAAGCCGTTTTAATCAGTCTTGTACGTTGGGAGGGTCGATGAGTTATCGAGTCTCTTGTACATCGTTAAGATCGTCAAGATCATCGTGTTTAGTCATGATAAGCCGTTTTAATCAGTCTTGTACGTTGGGAGGGTCGATGAGTTATCGAGTCTCTTGTACATCGTTAAGATCGTCAAGATCATCGTGTTTAGTCATCATAAACCGTTTTAATCAGTCTTGTACGTTGGGAGGGTCGATGAGTTATCGAGTCTCTTGTACATCGTTAAGATCGTCAAGATCATCGTGTTTAGTCATGATAAACCGTCTTAATCAGTCTTGTACGTTGGAAGGGTCGATGAGTTTTCGAGTCTTTTGTACACCGTTAAGATCGTCAAGATCATCGTGTTTAGTCATGATAAACCGTCTTAATCAGCCTTGTACGTTAGGAGGGTCGATGAGTTATCGAGTCTCTTGTACATCGTTAAGATCGTCAAGATCGTCAAGATCATCGTGTTTAGTCATGATAAGCCGTTTTAATCAGTCTTGTACGTTGGGAGGGTCGATGAGTGTTTAAGAAGATAATTGTATTTGGTGACGATGGACCATCTTAACGAGACTTTTACAAAGAAGGGTGAGAGAATGTCAAGATTCGTATATTTTCCAAGCATGGTAGCTTATCAGGACTTCTCTCAAAACCCAATTGGTAAACACTTCGTGCGGTAACATTTTAAAAATGCATTCTACTTAGGAGCAGTTCTCATTTACTTTTCAACGTAAGAGCTGTCAGCAAAACGCATTTCAACTGAAATGAATCTGGATTTTATGCGATCCCGTTAACTGTTCCCCTAGGGACCAAGGGAGCTAATACTTTTCAACCGTGTTCCCTTAGCAGTTAAATCCGACCAGGACCCAATCTAAGCGACTCTTATTCCGCAGTTAACTTCACTTTAACGAGTACTCCTTGTGTCGATCCCACACCCCTCCCCCTCGCCTTACACCTCCAGTTAATGCCCTGCAGGACCTCCACGGCCAGGACTATTTCCTGCTGGTAACAAGTGTGTTTGTCAGATGGTGTTATGGACCACAAAATGCGCATAAACCTGTTTTGTAAACAGTAAAATTTAACAACAGCAAGGCGCCCAGTTTTGTAATTAAATTGTAACATTTCAGTGGACCACTTGGACTAACGAACCTCATTATGGTTTCGGATGTGTCTCGACTTCAAAATTCTTGTGAACATTTTAAGTAGAAAAGCTGTACTTGGTACTTAACGCCTTGTTTGAACGAAGGTCAAAATTTCCAATTTGTCTCGCGATTTTGTCAATTCCGAGTAACTGGCAGTGAAGAATCACGTTTGAACCAGAAATCATAGCCCTCAAACCTGTGACTGGACGACAAGTGTGTTTGACATGAAACAGCACCACCTTTTTAACGAAATCCTGAGTAACGGAAAATTGTAGGTATCTACAAGGTTCCCAAATCCATTGGAGCAGTACATTGGCATATGTATCATTTTTCGTTTTACCTTAAAAATGAATAATTCCCTTTGTCCAGAATTGTCCAAATAGTTTAATAAAGTCTTATTTTCTCTGTTCACCTTTATCTACTAGTTTCCTTTTTAATATGTTTGTTTAAACCAACATTTGTTGTACTTATTTAATGAGTGGGTTACACAGTCCTTTATGAGATTGGATGGGTAGGCCAGCGTTAGCTCAGAGGTGGATGAATGTACCAACTTTAATCATACAAGATTATATCAGTATATTGACCTCAGTTCAGACTCTCTAGAGGTGGTCACCATATTGAATTCTAAAAGTGTACAGCACTGTCACAACGAATTGTCGAAAAAATTAGGAGTTTTACAATGTTTGAAAGGTCATAATTGTTCCCAGCAGATCTTGTTATTTTTTTTGTAATTTGTTGAATTTTCTAACTTGTTTTTGTTTGTTTAATTGATCATTTGGATTGTGATAAAAATCATAAATTAATAAACTAAAATTATTAATTTCTCCTTTAATAAAAAATCAACGTTTTCGAAAAATAAAGTAGACCCACTAGTCGATCATTTTAACTCTTTCAAACGCTGGGAAAATTATGATTTACCGATATATCATTAAATCACAGAGCTGTGCCATAGTTCAAATTATAATTTACCGACAGATCGTTAAACCACAGTTCTGTGCCATAGTTGAAATTATGATTTACCGACAGATCGTTAAATCACAGTGCTGTGCCATAGTTCAAATTATAATTTACCGACAGATCGTTAAATCACAGTGCTGTGCCATAGTTGAAATTATGATTTACCGATAGATCGTTAAATCACAGTGCTGTGCTATAGTTAAAATTATGATTTACCGACACATCTTTAAACCACAGTGCTGTGCCATAGTTAAAATTATGAATTACCGACAGATCGTTAAATCACAGTGCTGTGCCATAGTTGAAATTATGATTTACCGACAGATCGTTAAATCACAGTGCTGTGCCATAGTTCAAATTATGATTTACCGACACATCGTTAAATCACAGTGCTGTGTTATAGTTAAAATTATAATTTACCGACAGATCGTTAAATCATAGTGCTGTGCCATAGTTAAAATTATGGTTTACTGACAGATCGTTAAATCACAGTGCTGTGCCATAGTTCAAATTATAATTTACCAACAGATCGTTAAATCACAGTGCTGTGCCATAGTTAAAATTATGATTTACCGACAGATCTTTAAATCACAGTGCTGTGCCATAGTTAAAATTATGATTTACCGACAGATCGTTAAATCACAGTGCTGTGCCATATTTCAAATTATAATTTACCAACAGATCGTTAAATCACAGTGCTGTGCCATAGTTAAAATTATGATTTACCGACAGATCGTTAAATCACAGTGCTGTGCCATAGTTAAAATTATGATTTACCGACAGATCGTTAAATCACAGTGCTGTGCCATAGTTAAAATTATAATTTACCGACAGATCGTTAAATCACAGTGCTGTGCCATAGTTAAAATTATAATTTACCGACAGATCGTTAAATCACAGTGCTGTGCCATAGTTAAAATTATGATTTACCGACAGATCGTTAAATCACAGTGCTGTGCCATAGTTGAAATTATGATTTACCGACAGATCGTTAAATCACAGTGCTGTGCCATAGTTGAAATTATGATTTACCGACATATCGTTAAATCACAGTGCTGTGCCATAGTTAAAATTATGATTTACCGACAGATCGTTAAATCACAGTGCTATGCCATAGTTGAAATTATGATTTACCGACAGATCGTTAAATCACAGTGCTGTGCCATAGTTAAAATTATGATTTACCGACAGATCGTTAAATCACAGTGCTGTGCCATAGTTAAAATTATGATTTACCGGCAGATCGTTAAATCACAGTGCTGTGCCATAGTTAAAATTATGATTTACCGACAGATCGTTAAATCACAGTGCTGTGCCATAGTTAAAATTATGATTTACCGACAGATCGTTAAATCACAGTGCTGTGCCATAGTTAAAATTATAATTTACCGACAGATCGTTAAATCACAGTGCTGTGCCATAGTTAAAATTATAATTTACCGACAGATCGTTAAATCACAGTGCTGTGCCATAGTTAAAATTATGATTTACCGACAGATCGTTAAATTACATTGCTGTGCCATAGTTAAAATTATGATTTACCGACAGATGGTTAAATCACAGTGCTGTGCCATAGTTGAAATTATGATTTACCGACATATCGTTAAATCACAGTGCTGTACCATAGTTAAAATTATGATTTACCGACAGATCGGTAAATCACAGTGCTGTGCCATAGTTGAAATTATGATTTACCGACAGATCGTTAAATCACAGTGCTGTGCCATAGTTAAAATTATGATTTACCGACAGATCGTTAAATCACAGTGCTGTGCCATAGTTAAAATTATGATTTACCGACAGATCGTTAAATCACAGTGCTGTGCCATAGTTAAAATTATAATTTACCGACAGATCGTTAAATCACAGTGCTGTGCCATAGTTAAAATTATAATTTACCGACAGATCGTTAAATCACAGTGCTGTGCCATAGTTAAAATTATAATTTACCGACAGATCGTTAAATCACAGTGCTGTGCCATAGTTCAAATTATGATTTACCGACAGATCGTTAAATCACAGTGCTGTGCCATAGTTAAAATTATGATTTACCGACAGATCGTTAAATCACAGTGCTGTGCCATATGTTTTTACCGACAGATGGTTAAATCACAGTGCTGTGCCATAGTTAAAATTATGATTTACCGACATATCGTTAAATCACAGTGCTGTACCATAGTCAAAATTATGATTTACCGACAGATCGTTAAATCACAGTGCTGTGCCATAGTTGAAAATTATGATTTACCGACAGATCGTTAAATCACAGTGCTGTGCCATAGTTAAAATTATGATTTACCGACAGATCGTTAAAATCACAGTGCTGTGCCATAGTTAAAATTATGATTTACCGACAGATCGTTAAATCACAGTGCTGTGCCATAGTTAAAATTATAATTTACCCGACAGATCGTTAAATCACAGTGCTGTGCCATAGTTAAAATTATAATTTACCGACAGATCGTTAAATCACAGTGCTGTGCCATAGTTAAAATTATAATTTACCGACAGATCGTTAAATCACAGTGCTGTGCCATAGTTAAAATTATGATTTACCGACAGATCGTTAAATCACAGTGCTGTGCCATAGTTAAAATTATGATTTACCGACAGATCGTTAAATCACAGTGCTGTGCCATAGTTAAAATTGCTCTTGTGGAATATAAATCCAATTTGGTAACTGTCTCCAGACTCTTAAAAAGGATTGTTACGTCATCATAGAAATACGATCATTCGATGTATGTGGATGACGGTTGAACATAGGGTGGGTGGTTAGGCCATCGTAGCCATACGTGGCCAAACAGCTTGAGTGTTAAAATCACCACAGTACTATTTAGGGCACCCAGATGGTGGCTCCAAGTAGTAAAACCTTGCAATAACAACTACCAGCTGTTATAGCTTCGACAGTAGATGACTGAAATGAGTTTGAGCACACGTGGTTTTACACGTGTTCTTAAACACGTTAAAAATATTACGTACTGGAACGTAGTAGGCCTATAATTGCATTATGGTGTACTATATATCACTTTGAGTCGTCACAGGTCATCTTACATTTATTTATATTCTCAAAAAAATTAGTTAAAGCATATCAGGATACGATAAATTATCGTTGTTGACTAAAATATCAATGAAAAACAGCCATATTACACGTAAATGAATACTAAGAGTGCAATAAACACGTTTTAGTAATTTACTATTGCGTAATTGAACGCTAATTCACGGCTCGCCAACAGCAAATCATTATTAATGCACTTAGTTAATTATAGCCAGCATAAATAAAACCCGCAGCACATTTATATGCAGGCCAATTAATTTAGATAGGTGCTTGGAAGGGATCGTAGGATCGCGAATGGCTTTATAGAACAATAATAAATTAATGAGAACTGCAAGACTTAGTATGAGAATAAGGAACAACAAACTCTAGATAAACGATTTAAAGAAATGTATGGTTTTAAAAATAAATAGCCTACTTCTAACACACAGTTTAAAAAAATGATTTTGACCAATTGTTTTAAAATTAAAAAAAACAGAAACAGACAATAAATTACCATAACTAAAACAGTATTTGTAGTTATGGCAGTGTAAAGAAAATTGAATCCACTAGATGAAACAAGCAAATAGTATAATTTTATTAAAATCAAAATGAGTTGTAAACAGAAAAAACTAAATATTTTGGAGTAACAAAAGAATACCTAGGAGCAGAAGACAAAAGAAAAACTAACATTAAAAAAAACATACCCAGGAAAATGTTTTTGATTGAAACATTGAAAGAGGGATAAACCTGAACAACTTGGTCTTGTGAAAGAAAGGCAACTCATCGTAACAAATTGGTCTAGTGAACAAAATAGAGCTTACTTAGAAACAACGAAATAATTTTGGGCACAGGAAAAAATCAATTTATCAAAGCCTTTTGGTATTGGACCATGTGATGTGCGATATCAAACAACTTAAAACGCCTAAATATAAAAAATCCATAGTGGAATCGTTTGTTAAGAAAATTCTGAAAAAAGAAATAATTGTGATAAAATATAATTCGTAGACACCACCAAACCAGAACTAACCGGTCCCTTCCACAGGACCTAGGGATACTCCACTCACGAGCTAAACCCGCACATAGCTAATCAGTCATGAGGGACGAAGTGACAGTTCCACGGAAGCCCAGGTGTCCCGTCTACCGCCACCGCGTCGTGGCTCTCGTTTGGAAACTAATTAAATGTCAACGTCCTTGTCGGGCCGATGAATCCGCTCCAGAGGCTCCAAACCGCCCAGAAACTGGTAACCTATCCAATACATGGTGTGAGACAGTTAAATCTGGTTTAAGCCGGAAGAACGGAACCAATTTTGGAGAGATTAGAAAAGCCAACAGGATATCTTGTAGGGAATTACATTTCTTCGAGGTAAAAGGAGCGCGTAGGAAAGTTACTAGAGTCTAATTAGGTACATAAATTATTGTAAACAGTTAACTCATTATTATTCATGATCATAGAGATATCGGCGAATATGATGGGCGAATGAGTGTAGACACAGAGAAAAAGATACAATGGTCATTTTCTTATGGCCGCAGCGAACACCTCAGTGAAAGTTATAAGTAATTACAACTGACCCTTATACATCTGTAGTAATGATTACTACGTTATTCCTCCAGGATTTAAAGGTAATAAAGGAGGGACTGACAAGGTGCTGGCCCTCTCATGGCAAAGTGGACAGATAACTACCTGAGACCACATTTACAACATTGTTGGATGTACCTATGTTTCCTTCTTCTCTGTGGTGTAGATGAGTTAGTACAGTCATTGTTCACTAAGATCAGCTGTTCCGAGAAAGAGCCATTTTTAATAGCCACAGAAATTAAGAGCTCTACAGCTTTCCATAAATGTATTAAAAATATACTGTAAATCTTATCGGTCGAAAATTGTACAAAATCGATCAAATATAAAACTCTATCAATCAGAGGAAAAGTAACTGCAGCTTTCCTCTGTAGACTAACTCAACTGCTTTATAAAAGCTGTAACAAAAACTCTTCTCAACAACAGAGTTATAATGTGATATCATTAGATATAATAATTTCCAAGCACATAAAAAGGTTCGCTTTCACATCTTGATCGGCGGGCGCCAAAAACACTTTTCTTCAGCGCCTCCTACCGCGCCCGGGGCGCAGACGTCGGAGAAATTTATCACCTCTCAGATTAAACCACTCCGCATATTATTAACGACTTTCCGATGGAGATTTACAGTTTCACGGAGCCGTTATCGTGGAACCCATTATCTGCGAGGTTTACTGCTCGGCGAGGGTGTGTCGGCAGATGAACTGTCCGAAAGTTTTATGAAAGAAATAAGTCTGGTAGAGAATTATTTACAGATCATAAATTGTATATGATTTCGTAAAAATATAAGTGGCCCTAAAATAAGGCAAATATTATAATAAAATATATAATTTAAACAAAAACAAAACCAAATTAATTGATAATATGGCTACTCTCACTAATATTTATCCACTAAATTTATGCCAGTTTAATGAAGTTAATTCATCCTTTTTATTAATTACAAACTGTTTATTGTGAATATAGTACAATATTCATTTATACAATTATAATAATAAGCAAATTATGAATAAGAAAAATGTGTTTGACTTTATTAGGAAATAAATAGTTTATCCTAAAAATATCTTCTCATGCAACATTATTTAACATAAGTGGGCGTGTCCCTTAGCGAAGACTGCCAAGAACGCTCTCTATTTCACCGGATACGGTCCATAATAATGATCTTATTGCAAGACTAGAAGTGTCTTTTGACTGGCGAAATAATATTCTTGTGAACGTAAGTTAATTTTTATGAAAAATTTAGTATTTTTATTATTTTTCTATAGTTAAATAAGCGAAATATCAAATGCCATTCTTGATGATTGTACGTCAACACTCTAATAATAATAATAATAAACACGAATCGTACAGTTGAAATAGAAAAGCATATTTTAGCTCGCTGACGGTAAAATTGTGTTGCAACTATAGGGCTGTCTGGGGCAGTCGACTCTCCAGTGGCGGCTTGTTAGTTTGGGAACGGCCACTGCCAGCCTGGGCATGTCGGTGACTGCGGAGTGCAAAAAGTTCTAAGGTTCGAATCACCATAGGAGGGTTCTTTCATTTCTCGAATAAATGTCACACATAGACCACGGTCCATGTTAGCCTAAAGTAAAAAAACCCACTAAACTAATTGATATATCATTCAGGTTTTTTTTTAAGAGCCATACATTTTAAGCAATTTTATAAGAAGGAAATATTAATTTGGGTAAAGCTAACTTCAAGAAGGTTAAATTAGATAGGTTTGGTTATAGTGGGAACTGGTGACGCAGTGCTGTAACCCAGCTACTTAGAAATAAAGTGTGTTTTATAACAAAATACCTCATTATATACCAAACCACTTGATTTATAGACACATTATTGAACCACAGGAATACACATTTATAATAAATCTATATATAGATGGTAATTGAATATTTGGATATGTTGACGAAGGTCGTCGAATCTCTATATATCAAACACAAAGGCCATGTTTATGATGTTCAGTTTTGTATTTTTGTAGGTAAGTAATGTAAATTTTCAATATTCTCCAAGAGTGTAAAGAATCAGCTTAAAGAATGGATCAGCACTGCTGGCGCAGTGCTGTAACCCAGCTACTTGGGGACAAAGTGTTTGGGAGGGATAGGTTCCATGCTCGGTCCTCTTAATACCGACATAGCGTCCACTCGATGGTTGCTATTGGCGTGGAAACTAATAGAGAAGTCTGGAGTGTCCATGTTGGGTGGTAATCATTATATGGATGATGTGTGGGGGAGATAACAGTATCAGGCTTGTCAATTAGCTGAAAATCAGACACTGAACCAACACTAGGTGGTTCGGATTCCACGTAAAGCTGTAGGTCCCGTAGTTGGCCTGAATGTTGGGCTATTGATAAATTGCCCTTTCTGAGGAACTGTTAAACTAAGTTAGTAACCAGACTACACTCATCCATACCCATCCTACACTCATATAATCATTGATATTCGTCTTAAAATACGCACAACGTTGTGTCGGTGTCTTATATGTAAGAATAAGAATCATACAACACTTTTAAAAAAATATATATTTATAGAGTTCTCATCAATCAAGTTTCTGATTGATTTTTAAATTAAATTATATGCTTTCGACATGCAATATTGATTTATCGAATTAAGTTCCACTGAAGATTGCACATAATATGATAGGCGAAACGTCTGTCGCTTATATTATGGAGACAAGTGTTTTTTTATTATTAGTATTATTTTTTTAACTAAACTAAATTTAGCTTGATAGATTTTGACCATTGTCTCCTAAAACCTTTAAAAATCAGCTCCTGGTGCAAAAGGACAGAAAAAATCAAATTTTACTGAGCATAACATTGACTGACAAAGACTCATTCACTCATAAAAATTATTCTATACAAGACAGTATTTACATAGAAATATGTACGTAGGAAATTTAGAGCAGTATTTTTTTTAAAGACAGTAATATATTTATAAAAATTGAAGAATATAGGTCCAAAATACATATAATATGGTCATTTAAATTTCATTATCTATTCTCAGTTTTTAATTACTCGTGGGAAAAGTCATACTTTTAATCATTGCCTTTTCATTCGCTTTTAACAAGTTTATGTTAAACATTTACAGTCGGGTAAGTTTTTTGTTGCATATCTTATGTTATAGCGTTCAATATCACTATATTCTATGATAATTAAAATAAGTTTTAACTACTGTCAAAGATCTCTTAGTATTTTATCAAATCCAAAACATGTGTCATATTTGGAACAGTTGTCATCTAAACTAAGAGGAAATTCATGTCATATCCATCCAGTCTTTTTAACTATACAATATTGTGCAACACAAAATAAACTTTCTATCATATAATATGAAATAAACATATATTAAGCAGTCCTTAGAGGGCCAGTTTGGATTAAAAAAAGAGAGTTTAAAATGAAATAAAAAAATTAAGAAATGAGTTTTTCTTATATTGTACAACCGTTAATCAATTGATAAATCAATTGTTTTGTTTATATGTTTTTACTTCAATTTAACAAAAATAACCAGTCATTCAATTCAATTTAACGCAATAGTCCAGATTATATTAGGACTGCTTATTTTGCCTTTTTCCAGTCGGTGCCCAGGTATGGTTTAATACTTTGGGGCAATTGTAGCAGAATTTAGGAAATTCTTGTCATGCAAAAGAAGGCCATTAGATTAATTTCAGGTAGTGATATTTTGGCTCATTGTAAACCCCTTTTTATTAGTTTTAAACTTCAAACTATCAGTAACCTTTACATCTTTGACATTGTTATCTATATTCTTAACCGACCTCATTTATTGAATTTTAAGAATAACAGTCATGGATACAACACAAGAGGCAAACATGATGCTTCAATAGATTTCTACAGACTCAGTAAAACACAAAATAGTCATATTGTTATTTCACTAAAAGTTTTTAATTTCTTGAGGCCTGTTATTAGCAAATATCCTTTTAAACAGTTTAAGACAAGATATTACACGTGGCTTTTAGAAAACCCTTTTTACTCCCTTGAAGATTTTTTTAACTGTGGACATAATATTACGTTTTAGCTACAGCAGAAGTTCCTATCTATTTGTTTATTGCTATTTATTTGAGTAATCTATTTATTCATGGGAACTATTTATTTGTGGTACTTATTATAAATAGTAACTTATATCTTTGTTATAATTTTGATATATTTAAATTTGTTATTTTATTGTTACAGCTTTTATTTATTAACATTGCCCACTCTCAGAGATGCAATATTGTTTACTTTTGTAATTTTATACAATTCTTAATCATAACATAGTGAGCCAACCAGGTCTACCACAACACTTGAATGTCATTATTGGTTTGGTTTTAAGAATTAGTTTAAGGCTTGACTTAGCAAATGTGTTGGCTGTAACACTGACTTTGTCGATACCATTGGTTAATATGACAATAAATGATTCTTGATTTAAAAACTGATCTTAAGTTTTTTTAAAAAACTACTGAATAAAATATAAACGTGAGAATTCATATATTTCACCATCCTTTACACTACTAAGGTAGCATAGTATACAACAGTATTGTGTTCTAACGTCGTAAATAATATTACAGAGTCAACGCCTGTCAAACAGTTGTAGGCAATTTGAGTGCAGTACCTATTTTGCGTGACATAAAATTGAAGGCGTTCTCCATTCTAACCATACTTGTGGGCAGGGGTTTGTAAGGCATCCTTTGCGATGGAGGCTTGGTAATTGCGTTTTTAGATAATCTTGGTTGTTTGCTCTTAAGATCTGAATTAACATTATCCAAATAACAATTCTAAAATAAAAGTAAACGAATCCTACATAGTCCTATTATAAAAGTTACTCATCTTGAAAACATCGAAAAACAAACCTTTAAATGGAACTTAAAGCAACATATGATATGATCGCATCTATATACATCGCATCATATGATCACACTCATAATCACATCGTACGACTACACTCACATTCATATTATATGACGACACTGATATTCACATCATATGATCACACTGATGAACACATCAAATGATGACACTGATGAACACATCAGATGATGACAATGCTATTCATATTACAAGATGATACTGATATTCACATCACATTATTACACGATTTCTACACCACTACACTGATGATCACATAACAGGATGACACTGATATTCACTTCACATAATGCTATGATATTCACACGACTACATTGATGATCACGCTAGATGATGACACTAATGATCAGATCAGATGATGACTCTGATATTTACATGACAAGATGTGACATCAGATGATAACTAAATATTCACATCAGACGATGAGACCTATATTCACATTAGACGATGTCACTGATATTCACATCATATGCTGACACTGACGATCACATCAGACGATGACACTGATGAACACATAAGATGATATTCACATCATCATATGACGACACTGATGATCACATCAGATGATGACACTGATATTTATCACATCATATGACGACACTGATATTCACATCATATGATGACAGGAATGATCACATCAGATGATGACACTGATGATCACATCAGATGATGACACTGATATTCACATCATATGATGACACTGACGATTACATCAGATGATGACACTGATGATCACATCAGATGATGACACTGATATTTATCACATCATATGACGACACTGATATTCACATCATATGATGACACTGATGATCACATCGGATGATGACACTGATGATCACATCATATGATGACACTGACGATCACATCAGATGATGACACTGATATTTATCACATTTTGTTTTTATTAATATTGTACGACTTTTGGAAATATTTCCAAATATCTATCACAGCTTTTATATTTTTTAAATAATTAAATGGTAGCTGACAACAAACCATACGCTATTTATATTATATTATAAATTGCAATAACTATAACACTTGACAAAATTTCAAGTGGTCGTAGAAAGCAATTAGTTGAGTAAAAGCCACTCAGGGATTAATGAGCGATCTCAACAGCAACAATATTGTCGTCAAAAACGTGACAGTACCACACTGACTCTATTTATGGGCCAATTAGGAGGTCATTGACCTCTTTTTTATTTAACGAGAGAGTTGATTATTCATTACTGAGATCTGATACAATCGTTGACGAATATTAAAAACACCTATGGTTATCTTTCAGGCATTTTTATCTTCTTTTTCTGAAATTTTAAAACAGGTAAAATACGTTACCTCTTACAAAAGGTGCGTAAACTCTGTTCAACTATCATATTATGAGTTGGTACAAATAATTACAATAATTGAAAACTAATTTAATTACATAACATATATAAAAACACATAATTACAATGAAATAAATAGGTAAAATCTAAATTTATTAATGAGACTGTTTGGCTCCTGACCAAAAGAAAACAGACTTAAATGTGTAGAAAGGATTACCTAAAATTTTGTTATTAATTAAAATAAATTTTGCACCCTTAATTTTATTTTGGACCTTTTCCGTACATCGCCTTTTCACTTCTTCCACATTTAAGGAAAATTACGCAGTTCTAAAATCACTGAATGTTTTGGAATGCTGTATTGATGACTGAATTCATGGGTTCAAAGAACATTTCTTGATGGAACTACCAAGCTAGAGGTATGATAATGGTTGTCATTCTGATTGTGGCATGAATCCTTCCTAATTTTTTTTGGAATGGAGGAAGGGTGTGCTAACCTTAGTATTAAAAAAAAAAAAAATGAAATCGACAAGAAATAATTGTTTTAAGACAATTATTATAAGATCATATTGCCATGAGATGAAGGATCTGGAATAAGATAGATACATCTAGTCTCATCTGTCGATGTTTTACTAAAAAGACCTTAAAATGAGCTAATCAACATGGAACAGTTAAAAATTTAGAAGTTCCTCCCTAAAATTGCAAGACAGTGGCAACATCGTCTGGTAACTGAAAATTGTAGTTTTAAGTCATATCCATAAAGGTCTACTGCATTTTTCTGCTATGTGCAATCTTTAAAAAGTTAATATGGGGAATAGAATCGGTTTGCTCATGCTACATATAAAACTTTCTTAATTATTACATTTTATTTTCATAAACTTTATTTAGATTCATGTTGCAGATTGATTTATTTAGTTACAATTATGTTAATCGACCAAACATGGAACGTAAACTGGATATAATTTTAGGACTAAATATTATTCAGACGTTCTTAATTAAAATTAAACATAAAAAGTAAAGAATATTAATCGAATGAACCAAGTAAAAAGAGAACACTTAAAGTTTTGCAGGGTCATCTATGTTGAATCTTTATGAGAAAGATAAAGGTAGTTGGACATTTTCCATCATTACGTGAAAAATACCAATCACGACACTAACTATTTACAGATGCCTCATGGTATAGGAAAAACAATGTACATTTGGAATAGGTACTCTTATCTGCAGTACTGTGCCTGCGTTTTTGCCATAATGATCGTGGGAGTGACAGAGAGAGAACTCATTATCTTCAGTTCTCTGTTGGACTGTGGATTGACATGGTCTGACAAGCAGGATCAGGCCACAAATGAAAAGTTCAGAAACTAAAGAAAATAGTTTAGCTAGCACCTCATCAAACGTCATAACAAATTTGCTAACGTAATTTCACAGAAAGATTTGTCACGAGTCATATTAATTACTCGTAATTTGCAAGGTTTCCAAGAAATATATGATCGACGATCACTTACTGTTCGTATCGAACAAATCAATAGTATTTATCTTCTAATCATCCGATTAAAACATAAAATCAACGAAATTCGCAAAAATTGAAGGCCAAAATAATGGATGGAGCAGGGGGGGTGAACTGCCTTTAAAGTGGTGGTGATGTATCAGTAACGCCAATTTTCCACCTACAACGGTATCGCTCCCAATCATATCGCAGATCACATTACCTGTTTGTTGGTTTATTCAATCGCCCGTTCTCCCTCTCACCGTTTTCCAGTCAGTTTGATATTCGAACAATGTTTTATTGGTTTCTTCATTTGCCATACATTAAGTTTGACTGTGCTGGAAAGAATTTCAGGGAATCTATTCGAATTCAGGAAGATTATCGAACGAATTATTTCTATAAATTAACTATCTAGTTATATTTATATTCTAACATGTTTTTTTTCTAAAATTTTAGGCATTTTCCTAGGTTTAATGGTTAACAAAAAAAATAAGTTTAATGTTTTATAATTACATCCAAACGTAATGAATCTTTTAAATTCAAAATGTTAATATATTCAATTTGAAAAATATTGATACAGCATAAGCCAACTTTACAAAAACATCTTAGATGATATTGTTATTCATTATTAAGTCGCCGATCGTCGAGATATGACCGAATATGAGGGGCGAATAATTGTGATGAATGTAGATGAATGAGTGTAGTTATTGTTACTAACTAAGGTCGACTGTTCCTCATAAAGAGCTATTTATTAATAGCCCAATAACCAGGGTAACTATGGGACCTACATCTTTACGTGGAATCAGAACCACGTAGTGTTTGACTGATTTTCAGCTAACTGACAAGCCTGACAATCAGTTCTACAGCTTTACGTGGAATCAGAACCACGTAGTGTTTGACTGATTTTCAGCTAACTGACAAGCCTGACAATCAGTTCTACAGCTTTACGTGGAATCAGAACCACGTAGTGTTTGGCAGATTTTCAGCTAACTGACAAGCCTGACAATCAGTTCTACAGCTTTACGTGGAATCAGAACCACGTAGTGTTTGACTGATTTTCAGCTAACTGACAAGCCTGACAATCAGTTCTACAGCTTTACGTGGAATCAGAACCACGTAGTGTTTGACTGATTTTCAGCTAACTGACAAGCCTGACAATCAGTTCTGCAGCTTTACGTGGAATCAGAACCACGTAGTGTTTGACTGATTTTCAGCTAACTGACAAGCCTGACAATCAGTTCTACAATTTTACGTGGAATCAGAACCACGTAGTGTTTGACTGATTTTCAGCTAACTGACAAGCCTGACAATCAGTTCTACAGCTTTACGTGGAATCAGAACCACGTAGTGTTTGACTGATTTTCAGCTAACTGACAAGCCTGACAATCAGTTCTACAGCTTTACGTGGAATCAGAACCACGTAGTGTTTGACTGATTTTCAGCTAACTGACAAGCCTGACAATCAGTTCTACAGCTTTACGTGGAATCAGAACCACGTAGTGTTTGACTGATTTTCAGCTAACTGACAAGCCTGACAATCAGTTCACTTCTCAGCACATGTGAACCTTGACTACCATCCAACAGAACACCCCAGACTTCTCTAGTAGTGTTTTTGTCCCCAAGAACCTGGGTTACAGCACTGCGCCACAAGTGCCGACTGAAAACTATTGTATATTGAAACTATATTACGTGTAAATGGATTCACAGCCAATTAAAAATATACAAACAACAACTCTGCCTAGCAGACTAAATGTGATAAATTATAACAAGAACTAAAATATTTAGCAATAATTTACTACAGCAATTAATTGAACTAGTAGACTACCTACTTCTTTTATAATTTTTGACTTTATGTTCTTCATTTTTTGCATCTCTTAAACCTCATAATATAAGAGAAAGATTAAGTCCAAAGATCTACTCAATTTACGAAGGCCTCATCAATTCCTAAGTTGTTCTAAGATCGTTCCTGAGCCTGAGACTAAAACGTCCTGCTCTCCCTGAACATTTGTCCTACAAGTAGACCTTATATGTCACGAACCTCCAAGACTTCCTTAGGTCCCTAACTCAACTTTCTGCATCTTTATTTCAGGTATTCTAGATAAAATGTAGGTTTTTTTAATATTTCAAGGAACCTGTAACATGGTCCTTCGTGGTCAGTACTTAGCGTGTGGATTTAGGGAGCCACAAAACACCAAGTTAATATTAACATACATAAATCATCCGTATATTTTTACATTAAAACTAAAAAAAATTTCTCGTGTTACATTTTGTAGAGATGAATGGTGAAAACATTTAAGATATTTTAAAATATGAGAATCAAACTATTCCTTTGATAAACAAGGAAATGTAAAAACAATTTTACTCACCAAAAAGGATAAAGAATCAGCTAATATTCGTTACCTGAAAAATAGACAAAAATATTATAATAATAATTTATCTTTACCATGTAAATTTAATAATTAATAATTGGTACTGATTATTAAGACGCATTTTTATGAATTATTACTAAAATAAAACTAATATGATTCTTAAAAATATAAGTTTGTATATACCTAAATTAAAATTTTAAAAAGAAAAAGGAATAGCAGCTCGAACACGAGTTTTACAAGTCAGCATTGCGAATATGTTGGCAACATTGACAATAATAACACGAACAACTTTGCGTGCTACAAGTTGGAAATATGCAATAAAGAGGATTTCCAAAGAAAGGACAGGTAGTTCGGTGTATATAGAACAAGAATAAATGTGACTCTCCAGGTATTGTATAAAATATTACGAAATATTTTATTTTCTTAGCTAAAAGTATGATTATAAAATATTACAAATGAGAAACATCGTCGTTAAAAATGATTGTGTTGATGGAAGTTGTTAGCTATATTAAAGTATAATATGGAACTTTGTTGAGTTCACTGCAGCGAGTTCCCTGCGTTATTTATTATTTTACAACGAGTTATGTGATTACCAGTATAATTCATTTATGCGCAGTTACAGTACTTATGTTTATCATTACATCTCCGTGAGTTTATTTAGTTTTAAATATATGGTTGAATATAATTTGCGATTCAGTTTGATAATCGTAGATGGAAACGAGTGGTGTAATCTTTGTTACTACCTTATAAGTATAATTTATTAATAGATCAATAACCAGATCTAGTAATGGACTATATATTATCATGGAATCCGAACCCTGTAGTTTCGATCTAACAATCTTATAGCAAGTCGTCTTCCCTGGATAATAATCGACCGTTGGCCACCACCCAAGAATTCTCCTTATGATGAATATAAAACAAAGTTTGTCATCCACATATCAGGGGGGCTCATTCCAAACGACTCTGTACTCTCTGGTCTGATCACAATAATATTTGTACTTTTTGTATAAGTACGTTATTCCCTCTGGTTTGATCATAATAATAACTGCACTTCTTGTACCATACTATTTATAATACAAAAGTTATTCCCTTTTTAGTTAGTTAGTCCCTTTCTATGACCTGATCACAATAATATTTGTACTTTTTGTATAAGTTATTCCCTCTGGTTTGATCATAATAATAACTGCACTTCTTGTACCATACTATGTATAATACAAAAGTTATTCCCTTTTTAGTTAGTTAGTCCCTTTCTATGACCTGATCACAATAATATTTCTACTTCTTGTTTGAGTTATTCCCTCTGGTTTGATCATAATAATAACTGCACTTCTTGTACTATACTATGTATGATACAAAAGTTATTCCCTATGACCTGATCACAATATTATTTGTACTTCTTGTTTGAGTTATTCCCTCTGGTTTGATCATAATAATAACTGCACTTCTTGTACTACACTATATATGATACAAAAGTTATTGTACTTTGTACTGTACTAAAGTTGTTTTGTGTGATTGTCACTTCATTGTGTGGTTGTACCCAGCAGGCACAATGTCAAGCATAAGGAAATAAATTTTAATATATTTTGAAATGTTAAGAACTTACTTTCATGAAGTATTTTTTACTAAGTGTCATACTACAATGAATTTTACTCTAAAATATATTTATCGAAATTATACTATAAAATTGCTCCCTATTACAAGCTAGCATTTTATATTTAATGTAACTTTAGAACTCTAATAACTAAAATCGTTACACTTAATAAAACTGTAAAATATTGTTCTCAAATGTACATGGAAAGTTTAGCATTAATCTATTCACACAAACAATTGTTGTACAAAAATTATATTCTTAAATATTAAATCGAGAAGTACGTACACTATAGAGGACAAACTAGTCCTCTGCACAGAGCGTGGGGCTTTTTTTAAAGAAAGAATGTTATTACTTGTAAAGAATAAAAAATAATGCTCTTTAATACAACTATTAATATTTTACTGAATATTCTTTGTACATTTGAGACTAGGCTAGTACAACTGTCGAACTACACTCTCGAGTTATAACTTCTTGGGAAGATTTATTTTAGACGGAAATACAACATTGAGGAAAATAGTAATGAACATTTTAAATATTAATTTGAAGTTTTAAAAGAAAATTGTCCACCAGATGAAGCTCTGAATATTTTATCCACCCACATTTATCAAGAACAGAACACAATAAGCCATTTTGAACACAGTCGAAACCATGAGGGGGCCGTTTCGCTTCTCGAAAAACTAAAAAGTATGGTTTTCTATTTCAAGGGCTATATCGTAAATAACGATGGTATCGTAATACTTGAGGCGTATTTTAATAGGTGACAAACTACTCTAGTAAATCACGACTCAATTTTTGTTAGCAATGGAGTTTCTTTTGTATTTTTGTACAGTTAAATATGTCATATAATTCGTGATTATTTAAAAAAAATAATAATAAAAAAAGTAACTGTAAGATGGTATCTCTACTATTAGGTTATTGATTTTCCTGACGTGGCTTGGCAGTTTGGGAAACGACCACTTTAAAACTCAACCGATTCTTTACACCTAAGATTCGTAAAACTTCTTAAATAGGCCGCCCCCTCATTGTACGTCATGGATGGGTGTGCAATTAATTTGTTTAGCTATAATAACATTATGTAAAGCGTTAAGATATGGTCTAACGTAGTTTAAAAAATTATAAAATTGTTTGCTGAATTTTTAAATTATAAACTTGCTTTAGAGTTGCTTGTCGTCGACTGTAGTTTGACAGAATGAGAGGTGGGTTCACAACTTAATATGGTGCCTAGTTAAATCACCAACATTTTATATTAAACAAGACAATTTTTCTAGATAAGGGAAGAAGTCAGATTGTCCTGTAATTTTTTCGTTTCAACATTTAGATATGTTAACATCAAACGTTTTGAAAAGTACGGAAAATAAAGTATTTCACACAAGAGTATTGCCGATATGTTTCGGAATGTCTCTGCATATGTTTAGCAATTGGCTTGTCGAACGAAATAGCAAGTAACACGTAGATATTGCCTGTATCTACTTAATCCTAACATACAACAACCTACATACCACACGGCACTTGTTGATAATCAAAGAGATAACGCTTATCAATATCTTGTCGGTCAAAATCGTATTAAACCATATCAAAGTTTCGTTTCTATGTTCTAGACTTGGTAACAAATGTTACCAAACGCGGGGGCATTACGAAAAATACCAGGTATTACTTTGTCCAGCTGAGTACTTTAAAATGAATCATTCGTGGCCCTGGGGAACGAGTGGGCAGTCAAGTCGGTGGGCAGTGTGTGGGCAAAGCCCCGGGGGGCGCTACCGCAAGTACCCCAGTAGTTTGCCCCCCATGGCCATCCGTGATGTAAATACAGGACTGAGAAGTTTACGAGTCCATTCAGCATGTTAACAGTATCTCGACCAAGAAGTTACATGTGTGTGGATTGATAATGGTGTAATTGAGTCCACACACGGCTCTCGCAGCACGAAGTGGACGTGTTCTCTGACATGGCCGTCTTTACTTCATGATACAGGCGGCTGTTCTTTCTTTACAGAGCATTACATGTTAAGTCTGTTACTTCAAACATTTATTTATAAGTTATTACGGTTGGTAAATGAACAAGATAAATGTAACTGAACGATTACATGTTCAGTACTTTGCAACCAACTTAAGTGCTATATAATCTACGATAAAACATAATCTTCACTTTTAACAATTAAACAATGTTTAGCACGTTGTAACATGTTTAATCACCGAAGTATCAATGAACACAAATATACACGATTTTATAAACTAACTGTTAAAATATAAATCAAAGTTGAATACTGAGTTCAATGAACTTGAGACAAATCGACTGTTCTAGCAGAACTCAATCACGCAGTTGGTGATTTTCAACTCTTCACTCTCCGTGCTTTTGTCTGAGTTCAAATTGTACTAGTTTTTTTTTTCACTTTGATTAGCACTTTGTTTGAACTATTTAATGTTTTCCTTGATACTGTGTATTTGTTTGCTTCAGCATTAAATTGTTATTTTTACGTAATTTAGGGATTTTTACCTGATGATAGACTTTAATCGCTGAGTTCAAAATGAAGCAAAAAAAATCTTCTTATGCACACAAATTATAAAAACTATAACAATCGTCTATTGTCAATAAAAAATATGTCAAAAATGTAATTGATTGAATCAAACAACATTAAGATCCATGAAGGTTTCTCTTATTAAACTTTAAATTATATAAACAAATGTTCTTTATACATTTATAATGTAAAATCACTACATTGTTTGAAAATACATCCTAGAACTGATCGAGCCATCGATCCATATCCAACTTGGTAATTCGCAATAAAAGTGGTTCAGGTAGTTAAACATTTCTAAATATCTCTCTGGATGAAGACATGTTTTGGCTGTTCCAGGTGTTATGAAAAAATGAAATATTGATCCATTATAAGATTTGGAAAAGATGTAACCTTTACAAGTGATAACTTGTGTGGGATTTTACGATTCTCGAAGGAATCTTGCACGAAAGTTGACAAATACAAGTACAAAACTGAGAAAATGTACATTAGTAGGCATAAGCACAGATATGCAATCTAAGACATCATCAGGTGAATACAAACATTAAACTAATGTCATAATATTGAATATATAATATATTTAACTATTGATATAAAAAATATTTAATTGTGATCGTATATCGATTATACAGAACAATAATTCACTCACTACGATTAAATGAACGTTTTTACAGAGAAGAGTACGACGCCTTCATCAACTGTGTTTTTTTTATATATTTTTATTTATTTACTATTTTTTTACAATTTATAGGGACTGGTAAGATTAAGATATCTCAAAAATATATTATGATTAAACAAATTAGATCGGAAGAATTATGTAAAAAATGGAAATAAAGAGATAAACGCTGCGTCTGCTAACTAAATTAGGAAAAGTAGCTGTGAACGAGTTTGAAGAACCGTAAAAATGCCACTTCTCCAGACGAGAGCAGCGCCCCTGGTGAGCGCTTGAGACAAACTGGTCCATGGTCGTTCAGGACTAGGCACTTAGGAAGGATGTAAATGACGTCACGGAAAGTCATGAAAAGGGATATGACAGATATTGAAACTGATTTATGAAGATGGTCGTCCTTTGCCGGCGATGGAGTTAAAAATGTACTTGAACCTTAAATATGCCAGTCAAAACATGTAGGCTAGAAAGAGTGTGAACATTTACGTTGACTTTCTGTACTACTTTACTTATACCAACTTACTTATAACTCTATATAAGTGCTATACAACAACTTATTTGATCGTTAAACATGACGTTCACGACTTGAATGACCAATACTGGAATAAAATAATGTATGACTAACCCCAGATCATCGTTTAACGTCTCTCCTACCTTACTGTACTTGCGTTGTATTACATCAATTTAATGTACCGCAGCGCTAAATTGTCTTTATATTACACAGACCGTTACATCAATAAAATAATGGTAGTTTTATTTGACATATTTTACATATTTTTTAAAAGTAAATATCTGTAGAATATTGTAACTGATGCACACATATTATATACATGTTACATTTTACGCTATTATTTATTAATGAAAAGATTGTGATGACTGTTTAATGTATGACAGTCAATAAGACGTCAATCATTAAACGTCTTAGAAATAAGTGTCTTAAATTAAAATTAAAAAATTGCATGTCGTTAAGAAATTTTTAAAAATATATAATCAATTTATCTTGGTTTATATTACATTTTAGATCGTAGCTTCTTTGTAAGCCATGTTAAAATAAATGTCTAAAGATTTAAACCAACTACAATTTTTAAGACGTGTTTTATACGTTCGCTAGCTGCACTCCTTCCGGACAAGTGAAGCGTTCGTGGCTATCAAAGTAGATTCACCCAAAGCCCCCATGGTGAATAGTATAAAGTCTATCATTGGCTGGCATCGAATTATTTATTATCTGCCATAGTTCATTTCTTTGAGAGAGAATATTTTAAAATTCTTTCTTAGTAAGCATCTAGGTCCTATAAAGAATATTTGTGTCAAGTTTTGGTCTTGTCATTTTTGAGAAGCTCTGGTAATAATTCAATGATATTTGTATTTTAAAATATGTATAGATATATTTATTTAGAATAAACCTTACAGAAATCATAAAATAAATTATTATTTCTTTTCTCATTTGTAACAGTACTACAGTGTGATCAATACGACTTATGTAAGTTGTGAGAATGGTTAAGCTTTTAGGCAATGACATGAATTAAAGCGTTGATGTATAAATTTTACATAATCTGCAAGGTAAATTTTGTTTTATGGTGATATAAAATTGAGTATAATCAATTAAAAATAAAGAATTAAAACCATAAACAAATATACTATAAATAGACCGCTTAGAAAACGGCCTACTTAACGGACTGGTGCAAGTGATATGCACTGAGTGGTGGAAGTGAGACAGAGAACTACTCTTCTCACACTTTAAAATTAAATTAAAAAATTTTATGGCATCCAGGATGTCTTAAAACTCCATGCTGGCGGCGCAATAGCAAGCCCTACCCACTACGTCATTAGCAGCATCGTACTAATACCATCGAATCAAGTTTAGAACGAATATATTAAATCATTATTTAGTATTTAAATAAAAATGAATGATAGCAATAACACAATACTGTTGCTGAGGTTGAACACTTAAAGACGGAAGTTAGTCACGCTCGTGAAGTAAAGCAGCTGGTGGAACTATTCCCCTCTGCTGCTGGAAGATACGCTAAATATAACACGCAGGTCGTTCACGGTTTGATCCAATTATATAACAACGGTTAGTAGTGAAAATAATAATAAATAGCAAATAACTGGGTTATATAAAATATTTTTAAAATACGACAAAGAAAAAATTATTTTCCAATTTTCTGTTTACTTCCTTTTAAAAATGAGGTTTTTGTGGGAATAAAACCGTTAGTGTGTATAAATAGATATGAACTTGCTGTGAAGTAGGCTGCTGTCAAGAACATATCTAAAGATAAATTATGAAAATATGAAGACAGTGTAGGTCAAGAACAGCTGACAGACAGATTTATCTGACGAGCAATCTGGACTAGTATCCTGTAGGAAGAGATCACGCGAGGAACGCCGCGGCCTGCCAAAGGAACGACGTTGTTTTGCTTCTGGAAATCGCGCATCAGTATTTAACGCTGCGCCTGTTGATGAGAGCGGATAGGGCGCGCCTCGGTAGCACGATATGTGCCGCCTTTGGACCTGCGCGGGCGGTACACACAGTGCCCTTGTACCTGTCAGATATGTAGAGACTGCGATCTCGAGCGGAATTAGTTTTTGCCAACCAAAATTGGAAGTCGTGTGGGTTAAAAATTGACATCTAATCAGATAAAAGTTGTAGTAGGATGAGAGATACAATGATAGTCCTCAAGGGAAGAAAGATAAATAAATACTTTTTTTTAAAGGGGGTCGTTTCCTTCCGCAAGTAATGTCAAAACATAGGTTTCTATTTTGACGTTTCGGTCCGTAATACTAATAGTCATTTCGTAACACTTGAAGTGACATTTCATAGGTAAGACCTATTCTAGTGGACCATAACTTGATTTTTGTTAAACATTTAGTTTTTTTATAGTGTTTTATAGTTAAATATGTTAAACTTTAAATGTCATTATTGATATTTTTACATTAAAAAACTCATAATATCAACTTATGGTCCACTGGAATGGTCCTTTAATAATCATAGTGCCCCTACAATCCATTATAATTATAAACAAGAACCGTAGAGTTTAAATATAAAAGTATATTTTTGCCAACCGACGGTAAAATTGCATTGTTACAAAGGGTTGTCTGGGGCTGTCGACTCTCCAGTGGTGCCCTAGGAGTTTGAGAAATAGCCTCCATAAGAATAAAGCAATTCGACTTGGGAAGTATTAAATACTGAGAAAATAATAAGAAAAAACATAAACATAACATAAAAATAATAAGATTTATTACGTATGTACAAATTAAAATGAACTATATCAATCAAGATGATTTACGTAACATACAAAAAATATAACTAACAAGAGGCCGATGGTTAGAAATTCAAAAACAAGATCTTACCGGTCATATGTAGCATCCTGAGACAATTTTATATAAGGATAAAGACGAATACAATTCTGTATTATTTGTTCAGGAGGGCAATAGTTTAGAATATCTTAATTTTATTTTAATATGTTTTTTCGTAAGATTTAGTAAGTTAGACTAATTTTCTTAGGTCAGATATGTTCGGTTGGCCAGGTTTAACACATTATCTTAGTAAAACAATTATTTTTTCCTCACCAAAATGAATAAAAGATTTCTTGGATATAACAAAAAAGATTTAAAATTTATTTATACATATTTTTAAATAAATAAAGTGGCGTTATTATAAGCGTCTTTTTGTCTTATAGCTTTTTGACAATAGTTTATGTATTATAGTATATCTTTCGATGTATAAATTAGTGTAGTTGCCCATCGATTTCACAAACAAAAATTATGTCATACAACATAAGTTAGATGAAATAAAAGTAGAAGCTAGTATCACAGTACATTATAGTGATAGATTTCATTAAACCATGTTTACCATCCATAGATCAAAGAATTTTATAAACAAAAATTTGTGATTTAAATATAAAACAGTTTTTCTAGTAATATTGTATTCATTCGATAGTTACGTGGATCGAGAATCAACGCTATATCAGTTGGTACTGTAAGTAGGAAAACTGGTACAAATATTTTTCGAGGAAAATATTGAAAACGAATAATATTATAGGAATTCAAAAGTCGATGTGGAGTGAATGAAAGACTGGAGAAATAAAAATCAATATTAAGAATAATTCGCTATTTTGAACTAAAGTGATAAAAGTTGGTTCACTTATATAAATAGTTAAAATACAAACCATTATTTCATTCTATTGTTGGCCTTTAAAAATAATTTAAGTATATTTTAAAAATATTAAAATAAGTTGACAGGAGGGGACACCCAAGCACGCTTCGCGTACCAAACCCACTAGTCAATACGATCGTGACCCTTCGGCCTCGGCTTTTGGGTCCTTTAACATTAGGAGGCAAGTTGTACTACACAACTATTAAAAAAATTGGTCTAATGGTTGTTTTGTTTTGGTTTTATGGCTGCTTTTTTAAACATATAAAATAAAATGATTTTACATTTCTTTTCTTGAGCTTTAAAATATATGTAATATAATTATCTCATCTTCTTCCTTAACTCATGAAATTTCATAGGAACTCATTCGTGTAAAAAATTAAATATATAAATAACAAAGTATATATAGTAATAAGATCTGATTCCATCAGATCCAAATGGAATAAAGATATGTAAATAGTGTAGTCTCTATTCTTGTGGTTCATGTGAGCACGGATTGTAGTATTGTTTACACAGAATGTACTATGATATAAAACTTAATACATATTTACATAAACATTTTTTTAATCAGTGTAACCTAGATCAAATAATAGTACAAATAGTTTTATCATATATGATGTGTAATTATTTTAAATTTGTTAATGTTATCAGACATTATTAGTGTTTTTTGACAGGGCAAAAATCTTTCATACGAAGCAACCAGTCGTATGAGATTTTCTAAATTGTAATAGATATATTTTTATTTGTCAGACAATATTTTATAAAGAACAAAACAAAACCATTATTTTACAAGTTTAAATATTTATTATGTTTATTTATTCTTATAAACTTAATCAGAGTTTCATTCTATGATAGACAATTTATATTATTTTTAAAATGTTTGAGTTTGCATGAAACGTAAGAAATCTCCCTTAAAAAAATCACTGTAATTATTGAATTAACATTTAAATAGAATTGTTAATCTGCAAAAAAGAGTTATTAAATAAAAGCAAACAGCTATACCAACCGTTTAACGTAAATCACGTATTTTTTTATAAATGGCGCCTTTAAACTTAACAATTTGTATATTTTTAAATTAATAAAACATTTCAATAAATCTGATTTATTCAACATTCCAAATTACTTCAGACACTTACCAAAATACAAGTTGCCAAGTTACTGCAATGTTTATGGAAATAATTCATTAAGTTATGTTATTTCAAAAATATTTAACACACTACCACGATATGTTATTAATATATCGTGAATTACAAATATATTAATAACACTAAATTCGTATTATATTCCTGGTTAATAGTAGACGATCTACTTAAGTTACCATTATCATAACTGTATAGTTTATTTTTTTCTGTCTGTATTGTATCTCTTAGTTCTTTAGGTGACACTTATGCTATAGATATGTTGATTTATCTCCTCCCCCCTACTGTTAATGCATAATGATATGTATGTTTATATTTATTTTTTTTATAAATATATATATGTATATTTATCTTATTGTTGCAATGTATATGTATCATTAGTGTGATACTGAATGTGTTGGATCATAATTGTAAAGTCTTTGTATTTCTGGTGATGGTATAGTTAATTAATAAGCACCGCTGCCACGAGGGCAACTGTATTTATATTATTATTTTGTTTATCGTTTAGTATATTTTAAATAAGATGCGCACCCAAGACAAACATTTATAATTTGTTGGGACCCTATTTTATATTATTTAAACACAGTACTTTGAATTAAAAAAAAAATAATAATAATAATGATGATAAGAATATAATCTATTGCGTTACTAAATTATATACTATATGGTAGTAAATCCTTCTATAAATGTTACTATAGATAAATTAAGATTAGTAATAAATTATCATTGTTATTACAGTTTAAAGATATTCGTTATTGGTGTTAATGACATATTCTAAGCTGTAACAAACATATTACAAAAACTACAAATAAGAACAAATAACGAATACCAAATAGCAGCTCCAAGCACATGGCAAAGAGGAAAACTGGGATCAAACCCTAGAACTCAAGTACTACTGACAGCATCAATGAGTTAATGACTGCAATTAAACCAATTGCACGTCGTGTTCAATGGGCCTCCCTTTAATTACATGACAGTTCCGTGTGCCGAGGCTCTTCGATCTTCCTCCAACACGGTTCACTCTGATTGTGACGTCTTTCACAATACTTATATGCAGGATGTAATGAAACTCTCTACACAAATTTTAGGATACTTTAGGTTATTGTTTCTTGGTTTAAATTATGTAACAAACTTCCTTCGACCAATGGCATATCTCATTCCTATTACTGTATGGGCATTTTACTATTTAAAATGTAAGCCTTCGCGAGCTAATTTATATTCTTAGCGTAAGCATATATGCAACTTCGTTGTGTCACTACTAAATTGTTTACCAATATATAATATTATACTTTTATAATTAACTATTATATGCAAAATGAACTAATATTTGGCCGAAATAATTTTTGTTTTACATTATTTTACAAAAAATAATACTTGCGTATATACGTCATTAGGTTTAAGGGAAATTGTCTTGTACGTTTTTACCCGTCATTAGCTTGTCGTACTAAAATCAGTTTTAATTTGATTGATTGATCGTACTAATCAAGTTTGAAATAAAATACTAATTAGTGGTTAATTTAATTTGATTGTATAATCTACTGACTAAACATAATATTACAAGTGTATTCAAGCATATTTCTCTTTAGTATGATATGCCTCAAAGCAGATTTATGGGTGCAAGTGACGATTTTTCTGGCAGGATTTGCAAAAGTAAACAGAACTAAACTACATAAATAAAATAAACAGATCAAATCCCATTCATAAACTGAAGTAACTCGTGTATAAGTAAACAACATGAGAGAGAGAGAGAAAGAAAAAGAGAGAGAGAGAGAGAGAGAGAGAGAGAGAGAGAGAGAGAGAGAGAGAGAGAGAGAGAGAGAGAGAGAGAGAGAGAGAGAGAGAGAGAGAGAGAGAGAGAGAGAGAGAGAGAGAGAGAGAGAGAGAGAGAGAGAGAGAGAGAGAGAGAGAGAGAGAGAGAGAGAGAGAGAGAGAGAGAGAGAGAGAGAGAGAGAGAGAGAGAGAGAGAGAGAGAGAGAGAGAGAGAGAGAGAGAGAGAGAGAGAGAGAGAGAGAGAGAGAGAGAGAGATGAACAAACGGCATGTCAATTTTCACTGATAAGCATATTTCTTTTCTTATCTGTAATGGTTTTGTAAAAAAGCAAAAATAAAACTCCGTTCAAAAAACGTCCCTCTGGGTTCAGTATTTGAAGATGTTTTTGGAGTAAATAAATAAAAGATGAACACTCCAAAAGATTTTGCTCCCTATCACGACCAAAATTTAATTTGATTTGGTTTATGTATTTTGCTACAAAATTGTCAACGACGACAAGACAAATGTCATTATTTTACATTTGTGATTCGCTCTGGAATGGAGAGGAGATACTTTCCGAAAAGCAGGTGTATTTATTAAAGATACTTATTCATTAGATACCGAAGACTTGAACAAGTAAAGTATACTGCAAGTTTAAAAAATAAAATAATAATATATTATTCTTGTGACCAATTAACATCACGAAAGTAGGATTTATTGTAAATTTATGTTTTTGTACACCCTCTTTCGGAAAGTTTTTTTTATTTATGTCCTCCAAATACTTTTAAATTTTGTCTTAATGTACTGCTTTTGATATTGACTCTCATGATTTCTGTTAGGATGATAAAAGGAATACAATGAGGTCTTACCTAACCCTAACCTATTTTAAGGTATCTTTTGAATATTAGCTCACTTTTGAATGTTTTTAATGTGTTAATCCTGTTTTACTTTTTAATCCACATATACCACATGCTAATTAATTACAATATACCATATTACAATAATTTTTTCCATGTTTATCTAAATAAATAAATAAATGTTTTATTTCATGAAACAATATACAAATATTGCATAGAAATCGTCAAGTTTGTAAACAATTTCATTAAGTTATATATAAAAAAAACATTCACTCAGAATGTTTTTAGAACGTAGATTAGAAAGTGATCTAAAATTACGTTAGGTTGCAGGTATCATGTTAACATGAACGTTAATACAATACTGAGCCTTGTTGTGAAGACAGAGGTGTTCCATTGTTTACCAGCTAAAACGAAACGGTTGATAGTTGTAATAAAGCAAATGTTTTATTTGACAGCGGAAGAAAAGAAAGTCTCTCCAGAAGATTTAAAGTCCCCGTCACCAATCCCAGTTTACGGCGTCCATAAAGCAACAACTAAGACCATCAGAGTGCCTTTTGCAGGCCTTTAGTCTCACTCAACTGTAACATTTGTTTTTTATTTTCCGAGACTGGACATATCCCTGATGAACTTCTGCAAAACAATTGCTTTATAAGCTCTAGATTACTTTGTGATAGTATTGCATCAAAAATATTTAGGAAAATTATAGGGCCATTAGCAATCATTCAGACGATGAAGTTGTGGTGTATTGTCCCCTACTAGCTACAGGGCCATTAGCAATCATTCAGACGATGAAGTTGTGGTGTACTGTCCTCTACTAGCTACAGTGTATATGTTTTATTTGAACGTTTGAATAAGAATTCAACGTAAAATTGCTCTAATTTTGTGATGTTTGTATGTTTGAACACGATCTTAACGAAAAAGTACTTTATAGTAATTTTATCAGGTGGTGGCAGGAAAAAGAACCACAACAATCCAGTGAAAGAAAGTGATCTCATACCAAAAGAATGATACAAAGTGGACGAAAAAGTGTTGAATCATATAGGCCAACGGGGTCAGTAATAAATTATAACACAAGCTTGTTTGTATAAATTTCGTAATCTAGTAAAGTATTAAGTAATTTAACCTTATAACCTATATATAATTATAATAAAAACTGATTTTGAATAATCTTTAGTATTCCTTATGTCTACAATTATAATAAAAAACTACATGAGTTATATGTGTGTATATGTCAGGCAAGCTTACTAATTTTAGGTATATATAATATTTCCAGACAGATTTTTTGCCTTGGATTATTTCTTTGTTAAAAAAAAATCGTGTAATACGCCACTAAAGAAAGCATTATAACCATCACAGAAAACTGGTGTCGGTCGGTTTTGAGTTTGAGCCTTCACGCCGTAAATAAAAGATGAGGCCGCTGCAATAATCAAACTTGTCCAGCTGATCGTGAATTCCCCAGCTGACCTATCAATATTTTGTATCGTCAGAAGGCGAGCGTCCGTCAGAGCAGATTTATGGAGAGGTTTACGATCTTGGCTGATGCATGCCTACTGCCAGGAGTGGAGGAGATAATGAGACAGTTTCGCCACTGCTCGATTCACAGAGAAGAGAATTAAGTTCATGAACAGGTTGTAGTTTTTTCAAATATACCTCTAATTGTAAATAACATCTACAAAGCACGAACTTTGATTGCAAACCCTTCGTTCATCGATCATAGTTAAATGATCTACTAGAAATCCTAACACCACTTCCAACTAAACAAAATATGTTCATTAGGGAACACTTACTCGTATAACCAAGAGACTGACAAGGTGGTTCTGATATCAAGATGCTTTTTTACCTAAAAACGGCCACAAAAATGTTGAACTGCTTGCAAATCTTAATACATAATTATATCGGCCTTTTATTTCAAAATTGCTTATAAGAATGAAAATGTATGATGTTTTCTAACTTGTGATTAAACTTAATAGAATGAGTATTTTGTACTGTTATAAAAAGTATTACTATGGATACTTTAAAATGAGTTACGAAATGATCGAAACACGTAAAGTAGTTTGTTTTGGGAATACGTAAAGTAGTTTGTTTTCGGAATACGTAAAGTAGTTTGTTTTGGGAATACGTAAAGTAGTTTGTTTTGGGAATACGTAAAGTAGTTTGTTTTGGGAATACGTAAAGTAGTTTGTTTTGGGAATACGTAAAGTAGTTTGTTTTCGGAATACGTAAAGTAGTTTGTTTTGGGAATACGTAAAGTAGTTTGTTTTGGGAATACGTAAAGTAGTTTGTTTTGGGAATACGTAAAGTAGTTTGTTTGGGAATACGTAAAGTAGTTTGTTTTCGGAATACGTAAAGTAGTTTGTTAGGGAATACGTTAAGTAGTTTGTTTTGGGAATACGTAAAGTAGTTTGTTTGGGAATACGTAAAGTAGTTTGTTTTGGGAATACGTAAAGTAGTTTGTTTTGGGAATACGTAAAGTAGTTTGTTTTGGGAATACGTAAAGTAGTTTGTTAGGGAATACGTTAAGTAGTTTGTTTTGGGAATACGTAAAGTAGTTTGTTTTGGGAATACGTAAAAGTAGTTTGTTTGGGAATACGTAAAGTAGTTTGTTTTGGGAATACGTAAAGTAGTTTGTTTTGGGAATACGTAAAGTAGTTTGTTTTGGGAATACGTAAAAGTAGTTTGTTTTGAGAATACGTAAAGTAGTTTGTTTTGGGAATACGTAAAGTAGTTTGTTTTGGGAATACGTAAAAGTAGTTTGTTTGGGAATACGTAAAGTAGTTTGTTTTAGGAATACGTAAAGTAGTTTGTTTTGGGAATACGTAAAGTAGTTTGTTTGGGAATACGTAAAGTAGTTTGTTTTGGGAATACGTAAAGTAGTTTGTTTGGGAATACGTAAAGTAGTTTGTTTTGGGAATACGTAAAAGTAGCTTGTTTGAAAATACGTAAAGTAGTTTGTTTTGGGAATACGTAAAGTAGTTTGTTTTGGGAATACGTAAAGTAGTTTGTTTTGGGAATACGTAAAGTAGTTTGTTTTGGAAATACGTAAAAGTAGCTTGTTTGAAAATACGTAAAGTAGTTTGTTTTGGGAATACGTAAAGTAGTTTGTTTGGAAATACGTAAAGTAGTTTGTTTTGGGAATACGTAAAGTAGTTTGTTTGGGAATACGTAAAAGTAGTTTGTTTGGGAATACGTAAAGTAGTTTGTTTTGGGAATACGTAAAAGTAGTTTGTTTGGGAATACGTAAAGTAGTTTGTTTTGGGAGTACGTAAAGTAGTTTGTTTTGTGAATACGTAAAGTAGTTTGTTTTGCTATTTGTTTTGTTATTAAATGAATGTGTATAACAAAATTAGCTATTACTGAT
Source organism: Stictocephala bisonia (assembly GCA_035578905.1). Lineage (NCBI taxonomy): Eukaryota > Metazoa > Arthropoda > Insecta > Hemiptera > Membracidae > Stictocephala > Stictocephala bisonia. The sequence continues at coordinate 2,089,888 of JAQJVL010000115.1, read as the reverse complement.
GAATAGTTGTATAATTTTAAATTACTTCAAACTCTTTTACATTGGTTCACTTAATTGTATAATTGATAGAAAGGATTACAGTTGGGTTTGTTATATAGTAAATATTTTTGTGGTGTATAATGGAAGTATATTTCATAGTTTTTACTGTGATTATTCCTTGAATGGAAAAAAGATTTGATTTCATCGTTAAAATGTTTATTTCAAAATACAAATTTTTGTTCAATTTAAGTATGTTTGTTGTATATTCTAAATTAAGATTTGAGAAAAACGATCGAAATTTTAGTTTTATTTAACGTTTACAGAAACAGTTTTAGTTCAATGTTATATTTGTTAGGCATAGCTATTCTCGCATTAAGCTGCAAATCATATGTCCTTCTCAGTAAGCTGGGCTGTTATTGTTATTGTAAACTGTCCTTTTATTTTGTTATCGGTCACTAACTACATAACTGGTTGAAGTAGTTACACATATTACATAAGTACTCGTACGTTTGTATACAACGGAATAAAGATATATTCATAAAATTTTATAAGTAAAAGCCCAGCTGCACGTTTTAATTGTATATATAAAGCGTTAAGTGTGTGTATATATTTTACAAATTTGTAAGTTTTGCCCCAAACTATAGTAATTTTACGTGGTAGTTTTCACAACGATGAGTCACGAAGAGCGGATGTTGAGTGTCGATCGAGTTCCGTCATCCTGTTTGTGTAAAATCAAATGTGGCGTGTAGTTTGTGTTGTTTTGACGTATAACAGTGGATGCAAAACAGTGGAGACAGATGATTTATTATTAAATAATATCTAAATTGAAGTTGAACTTGTTCACAGACAGAACATTCAAATCTTTTTAAGTAAATACTAAGAAATAACTATGTTAGGCAATTTAAACTGCTTCAAAACGAAAGTCGTTTCTTTTTTTGGAAATTTAACCTCTATAGCAACCTTGTGGCAGTTTCAATGTCACGTGAAAACATGAAATTAAACAGATACAAATTGGCTGACAACACTAATCCTCGGATCTAAAGAAAAAAAAGGAAAAAAAAACGGTTTTAGGACTTATAATTTTGTAATTGCTGTAATCTAGAGATAATTAACCGTAAAATTAACACTTAAATTAATAATAAAATTTGTTACGAGCCACGAGATTGAAATTTACTCTCATTCATAAAATTTCGTCAAATTAACTACAGTATCTGCGCACCTCTTTTCTACGAGTTTTATTTAACTTTATTATTGTGATTCCATAGTTTTCACCCCCACAATGATTTTTTTTATTTACTTGAAAACAAAATGCTTAAGGCTAAGAGTAGCAACCGGGAGGGGGGGAATGGAACCCCACCGAACGAAGATAGTAAAACAAATGACAATGGCTCACTCTCTCACCATCTCACAACCTGAGCCACTGCGCCACCTCACTGGCTCGGTATTATTGGACAGTTATAGGAGAAAGTTATTTAAAGAGTTTTGTGAGTGTCTTTAGAAATCATAAAATATTCTTTAACTATCCACTAGGGACTCCTCGAAAACACCCATTAAAAAGAAGACAAAGAGATATTTAGTTGACAAGTCCATAAAACTAACACTAAACAAACCTCAGGAGTATTAAATTATAGGAAATACAGATAAAAACTTAAAATATCTCCCTTTACTGAGAATCGTATCCTTCCTTAAAAATGAAAAGCTTCGTGTCCGTGAAGAAAGTTTTGTACGATAAACTTCTCACACATTCAACTCCTTGTTATTGACACCCAATCTACGTCTAAAACTTTTATTTCAACGTCATGCACCTAAAGAACGACCACTAAACAAAACAAGTTACTGATAAAACCCCCTTCCTCCCCCACCCATCTACAGTAAAAAATATATATATATAATAAAAATGACATCTACATGGATGCTGCTCAATAGACCATACATAATTTAGATTTGTCAGTCGATCAACTGTCAGTTCCTGCTAAATATGTGTATCGTATGACAGCGAAGAAGACAAGCTATTCTTCCTCTAGATATGACATTGGCTCTTCTTCCTCTCTTCCCTCATGTGAAAGCCGAGTTTTAGAAGTTCGTAGCTCTTCTAAAACATTCACTTGAACTAAGTTAACTTAATACTTAGAAACAAATTATTCGCTACAAAATTTGTAAAATTAAACTCCGATATTCCAACATGGTTGTCAGAATTTCCATATATCCTAAAAAAAAAAACATACCGTGTAGTTGTTTTTATAAAGTATTTTTTATTAAATCACACAATATGACAACAACAAAAAACTATGTTTCCTTTTTTTTCTATTTTATATATTCAAGATGAGCCTCGGCGGTGACCTCTCGACACTCTAGTTGACTCCTTACTTTGGTATTGACCCACCCGCCCACCCATACGCGTACAGTGGCATTGACCCACCCGCCCACCCATACACGTACAGTGGCATTGACCCACCCACCCACCCATACACGTACAGTGACATTGACCCACCCGCCCTCCCATACACGTACAGTGGTATTGACCCACCCGCCCACCCATACACGTACAGTGGTATTGACCCACCCGCCCACCCATACACGTACAGTGGTATTGACCCACCCGCCCACCTATACACGTACAGTGGCATTGACCCACCCGCCCACCCATACACGTACTGTGATATTGACCCACCTGCCCGCCCATACATGTACAGTGGCATTGACCCACCCGCCCACCCATACACGTACAGTGGCATTGAACGTACAGGTCGGTTGTTTGTTGAAAAATATATCCTTCCTGTTAAGATTTGTTAAGTTACTAAACAACTCCCAACCAATTTGGTGCTATCGTTCCGTGCTATCCTTCTATTTTTTAACACTATCCTTTATCCTTTATCCTCAATCCTGCTATCCTTTAACACTATCCTTCTAAACAATAGTTACTGACTATTTACTTAGACGGAAATCCTGATTGGTTAAGCCAAACTCTCTAAGGAAACTTAGAGGATAAACTTGTTGATTGGGAAACCCTTTACAAGATCCTATCTTTATATAAAGAGATCTTCTTAAGCCACACACCAAGCTTGGTTAGTAAAATTTAATTGTTATTCAAACTGTTTATTGAGTAAATCTAAAGTTTGAAAAGATACATATTTCCTACATTATCTGAAACCAAAAGGTATCGTATTGTTGAGAGTTAACAATAACCAAGAAGGTTATTTATGTTAAGGTAGACTAACTTAGTACGTCTTGCTTGTCTATGTAATTCTTTTGCAATACCTGCTCGTACATTGTTCATTGTTACCTGATGAATAGGTGGTAGCAAAATGAAACAAATTTTTAAGATACAAACATATAACCCACCCACCCATACATGTACAATGGTACTAACCCACCCACCCACCCATACACATACAATGGTACCACTGTACGTGTAGGGTTGGGCGGGTGGGTCAGTACCACTGTAAGTGTATGGGTGGGCGGGTGGGTTGGGTCAATACCACTGTACGTGTATGGGTTGGCGGGTGGGTCAATACCACTGTACGTGTATGGGTGGGCGGGTGCTGGGTTACAGCACTGATGGTTTTATTTATTTATTTACTGATACAGTGATGAGTTTTATTGCTTTATATTGATTGGTTTAACAAATGTTAGCCTGTACCAGGACTTATTTTTCACCCTGTATAAACTAGTATAATCATTATATGTGATTTAACACTGCAACTTAAATACTTATCTATATTTTATTTATAAGAACTTAAACAGGTGAAACGGTGTAATTATTATGTAATTATTATATATTATGTATCCCATATAAAAAATCACAGAATACATTTGCTTTTTTATGGCTATGGTGTTTGTTGTTTTTGATTTTGTAACCATGACACACTTATATTGTTTGTCTACATCTAGTGTGCTTGAATATGATTATTTTGATTAAAAAGAAAAATAATTGAAAAATGTGTAAAAATTTCCATCCTGGATGGACCAATAAAAATTCGGGACTTTCCAAAAAATCCAAGACGTGTCACCTTGCTGTATACAGTGAATTTTATAGCATTGTTATTGACGTTCATGTTTTGTGTTGATATGTAACTATAAAAAGTATGTAACTATAAAAACCACAACTGTTTGTCTAAATTGTTTTATAATAAATAAACTACTTAGAGAAAATTTTCAATATTGGATCGAAGTTTTAAGTCTAAATAAAACAAAACATAATAACCACTTAAGTTAAATTATTCCTTAAATAGATTAATCATTATAATTTATCAAAGTATGTAATGAGTATATTACACTACAATCTGACTAGAAAATTAAAGTAGTGTTTATAATTTACAGTACATCGAGGTACGACGGGGCAAGAAATCATTTCTCCAGAACATAAGACACTCGCACTGAACAAGCTCAACAATGAAATCTTTGATGTCTACGTCTTCCATCAAGCAAGATTGGAGACCCTTAAAACTTCTGATGACGTTTTCTTTTCCGCTGTCAAATAAAGCTCTTTTTATTATGGTTATCAAACGTGTTTGGAGTCCCGGTTGACCCAACCCTTGAGTGATGAGGCCCGACGGCCCTTTGAAATGCCCCCTAAGTACTGTAGGCCAACCATTTCTGTAACAAAGGATCTTTTCGCTTTCAGCAATTAGGTTGTCACTGATTATTTATTTTGTGATACTCTAATACCAATTACTCTGAATTTTGTTATAAGAATTCAAACTAAATAGACTCATGAGTTATAAATAAAATTTTAACATGATGTAAATAGACCCTAATTTAATTTAGGTAACTGAAATATGGAATTGTGAAAGGAGAAAAAATAGGAGACAAGTATGAATAGAAGCAGTGTGGTGGAAATAGCTAAGAATTGTTCTAATTATTAAAATAAAATAATTGTGATATATCGAAATAGAAAATAAATTAGGATGGAGATCAGCAGTATGAATACAGCAATTGATTAATGATTTTAGTGAAGAATTGTAAATTCGTATTACGTGTTAAAGCGGTGAGATATAAAAAAAAGATAACCATGGGAGGAGGGTTGAGCTTTACGAATGGAAGAGACAAACCATTTTAATGAATTCTGATTACTAAAAAAGCTCTTAAGTTTAGATTGTTAAGTTATCTTTAATTTAGAAGAAAATAAAGATAAGATAAAGATGAAACTTTATGAATAATTGAAAGATCAGGATTTCATCATTTAAGGATTTAAATATTGGTGGAGAAAGAATGACATTTTTAACCGATTTTAACGAAGCTACTTTGTGAAACAATAATAATTGTGATAGGGCCTACTTCTTAAACACAGAAAACAAACTAAAATATACCTTGATTAAACGATTGAATAAAATCTTGATTAAACAGTTTTTGATATTTTACTATGGAATTCTTAATTCGATTCTTATCAAACAAAAATCACCACAGTATATATTTGGGCGGTCGTCACCTCCTAACGTATATGAGTGTGTGGGTGAGTGAGAGAGTCAATCACAGTATTGTATGGGTGAGGCTAAGTGGGTAAGTAATCCGCAGTATCATTACGGATGTGGGTGGGTGGGCCATATTCCGTACGTGTACGGGTGTGAGTTAGTGAGTGAGAATAATCCACCACACGTTTATGGGCGAGTTATCTACCATACGTGTAGGGGTGGGTCATCCACCGAACGACGGCGTCATAGTCATTTCAGCGAACGGGTATGAGTGGGTGAATCCACTGAACGTGTATATGTGTGGTTTGGGTAAGTTTATCAATTTACTATATGATTTCTCTTAATTAAAAATCCCAGTGTTGTAATGGCAAATTGTGCAACGGTAAACTATTTTATTCCGAATATCAACAATAGAGAGCTCCTTCTTTGAACTGTTCCTGACTTGACACTCCAACTGGCTATCAGCTGAATTAAAAACGAACTAACATATTTTGGTAGTAATATAAACTACATCCAATACAGTAGTTCACCGCTACACAGTATCATTGCTTCTCTGGACACTTTAGATATAGGCTCCCTTTTTCGGTAATCCCCATTCTCTTCTACTTTCAAAAAGTGGCTATCCCTTCACTTTCCCTCAAACTGGACATTTTATTTGAACTCCCCCCCCCCCGTCACGGTTGGCCTCCACTCTATTAGAAACTTAAGCTTGCATAACAAATGGTGTTACGATAACGTCATTTGTGTACACCTTCCCAGCTGTGGCAACGCTAATAGCAGGATCCTCTGCATCGTCCCAAACATAAGTAAATGTTCTTGTCTGCTCACGTTAGAAAATTTTTGGGCAAGATATCAAGAAAAAAGTACATACAGTGAATTGTACAGTGGTGAATTTTGTTTAAAATATCTTTTAAGACATTTTCATAATATCTGAATTCACAGCCGTTGATTTGCATGTGTGAACATTATACATTGATTATATATTAAAAGAAAATGTAGGATGCAAATTAGGTACAGGTAATGAAAGCATAGATTCAGGGCTAAAATATAATAAGCACGTCGCTTTATTAAATGTTTGACAACGAAGATGATTTTGGAATATTCCAGTCAAACTGAATTAGGTTTCTGTAGATATAGAAATCATCTGAGTAAGTTAAACAAATCTAAGTAATGGACAAATTGACTCCATCAAACTAATATGCAGATATTGAACATTAATTATTTAGCTATCCATAAAAACTCCAAAAGTCCGTAGTTTTAATTTTTTTTACCTAGTAAAGTTTCAGACAAGAATTGAATAAAATTAACTATTTCAAATTTGTATAGACTTCTGGTTTAAAAAATAAAATACCTTAACAAAAATTAAAGAAATTAAATAACAATTTTAATTTAAAAAGGTACCTTTCGTTTAGGGCTAATGAATTGGCTGAATTTTATTAGTAGAGTTTAATTTATTCTGCAATCACAATATCTGAACCAGTATCATTAAGTTTGAGATTTGCAATTAAATGGAAATGTTAGGAATGCTATTTACATTCTTTCTTAATAACTTTCGGTATTTAATTGCAAATATCATGCATTTAATTAATTGTCTGTATGTCTTTCTGCGCTTAAATAAGCACGACATAATTTATTTATTTCGTCGGTAAAAAAATTGACAACACTATTAATTACACCAGTAAAATTTGACATGTATCATCCTTTTTCGAAATGAACCTAATGGAAAGATGCAGCACATTCTAAAAATAACACGATGGAAAGCTATGAACACCTTATCTAAATGGCATATGAATGTTTATGGAGACCACAAGAAAGACCAAACAACCTTATAAAACTGTAATAATATTTGGTTTAATATACCAAAAGTAAAATGTTTCCTTCTTTTTTTATGTTGATAAAAAGATAAAGCAGCTAAATAGTATCAACGAAATCGTTGGAAACGTCATTTTCTGTCTCTGTAAAAATTACTGATTACAAACTCAGTTAAAATATATAAAACTTTGTTAATAGTAGGCTACTTACAAAATGTGTTCTTCACAGAAATAATGTATTTACATACGGTACAAGTAATGTTAAGTTTTTACTGACTAATCAGATTGGAATGACGAATACTTTTACATTTGTATAATATTTTATTCGTTATCTTGTTACATTTCATTACTATCCTAAAAGAAATTTTGGAAAGAAAAATTTATAAACCTTAAATGAAGCTATATATGAATGGATAACCGTTTGCTTTACTCATTCAAACATTTATTCAACACCTCCATATTGAATAGACAAAATATTGAATAAAATTAATCGTAAATTTAGGATACTGGAAACAACAAATTCGAGGCAGATTCAAACCGAGTTAATCTACTTTTAATTGAAAAAATTTAATACGTATTTAATCTACTCAAATATATCGAAATAATCTGATCTATGATGATTGATTTATTCGATAGTAAAACTCTAACCTTTAGCTAAACCACAGGTCTTAATTGTAATCAATGCTTTGTTATTTATTTATTTTCGATCCGCCGCGAAGCCGAGCACAAAAACATGTCGGCATGTAAATAAAAGATCACATCAGGTGATAAGTGGATAATTTAGTATCTCGCTGTAGACGAGAAGATCGGCAGAATGTGGACTGCCAACAGAAGGCTATCTACCATCGCACAATGCGAGATGTTTCATTTATAGCGGGCGAGATGTCGATACCTAACGCCGAGGCTGGCCCTCTCGTCGCCTCACTAATACACCCTTTGTCCCGCTAAAACACTCCCTTTTTTTGCTCATGTTTATTGTATTTTTGTTCCGATTATGCTCGCCAACTTACTGCAATCATACCATTATTAAGCCCAGCTTTTTTAAAGTCTGGCTGTTTCGTACACACGTCACGCTTATAATCTGACTCTGCACCGGTTAACAGATTATTATCGAACTTACTGAAAATTCACTAGAGAGATTAAGACGTTTTGATTTAAGAGACTTATTTGAAATTAATATGAACCTTTGTTGTTAAACAACCACTTACCAGCGTGTTTATGATCGTACCTCAAGGCGAACCTAAAGATGACTCCAACAGGTGCATCAGATCCAATATGGTGAAATATGAATCAGTAGAAAAAGAGAAATATCTCACTTTTTATTATCTTGTTGTAATTCTTTGTGTAATGTCACTTCAGTGATAGTAATCCTATACAGAGGATCTCTTACGTAAATATAGTTATAGACATGATTTAAAACTGGATTAAAGTGTCGTTCGTTACTGGGACGGTAAGAATGGGTTAGTACATAAGCACCGACTATTGGAGGTGCGACAAAATTACTCAAATATTTGATAAAAAAGTTGATTAAAGAACAAATAAATGTATTCAAGTCAATCGACTGTTACAAAAACATTAGTACTAAGTTTGTAAAGTTACTGTCATCACAAAAAATGCGTTGGTTAACTCAGAAACAATTTGCAGTATGAAACAGCTAAACGCAAAAACACGTATGCCTGTATTTAATCGGAAGAATGGCCATTTGAGGATCTCTAACCTGGAATTAAATTTAACACGATCTTACAAACGTTCAGCTGTCCCTTCGGCAAAAACATATGCTAACTATCCGACTGCCCATTCTTCGCTACAGTATGGTTCTCTATGCTTGATTATATTTCCCCTAGTTCCCTCAAATCCATTACACCGATGTACAAGCTCGATCTTAAGCATTACGTTTTAACAATATATTAAATAATACCCTTACTTATACGTTTAGTTTATTACGAATTGCTCGTAATTTTGTAATCTGACTCGGAAGAAATAATTCTTAATAAGCTTATTTCGAAAGATTTGGCCATGCTCTAAGACCAAATTATTTCTGCATTCCAGTTAATTGTAATACTTTCTTATTGAAATATAATCAAACTATTCTCCGAAATGGCAATGTTTTATAGTCTATAAACCCTATAAGTATGTAAGTTTTGACATTTTCTGGTTAACATAAATTTTTTCTCCTAGATTATGAAGTTTTACAGCCATTGCAAATTTCTTAGAAACGTCGAGAGAGAGAGAGAGAGAGAGAGAGAGAGAGAGAGAGAGAGAGAGAGAGAGAGAGAGAGAGAGAGAGAGAGAGAGAGAGAGAGAGAGAGAGAGAGAGAGAGAATAAATTTTTGAAATAGTTGTGGTAGTTTTTTCGAAGCTTTACCAACTGAACATAAATGAAACTTGTAGCGTACATCTTCCCATATGTGAGAAGGTGAAGTTAATTAACCCACTGTTTCATTTACGTTGACCCTTCCTTAATACGGGGCGATCATTTAATTTAATAATAAACTTGCCGGAGGCGTCGCGAGCCCACGGTTGCCATTTAATGAAGATCTTATGATTAATGATGAATGCGGGTCGTTCCCGTAACAGGAGGGCTGGAGGGTCAACCCATCTGTAGTGAGCTCCGTGGAGTATTTAAGGTCCATTACGGACGTCCAGAGAGCTATTGATCTCTTTAAGTGTGTTAGCCATGGTGGGGCATGCAGGGACCCCCTTGTGTCAAGGGAAGGGTGGAGGGGGGTCCCGAAGTGATAATGTAAGGCGAGGGGCAGTAATTTGCTCCACATCCCACCTCCCCCTGCCAGATGTCGTCCAGCTAGGTACTTAGAGAGAGAGAGTTGAATACTGGATGTTTAGAAAGTAAATGGATTTTGTTAGTCTCTAGAGGTGTTCACCATATTGGATTTATTCCTATAAGAGCAATGCTAAATTAAGTACAGTATTGTGACTTAATTGTTGGAACGTTACTATTTTAACAAATTTTGAAATGACGCAAAAGTGAAAATTGTTTTCAAGTTGATTGTTCATTTATATTTTCATAAATATCATAAACAAACTGAAATGTAATAATTGTTAGTTTGTAAAAATCAATTTATTTTAAATTAAAATCCCCTAGTAATTTTTTGTACTTTCAAACGATGTTATAATTATGATTTTCCAACAAATCTATGTTAATACAAAAAAGAAACCCAATATTCGAAACAATTATACATATAAGAAACAACACACACAATGACAATTAACGAGCAAATCACAAATATTTACAAATTTAACGTATGTTTTCTTTATGATAATTGTTTATTTCATTTTATTTGTTTTGTAACAGTTTTGAAAAGTAAACACCTATGAAGATAGCATAATTGGCGAAACCGGTCGGTGATGATTTAATAACATGTTTAAGGGTGCTCAATTGTTATTTTATATTATAACTTTAATATATAAATATATATGCGTGCGTACGTGCGTGCGTGGTTGCAGAGGGAGGTTGTACCGGGTCTTTTGACCGGTACATTTCGTTTTTTCGTCGTTGTCTGCCAGGCTGCCTGAGATTCGCTTTTGCCCGGCGATTTGCGTACTTTGGTGGCCGTTGGCCCGGTTTCGTTCGTTCCTGGGTCCAGCTTCGGTCAGGTTGGCCTGTCTGTTCAGTTGTCTTGTGCTGCCTGCAGAAATAGATATGCGAGGCTAAAGGCACCTAAAACTCCAGGGTCCTTGAGTAGGACGTTTCACCCTCGGCCTGCCGTCCGGGGATTGTCTACCTTCTGCACTGCTAGCCTGGCCTGAGGACCATGTTGGAGCCTGGAGTCGCCAGCTACCCGCTCTACATCTTTGGTGGTAGAAGTCTTCTGTCCTCAGGTCAGTGCGTTCTATGTCATTTTTCCCGGCGGCTGAGCTGGGGGTTTTGCTGTTGAAAGATTTACATAAAAAAAATAACCCAAGAAAAACCAGTGAAATATATAAAGAAAAAAAACGAAGAAAAGAATGGTGGTGGAACTATTTAAGTGGGCTAGGCCTAAAACGAACAGTTTATGCAACACAGCCATGGGGACCTATATAAATTTTTTTTATTAAAGAAAAAAAAACTAAATACAAAAAGAACTGTTAGTGTTAATATTTATTGTTATTTAGTTTAAGTAGTTTATTTGGTTGTTAGATATTCTAGAGTTTATATTTGTTAGGTCCCTATTGTTAAATCGTGATGTTATTTATTTATATGTTTAGGCCTAGTTATCGTTATTTATTTTTTGTTGTTGTTAATTGTATTATAGATGTCTTGAAGTGCATTTTTACTCGAACGGTACCGTGTTAGATTTTCTTTTTAATTGTTTAATTTTTCAACTCACCAAAAGGGGATTATTGTGCTTTTGCTTAACTTCTTATTCGGAGCTGCCCAGGGATTCCGGCTTACTCCCTGGCCTCGGTGGAATCAAGGGATATGTGGGCTAAATTGCCGGTTTAAGTGTTGTGATCCAAAGGTTCTAAATTTTCACTTTTATGTGGGCATTAAATTTATCTTACGTTTTGGGGGTCTCCGGCTAAACTGCAGATAGGCCATGTAGTTGTTAATTGGTAATTTTGGTATTTGTTGAGTTTGTTGTTTTTGTAGCTTTTGTGTCTTATCTTGTTAATTTTAGTGTTTATTGTTATTTATTGAAGTGAGAATTGATATTGTGGCCTTCTGCCGTTTTGATTAATTAATTTTTTCTGGTTTTCATGATAATAAACTAGTTTTGCTCAGCTGCCGAGTTTTATTTTGGCCCTCCAACTGCCACCCGTGATCCCATCGCTCGACTTGTTTTGAGCTATCCCCCGGTTGGCACGCTTAACAGCTTTGGTGGGGGGGATGGGTCTCAGTATTTGGACGGCAACATGTTGTGGTCGTAGACGAGGAGAGATTGATGGTCTCTCACTGTCAGGACACCAGACCAGCTGGACGTGTCTCCACACAGGACAACGTGTCAGTGACAGCTTTAACAAAGAATGTCGGAGTGGCATGTTAAGACTGTACAAGCCTATAGGCTATTTGGACGGCAACATGTTGTGGTCGTAGACGAGGAGAGATCGATGGTCTCTCACTGGTAGGACACCAGACCAGCTGGACGTGTCTCCACACAGGACAATGTGTCAGTGACAGCTTTAACAAAGAATGTCAGGGTGGTATATTGAGACTGTACCAGTCTATGGGGTATTTGGACGGCAACATTTTGTGGTTGTAGACGAGGAGAGATCGATGGTCTCTCACTGGCAGGACACCAGACCAGCTGAACGTGTCTCCACAGGACAATGTGTCAGTGACAGTTTTAACAAAGAATGTCGGAGTGGCATGTTGAGACTATACCAGTCTTTGGGTATTTGGACGGCAACAATTTGTGGTCGTAGACGAGTAGAGATTGATGGTCTCTCACTGGCAGGACACCATACCAGCTGAACGTGTCTCCACACAGGACAATGTGTCAGTGACAGCTTTAACAAAGAATGTCAAGGTGGTATATTTAGACTGTACCAGTCTATGGGGTATTTGGACGGCAACATGTTGTGGTTGTAGACGAGGAGAGATCGATGGTCTCTCACTGTCAGAACACCAGACCAGCTGGACGTGTCTCCACACAGGACAATGTGTCAGTGACAGCTTTAACAAAGAATGTCGGAGTGTTATATTGGGAATACACAGTCTATAGGGGATTGTGTATAACGTAACTCCTTTTTTATTCAGTTTTTTAAATTTTTAATGTGAAACCAAAAACTTTTTTAAAATAAACAAATTTAAACGTTGTATTAAATGAACGGTGTTTAGTATTGAAGTCTTGACAGTAATACATATCTTTCGTTGGTAAAATTTACGTAAAGTAATAAAATATTTATTATTATCATTCATGCTTCAATCAGGTTTTAGTAAATGTCATAGTATTAGATTATCGAAAATTAATTATTTTGTCGATATTTCATAATGTAAAATGTATTACGATCAAATACCATCATTAAGATGGTATGCAGAAACAAGTAGCTTTGTCCGTATGAATGCTTCGGATGAAATGTTTATCTACATAACACCAATACCACTGTACGTGTATGGATGGGAGAGTGCGCCATCTGTGTGCTAAAATTGGAAAAAATAAAATTAAAAATCATTAAGATTTTATTTCACCGAATAATTAAGAATTTATTTCACAGTCAGATAAGGTTAGACCTTATCCGCATTAAGTTTTATGTTGGTAAGAGTTGGGTTTGCCCATTGTTGGGTGTGCGGTATGTTGGGTGTGCTGATTATTGGGTTTGCCGTGTGTTGGGTATGCCGAATGTTGGGTATGCCAATTATTGGGTGTGCCGTGTGTTGGGTGTGCCGAATGTTGGGTATGCCGATTATTGGGTGTGCCGTGTGTTGGGTGTGCCGAATGTTGGGTATGCTGATTATTGGGTATGCTGATTATTGGATTTGCCGTGTTTTGGGTGTGCCATGTGTTGGGTATGCCGATTATTGGGTGTGCCGTGTGTTGGGTGTGCCTAATCTTGGGTATGCCAATTATTTGGGTTTGCCGTGTGTTGGATGTGCCATGTGTTGGGTATGCAAATTATTTGGGTTTGCCGTGTGTTGGGTGTGCCATGTGTTGGGTATGCCGATTATTGGGTGTGTCATGTGTTGGGTGTGCCGTGTGTTGGGTGTGCCTAATCTTGGGTATGCCAATTATTTGGGTTTGCCGTGTGTTGGATGTGTCATGTGTTGGGTATGCCGTGTGTTGGATGTGTCATGTGTTGGGTGTGCCGTGTGTTGGGTGTGCCTAATCTTGGGTATGCCAATTATTTGGGTTTGCCGTGTGTTGGATGTGTCATGTGTTGGGTGTGCCGTGTGTTGGGTGTGCCTAATCTTGGGTATGCCAATTATTTGGGTTTGCCGTGTGTTGGATGTGCCGAATGTTGGGTATGCTGATTATTGGGTGTGCTGAATGTTGGGTATGCCAATTATTGGGTGTGCCGTGTGTTGGGTGTGCCGAATGTTGGGTATGCCGATTATTGGGTGTGCCGAATGTTGGGTATGCCAATTATTGGGTGTGCCGTGTATTGGGTGTGCCGAATGTTGGGTATGCCGATTATTGGGTGTGCTGAATGTTGGGTATGCCAATTATTGGGTGTGCCGTGTGTTGGGTGTGCCGAATGTTGGGTATGCCGATTATTGGGTGTGCCGAATGTTGGGTATGCCGATTATTGGATTTGCCGTGTGTTGGGTGTGCCGAATGTTGGATATGCCAATTATTGGGTGCGCTGTGTGTTGGGTGTGCTGAATGTTGGGTATGCCGATTATTGGGTGTGCCGTTTGTTGGGTGTGCTGAGTGATAGGTGTGCCGAGTCCTGGAATCGCTGAGGCATCAACTGTGTTAGAAGGGCCGATACCAACAACTTGTTAAGCTAACATAAGTAGATCAATTTATAAAAAATGTTCTAAGTGCCATATTATCTACATCATTTTATCTAACTAAAACAATTAAAATGTAATATTAGATGAATATAATATTACACTAAAATCTTAAAATTAAAAACCAGAGAGGGATATCCGTCGGTCGCATCGTGAAGAGGGTTAGTTTGAAGAGGAGTGGCAGAGTGTCATATTTCCATAGTGGGGATGGCGAGAGAGACTCAATTTACAAAGTGGCCGTGAGCTCTTACTCCCCTCCACCGTGTTAAAGGTATAAAATACCCCCCCCCCACACTGACGTCATCATCCGTCGTAAGTTCACAAGGAAATATGAATTAGTGAAACTCGTGATTTCAGAATGGGACTATTTCTGGTTCAGGTTGATGTTTACACGCAATTGACATGTTAATGGCAACAGTATAATGTAAGACTTCTTTTAATGACTACCTTGACAACTGAATGTGAAAAGTGGTATAGTTGAAATGTATCAGGAACAAAACGTAGTTTGATTATAAACTAATAGACTTTTTGTTGCCGTGAAAAGTGTTTGATCTATTAGAACATGTAGAACTTCCCTTACAGTGCAAGTGTTTGATCTATTAGAACATGTAGAACTTCCCTTACAGTGCATGTGTTTGATCTATTAGAACATGTAGAACTTCCCTTACAGTGCATGTGTTTGATCTATTAGAACATGTAGAACTTCCCTTACAGTGCATGTGTTTGATCTATTAGAACATGTAGAACTTCCCTTACAGTGCATATGTTTGATCTATTAGAACATGTAGAACTTCCCTTACAGTGCATGTGTTTGATCTATTAGAACATGTAGAACTTCCCTTACAGTGCATGTGTTTGATCTATTAGAACATGTAGAAATTCCCTTACAGTGAATGTGTTTGATCTATTAGAACATGTAGAACTTCCCTTACAGTGCATGTGTTTGATCTATTAGAACATGTAGAACTTCCCTTACAGTGCATGTGTTTGATCTATTAGAACATGTAGAACTCCCCTTACAGTGCATGTGTTTGATCTATTAGAACATGTAGAACTTCCCTTACAGTGCATGTGTTTGATCTATTAGAACATGTAGAACTTCCCTTACAGTGCATGTGTTTGATCTATTAGAACATGTAGAACTTCCCTTACAGTGCATGTGTTTGATCTATTAGAACATGTAGAACTTCCCTTACAGTGCATGTGTTTGATCTATTAGAACATGTAGAACTTCCCTTACAGTGCATGTGTTTCTCGTTGAAATCGTTTATTTATATTTTAATATTACATTCACTTAGCTTTTCGTGATATCGTATCATAATTTCTTACATGGCATGTTCCCGACGGACTACGTACCTTTATCAAGTTAAACATGCAATGCATGCAAGACTCTTGAGTTAGTTATAAGTTCTATTTTTACCAGAAATTTGTTGAGTTTAGTATTTGAGTAGTTTTAACAATGTCCTGCTTTACACTATGAAAGAAGCATTAATTATACTTCATTAATAGTGTCCTGATTCACACTATGAAAGAAGCATTAATTATACTTCATTAATAGTGTCCTGATTCACACTATGAAAGAAGCATTAATTATACTTCATTAATAGTGTCCTGATTCACACTATGAAAGAAGCATTAATTATACTTCATTAATAGTGTCCTGATTCACACTATGAAAGAAGCATTAATTATACTTCATTAATAGTGTCCTGATTCACACTATGAAAGAAGCTTTAATTATACTTCATTAATAGTGTCCTGATTCACACTATGAAAGAAGCATTAATTATACTTCATTAATAGTGTCCTGATTCACACTATGAAAGAAGCTTTAATTATACTTCATTAATAGTGTCCTGATTCACACTATGATAGAAGCGTTAAATATACTCATTAACAATGTCCTGATTTACACTATGATAGAAGCGTTAAATATACTTCATTAACAATGTCCTGATTTACACTATGATAGAAGCGTTAAATATACTTCATTAACAATGTCCTGATTTACACTATGATAGAAGCGTTAAATATACTTCATTAACAATGTCCTGATTTACACTATGATAGAAGCGTTAAATATACTTCATTAACAATGTCCTGATTTACACTATGATAGAAGCGTTAAATATACTTCATTAACAATGTCCTGATTTACACTATGATAGAAGCGTTAAATATACTTCATTAACAATGTCCTGATTTACACTATGATAGAAGCGTTAAATATACTTCATTAACAATGTCCTGATTTACACTATGATAGAAGCGTTAAATATACTTCATTAACAATGTCCTGATTTACACTATGATAGAAGCGTTAAATATACTTCATTAACAATGTCCTGATTTACACTATGATAGAAGCGTTAATTATACTTCATTAATAGTGTCCTGATTCACACTATGAAAGAAGCATTAATTATACTTCATTAACAATGTCCTGATTCACACTATGAAAGAAGCATTAATTATACTTCATTAACAATGTCCTGATTCACACTATGAAAGAAGCATTAATTATACTTCATTAACAATGTCCTGATTTACACTATGAAAGAAGCATTAATTATACTTCATTAACAATGTCCTGCTTTACACTATGAAAGAAGCGTTAATTATACTTCATTAGAAATGTCCTGTTTCACACTATGAAAGAAGCATTAATTATACTTCATTAATAGTGTCCTGATTCACACTATGAAAGAAGCATTAATTATACTTCATTAATAGTGTCCTGATTCACACTATGAAAGAAGCATTAATTATACTTCATTAATAGTGTCCTGATTCACACTATGAAAGAAGCGTTAATTATACTTCATTAATAGTGTCCTGATTCACACTATGAAAGAAGAATTAATTATACTTCATTAACAATGTCCTGATTTACACTATGATAGAAGCGTTAAATATACTTCATTAACAATGTCCTGATTTACACTATGATAGAAGCGTTAAATATACTTCATTAACAATGTCCTGATTTACACTATGATAGAAGCGTTAAATATACTTCATTAACAATGTCCTGATTTACACTATGATAGAAGCGTTAAATATACTTCATTAACAATGTCCTGATTTACACTATGATAGAAGCGTTAAATATACTTCATTAACAATGTCCTGCTTTACACTATGATAGAAGCGTTAAATATACTTCATTAACAATGTCCTGATTTACACTATGAAAGAAGCGTTAAATATACTTCATTAACAATGTCCTGCTTTACACTAGGATAGAAGCGTTAAATATACTTCATTAACAATGTCCTGATTTACACTATGATAGAAGCGTTAAATATACTCATTAACAATGTCCTGATTTACACTATGATAGAAGCGTTAAATATACTTCATTAACAATGTCCTGATTTACACTATGATAGAAGCGTTAAATATACTCCATTAACAATGTCCTGATTTACACTATGATAGAAGCGTTAAATATACTCCATTAACAATGTCCTGATTTACACTATGATAGAAGCGTTAAATATACTTCATTAACAATGTCCTGATTTACACTATGATAGAAGCGTTAAATATACTCCATTAACAATGTCCTGATTTACACTATGATAGAAGCGTTAAATATACTTCATTAACAATGTCCTGATTTACACTATGATAGAAGCGTTAAATATACTCATTAACAATGTCCTGATTTACACTATGATAGAAGCGTTAAATATACTCATTAACAATGTCCTGATTTACACTATGATAGAAGCGTTAAATATACTTCATTAACAATGTCCTGATTTACACTATGATAGAAGCGTTAAATATACTCCATTAACAATGTCCTGATTTACACTATGATAGAAGCGTTAAATATACTTCATTAACAATGTCCTGATTTACACTATGAAAGAAGCATTAATTATACTTCATTAATAGTGTCCTGATTCACACTATGAAAGAAGCATTAATTATACTTCATTAACAATGTCCTGATTCACACTATGAAGAAGCATTAATTATACTTCATTAATAGTGTTCTTATTAACACTATGAAGAAGCATTAATTATACTTCATTAACAATGTCCTGATTCACACTATGAAAGAAGCATTAATTATACTTCATTAATAGTGTCCTGATTCACACTATGAAAGAAGCATTAATTATACTTCATTAATAGTGTCCTGATTCACACTATGAAAGAAGCATTAATTATACTTCATTAATAGTGTCCTGATTCACACTATGAAAGAAGCATTAATTATACTTCATTAACAATGTCCTGATTCACACTATGAAAGAAGCATTAATTATACTTCATTAATAGTGTCCTGATTCACACTATGAAAGAAGCATTAATTATACTTCATTAACAATGTCCTGATTCACACTATGAAGAAGCGTTAAATATACTCCATTAACAATGTCCTGATTTACACTATGATAGAAGCGTTAAATATACTTCATTAACAATGTCCTGATTTACACTATGATAGAAGCGTTAAATATACTCCATTAACAATGTCCTGATTTACACTATGATAGAAGCGTTAAATATACTTCATTAACAATGTCCTGATTTACACTATGATAGAAGCGTTAAATATACTCCATTAACAATGTCCTGATTTACACTATGATAGAAGCGTTAAATATACTCCATTAACAATGTCCTGATTTACACTATGATAGAAGCGTTAAATATACTTCATTAACAATGTCCTGATTTACACTATGATAGAAGCGTTAAATATACTTCCATTAACAATGTCCTGATTTACACTATGATAGAAGCGTTAAATATACTTCATTAACAATGTCCTGATTTACACTATGATAGAAGCGTTAAATATACTTCATTAACAATGTCCTGATTTACACTATGATAGAAGCGTTAAATATACTTCATTAACAATGTCCTGATTCACACTATGACAGAAGCATTAATTATACTTCATTAACAGTGTCCTGATTCACACTATGAAAGAAGCATTAATTATACTTCATTAACAATGTCCTGATTCACACTATGAAAGAAGCATTAATTATACTTCATTAATAGTGTCCTGATTCACACTATGAAAGAAGCATTAATTATACTTCATTAACAATGTCCTGATTCACACTATGAAGAAGCATTAATTATACTTCATTAATAGTGTTCTTATTCACACTATGAAGAAGCATTAATTATACTTCATTAATAGTGTCCTGATTCACACTATGAAAGAAGCATTAATTATACTTCATTAATAGTGTCCTGATTCACACTATGAAAGAAGCATTAATTATACTTCATTAACAATGTCCTGATTCACACTATGAAAGAAGCATTAATTATACTTCATTAACAATGTCCTGATTCACACTATGAAGAAGCATTAATTATACTTCATTAATAGTGTCCTGATTCACACTATGATAGAAGCGTTAAATATACTTCATTAACAATGTCCTGATTTACACTATGATAGAAGCGTTAAATATACTTCATTAACAAGTGTCCTGATTTACACTATGATAGAAGCGTTAAATATACTTCATTAACAATGTCCTGATTTACACTATGATAGAAGCGTTAAATATACTTCATTAACAATGTCCTGATTTACACTATGATAGAAGCGTTAAATATACTTCATTAACAAGTGTCCTGATTCACACTATGATAGAAGCGTTAAATATACTTCATTAACAATGTCCTGATTTACACTATGATAGAAGCGTTAAATATACTTCATTAACAATGTCCTGATTTACACTAGGATAGAAGCGTTAAATATACTTCATTAACAATGTCCTGATTTACACTATGATAGAAGCGTTAAATATACTTCATTAACAATGTCCTGATTTACACTATGATAGAAGCGTTAAATATACTTCATTAATAGTGTTCTTATTCACACTATGAAAGAAGCATTAATTATACTTCATTAATAGTGTCCTGATTCACACTATGAAAGAGGCATTAATTATACTTAATTAACAATGTCTTGATTTAAACTATGATTAAAGCATTAATTATACATCATTAATCCTGATTCACACTATGACAGAAGCGTTAAATATACTTCATTAACATGACAAAAGATTGATGTTTATCATTATTTCCAGAAACGTTTTTCGTTAGTTATAGTTATAATTTTTGATAAGTAATAAAATTAGTTAGAATGTAACATGGCAACATGTTAAACTTATTTTTAAATAACTACTCCATGTTTCTTTTACGCAATCGATTAAATAAAAGTATGATAGGTGGACGAATTTGCTTCCCGATGCACAACGTTCTTTTAAATACTGTAGTAATTAATAAAATATTTTGAAATATTGTAAATTTCAATGAAACAAAAATAAATAAAAACTCTTTTATAACTGTAATATGAACAGTGATAAAAGACATGTTATAAAATAAAATTGTTCTGATTATAATGACAATGCACTTAGCGTATGCAGGTTATTTTTTTGCATAAAGGCAAAATTAACATACAAAATAACTACCTTTATTGCTTAAACTCCTCTCTGTGACTCGTGAATTTTGTTTTAAAAGTATTATGTATGACGTAATAATTCTTATAATTTTCAAAAATTACAAAGAAGCTTACTTATGTACCTTTTAGGATACATGCTAAACTATACGAAAAGGTTATAAATCACAGATTTAAAGATCTTCTATATGTTTATTCATGTAATCACAGAAGTTTCTTAAAAGATGTTATAATATAAAAATGTTACGATTGTTGTAAGACCAGGTTGGGTAAGTATCTGTTAGTGGAGTTTGTATAGTAAGCCACGAATAAACTTTCAAGAGAAAAATTGGGCAAACTATGTTTATATATTTTTAAATAAATAAACAAGTACTTTGTAAACCCTCTCATCTATAAACTGAACATAAGTTGATAGTGCTTGACAGACAGTATAAAACATAGTTTTTCACCACATAGTTTGCAAAGATAAATCGTAATGCTCATATAGATTAGGTTTAACTCTAACCTTCTGGATTATACATGTTTAACTCTAACCTTGTAGATTATACATGTTTAACTGTAACCTTCTAGATTATACATGTTTAACTCTAACCTTGTAGATTATACATGTTTAACTCTAACCTTCTAGATTATACATGTTTTAATGATCGTTTTCCTAAATAACACTAAAACAAACGATATACATGTTTAACTCTAACCTTCTAGATTATACATGTTTTAATGATCGTTTTCCTAAATAACACTAAAACAAAATATAACATATGTTTTGTTGTATTATATAACAAATAAATGAAATGAACTTTTCAATTATCATTAATATTTGTAAACATAATAATATATTTTATGAAATATTTACCAAGAAAATCCACTTTCTGTTCTTACGCATATATTACGTAAATATTTCACGAGATAAATTTGCATAAAATAAATCTGCCAGGCTCTCGATACATTTTCACAACTCAAAGAAAAGGTAAAGCTTCCATTAGAATTCCGAGATTGTCACAGATCTCTTAAATAAATGCGGGCTGATGTTCCAAACAGATTTATTGCCAGTAATAATTGATGTGTTTGAGGGATGAGGGGGGGATCATAGTCATAGATGGACGTGTTTAATGGATTATTATACATAAGTGTTTTATTATACATGTCGTATAATAAAGAAATATAACAACATGGATAACATTAATCGTGGATTATTACATTAAGTTAACATATTGTTAGTTATACTTTGAGTTATTGTTTAGTCAAATTTTGAATAGCTGACCTGTTGGAGGGATAAAAAGTATATTTTAATGGTTTCAGACCTAATTTATAAATTTCGACATGTGATTGGTTCTATGGTCATGGGGTAACTTAACACACTACTGATGGAGATGTTGATTTGCAGAAGGCGTGGTAAGGCCAAAAGAGTAATGTATTGTTAAAATAAAACTATGGGATGGGAATTCGAACATTTTCAAAACAAACCAGTTGGGCAAGAAAATAAATTTATTTGCATGGACTACAACTGGATGCATGGAAAACCTATGATTTAAACGTGTTATGTTATTTATAACACTCGTTGTAAATTATAATTACAAATAGAACATAGAAATCGGAAAATTTGGAAAACAATAAAAAAATTGAAAATAGAACAGAGTTTCAATTTTATGATGAAACATAAATTAGAACACTTAAGTATATAACCCTCATATTTTGTAGTTCCTAAAAATATGCACCCTATAGTTTAAAATAATGCATTTTAAGTGGGGAAATTCAAATACAAATTAAACAACAACAATATTGTTAAAATACATCCTGTGTTGATATTGCTGCTTTGAAGGTGTAAAAGCAAGTCATTAAAGATGGCGGATACTGATGAAGGGGGTTGCTTTGTGAGTCTGCATGCCGATGTAACACATAACAACCACAGCGGTAACTGTTTTGTCGAAGGGAGACTATCGAGACTGAGTTATGCCGTTTGGAAGGCTGTTACCATTTTCACCTCTTTTTTGTCGTACGCGGATATTGTCAGTGTACGATAAATTGAACATTGCAAGTTTTTAAAGTTTGTAACTTATAATTAAAGGTTACAAACGCCATAAGAAGCGCAGACTGAATTTATAACATTATAACTTCACATTTGTTTAAATAAACCAACTATCGTATAAGGAGATTTATACACGTTGGGGTCGATCAGGCCCTAAGTTAATAACTTTATGCACCTTCTTTTTAAAACTCATCTTCTTCTTAAAAACATGGGGGGGGGGGGTGAATTTTTAACATAAGGTTTCGGATGATATGCTGTAAACATACCTCTAAAATGTTTGCACAATAATTCCGAAAACAAGAGAAAAGTTTTTATTTACGAATTTATTTATTTTTATTTTTACAGATAAACTATTTTTGAAAATATTTATTTATGACATATATAGCTACTGTAATCTGTTGTGTTCAAAAATTATGTAAAGTACATCTGAAAAATTACATTTTAAATTGGCTAAGTAAAAAAAATAAACCTGAAATTTAATGAATTAAAGAAACATTTCAATTACAAAGGTATATTTCGTTATAAACAATCTGAATAGTTTAAAAACACAAATGTCTATTGAATATTATTGATAGTCTTATGTTAAAGTTCTAACAAAACTCATATGTTATTAAAATATAATATCATGTGAAACTAAAATTACATTTTAGACAGAAAATCAGCCTAAATTCACTTAATGAGAAATTACAGAATATATCTAATATTTCAATACTGTTTTTAAAAACAGCTTGGAACAAATGTTATTTTATTTTTGTGTTTTTAACATTTATTTTAAACTATAAAGAAACCTAAAATTTTAACAAATGGCTAATGATAATAAATTGACGTAGCACCAGAACAAAGTGTAGAAATTAAAATGTATATTACACTGTAGAAAAACAATCTTACTTAAATATAATTGGATAGCTTTATTGTCCACAAACTGTTTTGTAAATAGATCCATATTGTAAAAGTTTTATTTATATAAGTACAAAACATTAATTAAAAACAAAATTAAGATACCAGTAGTTAGTTAGGGTCGAATTTCCTTCGTACTTCATAAAAAGAGAAATGCTCTTTTCTAAATTAAGTTATTTCCTTAATCAAAGTTCCAAAACCCCTCTAACAAACATGGGGTGATTTTAAAACTCTTTCTCATCTGTAAGAAACTGATTATTTTGTAATTCAATTTAACTGCAGCTACATCAAACAGCGGACATGAGTTTTTTTTTAGAACTTAATAAAACGTTTTGAATCCACAAGGAACTTTTTTCTCAAGGCAAAGGGCTTAAAACAATTAAGGGCGGCAATCTACAGAAGTCTTTCAAATGGAAAGGCCGATCGTAATTGGGTGCGTGTTGTAGCAAAGGGAAGCCTTTTGTGGGTAATGAGCAGAATGTAAACAGGAAGGGCGAGGGACACAAAAACAAAGGGCTAGTGACGATTGGCCGAGGGTGGAAGGTCCTTCCAATGGTATGGAATGACATTTGGTACTCTCCCGAACTGAACATATAAACGTAGCTACTATCGGACTAAGTTTGAGCAATGGATAAAAAGCTCTGTAGAGATCAATTGGAGGCAAAGTTTATAAAAACGTGAATGTTTGAATCATCCATGGTTCTTGAGGAGTTTCTTATTGGAATTATAATTTTGTATTAGTTGATGTGAGTGTTTGACAATGATTACTTCTTAATTGAAAGGCCTCACGAATAAACTTTAAAATTTATTGGAATGTTTGATTTACTTATATCGATTTTAAAAGTTCTATTCATATTAAAATATTTACATGCGTAAAACAAAATCATCAGTATTTAGTCAATAAGAAATACCCAAACTTCGTATAACACATGAATGAATAGTGATGGTAAAAAAAAAACAGCAAATTAAAAATAGTTTAAACAATAAACTACAACTCAGTGCACTGCAACACTTACAATATTGAAATTTTTTCCCAGGATTCAGAAGACAGGCAGAAAATCACGTTCGTCTGCAGCGTTACCGTTTAGATTTGAAGTAAATCTATCCAGTTTGTAACGATTATTTGGAGAATAATATGGAAGAAAGAAAGAAGAAAAAATTAATAAAAAAGGAAAATATTTTTAAAGACGAATTAAATTTGTAAGTTGAGAGGCTTAAAACAGTTGGCATGGCGATGAATCATCTGGAATTTCATCAGGTAGGCAAAGAAAGAAGGGATAAGTCTGTAAAGGAGGGAATAGTCTTCCAATCATATATAAGTATATAAATAGATTAAGGTTATTAATTGACTTTCACACCATCACCTGACAATTGGTGTTATAACGACGTAACCCTCAATCTGTGCTGAGGCACGCGCCTTCATTTGCATGTTTAAATAATAAATGTATTAACAGTTGACAATAAATTCATACTTAAAAACTTTCCAGCACATAAAAAAGCTGGGGTTTTTGAATATCAATATTAAACTTAAAATTAATTCCATTTAGTACTGTGGTAAAGACCCACCCACCCACCCAAATACGTACATTGGTGACGATCAATCCATTACGTACAGTGGTAATGACCACACGCAAAGAGAGTCTCCGGAGTTAAAATTGTAATGACTGAATAGTGATACAAACATCACAGGAGTGGCAAGATGCATTGAAAACATTGATAAAACGAAATTTCTAGGTTTGTTAATTGACAGTAGTCTCAGTTGGTGCAGTCATGTAGTTCACATTATTTCAAAAATTAATTCAGGCTTGTTTGCATTGAGAAGAATGTCACTGCTATGCAGTGAATCAACATTAAAATTAATATTTCATGCTCACATACAGTCACATATAGCCTATGGCATATGTGTCTATGGTAGCACTTCTTTACAAAATTTGAACAAAATATTAATGCTGCAAAAAAAGGCAATCAGAATAATTTAAAAATTAAGAGCTACTGATTCTGTAAAGGGTCATTTACAAGGTTTGCAAATATTAACGGTATTTGGCTTATATAT
Organism: Stictocephala bisonia; assembly: GCA_035578905.1. Lineage (NCBI taxonomy): Eukaryota > Metazoa > Arthropoda > Insecta > Hemiptera > Membracidae > Stictocephala > Stictocephala bisonia. The sequence goes on along the minus strand of JAQJVL010000115.1, from coordinate 2,063,858 downwards.
TTTAAGTTGTATAATGTATGTTAGAGACCACTTCAGTGAAGCGGAAACTCACTCTGACATACACTTTTACAATACAAGGGGTAAAATGGCGATAGTTGTACCCAACCACAGGCTAGAGTTATTTAAAAAGAAAACTTCAGTAATGGGTGCGAAGTTTATAAATGCTCTACCTTATAGTATTAAAAATAAATTTGACTCTGTAAATTTTAAATCCCTGGTTAAATCATACCTTATTTCTAAATCTTTATATTCTTTGGACAAATATTTTAGTTCTTAGTAATAAGTTAATTTAGTTTATACAATAAATTTAGTGACGCTATTTAATGTACAACTCTGTATTGATACAATTAAAGATATTTTGATTTGATGCCACTACTGGACATATTATAAGTAGGGAATGGCAAATTACCAGTTATATGATTGTGGACTCGAAATCAAATCTTTTTTTATTTAAATAAAATAATATGGGTCTAACGTAAATACGGCTAAATACCAAAGTATATAAATATGTTTATTCGAACACTGTCTTTAAAAGATGTTATATTATATTAAACATCATTGAATACAATATAACGATTTTAGAACGGTTATTAGAATAATCAATTAAAGTTTGATAGAGCATTTTTATACTGTAAATATTATTTTACAGTATGATGATGATGATTTAGAATTTTCATCAGTACTATATAAGTACTACAGAGCTTGTAAATCTTAAAATTGCCACTCTTAAAGAGTTAAAACGCAAATTTTCTAAAACCAGTAGTATTTTTCCACCAGTTTAGACTCTGGTTGGGAATGGGGCGAGAGTTGTCAAACGCAGATTCCCAACAGTGATGGATAAACATTCAGTAACAGGACTCCAGAACTTCGGTTGGTGACAGTGATTGATTCTCCAGACTCCATGGCAGGATTATTGTGCTGACAACAGTCTTCGAAACAGTCACAATCACTGGTAACATTATAATCCCACTTTGTTCTCTTGATTCTGTTATCTCAGTGGGATGGTGCGCTGACAGTCTCCGAAACTGTCAGAATCACTGGTAAAATTATAATCCCACTTTGTTCTCTTGATTCTGTTATCTCGGTGGGATGGTGTGCTGACAACAGTCTCCAAGACTGTCAGAATCACTGGTAACATTATAATCCTCCGTTGTTCTCTTAATTCTGTTATCTCGGTGGGATGGTGTGCTGACAGTCTCCGAAACTGTCAGAATCACTGGTAACATTGTAATCCCACGTTGTTCTGTTGGTTCTGTTATCTCGGTGGGATGGTGTGCTGCCACTATCCGAAACTGTCAGAATCACTGGTAACATTATAATCCCACGTTGTTCTGTTGGTTCTGTTATCTCGGTGGGATGGTGTGCTGATAGTGTCTGGAACTGACAGAATCACTGGTAACATTATAATCCTCCGTTGTTCTCTTAATTCTGTTATCTCGGTGGGATGGTGTGCTGACAGTCTCCGAAACTGTCAGAATCACTGGTAACATTGTAATCCCACGTTGTTCTGTTGGTTCTGTTATCTCGGTGGGATGGTGTGCTGCCACTATCCGAAACTGTCAGAATCACTGGTAACATTATAATCCCGCTTTGTTCTCTTGATTCTGTTACCTCGGTGGGATAGTGTGCTGACAGTTTCCGAAACTGTCAGAATCACTGGTAGCAGTACAATCCCACTTTGCTCTCTTGATTATGTTATCTCGGTAGGATGGTGTGCTGACAGCAGTCTTCGAAACTGTCAGAATCACTGGTAATATTATAATCCCGCTTTACCCTCTTGATTCTGTTATCTCGGTGGGATGGTGTGCTGACAACGGGTGGAAAACAGTTGATAAAGTGCTATATATTAACGACAGACGTGTATTTTACTTACAGTCTTAACTGGAAAGCAGTTAGTGTAATTTGAGCATACTCACGTATTTATTGAACATTGTGGTCTTTTTTGTAATGTCCCCGCATTTGTTTAGAAATGATTAATCGTCAAACGAAGTAGAACGTTTACATGGCTATGTATATAAAGCATATATTTAGGCCAGTAATATGTCAGTTTATATCTATGTAATCCTAACATAACCTAACCAAACATAATTTGAAAAACCATTGTGGAAGTGCTTACAATGTAACTTAAACTACCAGAAAGCGCCAATTGATAATTATAGTGATGATGTTTTTTTTGTTTTATTTTAGGTCAAAACCACATAACTAATATCAAAGGCACATTTTTGTAAATTTAGTTTAGTTAAAAATAGTTATATACTTGGTAGACAATCTTTACCATGTAGGGGGACATTCCGGAAACGATCCGAACATTGTAAATGGATAGGTAAGTACAATTGAACTGGGTATGATTGTTGATAATGAAACGTTGGAATGTTGAGAAAAGTACTATACTTTATACTAATGTCTCTCTAAAAAAAGGATCAGTAGATAACTTATTTTTTTAACGGGCATTTAAATGTTTTGTAGTTAAAACATACTCTATAACGGTTTAATTTATTTCATCATATGTTTATCCCTTGTGAAAATTTGTCAATAACGCTGACAAAATGTTTATTTCATGTTGAATTAAACATTTATTAGAAGGACTAAGCTATAAACTTACTTGAGCGATAGAAAGTTGTATAGTTTAAAATAAGCAATAAAATTGATCAGTTATGAATTATTAAAACTATTGTCATTAAAACACATTTTATAACAAGCGAATTACGAAAGCTGTGAAGTGGATCCCATTTTATGATAATACAGTAATAACCATAAATTACCATCGATATATTTTACACTCAAACATGGTAATTGGCATGTGATAATTACTGTATTAAATATACCAATTATCTCACTTTACCCAATATTTGAATTGTAGATTATGTTGAATTAAACATGTGAATTTTTAATAGATTAATTTTAATGTATTACCTAGCTTTAAATTAAGTCGAGTATGATTGGAATTAAAAAAAATTATTCACTAAATTTTAAAAAGTCCTTACAGAAATAAATAATATAGTTGAAAAGTACGTAGTTACAAGTTATTAATTTGTAACCACTTAATTCTTAAAACATATGAGCAAGAAGCATTTTAACTGTTGCAATGATTAAAAACTAAAATGTCAAATACCGGTACCAAAAATATGAACTTTTTTAGTTTTAATCATCTAAAATCTTGACTTTTTTCTTAAATTACAGTAGTTTAGAATATTATTTTTTACTATTGTTAAACTAACCTCTCTTAGACTACGTTAGTTTTGACCAGTTCATATATTAGAAATGCTTTATGTAACTATCTAGAAAACAATATTAATATTTGTTCTAACTTTATTTAATTAATATACTAAAATTCTTTAAAGGGGTCGTTACCAAAACAAAATTTAATAGGTTAAAAGGCACAATTTGAAATTTGAAATTGTTAATTTAAATAACTCTTTAGTAAATAATTGTATTACTTAAGGATGTAATTTATGAGCCACGGGCTGAACTCCATATTTTCTTGTTTAGGTGACCCCACAACAGCTATAGCTACAGGGGTACCTGATATTTCTGTTTTTCAAAATGTATACTTTGTATTGTTAGCTTATGGACATTGATATCACATAATAATAATAAGTTGATATTAGTTGAAATTTGTATATTGGAATATTTCAAGAACTGTATGTTAACAAATTGTAAATCTTCAAAACTTATGTATTGCTATGTTGCATATTGTGTTACAGAAATAAACATTATTCTATGTTCTATTCTATATTCTATTATCTCAAATACTGTTTAGGTCTATTTGGAAGTCTGTTTTATGGGTAATTTAATCATTTCCCTTTCGATGATCGAGAAAAACTGTGTTTTGACGTCATACGATCCTAACTCGAACACCCAGTGGTGACAGCTGTGAATATCGTACAAAAAGGGGCAAATTACCCCCCAGCGTGTTCTCCCACTTGTAACTACCCCCCAGTTCCCCATCGAGATGGGTTGCCTCGCACAGTGCGTGACCGTCCTCCCACGACCAACACCTCTGCAGATCAATACGAAATACCCTCTGTGGCACACTTAGGACTGCGGAGGGTCGTTACTGAACTTGTATCATCTGTTTAGGGTATTCCAGCTGTTTTAAACATGAAAGGGTAAACTTGTGCAAACCTACAAGTATTGACAAGCACTAAAATTAAACGACTTTTTAGAGATGTTCATATCCATTCAAGGACCTAAGGACGTTTCAAAGGATTGAATAATTTTTCTAAATTTCAAACATTCTGTGACTATTCATAAGTAATCTAACTATATTGTATCTGTTGACAAACCAATGCGATACAACCATTAAAAAGACTTATAAAAGACTTATAAAATGTTAAAAGCAGTATGCCACTTCAAAATAAACCACCAATCCCGGTAATCTCTGAAAAAAAAAAAAAACAATACTTATCTCTACTAGTTATCTTTTTCTAAATGAGGATAAAACTACAATCCTATAAATCCAATTACTAAGAATTTTGTTTTGAAGACAAAAGTAAAATATGTGGATTTTATTCATTTTTTTCAAAATATATCTGCAAAAAGAGCACGAGGAAAAAATAAAGCTTAACAAAAAATTTGCAAGTCATCAGAACAATGTTCTTATTGGAAACATGTACATGTAATATTCATTTAAAAAGACAAAGTTTTATGGTGCGCGTGTGCGTGCGTGCGTGCGTGCGTGTGTGTGTGTGTGTGTGTGTGTGTGTGTGTGTGTGTGTGTGTGTGTGTGTGTGTGTGTGTGTGTGTGTGTGTGTGTGTGTGTGTGTGTGTGTGTGTGTGTGTGTGTGTGTGTGTGTGTGTGTGTGTGTGTGTGTGTGTGTGTGTGTGTGTGTGTGTGTGTGTGTGTGTGTGTGTGTGTGTGTGTGTGTGTGTGTGCGTGTGTGTGTGTGAACTAGGAATGGTGAACTTATAAATTAACTAATATCAGTTGCCAACGCATTCAATATTTTATTTTATCACCCAAAAAAATATATATTGCTCTCAATAATATTTCTGATGCTCCTTGCTCAACTGCACCATTTGTGTCCCTAGATTTTTTTTTGTTCCCTCACTAATGACGATAAGGTGACCTTGGTGGATTTTCTTCAATATTAAAATTTTTAAAAATATTACCTCATATTATTACATAACATATAAGAACATTTCTTATCAGCCTTTAATTTTAGAAAGAAGCATGTTAAAATATCCTGTTATTCTAAAATATATAACCATTAAACTCCTTCACTAAAAGGCAATAGAAATGACTGGCTTAGTTATAAGCCTACGTCTATTTTATCAGGTTTGATTAAGTTCCTTGAAAAATTATATTGGGGGAGACTTTGAAAATTCTAACAGTGTTAATTTGAATTAAGTGAATACAACACTATTGCTGATACTGTTGACTTTTGTCTCATCAATTGTCAATAATTTACACTAAGGTAGACCCACCGTTAGAATATTTCTCAATTTAAAAAAGCGTTTGATGTGGTTTAGTCAAACTTACTCATATAAAAACAATGCTGAGGAATCATAAGCTCCTCTCTTTCATGGATTGACTTCTGCCTCTGAGGAAGAAACTAGTCGGATAAAGTTCAAATTAACTATTGACACTGAGTGCTCCTTTCAGAGGGCAAGATCAGTTCCTGTCACTGTAATTAGTGGTGTTCCTCAGGGGTCTGTACTAGATCCAGTCCTTTTCTTCTGTTTATTAACGATCTTCCATTGTACGTAATAAACAAAATAAGCTCCCCTCTCTTACATACACCAGATTTATTACGGATGTTTTCTCCCCACTCAAATGACAAACGCACACAAAAATCACACCTAGGTATTAACAGTGCCCTTACTCGAGTTTGAGTTGATGAGAGAAGAAGTATTCTTATAACAGAGTTCTGTCTAAACACTAAAAACAATAACAAAGAAGAGAGGTGAGTCTGTGTGTCTTGAAAGTTTGAATCAGCTAAAAGGGCTGGATCAGTTGAAGCTATAAGATTCAAATAAAGCTATGTGGTTATAAAAATCATAGAAATAATGATATCCATTAAATCAATCCAATTAAAAAATAATGTTCAAATTGTTTTTCCTTGCTGGGAAAAAATATTTGTCAAAAAAATAACTACTGGGATTTTTGAATAGACAACTGCGAGAATTACACTAATTGGAATTTCAAGACACGTCCCTTAATCGAAGGGGGAGGAATACAAAAGAGGCGAGGGGCAGGACTGATGAAGGGATGTAAAAACAAAGAGATTCACCATAATGTGGCTGGTGAGGAGTGCGTGCCTGTCACTTCCGTACTGGGGTTAAGCTGAGAGCAAGCTGACGGCCACTCGCAGGGATGATCCTGAAGAAGCCTGTCAAAGTCGTTCAGCACATTTCGGGGAGGGGGGCGGGGGAGTGCTGAGAGAGTGCTTATACAGTTCTCGCACCACATATCGGTGATCATTTTGACGGGTTTGAGAATAACTGAGAGACATTACAACTTGCTAAAGTGTTGTAAATTGGAAAACGCAATGAATACTGGAAGATTAATTTAAAAAAAATGAAAATTCACTTAATCCAATAATTTTTTAATAGTATACTCATGTACACTCACCCCTTTGAAAACTAGCGTTTCATTATCAAAAGCAACAAGTAACTAAACTACAATTTACTATTTTGTGGGTAGTTGGATTATGTTAGGTTTTTTTATTCATACAAATTATAAAAAATACCAGTAAGTTTCTTAATTATGATCATAGAAGATTACTTTATTATTCTAGAAATATGTTTTAAGAGTCTGCAGAGGCTGTCGGCCATGTTGTTTATAATCCCATAAAAATAATGTTATTTGCGAATCCATATTTACTAATTATTTACTGACCAAAAGTTGTGTATGATATGTCATTTTAAATCCATCATGAGCATTGGATTTGCTTTTCATTTTTTTAATATATATACGACCAGTTTTGAAAAATATGTGAAAATAAAAACTTCAAACTAACTGTTTTTTATATACATATTTTTTTTACTAATTAGGAATTTTCAAAGCAATCCCAATTCTTGATCAAATGCAATTTGTTTGGAAAAAATCCGTTAAAAATTAACTGTTTAGTTTGGATACGCGTGATCGTATGTCCGGTTCGAAAATAACATTGTTCCTATGGGATTAAAACTAATATACACGACACTTTGCTGACTCTTAATGTGGATATCTTGATATTTATACAAGCTTTTATAATTTAGGATGATTACAAAATAATTTTAAAATGTGCCAGTACGAAAAAAAATCATATTCATAACATTTACATTTTTGTCATATTAAACAAAGATGCCCTTTTTACTAACAGTTACAAAAATGGATCGAAAATACCAAAGGTATATTTTCAAATTTAAATACATATTAGTCTTCCCCCCCCCCCATATTCGCAACTACTTTAAGTGTATTCCGATAAATGAAATACCTCAGTGGCCTATTTTTTGTAAAAACTGTCCCCCTTTTAGAAATGACGTGATATTTTTTCCTTCCGGGAGAAGAGTAATTACCATATTAAGAGCTGTTGAGGCCCGCATCAGCTCTTTTTAGGTAATTGGACCAGTCGTTCCTGAATTTAGATATTTTTATGGGCAATAAAATGCAAATGAATGAAGAATAATGGGAGAATTCATTATAAAGAAGTAGCCAACTGTTTACGAACCATACATATGCATGATGGAGAGTCAATTCAGAATTTTTTGTACTTCATAGTTAATCGTTTTAAAATTATTTGTTAATTTGTGGTCAATTGTTCTAAAGCAGATGTATTACTATGTGTGTTTGACATTTTCCTGTACATTCATTTACTAAACATTCTTAGTCAACTTGTTCTAGGGTTTGCAGTGTTATAAACCGTTACAATGGTATCTTTAGATCTTTCATATTTAAAAAATTAGTTTTGAATTTTTTAAACCCATATTACAAACACGTTTGTAACAAATTTAAGAAGTTACTCTTACTTACTCCTATGGCCACTCAAATCCAAGGTGATTTTTGGCCTCGCCAACAAGTTGCCTCCACAGTCCTCTTCCTCTGCCATCTCGATGTCTCCACAATGACTTCTCACATCCTGTTCCACTTGGTTATCCCATCTCATTCTTGGTCGTCCTAGAGGTCGCCTTCCTGCTGGTTTCCCCATCCATACCCTTCTTATCATTTTTTCTTCTTCCCTTCTCCTCACATGAGCCATCTTATTCTTCTGCTTCTAACCACCACCACAATATCAGGTCTCTTGTACAGTTCTCTAAGCTCTCTGTTCTTTTTCATTCTTCACACTCCTGATTCATAGGTAGGTCCATAAATTCTTCTTAAAATTAAGTTTTCAAATGTAATCAATCTTTTTTTGTTATACATTTTTAGGACATTTAAGAAGTTATTCTTAAAAAGTTATATAAATAAAAAAGTTACAGTTAATTTTGTTCAGATACTTTATAGATGTATTTAAAAAAATGTAAATTATGCATTTGTTGTAAAAAGGTTCTGTGAATGCTTACGTGAATATCTGGAATTGACTTAGGATATCTTTTTACATTTATTACATACAAATAAAAAAATTTTGGTAGCTAAATTAATTTGTTGTAAAATATGTTTTATTACTGCCACAAAGAAAATTCACATACTAAGTACGTATACACAATTTTTTCTAAGATTACATTATATTCCCTTTCAATTGCACGATAAAAATATACATCGCAATGACATAGACTTGCAATGTAGAAAAAGTATTAAAGTAAAAAATAAATAAATAATAAATAACCAAAAAAATAAAACATTTGGAAATATTGATGGATTTTCATTATAAACAGTTTTAATCAATAAAAACACGTTTACCATTTTCAACAGTTATTTTTATTACAATTTATTAAATGATTTGACTTTGCGACGTACAGCAGGTAAAACAAATGCCTTGGGTAAACCAGACAGCGGTATTCAAGAGACATAAATCGAATTTCCATGTTAGAACATAAATACATTGAAAACTTACATTAAAATGACGATGAAGTGCAACTCCATGGAATATGCAAGGTGTTACAAAATATTCGTATTGATTTATAATTTGTTGAATGGGTGAAACTAGTAAACTATAAAATAACATAAACGCTGTTTGTAATGCTACTATCAATCTCAATATTACGACTCACTTTAATGAAAATGGTCCAGGAGGAAATAAAATGCAGAATTAAAAAAAAAAAGAATCGATAATATTTTAAAGGTTTGATAACACAAATCCATCAAATTTCATAGCAAAATGTTGATTTAAAAAATTATTACAAATGAGTTCATAAAATAAGTTTCAAAATTACACAATTTTCTAAAATTACACGCCAGAAAATAATTCAGAAAACCATTGCTTTAACTATCAAATAACTACAAATAAACTAAAACACAGGAACACAACATATTGTGATTATGTATCTGGCAACAACTTATAAAAAAGACTATTAAAATTAGGAACTACTAATAAACTTAATATATTCGTAGAAAACATTAACCCAAATCACTAGGGATATATAATTCTTTTAAAATTTCTTTTTTATTATAGTAAAAAAAGCTAAATAAAATAACAATCATCAACACAGAGGAAATCTACACTGCACCGATAACGAATGTTGATTTCCAGCCTTTACTGTCGTGACGTTGACGTGACTCATGCGATAGTTATTATTTTCTTGTAAGTAGTTTAGTGTTATCAGAGTCACAAGGAGTTCACCTCACGCATACTAGAGTGCGCAGACTTAGTGAGTTGGCTTGTAGTTTAATGTTATCAGAGTCACAAGGAGTTCACCACACGCATACTAGAGTGCGCAGACTTCGTGAGTTGGCTTGTAGTTTAATGTTATCAGAGTCATACGGAGTTCACCACACGCACACCAGAGAGCGCATACTTAACGGTGATGAAGAGATTAGGAAGATAACGAAGATAATAAAAGACAAGGACAACAAATAAGAACTCTCAAGCTGCAAATCATTGCACATCTGTGAAATATAATTTGATTTCAATAGCAGCATACAAGTTTCTAACGTAGAGGTTATTCTCATTAGGAGCATTTATTTATTCCTTTGCAGATTACTTTGAAACTTCTCAGTTTTAATAAAGGTAAAAACGTATTCTGTGCACATTACAACTTTCTGACTTCTGTAACATCAAAATTAATTAAAGGACAGTACTTTGCAATAGAAATAATAAACGACAAACTATGAAATTACAAACTGCAGCAAGTCGAACGGTAATATTGTTTGATAACCACTGTTTTAAAAATGGACAGTTAAAAAAGAATCTGTATAACTGACACGAAAGTAACAAACATTTTTATTTTTATAACAGACCTAAAACAAAATATATATGATCTTGGTAAAGTGCGTGAATATGATTTACTTTTCAATGTATTGTTTTTAATTTAGGCTTTGTTTCTCATAATAGAGAATAATTTTAAAGAAATTTAGAAATTTCAAGGAAACGTCCACTCTTGCCAAGTGTGTTTGATCCATCCATCCATCAACGTGATTTCCAAAAAAACTATTTTTGTTTCATAATTGTTTGAACGTTAAACCAAACTCAGTAAAAGAAACGACATCACTACTGTGGTAAAATTACAACATTCCAACTTCCAAACAACATTCCAAACGATCCTGGCTCACAGGTAAGCAAATTATTTTAAAAAGCTAAAATAACCTAAAAATAACCACAAACTAGTCAAAATTTGTTCTTGATTAGCTATAACATAAAATAACAAAAGAATTAAAAAGTATTGATGGTTAATTTATATAAAATATTTATAAAAGTGACCTGTTCATGTTCACGAATAGCACTACAGTAACACTGTATTTCGTATTAAAATGCACTTCCGATAACATCATTGAGATTTGTGTGTAAAACTTTAATTTAGGAAATGCACTCTGAGCTGCAAATGGAACAACGCTGTACCACTAAATGCATTAGCGGGGTTACATAGAAGCGTCACCCCCATGTATTCCTGTCCCGTATAATCTTATAGTCCGAAATAGCCATTCACTAAAGTACCTTTTTATCCTTTGTTGTTAAAAATATACTGTATTTAATAATACAAATAAAACGGTTAAGCTGTTTAAATAGTGATTTAAATTTTTTTAAAACGGCCCTCCACGGATCTTTTTCGTTTATTCACTACCACTTGATAAGTATTCAATTGCTCTAAAAACTGTTCTCAAATCAGTTTTACGTCCACTGTGGTATCAATAATCCACTAGGAATCCGACATCGCTGGCCTTATCTTATCGCTTTTAAAGAACTTACTCGGAGAGCGCAATCGGTGATAAGTCAATCGTTGGATTTACCAGTTTGTGATCAAGTTTAGTAGTCACCTAACCTAACCGTGATTGCGATAAAAAAGTAGTGGTAGTGATGTAACGGAAAGAGTAGTGGTAGTAAATTAACCGAAAGCCCCCTCCCTCTCACTCTTAATTATATAAAATATATGTGTTTGGGAAAAGGTAACGACATGTAGGTTTTATCTTGACAGGTTAACTTGGGTTAAGATACGTTTACTTGGCCAAGTGGTGGGTCAATGGTGAAACCTCTTAACAGCTGATCACAAACTTATTTAAGTTTACTAAACCATTTTTTTATTTATATATATATTTTTTATTCATTGATGTAGTAACTTTTCCCTATTTTTTTCTACAACTATTTACATTCAAAGTTTTTAAAGTAATGCCATTCATTATGTAGGTAGATGTTCTAACTTTTTACGTACTATGGAATATTAGGAGTAACATGAGGTCCAAGATATCGGAGTCAATTCCGAATTCTTTATGAGAGGACAGTCATGCAACATGTCTATTAACATTGCCTTTTCACCCTGAAAACAACTGTGAACTTAAAATTCAGAAGTTTTGTACCGTTTCAAATTGAGAAATATTTAAATGAATTTTCACTAAATATTAATAAAAATTATACCGACAGATTTAAAAAAAAAATATTGGAAACGGTACAACCCGTTTGAATTTTAAATACACCATTGTTTTCAGGGTGAAAAAGCAATGTTAAAAGACATGTCTTATGACTGTCTTCTCATTACAAATTTAAGCCGCCTTCTACATATTTAATCTACTGATTTCTTGGAAACGGTACAACCCTTCGGAATTTTAAACATGCCATTGTTTTCATGGTGAAAAGGCAATTTTAATAACATGTCACTTGATTGTATTCTCATAAATCAATAATTGGTCGGTAGCGTAGTTGGTTCAATCCCAGCTTCATGTGCTAAAGGTTGTCAGTTCGATCCCAATCAGAGTCAATACATTTTGAGAAGGATCAGCTGATAACCACCGGCTGTTCATTTGTCATTGGGCTATTAATTAATGACACTTTCTAAGGAATAGTCGGCCTTAGTTTGTAACAATGACTACATTCGCTCATCAACACTCATCACACTCATTCGAAATTCATATTCGCCCATATCTTTACGATCGGCGTCTTATTAATAAATAAATAAATAAATAAATAAAGAATTCGGAATTTAACTACTATATCTTGGACCTTAGGTCACTCCCAACATTCCAAAATACTTAAAAAGTAAGAGGATCTACCAATATAGAATGGCGTAACTGATAACAACTTTAAATGTAAATAGTAGAAAAATAAGTGGGGAGAAAGAGACTTACAGCTGCTGAACGTATACAGTACTGTATACGTAGACAAACTCATTTGCAAGTGCAATATGTAGATTCAAAAAAGTAAAGAAACTTAAAAACTATAGCCTTTTCTAAAAAATACCCAAATTGAGTTTACTTAGCAATGTGATAATCCATTCAACTACCGTAAGATATGCCATGTGTAAATTGACACATAGTAAAAAATTAATCTAAAAAATTGTAATTAAATATTTTATTTAGTAGCATATTACGTGCTGATGGAAATACAAGTGAACGTCAGACAATTTAAGACAATATAAGTACAAAATATATAAATATCACAGTGAATGATTTCGGTAAACCACGTTTACTTTCCAAAGACCAGAAAGGTAACTCGAATACCTCTGCCACAATATTTATATAATTTGTACTTACAGTGTAAGATTTGTGTTTAGTGTAGCGTTCACTTTTATTGTATTGTAATTAAATAATTTGTATTTGTTCAAAGATAAAAACACACGTAATAGTCCAATAATAAGTGTTCATTACTGACTTAACAAATTTTTCTCTCTTTCTTTAATAACATAGAAACAAAAATGTCTTATCACAAGCGTCAACTTTACACGGCCAGGGGCCAAATCTTGAAAAAATGACAAAAGGATGAATTAAAGTGCCGATAATTATAAATCGGAAACTAAAGTAAATTATTATTGAAATTTATTGTAATTTTTTCAGTTATAAGCTGGCTTATATCTCAAGTATACTGGTCTAGAATTATTTACCAAAAGAACTAAAAAAATTCGAACTAGCCTATTTTTATCTCCCGAGGATACATAAACCTGCCTACAGCTGATGGATTGTTGGTAACAATGCCAGCTTATTTTAAGTAGATGATTCTCGTTAATTAGGTTTATTGGAGTAACCAATGTTGAATTTACCTAACATGTCACCGAAAGTTTAAAACATTTTAAAATTTACATACAGTGTGATATTTTTTGTACAATGTTTTCATTTAGTTTTCACGTTTTTTAAACTTTATTTCATCGTACTTGATGGCAATATATAATGCAGTATACCAAATTAATCTTTGTATATAAGACAGAGGTTTAAAAATAAATAAAAATAACTTAAAAATATGTCAATTTGACTCAATTATGCAGATGTGTTTTTATGTCTTAAATTAACATATTCTGAATTCATAGTTCTTAGTTCAGAACACAATTTACTTTTCACAGTTTATTGTGTGCAGGTAAGTGTGTCTGGTGAATGTTTTCAGTCCACCAAACTCTAGAGCACAGGGATATTCGTTGGATATTCAAATTCAGTCTTTTGAATTTGTTTTTATTTGTTTTCGACAGTAAACATTGTATAACAAACGTCAAATAAAAATGTCACTATCAGTTATAAAAGTTAATTGAGTTAGGCCTAAAGTACAAATGTTTAAACATCACAACTGAAATATTAAGTCAAGATATCATATTTTTACAACCTATATATACAAAAGCAAATGTCATAATAAAGTTATAAATGAAAATTGTACAATTTAATAAAATACGAAAATATATTATATTATAAAATTATAAATTAACGAAGACTAATTAACAATCCAGAAATTCAGTAATTGAGTAACAAGCTCTTTATAATAGAAATTTATGTAGAAGAATTTTCAATTTTTTCTTCGTGCTTTCTTGTTTTATTTCTCCCGGTAATTTATTGAACAACTTTGGTAATAAATTTTTTAGAAGCCAGATAGCAATTTCTAATCTGTGCGAGGTCTTTCTGTGTTCATTATTTTGCCGTGTGTCAAATCGTAAGTATTCAGTTAAGTTCGGAGACGGTCTTGGTTTCGTACTGGTCAAAAGTCACGTTTGTAATAATTACCTCGTAAACAAATGCTAAGTGGGTGTTGGGTGGGCTTTACGCACGGACGAAGAGGGTGTGTGGCCATAACACGTAAACAAGGGCAGCTACACAAGTTTATAGATTGAAAATGAGATTAAAGTGGTTAATGTGTAAATACGACATATGAAGTTTCCTTTCAGTTGCCATAAACCAAAATACAAAAATTAAACACTCAAAAAATTTGTAAAAAATTAATTGTTAGTATTTTTAAAAGTAATTTTAATCAATTATTTATAAGCGAGTAAAACATAGGATTGATTGTTTACGGCTGAATAAACCATTGATTAAGAAGTGTTTGGGTACGTATAATTTAAGAATTATGTGAGAAGTTTGTCTAAAAAGTTTTATCTAATTTACTAATAATAAATAATACTAATAATTGAATTAAAAAGTATCCACAAATATACGTAAAACGTTAATGACTCACTCACCCACTCAGACTTACAGTGGTATTAACCCTCCCACTCACCCATATACTTTTAATGTTATTGAATAAAACGCCAATCTATTGGCGTACAGTTATTTTACCCTCCCACCCACACATATAGATAGAATGGTACTGACTAACCCACCCACCCTTAAACGTAGAGATTAGTAAACTTCCCAGTCACATATAATGGGTGAGTGGGTTCACCCGCCCACTCACCTATAGACTAACGTTGGTGAAATATGGAGCTAACATGTTGACTAAACGATAATAATTCAAATATTGCGTGCTAAGATTATGTGTAATTATTTTTAATAATTGTTATAAGTAAACACATAAACAAACTTACCACACAAAATATTATTTAGTGCCAGGTCACTCACCTGCAAACAGATACATAGATATTAAAAACGCAATATAAGTAATTGGAAACTACTTCATAGTTAATAAAATGATAACAGGAAAGGAATTAATTAAATGTGTCTGATACAACGGAATAGAATTATTTATTGATCGTTAGACATACAGTAATCACAGAAAAGAAAATAACAGATGGTACATCCAATAGCACGCTAAATATGTGTCGAGTTATAGAAACTTGGGATGTCAAGTTAGTTACTTCTCTGTACGGATGATAGGGCCAGCACCGTTGCCAGTCCCTCCCTCAAACCCTTTCAAATCCTAAATAAATAGTGTAACTATTACAACAAATGCATGCAGATTTAAATCAATGGTAACTGCCATTGAGGTGTTCGCAGCTGCCGTAAGAAAGGAACACTGTTTCTTTTTCTCTGTGACAAAATAAATGCATAAATCAAGGAGATTAATTTTCAGTACTTACAATATAATAAATAGCAACAATAATATTTTCTTATTGCATAAACGCCGATTCCTCACTGTTGTGACTGTGTAGAACAAGTTGTAACAATCCTAGAATGTCTGTTACAGACAAGTCTGACCTGTTTCTTATTTCTTAATGAACTAGGCTGTCCATTCTTAACAATCCTAGAATGTCTGTTACAGACAAGTCTGACCTGTTTCTTATTTCTTAATGAACTAGGCTGTCCATTCTTAACAATCTTAGACCGTCTAGTTACAGACAAGTCTGACCTGTTTCTTATTTCTTAATGAACTAGGCTGTCCATTCTTAACAATCCTAGAATGTCTGTTACAGACAAGTCTGACCTGTTTCTTATTTCTTAATGAACTAGGCTGTCCATTCTTAACAATCCTAGAATGTCTGTTACAGACAAGTCTGACCTGTTTCTTATTTCTTAATGAACTAGGCTGTCCATTCTTAACAATCCTAGAATGTCTGTTACAGACAAGTCTGACCTGTTTCTTATTTCTTAACGAACTAGGCTGTACATTCTTAACAATTCTAGACCGTCTAATACTGACTAACCTAGATTGTATATTCCTGACAATCCTAGACATTTAGTACTGACTAACCTAGATTGTATATTCCTGACAATCCTAAACCGTCTAGTACTGACTAACCTAGATTATATATTCCTAACAATCATAGACGTCTAGTACTGACTAACTTAGATTGTATATAACCTCCTGACAAACTCGGCTTGTTTATTCCTGATAATCCTAAACCGTCTAGTACTGACTTACCTAGATTGTATATTCCTGACAATCATAGATCGTCTAGTACTGACTAACCTAGGTTGTATATTCCTGACAATCCTAAACCGTCTAGTAGTGACAAACCTAGATTGTACATTCCTGACTGTCCTAGACTGTCTAGTACTGACTAACCTAGATTCTATGTTTCTGACAATCCTAGACCGTCTAGTACTGACTAACCTAGATTGTATATTCCTGACAATCCTAGACCGTCTAGTACTGACTAACCCGGCTTGTTTATTCCTGACAATCCTAAACCGTCTAGTACTGACGGACCCGGCTTGTATATTCCTGACAATCCTAGACTGTCTAGTACTGACTAACCTAGATTCTATGTTCCTGACAATCCTAGACCGTCTAGTACTGACTAACCTAGATTGTATATTCCTGACAATCCTAGACCATCTAGTACTGACTAACCTAGGTTGTATATTCCTGACAATCCTAGACCGTCTTGTTCTGAAAAAAATAAAAACGTGGCTTGTATATTACTGACATACCTAACCCACCCGTACATTCGTAACTATTATTTGCTACAATTACCAGACACATTTCCTATCATATTTATTCAATTAAACTATTATTTATAGAAAATGCATTACTAGATATTTGAAGCTCGTGTGATTATCGAATTAATAGAATATGAAAACAAAGTAGGAAATATTCTACAGTTGGAAAAGGGTCACTTTGTAAATATTCATTTCATGAAAGGGGAAATACGTCATACCATTATAAAGATGTCAGTAAAACTAGGAATAGAATAAAACAGAAAACAGTTTAAATAAATAGTCCATTACACAATAAGCGAGGACTAGAGTTGGGCAAATAAATGTCAGCGTTTCCGAGCATTTGAGGTGAACTAGACTTTTCAATTAACTGGGCTTGTTACAGTCAAGTCCAAACACACCATCCATGTCCGAAGGTATTTAACGGTCAATTCACATCCGCGCTTTTGTACCAAGTACTCTCCAGAACCAGTCAAATACATAATTTATATATATATATATATATATATATATATATAAAAGTTATATTAAATATCAATTGCTGGGTCGTTAACAAGTTTTTTATACTGTAGTTGTTCCATACAGTTAGTCATCTAAAATAAACTGGGTAGATTTATTCCGTCAATATTGTACGTGTAAATAACAATATGAACGTTGTTTCACATGGTTTGATAAATTCTATTTAACTTGTTTTAAAAACATAAAGAACTTCCACAATATGTTAACGATTGTTTATTGCCAGTAGATTGTTTTATGCTTTCAAGTAGTGCGTCAAGAAAAGATATAGCAAGTTTTACTAATTTACATTTTACTATAATTTGTTACTATCCCTTAATCGCCTCGGGAAATGACGATGAAAGTAAACAAACTATCAGTAGGAAGCTAGTTACAGTTCATCATATCACAGATGAAAGTAAACAAACTATCAGTAGGAAGCTAGTTACAGTTCATCATATCACAGATGAAAGTAAACAAACTATCAGTAGGAAGCTAGTTACAGTTCATCATACCACAGATGAAAGTAAACAAACTATCAGTAGGACGCTAGTTACAGTTCATCATACCACAGATGAAAGTAAACAAACTATCAGTAGGAAGCTAGTTACAGTTCATCATACTACAGATGAAAGTAAACAAACTATCAGTAGGAAGCTAGTTACAGTTCATCATACCACAGATGAAAGTAAACAAACTATCAGTAGGAAGCTAGTTACAGTTCATCATACCACAGATGAAAGTAAACAAACTATCAGTAGGAAGCTAGTTACAGTTCATCATACCACAGATGAAAGTAAACAAACTATCAGTAGGAAGCTAGTTACAGTTCATCATATCACAGATGAAAGTAAACAAACTATCAGTAGGAAGCTAGTTACAGTTCATCATACCACAGATGAAAGTAAACAAACTATCAGTAGGAAGCTAGTTACAGTTCATCATACCACAGATGAAAGTAAACAAACTATCAGTAGGAAGCTAGTTACAGTTCATCATACCACAGATGAAAGTAAACAAACTATCAGTAGGAAGCTAGTTACAGTTCATCGTACCACATATGAAAGTAAACAAACTATCAGTAGGAAGCTAGTTACAGTTCATCATATCACAGATGAAAGTAAACAAACTATCAGTAGGAAGCTAGTTACAGTTCATCATACCACAGATGAAAGTAAACAAACTATCAATAGGAAGCTAGTTACAGTTCATCATACCACAGATGAAAGTAAACAAACTATCAGTAGGAAGCTAGTTACAGTTCATCATACCACAGATGAAAGTAAACAAACTATCAGTAGGAAGCTAGTTACAGTTCATCATACCACAGATAAAAGTAAACAAACTATCAGTAGGAAGCTAGTTACAGTTCATCATACCACAGATGAAAGTAAACAAACTATCAGTAGGAAGCTAGTTACAGGTCATCATACCACAGATGAAAGTAAACAAACTATCAGTAGGAAGCTAGTTACAGTTCATCATACCACAGATGAAAGTAAACAAACTATCAGTAGGAAGCTAGTTACAGTTCATCATACCACAGATGAAAGTAAACAAACTATCAGTAGGAAGCTAGTTACAGTTCATATTGAAGATAAAGAATGTCCTAAATACAGGATCATCAATCTGCTTTTAAACTGACCATTTTTTTATTTTAAAAATTGTGAATTTTTAGTTTGGATTACTTATTTTCCTCCTTTTTATATTAGATGGTAATAAAAGCCATAACATATGTTTTTCAACAAAATACAAAATATATGTAAGATACACTAAAAATAAACAATTTTAGCTCTAGTTCTTTAGATGACTTTATTCATTTTCAGTGCTCTATATTCACTTCATAAATTGACCTAAGACATATCGTCAAGTCCAGTGGCCTTGATCGGAGGGTTCCGATGTTAACGCAAGATATTGGTGTCAAGAAACATCGGGCGGGGCTGTTCCTTAGATGTGTGAGGGATCCTTGCACGCAGCCCACCTGCCCGGTCCCTAGTGGTGGATCGAATGTCACATTTGGTTCCCAGGTTAAGTGTCGAAGAGGGTTCCTTAACCTTAACTTCACCTGGTAAACTAATACCTTCTTTAAATTATAGATCAGGAAGGACGAAACTACAACTCATTAAGACAATAAGTGTTTAAGGAGTGCATAATTTAATGATAAATAAATAACTGTATTAGCTAAGTGGTAAGTGCCAATATTAAAAACGAAAGGAACACGAAAGAATGGAAAGTATATTATTCAGTTTACACAGACCGTAAGGGAGGAAGTAGTTGGCAACTTGGCCACAGTCCAACTTGGAAGTGGCCAATGGAAGTGTGTTTCGGTGTTTGGTCCATCACCCCTTCCCCGCCAAAAGTGACCCTCACGACCCTTAACTACTTTCCGATAGGAACAGAGTTCGGAACTTGTGGACATCCTTTCCAAATCCTGCGACCGGACAGTCGATAAATACAACATCCGTAAAGTCCTTTGTGTGTGTAGAGATCAACAGCAGACACGAGTTAAACGTGAAACAGCTAGGCCTACTAGAAAAATATTTGCCTAAACTCAAAATTGTCAATATAAACTATTTCATTAAATGATTATAACATACACATATGCATAATTATTTACTCCAAACAAATATATAACAAAAACTTGATACAACATTAAATAAAACTGTATGTTAAAACTGTTTTTATATCTTAATGATAATCAGTATTTTAATATATTTAGGTAAACTACCGAATCGCTAACAGAACTTAATAAGAATAAATATAGCCTACTATCTATCACTTGTAAAGCGAAATTTTCTACGGATAGTTTGTATAAATTCATTTACTTTCTCAGGGACGATTAATAAAAGTAAAAAATGATAGTAAAATACAGAGTTTTTACTTTAACAAATATTTGATTAGATAGTTTGTATTTAATTTGGATTCAAGTGGTCTGTAAAGTTTATATTAGGATTATTGTAATATTGTTATAAGCATTACATACCTTGTTTAATATTTTAAAAAGTTTTAAATAATTAATCACACTCAAACTGTATAAACAGCTTTAATTCAATGTCCATTAATTATTAATCCAAATATTTGTATTCAGATTCAGTTTTTTATTCACCAAAAAAACAAACATTGTCACAGGTAATATTCAATAAAACATAGTTTATACAAGTCTTAGTCTAAGTAATACAATGCATACAGGAAACAAATTAAGTCATTTTCGTAAAAAATCTCGGATGCTTCAAAAGTAAACAAACAAATTTACATTTTACTATTTTCCTACAGGTGGCATCTACAGGTCTTGAATTCCGTTTTCTACTGGATATTATTAACTTTCAAAAGACAGAAATAATTTCATAAATATTCAGGAAGGAACTTAATCTTTTACTAATATAAGTTATTATCCATAAAAGTTTACTTAAATCTAATTTTCTATTTCCAGCACCTGCTCTACACTCTACACCAGCATTCTACACTCAATGCGCCTGTAAGTGATTACAACCCCACTGTAAATATAAGGGATACATCTCACCATACACATCGGAAATACATATTTTAAAGTAAATAAAAGTATCACACTGGCTGACTAACTTAGTATATTTTACTAACTTTCAGATAAAATTGATGATAGCAATAAATTTAGGTAAATTTTCTCCATTAAAACGCCACAAAACAACCAAATACCTTTTTTTGATCACTATATTTTGTTCGATTGAACTTTTAGAGGATATTAAAAAATAAATAAGGAAAATAATAAGAATTGGTTAGCCAGTGGTTAGTTACTGGTTGATGAAGATGGAGGGTGGAGCAAATATGGAAACACTTCCACAACCTTTGTATAGCTTCATTTATAAAACTGAAATGTTGTACATGATCCTGGTTACAACAAAACATACTTTTTGGTTGGTATGGGATGATATAAAAGATTTTATAAATAAGGTTGAACAAAAGTTATTGCCATATACTTGCTGGTAATAGTTGTGTAAGGCACCTACAATTACACTGCCTTAGGAGGAAAGAAATTACAATGATAAAAACACATTAATATAAGTGAGAGGTTATCCCTTATATAAATTTTAAAATGGATCAACTGATGACTATCGGTGTTTATTTTTGTATTTTGGTATTATTAAAATAAGTTTCACTTGCTAAGGAAAGTTCGGCCTTTTGCTAAAATGTAGAACATTTACTAGTCAGTACTTTTGACACTAATTTGCTAATTATATATTTAAACTAACTTACTTACTGGTATTTTAAATTATTCCAAATGCGCAAAATTATATTTTTACCAAAAACTATAACTAAGCCTTAAGGACGAAAAATACTTATTTAGCAAAGAAACTGTAGCTAAATCTGCGAACTATGTTTTTGAAATTTGTTAATGATGGAGTATCAGATGAGGGAGACAAAGGTAGTTGGACATTTGCCATCATTACGTGAAAAATAACAATCACGACGTTTCGATTTGGTAAAACCCAAACCTTTTTCAAGTGCTAAAAACTAAATTACATCTACACAAATATGTTATAAAACTACGTTCTTAAACTAATAAACTTATCTACTTTAATAATTATCTACATTTTAACCTAGATCCTAGAATGGAGTACAACAAAATGAACTTCTACTAAATATAAAATATATTAACAGGGTTAAATTAATATAGCCAAGTAGGCGCTGTCAAGGTCACGATATCAACGAAAAATGTAAAACACAATAAAATTAATATTCAAATCAGACTGAAATAAGATTACATTAACTAATCATAAATATATGGTACCTGAAAAACACAATTAATTTAAAATAACATTCAACACGCACAAAAAATTATATATATGGCTCGGAAGGACTGAGGCTACTATTAAAATTACATTTTAACCTGAAAAGACAACAATTATTAGGAATAAAACAATACCATAATCAAATATTACAAAAATGATGAAGTCTTACGACCCGCAGTGACGATGGCGTCTAGACGTCCCAGGTACGAAGTGAGGATGATGCAATCCAAATGCAGTGTCTACGAAGTTCCCTCCAAGGTGATAAAACACGGGGACTAGACAAACATACACACTACACTTCAAAACAACCATACACAGACTGACGAGGTCAGGGACGTACGCTCCGAGATCGCCAAAAATGCGGTGACTATTTGATTCTATTTAAAGAATCAAATAGAAATAAACACACAACACCTTAAGGACATATTAGGAAATGATTGGGAAAAAATACTTTCTTGCATAAATGCCACAGCACATCAAACAGACATAAAAACTAAACAAAACCATATTAAAAAATTTAATGCTCTCAAACAAACCTACTCATCTAACACACCTACAAATTCTTTGAACCTTGACTCACAAAATGGAATTCACCGAACATCACAGATGAATAATTTAGTTAATATATCCAGCAAAACACTAACTAAAGAAGAAACTGATGTACTATCTAAAGGGCTAAATTTTTCTGTTGTTACTAAAAGACCTAACGTGCTGGATTTCATTACTGGAATTGAATCGGCTGCTCAACAGCTACCTGAGGAGGATGCCGATCAGTTCAGGTGTGAGGCCAGTATCGCCCTAAAGAAAATCCAACCCACCAAACCTAACCTCTGTAAAACTGAACTCAACGCTCTAAAGGCCCTAAAAAGTGAACAGGACATAAAAATTTTACCTGCAGATAAAGGAAATGCCACAGTCATATTAGATAAAACTACATACGAACACAAAATTCAAGAAACTCTTAAAGATGGAAAATACACAGTACTAAATAGAGACCCAACTAAATCCTTTGAAAGGAAAATTGAAAAACCCTTAGAAAACACAAAAAATACATGCCCGATAAATTACGTAGTAGGCTAACACCACATCACTCCAAAACACCACACATGTATGGCCTACCCAAAATTCACAAACCTAACATTCCCTTACGACCTATTGTCAGCTCCAGAGATTCTCCTTCCCGTGAATTATGCAAGTTTCTCCTTCCAATAATCACCCCTTTGGCTAACAACACAACATCACACGTAAAGAATTCAAAAGAATTCACTGAAATGACAAAAACCATGACCATAAATAATAATGACATTCTTGTAAGTTTTGATGTAGTTAACTTGTTCACTAATATTCCGGTAAAAGAAACTCTAAGAATAATCGAAAACAGGCTTAACCAAGACACTAAACTTTCAGAACGTACCAAACTGCCTATTCACATAATAATGGAACTTTTACAGCTTAGCACTGAATGTAATCACTTTGAAATAGATGGTCAAATATACCGCCAGGATGATGGTATGGCAATGGGTTCCCCACTATCACCTATTTTCGCCAATATCTACATGGAAGAGTTTGAGGAACAAGCAATTGCTTCCTCAAATCTCAAACCTAAGGTTTGGCTTAGGTACGTGGACGACACATTTGTCTGCTGGAGTCACGGTGAACCTAATTTAGAAGAATTTTTAAAACACTTGAACAAGGTTTCACCCACCATTAAATTCACCATGGAAAAAGAAATAAACAATAAATTATCATTTTTGGATGTAAATGTAGAAAAAACAAAACATGGCCTAAAAACATCAGTCTACAGAAAACAAACTCACACAGGCAAATACCTCAATTTCAATTCTAACCACCCACAAACTGTTAAAGAAGGAGTAGCCTTCTCTCTCTTTGATAGGGCCCGAGCCATATGCTCAGACAAAACTAAACTAGACAATGAACTAAACAATGTTTCCAAAGATCTAATAAACAATGGCTACCCTCAGTCTCTCATAAACAAATGTAAACAAATAAGAAAACGCAAACAAACACCCACTGACACAGAAAAGCCGAAAGCATTCATGTCCATTCCATATACGCCTAACCTCTCAGAAAAAATCAGACGCATAGCTAGGAAATACAAAATCAGAACATCATTCAACACACAAAACACATTAAGACAGTCTTTAACTAAAACTAAACCAAAGAATGAGGAGCAATCCTCCAAAAATGTAGTTTATTGCATTACTTGTGAATGCAATGAAAAATACATAGGGGAAACAAAGAGACCACTGGAAGTTAGGCTAAAAGAACACAAAAATAACATTAAAAAAGGAAACACTACACATTCTAAATTAGCTGAACATGCCTGGAACAATGAGCACAGATTTAACTGGGATAACACTAAAATACTTCATAGGGAACCACATTTTTTTAAACGTAAATTCATCGAAGGTGCCTTTATGAAACTAAATAATGAACAAGTAATCAGTCAAAGTAGCATAGAAGTTAGACCCATGTGGGTTCCTTTACTTAAAAACACACTTGATAAAAAGTTCAATACACTCATGACATCATCTAACCAGAATCCTACACCACCTGCACCTATAACAATTAAACACCCCATGAGTCTCCGTCCCCGTACCTGAGTCACCGCATTTTTGGCGATCTCGGAGCGTACGTCCCTGACCTCGTCAGTCTGTGTATGGTTGTTTTGAAGTGTAGTGTGTATGTTCAATGAATACACACTCTATAAGAAGGACACTCCTTATGCAGCAAATTCAGACCAACTTTTTTTCTGAGATTGCTGCTTTTCGCCTTAGCCGCTAGAGTTCTCCAGTCAATATTTTCCTGCCTTCTGTGCTAGGGAGATCTCGCAGAGGGTGCGAGAGAGAGCGCGCCTTCGGTGCGAGAGAGAGCGCTCGCCTTCGGTGCGAGAGAGAGCGCGTCGGGGGTACGAGAGAGAGAGAGGGAGCGAGGGTTGTGTGCGAAAGGAGAAAGTTTGCCTGGTGGTCTGTATAAAAGAGCTTCCTCTATACAGACTCTGCTCTCGCTATCCCTCTGCCGCCGCGGTTTGGCCGAGATGCCACTTGCTTGAAAGACTCTCCACTACTTCATTGCCAAATGTTGAATTAACAATTTAAGATGTGATCGCTGGATGCCGAATTTTTTTTCATATTTGCTTTGATAATCAAATCGTAGATCAACCTATGATAACCCAAAACTTTATAAGATGAATAAATTATTTTGGAACTGCTCCTAGAATTAACACTGTACAAGCACTGTTGCTTTAACAATATTTAAGCACTGTTGCTTTAACAATATCCAAGCACTGTTGCTTTAACAGAATCCAAGGACTGTTGCTGTAATAAATGTAGTGTGATTATAACAATTTAATCTGTGATTCAAGAATTGTTATACTAACCGAAAGAATATACTATCATACAAATAACTAACAAAAGTAAATGGGCAAACATTTTAACGAATAACTATTGAAAAGTGATAGACTATTCAGAGATTTTAATAAATTAATTATAGAGATGTTATTGGAAAAAAAAACAATGTAAATTTACTATAAAAAAATAAGTTTATTCAACAAAAATGAAAACGTACTTTATAGACGCCGAAAAAGTATTGCAAATGTTAACACAATTAACTATTTTCTATCTATGTTCGGTGACAATCAAAATAAAAAAAAAAACAAAATTAAAACATTCAACTGACAAAAATTATAACATACTCAGAATACCTACTAACTAAAATTAAATTGCAGCATAACCACTAACATATCACATTTACATCTAATTGTTTACGATATATGAAGTGGCACTTATGAATAACACATATATACACGAAAATTATAAACAAACGTAAACTACAAAAACATTCAGTATATATAATTACTAAAAATAACATTGCAGCATAATTATATACATATTTTATTTACATCTAATTATTCACAATATATGTTAAGTCTCAGTTATGAAATAAACATATATTTACACACACACACTTATTTACTAAGTTCAAACTGTACAAAAAAACATATATAAATACTAAATACTACATTGCAACATGATCATATACATTTCTATTTACACCTAATTACATGTAATTTATGTAAAATGACAGTTAAGACATATATAATTATCCCCACATTATTTACAAACTTCAAACTGTACAAATTATTCAGTAGACCTACTTATTAAAATTTACATCACCACATATTCTTATAATATATGTGCAAGGGGTTAGTTATGACAATTAATATATATACATAAAAACACACACACACCCGGCAATTATTTACTTAAACTTTAAACTATACAAAACATTATTAGATATCGTTAACATAATTACAAAACATTACATCGCACCATAATCACAGATTTTATTTACATAAAACAAATTTCGATACTAGGTCTCAGGTATGAAAAAATTATATATACATATATAACCTACACATAAATTATTTAAACATATACAGATTATATACAAAATATGTCAACTATGTAATATTGTAGACTAATGAAAAAAATACATCGCAGCAAAATAATATATATATTTTATTTACACTATTAAATTATGTACAATCTAATGGTGTCAAGTAAGAAATAAAAGCATATTCAAAGATTAAGAAGAAAGTTAGCAGACATCCACAATGTTGGTTTTTTCAGTAGCCTGTCATACATGACAGAGTTTTTTAAGCTTCTTATTCAGTTTCACTTGATCACCCTCTGACACTCTCTTTACCCTTACGTTTAACAAAGCCTTGTCTCTAATGTCGTTCGATTTCCACTTTACACTGTAAAACATCTTACATCTCACTAACAGCTCTATCATAAACAACTTGTGTACTTTACACTCAATCAACCACTGCGGATGAGTCTCTTCAGTGTGTAAGGTCAATTCTTTTACCAGTGTCTTGGCAACTTCAGTGCTGGCAATCACCTTAGGAAAAAGCTGGGCAAAGCACAATGCTTGAGACTTTACAACGTTGTGTAGAAGATCCGAAGGCTTATTAAGTCTGGCTAATTCTCCGGTATGTCTGGTGAACGATTTCATTAGGATAAGATACTCACGGGGTATAAAAGAGAAGGAGTTTTCTTTCAGAAGAGTAGCCCTACACGTTTCACAGGAAAATTTCTCCACACATTTTTTCCCTAGCCAACCGGATATGTAACATACAACACTATCTTCAAAGGCCGTTACTTCTACGTGATCTTGATCTAGCTGTTGTTGAGTGTTACATTGTGGGGCTAAGTTGGATGAAGCGATGGCACTGGTGTGAGGCTCGACTGAGTTGATAACTTCTTGTGGCTCTTCGACTGGCAGTACTGATGGAACTTGAAGATTTTCGTCGCCATCTGGTTCACAATTTGCAGTATCAGGAGGGTCCAGTAAACGGATGGATATAGCATGCTGGAGATTCCGTCTGAACTCCTTTGCAGATGGATTACTGTTGTAACCACCCCTGTGTCTGAGAACACCAAACAAATTCTCAATGGGGTCCTGGTTGAATCTATTAGTTAACAAAAATTTGTTTCCACTGGAAGGAATCTCCTCGTATAATGCTAGTATTCCCCTGACGGTTTGGATGACACCGTCAAAACATGGAGGATTTGAACCATCTAGAGTCTTCCAGGTCTGTATATACTGGATACTGGCTTCCAAGCAATTTCGAGGAACAAAGTTGGTTTTCGATAGTGGCTGCTTGTATGGGTTTTTGTCGTCTAAGTGCTTGCTGTTTAAACAGTCAGTAATGTCATTTATTTTGCCAAGAAAAGTTGCTGTATTTAAACTACTTTCATTTTTCATCTGTCCTAAATTAACAGCAGCTTTCATCCCTCTCGTAACTGAATTACTAAAAATTTGAGCTGCCAGTTTCACATTCATCTTCTGAAATGCTTGCGGGTTAACATGCCGTTCTGATATTTTCGGCGCAGCTCGGCAGTCTGAAGCAGATTTCCTGTCGATCTCATAAAACTCTAAAATGTCTCCCCATGACACAGGTTTATGGTCCACTAGAAAATCCCTTTTCAGCAAAGTGTTGCGGATACACTTTAGAAGATGAGGGTAATCATATAAACAGAAAATCTTTTTTTCTCCAAAACAGTAATAGGGAAAATCTTTTGAAACTCCCAAGAGTTTCAATGCAGCTGCATTTGTCGATCCCATATCGCAGACAGTGGCCTTTAAGTCGAGATTTACATCAAAGACTTTTTCGATGCAAATGTCCAACAACAATGCTAAAGTTTGCGATTTTAACGAGTTGTTTGAGAGCACATATGCGAGGGGACATTTCCATTGTTCATTAATACCTCGCAGCATAAAAACTGTTGCATGTGTTGCTATCTTCTGGTTTCTTCCCAATGGCCCAAGATCCTCGAATCCTTCAACCAAATCTAACTTGGAGTTATATTCCAGAGATTTTCTTAAACACATTTCATCAAACAATAAAACGCATTGTTTTTAAGTTGCAGTCATGGATTTAACTTTGACTTTCACCTTATCAAAAACTTCAGTTGTAAACCCCGGAGTAATATTGTTTACATTTATCCGTTTTTTTATAAGACTAAGGCAAGGCAGTTTGAAACCCCTTCCTCTCATAAATTTGTACACGTTTGGTGCCTTGTAGTAGATTAACAGGGCCAGCTGCTTTTCTTCTTCAGTCCATTCCGATCGAGTTTGGTGTCGCAGTTGCATTGTGATGAATGTCAGTGGATCTCCAGATATGAATTTAGGTAATTTGGAAATTACAGTCTTGATATCAAACATTGTAGTCCTCTTTTTTATGAAATAAATGCTGTTGGTTTTCTTTTTTAGAAGTGATTTTTGTCTAGTGATGGTTTGTTTCAACTTCTTCCTACGTGGTGTTAGTTCATTCAATTTGTCATCATTGTTTAGTTCAGATAGAGGTTTGAATTGATTGTTAAAATCCTGAAGCGTCTCTTCACTCCCTCCAACTTCATTGTATTGATCAGACTTTGTGGATTCTTCAAAACAATCAGATTCCACTTGAGGATCTTCATTTTCGCAGTTGTCTTCTTCCTGATCAAACCAAGGAATAGGAACTGCAGCAGGGTGGTTTCGCAGAAGTTTGTTTCTCAGGTCGTTTGTAAATGCAGACCTCTTAAAGTGTTGAGAGCACAGAGTTCGATACTTCAGCTTCTTGTCTGGCAGATCCGCGAAGTCGTCTCGCCCGCAGTTGGTTACCCACCGAATGCATCTGTAAAATATATATGAATTTAAATGTATTTAATATAATTAGCAAACATTTTTCCTATTGTGATATATAATGAATAAGGAACGACAAAATGTCAATAAAGGGTGAAATTAAAAAAAAGACAACAGTTTTGGCTTTTGGCTGTAATCCTTGAAAAGATATCGTTGTGGTAGGCTACTTGTAAAATAATGAAACCTCCTAAGTTGTTTTTAGGAGTTCAACAAAAAAGAAAAATAACCGATTCAAGGAAATATTGAGTGTGATTCAAAAAATGTAATATACCAACTTAGTTTTAGTTTTCGTAATACAGGTTATATTGGATAAACCAAAACGAATTTCAAATATAGAATTAACAACCAAAGAGCTGACACAAGAAACTCTCAGTAGATAAACCTGTTACAAATCATGTTAAAGAATATTCAAAAACGTTTTTAGCCTATCGTAAAAGGTATTTTTAAATTATTAGATGAATATTCTGCCCAAAAATTGAAAAAAAACTAAACTGTCGCAAGTGGCAGTTTTAAAATCCAAAATTATTCTAGGTTTAAATGTTCTTTTGAACATATATTTATACCATTCCTTTTCATTTTAGTTCAAAAATTTGTATTTCTTAAAATATTTCACCCATTATTGAAAATTTGCCAACAAAAATTCCAACCATAATTTATTATACAACACATTAGAAAAATGTTTTTTTTTTCATTTAACTAACAAGCCAAAATTGTTTTTTTTAAAGTCGTCTCAGTAATAATCATACGTTTAATGACAAAATTATTGTTTACATAACATTCTTTATTTTTTTTCATACGAATTTTCTTTGAAAAAGGCTATTGCCCAAATATTAAACTTATTTTAAAAAGGTTGGGTTGGTGATTATACTAAAATGCATACGTATTATTTTCAGTTGTACTCACAATTTTGAGGCAAGTTCAAATGTTCATTAAATTTTGCTCAACGAATTAAACGAGGTTCGCAAGATTACAGTTTGCGTGTTCATATTTTAAAATAGTGGAATGATGTTAATTTTACCATTTAGTATACAATATTCTATACAGTTCCCTGTTTTTATAATTTTCAAAATTTCTAACGAAGTGGGAAAACTACGGGTTGAAACTACTGGAAAACTACTAAATAAGGCATTTTGATAGTACTTGTTCAATTTAAAAAATAAGTATTCTCATAATTTTATACCAGGCACCTGCAGATAAACTTGTTCTTAATTCATTTACAATATAAAATTAAGATTATGAGCTATAGAATTTAATGAAACTGTAATCTTGAAAAGGCTTGCAGGGCTCCGAGCGAGATGATCCTCCATAAGAGCCCATGTTAAATCGGTGCACCAGACGACAAGACGGTGGACTGGTAAAGTAGGCCCTTAATTTGATTACTTCACTTACATAAAAGTAATTACGATTAGTTTACGAAGCTTATAAGGAGGGAAATGTAAAACGCCTTTTCTAGCGTTTTAGGGGTGTCCCAGTGCACCCTTAAAAATATATCAGACCATGTTTTAGACAATGTTCATTTTAATAAGTGGGGGTTAAATAACATTATCGTTCAAAGAGAAGTTTAACTGATCCAAAGTAATACACCACTTAATATCATTTAATTTTTCACACTGTTGTTAGTTCTCAATTAATTGTACTTTTAAAGGTCTTTAAGATTAACTTTTTAATTTATTTTGGAATTAACAGTAATACTCAATGTACATTGTCTATAACCATAAAGATTTACAATTACTATTATTGTATCATTATTTTGCTCAACAATTAATTTAATGTTAAAGCAATTAGTAATAAAAAATACTCCTTACCTTTCTCGGTCGTTAACTGGAAAACTAAAGAATGACAATTCTCGGTTCTTCGCGGGCGTATTTTCACAATTCACATACGCACATTTGCCACCTGCTGACATTTCTACCGTTAACTAATAAATAAAAAAAACTAAACTAAAAAAGCTTTCTATTTTAAGCATACTAATTTAACTGAAGATACCACTAAAAATAATAAACTACTAACAAATTCAGGACAAACTATGAGATACACTATCGAGCACAACTGAAGCTCAACTGATAGTGCTGGGGGGGTCGTTTGTCAAAACAAGATTTTTGAGTTTGTTTACAATTGAACAGATGGGGTGGACAGCAATATTTCGCAGAATTTCTTATGGTTTGCCTCTTTCCGCCTCTGAGTCACACCTCACCAGGGCAACTTTCTCCTTTCGCACACAACCCTCGCTCCCTCTCTCTCTCTCGTACCCCCGACGCGCTCTCTCTCGCACCGAAGGCGAGCGCTCTCTCTCGCACCGAAGGCGCGCTCTCTCTCGCACCCTCTGCGAGATCTCCCTAGCACAGAAGGCAGGAAAATATTAACTGGAGAACTCTAGCGGCTAAGGCGAAAAGCAGCAATCTCAGAAAAAAAGTTGGTCTGAATTTGCTGCATAAGGAGTGTCCTTCTTATAGAGTGTGTATTCATTGGTATGTTTGTCTAGTCCCCGTGTTTTATCACCTTGGAGGGAACTTCGTAGACACTGCATTTGGATTGCATCATCCTCACTTCGTACCTGGGACGTCTAGACGCCATCGTCACTGCGGGTCGTAAGACTTCATCATTTTTGTAATATTTGATTATGGTATTGTTTTATTCCTAATAATTGTTGTCTTTTCAGGTTAAAATGTAATTTTAATAGTAGCCTCAGTCCTTCCGAGCCATATATATAATTTTTTGTGCGTGTTGAATGTTATTTTAAATTAATTGTGTTTTTCAGGTACCATATATTTATGATTAGTTAATGTAATCTTATTTCAGTCTGATTTGAATATTAATTTTATTGTGTTTTACATTTTTCGTTGATATCGTGACCTTGACAGCGCCTACTTGGCTATATTAATTTAACCCTGTTAATATATTTTATATTTAGTAGAAGTTCATTTTGTTGTACTCCATTCTAGGATCTAGGTTAAAATGTAGATAATTATTAAAGTAGATAAGTTTATTAGTTTAAGAACGTAGTTTTATAACATATTTGTGTAGATGTAATTTAGTTTTTAGCACTTGAAAAAGGTTTGGGTTTTACCAAATCGAAACGTCGTGATTGTTATTTTTCACGTAATGATGGCAAATGTCCAACTACCTTTGTCTCCCTCATCTGCGAACTATTTGCAAAAGAATTCAACTAAAATCCATATTTAATTTGAAATAAATCTAGTTAATGCCTTATTTAAATTTTTAAGATATTTTCAGCTTTGTTAAATATAAATCGCCCTTCCTTGTTAAAATATGATTCCGTGGTCCATAAAATATAAATTTAACTCTGCTTTTTTTCTTTTTTGAAGATTTGTTTATACATGGTGGAGAAAATATGGAAACACTTTCACAACCTTTGTATAGCTTTACTTATAAAATTTAAATTTTGTACATGATCCTGGTTACAAAAAAACCTACTTTTTGACACCATTGGCGACATTTCATCTTTACAGCCCTAGAGGAGTTGAACGAAAAACTTCAATGTAAGCCTAGGTCGAGGTTGGTATCAAATGAAAGGTCTATTCAAGAGAAATTAATTGCCGCAAACCGGACTTCGAAAGATTTATCCTTTTCAGAGTAGCGGTCATTTGAATTTCAAAGTAACTAATTTGAACAATATTATTTCTCCACTATTTCAAAGTTTCAAGTAAATTATTCTGATAAAAAAGTATACTTTATAGAACACAATTGCTAAACAATAAAATTAAATTTTATATGGAAAAAATGAAGTTAATGTGAAAGTATTTCAATATTTTTTACCCACCCTGAATATATTCGTACCTTCCAGCTACTCAGTATATTACATTTAAATACGTAAGTCTTAACATCGATATTTAGAAGTGTTTATGAATTTTACTAACGGTGCATATCCAAGCGTTTAAGTTAGTACATAATTCATGGTTATTAAATAATTAAATTTGTATGGATAAAATAATGGGTACAACACTTAGAAAAGTTCTTCTTACTTCTTCTAATTCTAATTTGCCGGCTTGGTGGCTCAATGGCTAAGGCTTCGGATTGCAGAAGGCAATGTCCAAGGTTCGAATCCCCACTGAGCCAACGGTCGGTACTTCACTCGTTGAATAAAGTTCACGCACAGGCCTGCAGGCCTATGTGAACTGGTGAGTAAAGTTAAAAAAAGAAAAAAATTGCTTGTTACTAAATATTTTATATTTTTAAAAGAAAAAAAATCATTTAAGCATTTAATAAACTATTCACAAAAGCAACTCAATAATCTGAAAACAATAGACGTGTAAAACTGTAACACGACTCGCTGCAGGAAGAGTAACAAAACATCAATAACGACTTACCAGATATTCGAGTCGTTAAAATGTCGTTTGTGGTTTTTACGAGAGTGCTGTCGTGAATGGATGGTTACGAGGGAGGGGAGGGGGTGTTAATTTGTCAACGACCCGAGACATGATGAATTAGTGGCGTTCTGATAAAAGGGAGCTGTAAAAAAAAGAATTACGAAAACGTGTGGAATGAAATTTACAACTTGGGGTTAAAAGGTTTAAAGTATTTTGAAGTGTCGGATCTGAAACTATTTACTATTTTAGCTGTATGAATCTAGATTATCACTTTATCATCCTGGGTCGATTTCCCCTGTATTATGCACGTGTATTCAGTTGTTTTTAAAATTGAGATGATATCTTAAAGCGTTTCATTTATCATCTGAATGGAAGTTCTACCAGCTGTTCAGTGGTTAAATTGAATAGTTCGTGCAATCCGACTGATCGGACGATAATCGATACAATGGAATAACTGAAAACTTAAAGTAGTGTTACGGATCACGGTAGTCATCATCGACACCGCCTAGGTCATTGCGCTCCATCCCTGCGCGGGAAACCGCCCGCGGGGCCAATCCAGGTCTTCCAGGAAGAACTAGAATGGCAGATCATTCGCCTGTAGGTGAATCGAGGAATGCATGAAAATCGCGCCCTGTGTAAATCGCGCCCCATCAAAAATCTGGGTAAATCGCGCCCTGTCCACCTGAACCTCTGAGTCACGGGCCGCGAGCGTCACTTGACAGCCGTTTCATAAGGGGAATGACCGGGAATGGCCCACCTCCCGGTTTATCCCTGGTAGCTTTCTCTTTAGTCTTTTAACCTAACCTAACCTAACCTAACTTAACCTAACCTAACCTAACCTAACCTATGAATGGATAAAGTTCGAAGGGTTAATATTGTGCTAATTGACGTTGACGAGGGTTGACGTGACGACACATGGGGCGCGATTTTCACAGGGCGCGATTTACAGAGGGCGCGATTTACAGGTTACCGAATCGAGGCCCTTGCTTTGGAATTGAGAACTTCTAGATTGTTCTCCAGGATCGCCACCTCCAGTTCCAGAATCTTCTGTGCTTCCACCTCTGGACAACCCTCAGCCGACCTGACAGTCATCAAGAGTCAGTGAGTGACAGAGTCACCCAAGGTGGCTGTGACAGTGACGGTATACCGAGCATTACGACGTTAGGTGAAAAGAGTGATAAGTAATACGAATTGTTGTAAATATTTGTGATAAATTTATGTTTCGAAATAGTGTCTAAGTAATAAGTTTAGTTTGTAAATAATTCATAGTGTATACTTAAGCTATTTAGAGGGTGTAATTAAAACATTGGTTTGTAGCCAGAAGTGGAATCGCCTTATTTATTTAGGACCCTGTTGGACTGTGACACTAGCATAAAAAAATAAGAAATATATTCCATTTAAAAGACAACAAAAATTTGTTACACTGTGAACCGCATTTGAGTAAAGCACGATTTTCTGTAAGTTAAATTCAAAATTGAGAGGGAATTTAGTGAAATATGCTAATGCATTAAACAAACATGAACAAACAATAAATAATGCAACACAGAGGAAGGCTCTTGAAAAAATAGTAATATATTTTTGGCAAATGATAAATTTGAATGACTAAAATATAGATATTCATTTGGTTAAAGAGGAACATTGTAAACAATACCAAATAGAAAAAAATTACCTACATTAGTAAAAAAATATGATATAGCAATCTAAAGTTTTATTAAAAAAATATTAACAGGAATATGGTTACGTTGCATTTTTTCAACGGTACATATTCATAGTTTACTTTATTTACAACGATTATTATTAATGTTCTGTCTAATAATAAGATTTAATTATCTGTGCCCCACTTCTCAAGACATTACTACGATAAAAAAAATATTAGTGAATAAAATTTATCTGATACAGCTGTTATAAGAATAACAAATTTAAATAGAATAAAAGGAGTTTTATAAATAGTGAATTTTAAAAAGTTAAAGCCAATATTAACTCCACCTTAAAAACTAAAATGATTAAAAACTAAACTAACAAACACAATTAAAAACTTTTTAGTAAACTATAAACGTTCAAATTCAAAATGAGAGTGAATATAAATAAAGTGAAGTCATAACTGCTTAAGGTGATGAAATCGGTTTTCGGTGAGTTAAATATTTCCCAATTTTGTAATAAAATTAGTTAATGTACCTTCCCTCGAGACAGAAAAAATATATTAAAAATTGTTTAATCACTGCATTAGAACTTGTGTCTTATTGAAAAGGTGAATTTAGCTGATTTTTAAAATTATCGTTAAGACAAATTTATAAAATTTTTGCGTAACTACCTTTTTCTACATATAACTGAAGGAATTAAGATATTTTTCTTCTTTTTTAATGTACAAATATTTATAATTTTAAAATTAGAAAAAAAATTATGTTTTCTCCTTTAAAATTATAAATATTTTAAAATTTTTTGAAAAACGAAAAACATTTTAATTCCTTCAGTTATATGTAAAAAACGTAGTTACAAAAAATTAAATGAGTACTTCGAACCGTTTTGTCTTAACGCTGATTTAAAATCAGCTAGATTCACCACTTCATAAGGCTACAAGTTCCAATGCAGTGGTTAAACTTTTTTATATATTTTTCCTGTCTCAAAGAGAAGTATATTAACTAATTTTGAATATAACAAACATTGGGAAATAATTAACTTACCGAAAATCGATTTCACCACCTTAAATCGTAAATTCATCACATATAAACTACTATCCTGGGATACAGAAGTAGATTATCATTTATATTTTTTAATACAAAAAAGTAAATAAAGTAAAAAAAGTAAAAGATAATTAACTGACAATAATTCAGAAGGAAAATAAAAAGTTTGACAGCCAATTTCGCTGTATTATCTGGTTGTAGTAGAGCGAGAGTTGACTTGACACTGTTCTAAGCAGCCAAAAATGAGCCCCTGAGGGCAAAGTTGGGCCGGAGATCCCCTTAACTGCTGGCATTAGAGAAGCTGTGTCTGTCTTGGTCCTCCAGGGACCACTCCTCCCTCTCGACTTTAGCAACTCCTTCCATCCCTTATTTGCAGCAAGAACACACTCAGCAAACATATTTTGTAAAAATATCTTCTAGCCGATGGCATTTAATATTTGTTATCTTGTTGTTTTTAGAAAAAAAAACTTCGTATTGTGTTTAATGTTTTTTTAAGAAGATTTTGAAATAACACATATAATTTATTGTAAATCACTTAAGGAGGTTGATCTGGTTTTCGCAATCTGTTTAGCATGGTATTATAAATAAATGTTTCCTTTTTTAAATGTTGACCAATCAATGTGATATTTTTAGGTTAGGTTTGTAATATCTTTCTTCACATTAAAAACATATTTCAAAACCAGAAACCAAAAATATACAGTATTTAATTTTTTCTAAAAAAATACATTTTGTGAAAGGTTTTAACAGGACAATTTAGTTGTTGCTTGAAATATCCTTACTATTAAAAGTTATCCTAATTGCTAGGCACCAGATAAGTGGCATAAACTAAAATTGTAATAATATTAAATAAATTAAATGTTTTGAGGAAGATTTCATTGATAATTCTGAAAAATAGTAGAATTAATTTACTTATCATGATAATTTTAGTTTAGGCTATTGACACAGTTAAAACACAGATTTTCTGAAAATTATTTAGCTATAGCTCTAATAGTTCTTAAAATATCATGTAAATAGTAAAACAACACACATTTTCTAGAAATTGCCACAATAGTCAGAAAAGTACTCTAAAATCGATATGTACCAACTTTAAATGTTAATCCATAACTTGGTCAAAAGATATCGTAAACCTGTAGGAGTTGGAAGAAAATATTCAGAAATAAACGTAGAAAAAAATTTATATTTTAAAAATAGAAAAAGTGTTTACTGGATCAGCCCTCTTAAAGGAGTTAGTATGACCATTAGGTGTATATAATCAATGGTATGATTTTGATTGGGGCCATCAGTATTTTTCAATAAGGATATCTTAATTAAATCAACAAAAATACACCCGTATTACTTTTCCAAAAATTGCTACACATTTAAGCAATTACTAAACTAAATCAACAATATATCACTGTCGGAAGTTTGGATGTCTGTTTGGGTTTGATAATACAACTAATTAGTGGAGCCATTACGTCTGAGTGGTAATTATAAAACGCACGTATCATATTTTATGTATAGGGGCAATGAGAACACGCAGTGCATGTAGTTAATTGGAGTACATTAACTGTCATACTGCATATACAAAGTTAATGACTTAATATTTAATGCTTTATTTTAATGATAATACTGAGTGAATGGCGTTACACTGAATTTATTACTATACTGAAATCCCAAGTTAATGGCATTATATTTAATGCAATATGCATTAAATAACAATAGCAAAACGAAGATACATTTCGTAAAATTCAATAATTAATTGCATGTACTCAGTTTGGGAGAGGGGTTTGAAGTGGGAGGATCCTTCAAGATCCTGCGTAGTGTCTCAGAGGTAGTGTATTTGTAGGGTGAGTGGTATAACCATCAAACAGCTTTAATCAACAAATTAAGTTATGTTCTTATTAAAATTAAAATTTTTCTTATTATTAAAATTCAAAAGATTTTTGAAATCAATATTATTTCTTGTATTTTTAAAAATTAATGTTTAGTCTTTTTTTAATTTTCATTTACTCTGGTGAAATTATTGTTTTTTTATATTTATTTTATGATGTTTTCAATGTGGTGTTAGATTTAAATTATTTATCTGTTTATTTATTTTTAGTTATTGGTAATTTCTCTAATACAGTACAAGTAAACGTCACACAACATAAATGTATTACAATATAAGCACAAAATGCACAAATATATTACAATACAAGTACAAAATGCACAAATATTATGCTGATCGATTTCGGTGAACCACGCTCACCTTTCTCAGACCAGAGGGATTCACAGTGGGATTTTGTGTACTCTCCCAAAACGTATTATGCTAATTAAAAAACCATTTCTTTAATGTTTATTAATTAGTAAGGCATATTGTTAAGTTATTACTCCATATATTATAATGCTGTGATTTTATATAATGCCATAAATGACGACCTTAAGGCTGTGGGAGACGTTCTTAAGCTTAAAAGTTGTCTCAAATCATTATTAATTGAAAAATGTTTTTATTCACTTAATGTTTAAATAACCAGTAATTAGGCTACACTGTAATTGTTATTACTGTTTATTAGTTTTGTATAATGCTTAATATTGACGCAAGCCAATGCATGAATATTGTTTTTATGGCAATAAAGTTATTTTTGATTTAATTTAATTTATAATACAATAAGTACGCTCCGTTCCATATATTATATTTATAGTGATAACCCTGAGCGAGTGGCGTCAAACTGAATGTATTATTATGATGATTACGCTGAATGAATGGAACAAAATCCATCAGCGAATAAAACGAATTTAATGTTATTCCTTTCATAAGCTAACTGAATTGAGAAAGGAGAACAATATACGGGAAGCATTGTTTTTTTGTTTCCTAACTGTGCATATGAATAGAAATGTATCTGCTTTCAAAGCTGATCTCAAATTGATCTACTTGTTAATAAATTTAAAGGATTTTGGTATTGATTAATTCTTTGAATAATATCAAACAGTATTTGCAATCAGTTTTTATAGTAATATAAAGTTGTTAATATACTACAATCTCTGAATATTGATAAAATATAATTAAATATGTCAGCCATTTGACGAACAAGAAATAGAGATAATCATGTTTTGATGTGTGTAAATCTATAAATATTGCCTCAGATTTATGGGTACTTTTACCTCAATTATAGTTGGCTTACAAAGGCCAAATGTTCGAAAATGTTTCAGTTTTAAAAATGTACAAAGCTCCCCCCCAACGATATGTTTTCTTTATTATTCTTTCAGCTTTGATCTAAACAATGCACCTTACTCCTTCGTTTAGCTACTGATAGCTATATCGACCACTCATCTGACGTATGATTGTTGATTGGGGTGACTCTTCACACCCACCTTCATGGCCCTCCCCCCCCCAACGACATGTTTTCTTTATTATTCTTTCAACTTTGATCTAAACAATGCACCTTACTCTTTCGTTTAGCTACTGATAGCTATATCGACCACTCATCTGACGAATGATTGTTGATTGAGGTGACTCTTCACACCCACCTTCATGGCACTCCCACCCATCTACCTACATACCTCAATGACTCTAATATTCTTATCACGACCCACCTTAACTAATCGGTGTTAAACTGTCGACTTTTCTAAAAAAAATCTATGTTTGACAAGGTAAATTACATCTTTATGTTTGACAATTTATAAGAAACATGAAGCATAAGTTTATTCAAATTAAGAATGTACAAATGAAAACCAAAATATATGAATATAAATAAAGAGTTAATAATAAATATTTGAAGGTCAAACCATGTAAGAAGTATATGTTTCAAATATATCATTAAATCAAAATTTAATTAAATTATTTTAATTTTTAAACTCATATTTAAATAGTTTTAATGATTTAGGCCATAACCAGTGAACATGGCTTCTACAAGTAACAGTCAACAGCTATTGATGCAGTACAAATATCAGGGAGTAATTATGACCAATTAATGATGAGTGGGTTTTATGAGTGACGAGTTAATGATAGCTATCTGTCAGGGTATTTATTTTCATACAAATTGCATTGTTTATTAATCTGCTTCTGTTACTACAAAAACATTTTAATGATATTCATCTTCAATAAACCTATATATTTTTTTAATTTTCCCATTTTCATTTATACACTTTTAAAAGTTATTTCTGTACGGTTTTAAATTTTAATTAATTAAAACAAAAATAATAATAAGTACTGAGACACTGTTAAGACAGATTTTTTTAATTCTATCATTAAAAGGTAAACGTAGACCTTTAAAATAGTATAAATGTAAATATGGGGTGGAAAATGTAAAATAATTGTCTCAATTGAGTTCATTAATTTAAGTTACTTCTGAAGTAATGAGTTACTTTAAGCTCATTTTAAGTAATACATTATTCTGAAGTTAAATTTATAGCATGTCTTTAGAAATATTTAGAAACAGCTGTTCAAAATTGAACATTTTTGGATAATTGTTATTATGACATTTACCGGTACTTAACAAAGCTGATGTAATGTAATTATTTATTTAAATATTGCAGTATGAATCAATTTTATACATTATCACACGTAGCAAAATGAAAATGGATTACACGCTTATTTAACAATTGCAATAATCAACAACCTTATAAAGACAAAATCAAAAGATGCCTTTTTAACTGACAACATTCATTAAATTAGTTACATTTAGTTGGAGTCAACTGTAAATAATAACTGTAAAATTAGCTAGAAAATATTGATTAAAAGGAGAAAACATGGAGTTTAGGTAACGTATACAAATAATTAAAATTTTATTTAACTGTATTAAACAGCAATAATCAATCTATATTATTCTAGAACTAGAGGAATCTGAAACCTTTATCTATAAAGAAATTAGCAACCGTACTGTAAATAGTACTTAATGGCTACAAAAGTGAAAACTTTAAAATTGCGTAAAGATTCATACGTGTATTTATAATTTTATAATGTGTATATGTATAACATTGAATATAGGTACAATTTATCATAACGATGAGTAGAGCAATAACTTAACCATATGCCATAAAAAACTTATGATATATTTTCCTAATAAACTTAACCATATATTATAAAAAATCAATTCAAGATTTGGACAATATATATGTATTAATAGGCATAAAAATAATATAAAACTAAAACCACATTGAAAACAAAACATACTATAAATATAAAAAGCGTTATATAAGAGAAAATAAAATTTATAAAATGGACTAAAAAATAATTAAACAAAAACAAACAGGAAGTAAAATATTGATATCAAAAAGGCTTTTAAAAAGGAACTATCAACATTATTAATGAATCAATTGTAATAAGTACTTACTTTAATTTGTTTATGACAAGATGATTTATGCCTATACCACTAACCCTACAACTACCTCTGAGACACTAGGAAGTATCTTCAAGGACCCTCCCTCTCATGAATCTCAACTTTACTTCCATACCACTCACCCTACAAACACTAACTACCTCTGAGACACTACAGAGTATCTTCAGGGACCCTCCCACTCATGAATCTCAACTTTACTTCTATACCACTAACCCTTCAAACACAACCACCTCTGAGACACTACAGAGTATCTTCAAGGACCCTCCCACTCATGAATCTCAACTTTACTTCCCACCCAAACTGAATACATAGAATGTTTGAACTTCACGAACTTTACCTATATTATGTTAAACTTTGGAGAGATAAGTGTACACATCTTTATTATATATTTTAGATTCAAATTGAGATTAATTTCATGTTAAAAAAATATAGACGTTTAATTAAATCTGGTATATGACTTGAAACTACAGATCTTCAGTTAAAAGTAACCGAATATGTAAACATTTAATATGAAAAAATATTGATAAATTCTTATTGTGGGACTTATTTCTTGACGTTGTCCCAGATTGTAATGCATTTAAGATAACCTCAAGGTAAATAATAATATTTTTCAATATTTGTTTGGCAGTTTTTTCAATTTTCATTTCAAGAAAACTCCCTTAAACCCTCAGATCGAACGGACAGTAAGACACCCCTGGGGTTTAGCACCCCGCAGTGACCTGAGTAAAGCCTGCACTTACATTTAATATCCTCCCCCCCCTGGGTTAATTCCAAGTTATGTTCAGTCAATATTGTAAACACATTCTACCACAAGAAAAGTATTCTGAAATATAACGTAACACTCCTCCATAGCATATTTTGCTTTCTCGAAAATTTACATTGTAATTTTTTTATTGAACTTAAGTTGTTATGTAGACATATATTATTATTATTATATTATATATATTATATTGTGAATATGATACAAAACTGACATGTGCTCTGATGCAAGGCCACACTGTCCGATTTCAAGTGAAATATCACCTCAAGATAATAGCTTCACATATTTGTATTCCGTAGTATGCTCTACAAAAAGTAGTAACAGTTAAAATTAATTCTATAAATACAGTGTTTTCAAAGGTATAGCGACGGCTTCCTTTATTTTAACTTTAACAAATTAATGGTACACAAAAAATTTAATTTTTGAAACAATATAAATCTTTCATTAAATCAGGGGGG
The DNA here is from genome assembly GCA_035578905.1 of Stictocephala bisonia. Lineage (NCBI taxonomy): Eukaryota > Metazoa > Arthropoda > Insecta > Hemiptera > Membracidae > Stictocephala > Stictocephala bisonia. The sequence goes on along the minus strand of JAQJVL010000115.1, from coordinate 2,020,784 downwards.
AAGCACAAGTAGTTGAAGAAAATATTAAATTCTTAAAAATCTTAAAATAAAACCTTAGAATGAGTTGTTAAATTGAATATATTTTTTTAGGAAACACAATTATTTTTAGATATAAAACGCATTTATAAATCATTTATATCACAAAGATTTATAAAAGCAACTTTTATACATTATTGACGGTACAACCTGTTTAGCCTTAATTTAATAGAAAGAACTATGAAAAATACTTTCTTAGGAATACGTCAAACACAAATCAATTATCAATTTACAATAAGTAGGTATATACAAAATTATCCAGAGTTAAATGAAAGGTAAAATAATAATGCGTTATATTTGAATAATATAAAAAATAAGACGTTCCCTTGAAAAAATAGATGTCCCCTGTACAATCTATCACGTCATACAACGTAGACTATTAGTGATAGATTGTACAACATCCTGCCGGAAGGACATTGCGTACTTCCACGAGGCCTAGATTTAATGTTGAATATGAGTACTTTCTGTACATAGCCATGTAGTAAAATGTAACTAGTACATGTGGGTGTAGTATTGACCCACACACGTACGGTAGTAGCGACCCACCATCCCACCCAGCCCACCCACACACGTACGGTGGTATTGAGCCACCCGCTCTCCTATACACGTAGAAGGTAATGACCCACCCGCCCACCCACACATGTACGGTGGTTTTGACCCACCCTCCATCCCATACACATAGGAGGTATTGACCCACTCACCCACCCAGACACGTACGGTGGTATTGTCGATCTTTTTAGATATACAATATTCACATATAAAATGGTGCCAGTTTAAATGTAAAAATTGGTGCCCTAGCTTGATACAAAATTGCTTACATTAATGGGACCATGAAACGAAATGTAAAGTGGCTTTATTAGGTGAAGTCAGGACAATAGTTCCTCTATTTTACTTAACCTTAGGCTGTTGTAGATTAAAGTAATAACTAGTAAAACATTGATATGCCTAAAAATATATTTTTTAAAGCAACTGTTAATAGTTTATCATATAAGGGGGGGGGGGTGATCCCCGAGGAGTCGATAAATCATCTTAATAAGAGAATAGGTCGATTTGTATATCATATTAAAGGTCCATATTAGAGAACACATTACCACATATACGACTCTAAAAGATCAATTTCATAAAACATATGTAATAGGTTAAGCTAATTAAATAAGTTATCCTTATCGTTATCGTACGATGTTAACAATGGATGTAAAAGTTACTACCAATTTGCAAAACTGGTCTTTACGTGATAAAGGGTTCTCGGTATTTAAATACAGGCTGTTTCTTTTAAAACGCAACCCTAATTACAAGTAGAGAAAATAAAGGTTAATGATAGTTACAAGTTCATAGGTTGGTAGCCCTGGTCCTTCTTCTTCCTCGGCTATGCATTGTGGTATTGTTGTTCACTTTATTTAGGTTTCGTGTAATGTCATTAAATTGAGATTAGAAACATGGTTTTGAGCAAATTACTTAAACACCAAACCTAAACAAAATGTTTTAAATCATGTAAATAGTAGTAATAAATGTTAATAATAATGAAATGTATTATAGATATATGTTTTGTTTGTTCTTTGTATTTTAAATCATGGGTTGCATTTTAAAAGAAACGTCCTTTATTTCTATCCATAGAAATAAATAAATCCCTAAGCATTTTTAACTTAGCTTAATTTGATACATTTCAACTTCTGGCGTTTTATCTATTGGATAAATAGTTTAGAGTCTGATTTGTGGCACTGTGTTTTTTAATTAAGAATTTGATTTTATTTACAAATCGAGATACTCTCTCATTAAAATATTTTCTGACTTAACGTAGATCATCCTTCTGACGTGATAAGCAATGGACAGTTGTTTAAAAAAATTAGATTTTAAAGTAAAATATCAAAGTTTTGAATGCTACTCATTTAATTTACAAAGTAAGCAATTTTCTATCAGCTCAAAATTTTTAATTTATACTGCCACCATTTCATATGGGTACACATTTTTTAGGTCGGCGATTAGGCATTGTGTTCTCCTAATAAACATCTTCAATTTCATGTGTAACTCGACCTATGCTCTGGTCCCCTTACTCCTTGTTGGCATTCCCCTGATGTAATGAAACATGTTTAATCATTTTATAAAGTACAATTTTTTATGTAGCATTGACGGGTCAAGTTTAAATACTCGATCTTCAAACGTTCAAAAAGTACAATACCGTAACCAGGCTTTTTGGAAGCTATACTATATCACGTAAAATGGAAAGACAGATTGTGCCCGAATCTCAACTACCATCAATAATGTTCAATTAAAAAATAAATGTAACAATAAAACTTTCATTGAGTACCTATTATAAATTAGTGAAAATGCAATCAGTCATGATGAGATAGGCTGATTATGACTGTACAGTGATTACTGCAGTTTTTACTCAACAAAACTGGTAAAGTAATTACATGAAATTCTAAATTCACCTACAGTATTGAAATAAATGTGGTTTGGCAGAGTAGAATGTCTATAAATATTCACGTAATTGGGACAAAGCACGTGGAATTCGTTTATAGCCACGTTTTCAAACACAATTTGGCCGAATTTACGATCAAAGGCCAATTTATAGGACGTCCCTTTGACATGTGAAAGCGCAGGGCGTAGGTTTTGTCACTGTTATAAATCATTTATCATTGTTTTTAATTTTTAGTAAACGTAATACAGGCGCCTTGCATGTATGAATATTCGTGTATGAATATACGAAAAACAACTACAGTATGTAGACCATTATCTGAAATGTATATGTGGAACCTACAATATGAAAATGTTTAATGTAATATCCTAAATTAAATAATTGATGTGTTCTAATAATTAAGGCATGATTCTGAACAATATCATTCCAATTCAATACATTGGATAGTTAACCACTAAGATAGCTAGTCAAAATGTTCAACAAAGCTCTATGTTTTTAAGAAAGGGTTCCATTAGTTTTGATAAGATTTACGTGGGTTGAAACATGTTTACAATATTGACTGAACATAACTTGGAATTAACTCCAGGGGGGGAGGATATTAAATGTAAGTGCAGGCTTTACTCAGGTCACTGCGGGGTGCTGAAGTCCGGGACGTTAACCCAAGGGTGTCTTACGGTCCGTTCGATCTTACTGAGGATGGTCCAATTTCTCTATAAATGTTCTTCTTTTCCCAATAAAAATTCCAAACTGCAAAAATGAATAGGTTTCGACGAAATATAGCATAAACTTACCAAATAATCTGATGTGTTTAACACCAATTTGCAAATGTGCAAACCAATAATCTGAGCAATTAACAGTGCTCCAGTGCTGAAGGCATTTAAAACTCGTCTGAAATAATCACTGGTTAAGCATTTTACAGCACAGAGGAGTTTATGGCACAGGACTGGGAGATCACAGAAACATATGACTGACGTAGGGCGAGAGTTGGAAAAATTCGAATGAATGAGAGAGTGAATGTAAGAAATGTATGTTTGAAAGGGTCTTTGTTTTTAAGTGTGAAAGCAAAATTTTAACACTAACATTAAGCTTGACGTTTACCAATACAATTATACTAAAATTGTCACGGAAATAAATATACTATTATTATTATTATGTGCAAATCTGAAATGGTGCTCTACACAAAGAAACCTGTCAGAACTTTAAGGCAAATACTTTTATATTTTATTTTCCCTGTCGAAACCTTGATCAAGGTATAATCAGAATAGCTTTGTTGATTTACTCCATCAAGTATTTTATCGCCTTTCATATCAATTGCATTAACTAATGTTGATCATAAGGACTTTTTTAATGTTATTAGTTTTCAGACTGCCCTCATTTAATTGATATCTGATACAATTGTAAGAGTAATAAATTCTTACTTCCTTTAAGGAGAGAGTCCTGCCGACATAAGTACTTCACAATTTTAGATTGAATTACATATTAGTCTCAATAAAACCAGTAAATGGCCAAAAACAGATCCCTGTGTCACTCCTTACCTTTATTAGAAGAAACATATGTAATTTGCTTACTTTTATTTCTGTTATTGAGTTAGATTACATTTTTGTGTGGTGGTTCTATCATCACGCGACGTTGAATTATTTTGAAAAGAATGGCAAGATTCAGGTTGTCACTTTTGAAAAGTCTATTAAATTGTTTGATTATTTTGATCAATGCCTTGGACTGATTTGAACCAATCATGAGATGGTATCCACGGTTGAATTTCCTATCCGAAAACCAAATTAGTTACCTGCAAGAGTTTTTGTACTTTTTTAGAAAAATTATCCAGTATAACTTTATATTTGCCGTTTTTTTTTTTTTTTTTAGTTTCGAAACTGGCTAAAAGTAGTTTCAACTATATGTTAGAGGTCATTCACACTCATAATACAACATTATTTTTTGGTATCCCACAAATCGAAGAGTAAAGCCAATGTTGGTATCGTTATCGCATTTTTACTATAAACTAATCTTAATTGACGTTTGAAGATGGAAAATTAGCGTTTAATTAATTAACTGTATTTGATTTATACACCTTCTCCAGAATTTTCTAGCCTTTTTGTGTAACAACGACAAAATATTCAAATTATTTTTCATTGCAAATTGAAAGATTCCTAGTACAATTGTGACCTCCTCTTAAAAGTAACAAGATTGCAATAGGACTATTTTTCATTAATACTTTAATTTTAGTTTTTTATTTTTTTTATTAATGATAATATTTAGTTCTTCAGTCCCTTAAAAATATATCATGAACCTTAAATCTTCTACTTCGAAATAGGATATTTTATGTTGTAAAACTAAACAAGAAAAAAACAGTGTACTAGAGGGTAACTTTGCAATAAATTTTCAATTTAGCAGATATTTTCAGCGTTAAGAGAAAAACACATTAGATATAGATATATATTGTCTCTGTTTTCCGAGATTGCTCGGCGTAAGTGTAACAATAAAACAACACTTTGGCCCACTGCTTTAAGTGCCGATGTCTAAGTGGGCCGGCACTTAGTGGACGGGATGCGGACGAGCACTTAAGGGGGACGGTTTCAGGTAATCCTAGCTCTGATGATGGTATAAGGGCAAAGACATAGCTTAAAAACATAAAATTAAGTTTTATTATGTAATATATAAATATATAACACGCAAGCAAACCATACTTAAACAGAGATAAGTTGATGGACGTCTACACCATTGATACATCGCAATATTTAGTATATTTAGAAGAAAACAATATACGTACAACCAACACAACATTTTATAGCATTTTTACGCTTCAAAATTACCAAAACTACAAACTACCCCAGCTACATATTTTTTGTAAATTTCTGTCTCACAAACAACTTTTGTTTACCATTCGATACAATAATAATAATTTATCTTCTAAAAAAAAATATATATATATATATATATAATTCATACAACATTACAAACCATTTAAACATACATAACACCATAGAAAACAAAATATTACTCAACCTATTTAACACACACACAATAAAGCCAATTAGATATAAAGGTGTATTGAAGCACTGGTCCATTGAGAAAATAAACGAGTAACTCTGCAAGGCAATGCTTGATTGGAGGTAGTTCTATACAAAATTTAAAAAATATGTTTTGTTGGCTTAATTATTCAATTACCTGTATTACATATATAGATTCCAAACTTCAATAAACTACAAAATATAAATAATAAACTACAATATTACATAAATAGTTTCTAAATTGAGTCTATAACATACAAAATATTATTCTGTACTTAAAAAGGAAAAACACATATACGTACTTACATGTAAGTATAATTTACTAACCAACCTCAGGTTCATATTTTACGTAAACATAATTTAAAAAATAACTTTTTTTGTATATGTTGTAATTGGTGATGACTCGGTTGTTATGTTATTTTTGAAAACTACTTAAAAACTTCCTTAATATATATATGTTGTATGACTTAATAACCACCTTCCTTTGTAGATTGTACAAACATTTATGATCTACAAAACACCCTTAGTATTACGTTTTTAGACATGCTATTTTATGTTTTTTTCACTCGATGATGTTGTATTTTCAAAGTAAGCTACAAATATGTAACTAAAATTAACTATTTTTTTCTTGCACGAACTCATTTCGAAACTAATGAAGCTCTTCGCAAAGGTTGCAATTTTTCGTAAGTTCATAGCACTTTAACTCAGCACAACGTAAAGAGATTAAAATGAAGCTCTTCGCAAAGGTTGCAACTTTTCGTAAGTTCATAGCACTCTAACTCAGCACAACGTAAAGAGATTAAAATGAAGCTCTTCGCAAAGGTCACAATTTTTCGTAAGTTCATAGCACTCTAATACAGCACAACGTAAAGAGATTAAAATGAAGCTCTTCGCAATGGTTGCAATTTTTGGTAAGTTCATAGCACTCTAATACAGCACAACGTAAAGAGATTAAAATGAAGCTCTTCGCAAAGGTTGCAATTTTTGGTAAGTTCATAGCACTCTAATACAGCACAACGTAAAGAGATTAAAATGAAGCTCTTCGCAAAGGTTGCAATTTTTGGTAAGTTCATAGCACTCTAATACAGCACAACGTAAAGAGATTAAAATGAAGCTCTTCGCAAAGGTTGCAATTTTTCATATGTTCATAGCATTTTAACTCGGTGCAATGTAAAGAGATTAATTTTACCTCTTTGTACGAAATTTGTAGGCTCCAAAAATAAGTAAAATATAAAAGCTATACTTTCTATCAAATATCCATGTTGTATAGATTTACTGTTGACAACGATTCAGGCAGTAAGCAAACTGTGTTTAGCGGTTATATAAATTTTATTCCATTATTTTAGCTGTTTATTTTTTTCAAAACATACATGTTTTGATATTATTGAGGACATTTGCGAACGCACGTAAAAATAAAAATACCATTCAGAAAGTTTTGAGAACTGGAATCTATTTTCAATATTATAAATAAATGTATGAAGAAGTTCTTCAACTGTAAATCATTTGCTTCCTTAAATTAACAGAAATAATTTACGTTTTCTTAGTGAAAAAAAGTTACCAAAAGAAAAATTATTCTTAATGGAGGTTATTCTTAATGAGTAGTTTGTTACGTATAATTTGCATGAAAGACTTAGACATCGAAAGGAAACTCTTCTCGGTATCCCACTAGAAAAGAATTAAAACATAATATAAAATAAAGGATTTACGTCGTCAATTTATTTAAAATTATATGAATTGAGTTTATATGTTGAGAGCAAATGAAAACAAAAACTAATTGTTTTTAAACAGAAAATAAGGTTAATATGAAGTTTATTATAAAAGAAACTAGGAATGAACTGTCAAGATGCCATATTTGAAGTGTGCTTGTGTACAGAATGTAAACCTGTGAAACAAGGAATACTAATGGGAAGGAAATTAAGTATTTGGAATATTGTGAATCTGGGGATGAAATTGGATAGTACATGTGTATGAAGTATTTAGGTAAAAAATAAACAATCAAAAAGTGGGAGTGGAGTTATTTCTTTCTTAATATCTTAAAAAGGAATGTTAAAAATCACAAAAACTATAAATGTAAATTCAAAACTTGTTCAGCGTCGAGTTTACAAAACTGTAAAATAACATAATTTCAAGTGTGTTAGTTATTGGAGCAGTATATAAGCATTTTGACTCTCAAATATTTGAAAGTTCAAGAAGATATCTGACCAAAATATTTTGATTTTCCACTGTAGATGTTTTCTACAAATAAACAGATATAGGTTAATGTTTACATCTTTTTATTAGGTTAGGTTGGTCATTATTTTAATATAAATTAAATAAGATAATATATATGACGGCTCTTATTGATAATCTAATGTACATTTAGTTAATAATTGTGATTTATCCCTTATATGGAGTATTATTCATGATTGATAAAAATGCAATAACATAATCCTTTTTAAGAGGCTGACAATTACATTACAAAAAATTATATTTTGTATCATAAATTTATTCATTAAGAATTCATACAGTTTATAACAGTCAAAATAACCTGCCTAAATCTTGGCTACAGTTTAAGCATGATGAACGTAAGAAAAGGATAGGGAGTCGATTTGCTTTACTATTCCTGCAGCCAACCGAGTTTGGGAACATCAAAACACCCTTAAACAAACAATACAGACCTGCCAACTGTTTGGCATCGAGCCAGCTCCCTCCCCATTTCCTTGCACACATTGCTGGAATAGAATCAACCCTTTCGGGGAAACAGTTTGCAGATATCATATGAGTTTATGTTTAAAAGATTTATTTTAACGAACAGAATGGAAAAATTGTATTTTTTACATTGTTGTCGAGATTATCTGAACTGCGAATATATCTTAGTTATTTTGTATACTTATTAACGTTAATGAAAATACATCAGACGAGATAATTATTACATGGAAAATTATTTATTTTAATTTCTTTGATTCTGTGTTATTTTGATAATTTGCCACATTAAAAATAATTTGTATGATGGCATTTCTTAATCTGCAGAACAAAGCATGTTTCAACATGTAAATTAGATTTTTAATGTGTACTGCCGGCAACAGTGAAGTCGGCAAAATGTTGAGCAGATTGTAGGGAATAGCTTCTAAGCTTTTATTTATTTATTTTCTTATTATTTTTTTAGATTTGGAAGGCCAGGCTTCAAATCTGGTAACGGCCCCTAAGCCGAAATTGTGCTCCCTCCTTTACAAGACTTCAAACCTCTTCCATTCCAAGATCCTTAGAGAACCTTGAGATTGTCTTTCCTGAGCTACACCTTGGCCACGTTCTAAAACGCCACCCAAGGTGAAAACGATTCTAAGCTTAGTTCTCTTAATAGCAACACGGCTTCCTCTCAATGGTTGCCATCAACGTAGGCACTACTAAAGAAGTTTGGAGTGTCCATATTGGATGGTAGTCAAGGATCAGATGTAGTGTAGGGAAGAGAACTGAGTCTCAGTCTTATCAATTAGCTGAAAATCAGACCAACACTGCGTGGGTCGGATTCCACGTACAGCTTTAAGTCCCTTAGTTGCCCTGTTCCTCGGTTAATAAATAGCTCTATCCGAGGAACAGTGATATTAGTTAGTAACAATGACTACACTCATTCAAATACAACAGTGATCTTAGTTAGTAATCAATGACTACACTCATTCAAATACACTCATTGTATTCGACAATATGTTGTCGATTGGCATCTTACTAATGAATAATAATTTTGCCTGAAATGGAGATTTAGAATAAATTTTCGTAAAAATATTCTAAATGACTTAAAAAATACATCTTATTACAACTGATACGTTGTAAAGATACTCTTATTACCAAAAAGTTTGACGTTCTGGGAAAAAAAGTGGCTAAACTTAAACTGACAATTTTTAAGAGATCTTTACATACACCACAGATTGTTTTTTTTATGAACGCAGTGAATACTTTATAAATATTGTAATTTTTTATAAATTAATAGTAATAATAACTACGTTCATCCCTAAACATTTTGGAGGAGTCTGGCAAGGTAGAAAAATAATTACTCGACACATATTCAGCGCACTATTGGATACGACCTCTGTCTATTTTTTATCTGTTATCTTGTTATTGTCAGGTACATTAACGCGTATTATTAACAGGTACTTATTGTAAATAAGCAGCTTTCATGGTTGAGTTGAAATCCCGAAACAAAAAGAAGAACTTATCAATTTGATTCAACAACCATGAAAAACTGAAGAAATATTTAAATGCATTTTTATTTACATGAAAAAAATTCGTTTGGTAAAAGTACTTAACTAAACATCTCAACATTAATCCACATTTTGGTCGATTTGGAAATATAAAATGCACGCCAGCCTCCATTACTTTGATGAGCATATCTTGTATAATGTCTGGTAATTATCTGTTGTGTTTTGCTTGATACTTAAAATCTCATTTAAGGTCATCAAAACTTAGAAAACTTAATCATGGTCAGTTTAACTAGGATTACTTAACATGGTGTAAACATTTTATGGCGGTAAGTTTGTCTAAGTTTTACTTTTGTTACTTTACGTTTTACTAACCTAACCTAACCGTAGATTAAGTTTTTACGTTATTTATATTGATTAAGTATTTAATGTGCCATGCATCGCACATTATTTTATTACTTGTGACTACAATTGTCCATTCTAGAAATCAATGTCACCAGAAACGAGTTCAGAATCCAGAGCTCCCAACATTGAGAAAACAAATCATACATTTTAGAAGATATATTGCACAAACCAATACTACAGTTTAAAGTATTGTACAACATTTATTATTTGATTAGTCGCAAAATATTACAAAAAAAAAAAAAAAAAAAAAAAAATCTTAATCCACTGGCAAAAAAAAACCAGATGGAGGATCAACAACATATTTCTATATCTCATTAGGATCTGTCCGCGTGATCTTGAATTTGCAGAAAATAAACAGCCTAAAGATCACAAGCCACTTAAATTTACCACCGTGTGTACAATACATATGATAATATTCTTAGGCAGTTTAAATTTGGCGGTGACAGGCCGTGACTTTGAGATATCGGCAGTACATCAGACCCACGCCATTCCCGCCTACACGCTGCGCAAGCGCACTTCGCGCCCACATTCTCAGCGCATGCGCACTAAGCGCCTACGCGCATGAACAGAACGCAGTCTAGTTCGTTATATCTCTAGTCCTGTGGATCACTGATTTGAATCTATTGCTTCACAGACGCCACTTATACTCCTTACTGAAAACTGAAGTCATAATTTGTAAAACTAAAAAAAATTTTTTGTTATCATTAATATTGTTACATTTTCGACATGTAATTTACTGTATCATACAAGAAAATAGACGTCTAAAGCTCTGTGTGGAAATTGACTGTTAATATTTTTAGGTTAATGGAAGAATCACACAATAGAGCTACCGATTGGTTTCAACCAACTAAAAAGTTTCACTGCATCATAGACAAAATAAAAAAATTGAGTTTCAACCAATTCAGAGATAATCAGACCGTCAAAATCATACACTCTCAAATAAACAACAGATTGAATTTTCAACTCTATATGGAGCGTATTTGTATATAAAAAAAATAAATAGAAAAATATATATATAATAATTAAAACAAACTGTAAATTACGTAATTTGAGGAATTTAGGTGGCAATTATTTTGGAGTAGTATTTTTATATCTTTCAATCACATATCACTTATGGATTATTATCATAGAAACAGTAAGTATATCATGTATAGTATTTTAATTCCATATTTTACAAAATAAAGTTACTAGGATCATAAGTTGAAAATTTTTAACACTCTTCAAACAAAATTTACATTTTTACAGATTACAAACTATACATATTGAGTTTCACTACACGCTCAATCAAACATAGACAAGACATTCATAGCAATAAAACTTCATACTACGTCAGAATTTATGCTCCAAAACGAAGACAATTAAGACCTCGAAATTAACACTGTTACTATTTTTAATAGCTCCCACAGTCAACTCAAACAATGCCCTTCAAAATACTCAAAAAGAATATACAGTATATATATATATATATATATATATATATATATATATATATATATATATATGGCTAGTAAGCAATCCCCTCAATTTAAGTGAATAGTTTTTATTTATAAAATTAACCTAGCCTACAATTTACTGTATAACTGTCCTTTCCATTAACTGTAATAATTGTGTCTTGAGTTTAGCAGTTTAAATACATTTTTTGTAATTTGAAAAAACCCTTTGTTTAGAATACAAGGCAATAAAGAATTTCAGTTATAACAATTAATAGGCCTACTATATTAGGAATTTTAACAACAAGGTTTTTGTTAAACAAAGAAATAGCATTTTAGATTGTAATATATATTTACAATCCCACCATATTTTACTTAAATTTATTCATGTAGACTAGGATTATAAATTTTAAGTACTGAAAAACTCAGGCCCCAAAACCAATATCCTCTTTAATCCTCAATTAATTAGCAAACCTAAAATAAATACGATGGCCTATCCTACTGCATCGTAAAATAGATGGGCCGTCTATCCAGCTAATGTCAGCCATATTTCTTTCCGAACAAATCAATTCGTTTTATTTCGCAACAGCTGTGTTTTTATCACCTAAATCAAGAACATTAACAGCTAGCTGTCAGTAGATGTTTTCATTACTGCCTACCACACAGTTGATTAGTGCTCAGAAGGGCAGCCACTGATAACAGCCGTTTGATAACGGTGCCAGCTGATTTATAAACGCTGACCACACCGAGAAACAACGTTTCAGTTTTTCCCACATCACTGAAGCTGCTCCCGTTTGCTTATCATTCCGGTCTTGGTTCCAATATTGGTCTGAATTTTTTCTACTTTTACAAAGTTAGAAATTCAACAGACTTTACGTAATTATGAAATGGTCGCTGTCAATAGTAGTCAACATCAGATCTTCAGTTCAAGGCATGAACCTGATTTTTATGTTTGAACATGGATCACGTGATCAATCCACAATCGCATTTACCAATTCGCAATAGAGTGAAAATTTTGCAATTAGTTATCGTTATATTAATTTGAAATCGCATTTATAAGTTCCCAAACGTATGATCAATTAGCGATCGGACAATCAATTCACAACCGTATGACCAATTTACAATAGCGTTTACCACTCCGAAATAGCATGATAAATTCATCATCATATGGGTTATTCGCAATTGCATAATGAATTTACAATCACTTTAATAATTTACAATCACTTGACCAATTCATAATCACATAATCAATCCATAATCACGTACCCGCTCTCAACCCGCCGTGCATACGTACCCACTGTCTACTCGTCGTGTATATGTACTCGATCTCAACTCATCGTGTATATGTACCTACTCTCAACTCACCGTGTATATGTACTCGATCTCAACTCGCCATGTATATGTACCTACTCTCAACTCACCGTGTATATGTACTCGATCTCAACTCGTCGTGTATATGTACCTACTCTCAACCCGCCGTGTATATGTACCCGCTGTCTACTCGTCGTGTATATGTACTCGATCTCAACTCGTCGTGTATATGTACCTACTCTCAACCCGCCGTGTATATGTACCCGCTGTCTACTCGTCGTGTATATGTACTCGATCTCAACCCGCCGTGCATACGTACCCGCTGTCTACTCGTCGTGTATATGTACTCGATCTCAACTCGTCGTGTATATGTACCTACTCTCAACCCGCCGTGCATACGTACCCGCTGTCTACTCGTCGTGTATATGTACTCGATCTCAACTCGTCATGTATATGTACCTACTCTCAACCCGCCGTGCATACGTACCCGCTGTCTACTCGTCGTGTATATGTACTCGATCTCAACTCGTCGTGTATATGTACCTACTCTCAACTCGCCGTGTATATGTACCCGCTCTCAACCCGCCGTGTATATGTACCCGCTCTCAACTCGCCGTGTATATGTACCCACTCTCAACTCGCCATGTATACGTACCCGCTCTCAACCCGCCGTGTATATGTACCCGCTCTCAACTCGCCATGTATATGTACCCGCTCTCAACTCGCCGTGTATATGTACCTACTCTCAACTCGCCGTGTATATGTACCCACTCTCAACTCGCCGTGTATATGTACCCGCTCTCGACTCGCCGTGTATATGTACCCGCTCTCAACTCGCCGTGTATATGTACCTACTCTCAACTCGCCGTGTATATGTACCCGCTCTCAACCCGCCGTGTATACGTACCCGCTCTCAACTCGCTGTATATATGTACCCGCTCTCAACCCGCCGTGCATACGTACCCGCTCTCAACCCGTAGTGTAGGCCTATATGTACCCGATCTCAACTCGTTTACAATCGCTTATTTAATTTACCATCGTGTTACCAGTTCATAATCTCATTTACCAATTCACAATCACATAGTTAATTAGCAATTGCATTATCAATTCACTATCGTATGTTCCAGTTTACAATGGCATGATCAATTCTTAATCGTATGACAAATTCATGTCCGAAAGTAATTTATGCACATGCCTTAAACTTAACGTTAATTTTCGAATGTTACGTTCTTGAATAAGCAAGACAAATCTTTCAGCCACTTATAACTTAAACGATTATGACTGAATGAGTACAATTGAGTTTGAATTTAAACGATCTAATCATATTACCTATGAAATGAAATTCCAGTAAAATATTAACGATTCGGCTGCAACATGATTAGGGCTGTGAAATTCTGATAATGTAAGGTCGGAGTATTTAGACAGGGGAGGACTGTTTTGGAATTGAATAATCTCTCAATCAGAGTGGAGGGCCTCGAAACATTTATTGAAACAGCTGAAAATTACCTCCTAATATAATATTTTTCTAAATACTTTAAAAAATTCTTTAAAACCATAAATAAAATTTAAGGTATTTCCCTCTTAAATTAAGGTCTAATAAAACAATGTTGATATATTTGTTATAATATATCACACGTTTTATTTCAATACATCAACATACAAACTTGCCCAATAAGAACACAATTTTTATTCTTAAAATAATAATTTACCTAAATAAACATGTTAAATGCAAATTGTATTCGGCTTCTTTAACTATTTTTGTGTTTTGAATGCTATAGCATGGTGTAAGTTTTCATTCAAGTGGTCTAGTTAATAATTTTATATAAATAAAGAGCTGAAAAAATTTTTAAAAAACATAATTGTTCTGGAAGATCCAACTCAAACAGGATATCCGAAACTGTTCCAAATAGGTTAAGGACAGCAAAGCGAAGTTCTAAACTGAACATATTATCATTTTACTAAAAATACAAAGTGTTTAAAATAATTTAAACACTTTGTATTTTTATTAGTGTTATTATTTAAACACTAGACTTTCAGTGCTTAGGGATCAAATTATATCCGTTTCAAATACAATAACTGTTAAAAAAAACAACTGTTTGACAGGTAATAACTCGATATCGCATGCTTAATAAAATCATATCAGAGTAATAATAATTTTAAAAAAAATAAAACACTGCATAATTATAGATTAAGATTGACTTTATCTGATAGCGGGACTTCTTACTAACAATTAAAAAAACATAAAAACTAATAACAAAAAATATTAGAAAAGTTAATATATTTAACTAACGTACTATAGTTTACTGAGACTACAAGGACTGTGCTACACCGAATAGGAAAACATTTCCGGGAGTGGAACTTTTCTAGAGCAACTTTAAAGTTTCTCCGATTTTGGTAGCTGTATATTTTATTTACTTGAATTTGTGATATGACAAAATGTAATTGCTACTAGAAAAATATATTCATATAAATATAATATTACCAAAAATGTCATTTTAAAAAGCAGCGTTACATTTTTTTACTTGCTCGTATCTTGATTTTTTCGTTTTCAAAATGCAAATGCTCGATCAGGTGAATCACACATTTATTGGTTTACTTAAATTGGCGGACAGTGATGATCGACTTAAATACTTGCGGTTTTTACATTTGTAAAATGTGCCTTACTCACGTAGCTGGGCACGCATTGAAGCGGGCTGGACATGTAAAGAGATTACATTTTAAGCCGGTTACATTCTCTAAGAAGCTTTTCCACGCCATTCGTCCCTGAATTACCGCAGTTTCCTGATAACAACGGAGATGGGAACTTTCGTAAAGTAGTGCTTACAGGAATAATGGTTTCCCATGCTTACACTAGTGAGAAGTTACTTTACGTTGACTCGTGGCTGTGTGAATTGACTTACAACTAAAGCAACTAAGCTACTCTAAAACTATATTTACTCTGAATAGTAATGAATACAAATAATAAATCTCTTGTATATTCTATTTACGTAAATTATTTAATTTTAGGATCAAAATACTGTATAATATTTTGTATAACGCAAACCCTGATTGCACTGTACACAAATAAATTAACCAACCAACTGATATATAATTAGAGACGTAACTTATCGTAAACCACCCAATTTGTGGAAGTTTGGCTTTGTGATTCATGGACATAAAAAATATGATTAATTTTTTTGTATTATTCTATAAATATAAAATTAAAACAGACATAACATAAAATATATTTTTTTTTTAACTTATAAGTGGAGTAGTAAAAATCGATTTAAGAAGTGTAAATTATGAAAACAAAATATAATTTACATCCAGAAGAAACATTTTCTAGTAAATAATAAATATGAAATAAAATACTAAATTATGTGTCGTTTTACAAACTCCTATTGTAAAATCACACATAACTTAGATAAACAGTAATTTAGAAACCAAATGTATAATTAAATACGATAAGATTTTGAAATATAAGAAAAGGAACGCCAAAGATGGTAGAATATTTAAGTCATAAAGGTGTATGGATATAAACAGAACAAGAAGAAAAAAGGCGTTGGTATAAAAATATTTTTTTAGAGATAAAGCAATCTTTAATTTTCAGATTTTGCTCACGCTCTGGTTGTAGAGGTGGTTTCTTGAAGTCGATCACAATAATTAGAAAAATAAAACAATACGCTTATTGTACCTTGTATATATGTGTGAAGCAATTGTTGTGTACATTACCATAGGCCATATATTCAGGTAGATTAAAGTCCTTTCAGAATTAATGAATATACAGCTAAACAAATTGTGAATTTGTGAAAGTGAATAGAAAATAACAAATACGAAATATAAAAACAGTGAATTCACAATAACAAATGTAAAAATAAATTAAACTGCCATATTAACTGGAAAATTATGAAACGCTAAAAGTACAACTCTGTAGTAATAGAGAATAGGTACTGGTCCTTTAATAATCTAGTGAGGAAAGTCAGAAAAATAGAGTACAAATCACATTTCTGTTCAAAATCGCGTACATGGGAAATAAAAAGAAAGAAAAATAACAATAATATTCCACGAAAGGGTCTTGAAATACAATTCAGGACTGACGTGTGCTGGACGTCGTTTTTGCTTGGGAAGTTATAACATCAGGTCTCGTCGTCGTTAGTTTCAGTGTTCGTTACCAGGATTCGCCACTGAAGTCGTAGCTCCTCAATCACCTCGCGATGCTGGAGGGTAACGCCGGGGGACTTCAGATGCTATGTTATCATCAGCCACCTCTGGAATCGAATCCGTGACTTCTACCTATGGTAAGATCTCAAGTACACTTGGCCAACGTGCACCTGTGTTTTGTTAGTATGTTTTGTATGAAAATACTGTCATACGATTATATCGATGGATCAAACTGCCTTAAAAACTAAAACATCACATTTCCGTTTTTTTAGAATAATATTGTAGTAAGAGTACCTTGTTAACTTCTTGCTGTTTAATCCAGACGCTTAAGTGCTAAAAATCATATGTTTGTTGATGTTCTACTTACTTCATATACCAAATCAACATACTATTATTTTTAGCTATCAAGTAAATACTCTCGATCAATTTGATAGAGTAAATTTAAATATTTATATATATGAGTAAAACAGCAAATGAGTTAAGCGTTCAGTAACACAAGTTTAAAAATATTAGTATAAAAATTAATGTTGGCCTAAATGCGTTATCGTGATCGATCCCAGCAAATCGTTATTACCACCTTTAAATCGCAGGGATGAATCCATTTTGGCGATCGATCGCCAAATATTGTATTAAATTTACGCTATTTGTTAATTCATTGGTTTATAATTTCTGCCATTAAGAAAATTTATAATTCTGAAATAATTTTAATATATAAAAACCAGTACTTCTTTAAGAGAACAAAGAATTTGAATTTTGGAGTTTATGCACAACTACTGTAAGATAAATCTGACGTTGGAAGAGAAAGGGATACGTCACTCTCGACTCAGCGTGAAAGAAGAAGCGATGAGACGTAACAGATTGGATTAATGTTGGTACATAGATGAACAACAACACAATCTTGATAAATGCACGCACACATTGAATGCACTTAAATTACTGTATCAACGACATTGGACCATCATGATCAAAGACAGAATAAAAAACTACTTGATGTAAGAAATATGATACCATAAAATCAACAAAGTTAACAATGACATTTTTTTGTTTTAATTTATATAAATATTAAACTAAAATAACAACAGCTTAAACTACTTTACACAAAGAATTCAAATCACTATAAAACTATCCAATGGTGGAGGCTTTCGAATCGAAATACATCAAGAGAAAAGACTACAGTTGTTATAAATAAGATAAAATTACACGATTCACTCTCAATCTGGAGATATCGCAATCTCGACGTCTAATAAATTCTAAGTCAGCCTTTAGCATTCTTGCAGGACAGGGCCAACTTCCCACCTGTCGGGCTGGTAGAACGAGCCCCGAGGAGTGGGGCTGTGGAGGAAATGAGTGATCTAGGGCGTCAACAGGGGACATTAATAGGCTCGGTCATTATACCAGATTACAGGCTTAACCGCATAATTAGGCTAGAGGCTGAATTGATTATATGTTTACAAAGACAATGCGACGGAATCGTTGGGCCTCATGAGGAATATCCAAGTGCCTGGCAGTAGGCGAAATGACAACAATGGCTGCCCCACCCAGCTGGCTACTTTATGATATTAAGAGATGACAAGGTGATTTGCTGATCTCGTCTGTCCTATTGTTGTGAGACTGTTAGTTCTCACCGCGTTTTGTCAGAGAGTTCTTCATTTCCACGCCCTTGTTCGTCCGTCACAGCAGGATTCCAATGACGACAGTTAAGGCTTACTTTGGATCTTAGTCAACAGAGAAGACTAACATCCAATTAAAGAGACAACTTTTTTATCACATAGAAGATAATCACTTTGACTGATTAAAAACTGTTGGATTATTAAATAATATGTCGGAATAGATGACAATAACAGTGTTAGTAAAGATGTACGAATTGGAGTACCTCAATGATCAGTTTCAGGTCCATTATTTTTTATCAAATTCGCGAATTATACTCTTGATCAAATATATGACATTACAATTTATGCGGATGAAACACTTCTACTAAATATTGAGGAAAATAAGAAAAGAGAAAGAGGAAAATAAGAAAAGGCAAACAAATTACTATAAATAATAAGCTAACAATAACTGTTAATAAGGCTGTTTTCGTGGCAATAGGATCTATTTTGACACTTATCAGGAAACAGGACCTATAATGCTTGATGTAAAATAAATAAAAAGAGTAAAATCCTACAAATATATATAAAGGTAATAACATTAATAATAAAGAATCTACTTCAAATGACAGCGTTGACAAATAAACCTTTATAACCACCCAAGTTAAGCCCACTTACCAATCTACACATCATAGTACTGTGAGGGAGCATCATTTCATACATATATAAATCTAATTGCATAACTTCGAAACTTTGTACGTGACTGCAGACGCGAATTAAATTGTGTAAGCTAATCACAAACGTGTGACTAGTCATACATGTATAAGGAAGTTAATTACAAGCACAAGATAGAAGATAAACTATGGTGAGTGATTGTATTGAACATTGAAGCATTCCTCAAACCAAATACCCACTAAGGAGTTAATAGGATATTAAAGTTATGTTTGCTATTATCGTTAGCAATTATTGTGTACCTAAGTATAAAATGCCAAATAACAAACTACACTTTACACGTAGGGTGTATTTTTCTAATCATTAAAAGAAAATAACTACGACTCTTTGTTTTTTTCAGCTTTTTGATATTCCTAAAACATTGTGTCGTTATTATTTATTTTCGTAAATCAATTAAAGTTACCTTCATTTTTTAGTACAACTAATATTTAGTAGATAGTAAAGCTTTTTTAAAACTAGTTATACAAACTACGAATGTTATATATATAAAAAAAAATAATAAAACATATCAGGTCCATTTCCTTCCATATTCATTTCTACATGGGCTTATGGTTTGAATTTTCTTCTACTTGATATGAGACAGATGTAACAATTAGTTTCTTAAATTTTCTCTACATATTTGTTAACACAATTACTTACCCATGTCTTGGCAATCATAATCATAATTAGTTTTTAATTAGCATAATACGTGTTGGTACATATACAGTGCTATGATTATATACAGTAATACTGTATATAATCATAATTATAAACTTGGGGTAAAAACCCGATTTGTTTGTCTACAAAAATAGCATCGTTTACGTTTCAAGATAAAACGAGAGCACCGTTTTAGATTCAAAAATTTTTTCTGTTTATCTCATATATGTTAACCTGGGTCGACCCTTCGGGAGTTCGGGAGTCGATGTCGGGACTCGGAATCGTCTGTAGACCGACTTTGGTACGAGTTGGTAAGGATAGTAATTTCCCTTACCAACTCCTCCTCACGATATCTAACTATATTTGATTATCAGTTAAGGAAATTTTACTTTCATATATTCATATAATTTAATTATATGAAATTTTAAATTTAATTAATCATAAACAATACAATCTTAAAAATATAAACTTTCAACTTTAACCCAATAGCGAAGTACCGATAAACAGCATGTTTTGCGTAAATTAATAAAACATATCATGTTAGAAAACTAAATGGATTCCAGGTAAAACGCAGTTCTCCGCTCCTGGTTTGCCAAGGCTTGCGAACATTAAACTGGCCACTCTCGCCCACCTCGTGACAGAATGTCAGTTGTTCAACTAATTTATTTACAGGCATTACAATTTGCAATGCATTCATTTATTTTACTATGCACTCATTTACATTACCTCGCGTGGTCGCATGTTGCAATAATTTCATACACTATTACAAAAGTGTCAGAGAGTCAACCATTCGTAACGAACGGCCAGAACATGTAGCATTAAAGTCATAGACAGAGTAACCCCCCACACATAGAGGTAGATGTATTTCAATTTTATCATTTGCTTATTCCTCCATCGATAAGTTTTGAAACTTTACAAACTTTTTAGCAAAGGCACCAATAAAGGTCTGTGAAAGTTGCAACCTGCTTACTATCGTAAAAACGAAATTGTGGTTGAAAGAAAACTAAAATATAGTATTGTTGGGTGAGGAGTAAAATTTAATTTTAAAACATTTAATTACATACAAATCAGATAAAATATAACTAAATTAAAACGAAAGTATTATAATAAAATGAATGTATTAAAACTTGTACCCATCCAAAGGGACCACCTTATAACAGCTTTAATAATGGAGTACAGTAAATACTGTTTAGAAAGATCGAATTTTTTCCTAGAAAGAAAATATTTAATTTTTTTCTTTCGTTTAAAGCGTGCACGTTTTTAAATACTATCCGGAGGGAAATGATCAAATAATTTAAAGCCAAATTCAAACATCTCTCTATAATGGATATCCGGTAAATGTATGATCAAAATGCAAATAGAAATCTAAAAAAAAAATTATCAACTAAACGATTTTAAGTAACTTAGAGTAAAATTGGCGTAAATCTAGAATTCATATTGAGCCCAAAGTAGGACCTCCGCCTAATAATTAATTTGTAAAGCTGTAAAATGATATGTCCAATTACAATTAACATTTACATAAATAAATACATACAGAGGACTAGGTGAGAACTACCGTTTTTATAGTACGTACTGAGCGTATGCAGTACTTATTTCGGATATTTTCCGTTCATTCACTACCACTACTTTTACCGTTACTTCACTATCACTATTTATTTATCGCAATTAAGGTTAGATTAGGATAGGTCAGGTTAGGTGTCTACCAAAGTTGATCACAAACTGGTAAATCCAATGATTGACTTACCGCCGAATGCGCTCTCCGTGTTCTTGGAAAGCGATAATATACAGCCAACGATAACGGATTCCTAGCGGATAAGGAATACCACAGTGGACGTAACAATGATTGGGGAACAAATTTTAGGGCATTACAATAACGGATTTATAATTTTATTTATAATTAACGAAAAAACGTAGTGGTAGTTAGCGAATTAACGGAAAAGATCCCTTATTTCTTTTAAAACTTACTGATAAATGTATGCATGGCCTTAACACATATTTACGATTGACAATAATATCACCATTCATGATGCACATAACCTACTTGTCCAGAGAGCTAACAGAACAGGCAAATGTTTATTTTATGAATAGTAATTTCACAACTGTTTATATCGTTATAATAGTAACTACCAATAAATGGAAACTACTATAAATTTACTATCAAGATTGAATTTACTGTAAATAATCGTAATAAAACTTATGAGGCCAGTTAAAAGCGGTTTATACCACTATTACTGGAAAACTACCGTGTAATTATGTATAAAAACAAGCACTATGTAACAGATGGTTCTTTCTAGTAATGTAAAGTAATTGACTAACAATTCAAATTTCTTTCTTTTTTTATAAAGCCCAAATTGAAATCAATTAAAACTTAAAGTTTTATTTTATCTTTATCGAGAATTGTACGTGTCGTATTTGAGGTTTCTTATTATGACAATCTTAACAAAATGTATGCTACATTAAGTATTTAGCTATTTTTCGGATTTTTATACCAGAAGATCCCGAAAGGTTGTAAGTGAATTATTCACTCTAATAATAGAACATGTGAAATACTTTTCAATCATGAAACTTCATTTATTTTAAATTGGGTTAGAGTTGCAAGAATCCTAGTAGAAAATTACATATAGTTGGTAGTGAATATTTATTACATGTACATCTCAGCTATATTTACCAACATGGTTGGTCTAACTGCTTCCAAATGGGGATTTTATTGTTCATTAAAACAACGTTTGTGAAAGCTAAAAGATATTAAGGGCTGGCCTGAAGCAACACTTCCCAGAGGATAATAATCACAAATATATTATTATATGAATTTGAAACACAGTAACAATTACAATAAATACAATAACTTATAATTTTAATTATGTTCATTTTTTTATTAGTTTCATTTATAATTTAACTGCTTAATTTAATTTAAAATTAAATTTAACTGTTCGATTTTAATTAGTTTCATA
Organism: Stictocephala bisonia; assembly: GCA_035578905.1. Classification (NCBI taxonomy): domain Eukaryota; kingdom Metazoa; phylum Arthropoda; class Insecta; order Hemiptera; family Membracidae; genus Stictocephala; species Stictocephala bisonia. Next base: position 1,997,961 of record JAQJVL010000115.1, on the reverse strand, counting down.
AACAGGCAAAGCATGAACTAGTAAACCATAAGTTTAGGAAATTCACCCCCAAATCCTGTTTATGTATCCATGATTGCAATATCAAAGGATTATTAAAATGTATGGCTTGACAAAAATTTTATACATTTTTAAATTTTTGACTACTCTCATTATAGATTGTTAGTCAAGAAGACAATTTAATGTTCATAATTTTAAGTGTCCACCTATTTTTCCTTTTTTTTCAAGCCATAAACCCTTATATTGAAATCAGGAGTTCCAAGTACTATGTTATATAGAGGGCGAAAAACAATATGTACAACAAAACAGTAACACATTCCAAATCTACGGTGTTTGTTTAATTTAAGTATTAAATTTGTTAACTTTATTTTTCAATAAACAAAATTAATTAAAACTTAAATTAAAACAATTTTAAGTTCAATGTTTAGCTAAAAAGTATTCAAATTGTTATACTGATCAGTGAACTCGTTGTCTTATCAGGTGAAGATGAGTCAAGATTCCAAAACTTTCCAAACGTTTCTCCCTATAAAACGATAGACACATGAACGAAAAATGTATACAGTGAATATTTTCAAACATCATATCTGTGAAATAAAAACTAACCTGCGACAAGAAGTGTGGCATTACGACTGGTAGCGGACCCAGCGACATTCCTTGCAACACACCAGTACACTCCTCCATCCTGCTCCTTTTTGCCGTGCACGACACGCAGGAAGAACAGGGATCCGGCCGGGAGAACCACTCGGTGACTCTTTGTGTCCGTATCCAAGGGCTGACCGTCCTTCCACCACTCGATAGTCGGCTCCGGCTTCCCTTCGGCTTTACAGTTGAGGGTCACTGGGTCATTCTTGGGCACTATGATGTCCGAAGGGTGCTCGGTGATACGGGGTGACCGGAACTGGCCTGGAACAGAACACATGGTGTGAGACAATTGAAGTACAAGCTTGAGTTGTAATTGTCTTAAGATCAAATCACATGTGACCATCACTCCAAACATATTTTCTACACAATATACGTATTTTCATTTATCCGATTTTTATGTAGGTTAAATGAAAATAGGTAATGTTATGTAGTTATCGAGTTAAGTTAGGTTAGATTATGTTAAGTTCGATTAAATTAAGTTATGGAAGGGTTTACGTGGCCGAGAGGTAGTTTGAAGGGACGTACGTACATATCCCAGTTGTTACATTTCCTTGTTTCTTCGTACGTACTTTATACCCAACCTGTTTACACTGTAATTCGTTTGTCATTACGTACGTACATATAACAACTGTTCCTCCTCCGTACGTACTTTATACCCAACCTGTTTACACTGTAATTCGTTTGTCATTACGTACGTACATATAACAACGGTTCCTCCTCCGTACGTACTTTATACCCAACTTGTTTACATTGTAATTCGTTTGTCATTACGTACGTACATATACCAACTAACTGCTTCTCCGTACGTACTTTATACCCAACTTGTTTTCACAGTATTTCGTTTGGCATTAAGTACGTACATATAACAACTGTTTCTCCGTACATACTTTATACTCAACTTTTTTACACAGTATTTTGTTTGGCATTAAGTACGTACATATAACAACTGTTTCTCCGTACGTACTTTATACTAAACCTATTTACACTGTGATTCGTTTGTCATTACGTACGTACATATAACAACTGCTTCTTCGTACGTACTTTATACCCAACTTGTTTTCACAGTATTTCGTTTAGCATTACATACGTACATATAACAACTGTCTCTCTGGACGTACTTTATACCCAACTTGTTTTCACAGTATTTCGTTTGGCATTAAGTACGCACATATCACAACTGTTTCTCCGTACGTACTTTATACCAAACCTGTATACACTGTAATTCGTTTATCATTACGTACGTACATATAACAACTGCTTCTACGTACGTACTTTATACCCAACTTGTTTTCACAGTATTTCGTTTAGCATTACGTACGTACATATAACAACTGTTTCTTCGTACGTACTTTATACCCAACTTGTTTTCACAGTATTTCGTTTAGCATTACGTACGTACATATAACAACTGTTTCTCCGTACATACTTTATACTCAACTTTTTTACACAGTATTTTGTTTGGCATTATGTACGTAGATATACCAACTGTTTCACCGTACGTACTTTATACCCAACTCGTTTACACGTAACTTCGTTTGGCATTACGTAAGTACGTATACCAACTGTTTCTCCGTACGTAATTTTTACCCAGTTGTAGACACTGTGCAGGTCCCAATTCCCCCTACCTAACGAAATCGACTGACTACTATTTATATGAAGATAAGCCTTTCTTACGAACGTGACAGTGGAAAGATCTAGACTTATTGTACACTACTATTTACTTTGTTCTGCATAAGTCTTAGATACCAGGCCACCGAAGGACTCGCTGGAGCCTAGCTCTTGACCTTCCAAATGTAGGATTCACTCGTTTAACGCGTGACACTTCACCCACAAACACTCAGTAATAGAAGGTTTCACTGGGCCAACCTATTTTTTTCTGCTTCAACACTTCATGATCCTAATACCCACTATTTTTCGTGAAGTACAAGAGGATTATCCATTATTCATACTCATAGTCTTACGTATGTTGGTAGGGAACTTTGGTACGTTTATGAGTTAGTGAGAGGTTAGGTCGGAAAATGAAATGTCTTCGATATCTATTTCAAATTAAGAATTTCGTTGTAACAAAATTTTGGGACCTTTCCCGTTAATTCACTACCACTACTTTTTTTTATCTCCGTTAATTCACTACCACTTGATAAATATTCTATTGCTCTAAAACCTGTTTCCCAATCATTTTTACGTCCACTGTGGTATACGTTATCCGCTAGGAATCCGAATCCCTGGCCTTATCTTATCGCTTTCCAAGAACTTACACATTCGGCGGTATATCAATCATCGGATTTACCAGTTAGTAATCAACTTTAGTAGCTATCAAACCTAACATGACCTAATCTAACCGTAATTGCGATAAAAAAAGTAGTGATAGTGAAGTAATGGAAAAAGTAGTGGTAGGGAATAAACGGAAAAGATGCAAAACTTTGTAGCAGGCTTAATATGAGATAAAATATATTGTACAGATAAGTGGTCTGAGCGTAGTATCATATTTATTTAGTATTGCTAAATGAAAACATTACACTAGTGCAGAGTAAGACTCAAAATATATATGCAAGCTAATATTGGCATGATGACAGTCTTGGGTGTTGACAAGTTGATGTCGCTCCTTTGTGATTCTGGGAGGTCCCGTTTACGATAGAAATAACGATGAGTTACGATGCAGGGAGCCTCGTAGTGGGCCTTAGAAGCTATATTACTTACACGTGTTGTCATTTTTATCGCGAACCTTTGAAGCGGTTATTTTAAAGTGGCAGTCCAGGTCTGGCGTTTTTGCACTCATGTTTCTTCTCATTGTGTCCACATGTTGTGGTCATTCATTTATTGAAACAACAAGGGTCATACGAGTTTTTTGTTAATTTTAGTCTCTTTTTTCTTGAATTTATGTTATAGGAGTTATGAAGAATTAAGGAACAGTCGAGGCATGACTTATTAACTTTTACCCGTCGACAACCATCATGATCATATTAAGAAAGAATACTAATTAAAAAGTTACACTAAACAAATATATATACTTACTTAAAACGTTTTGACCATGAATACTTAAATAATTACCACACTGAGTACATATTTGATATGTATTACTACATATATGCACGATTTATAAGACATTATTTTAAATTTAACAATACTCAAACAGTACTTGTTTTACTGTCATATTTAGAAAGAAAATCTATACTTTTATACGAAATAAATTAATTAGAAGTGAATCCTTTCCTATGCCTACATTAATAAATTAATCTTAAACATATAAAAAAACATTAAAAAAAATAGAACGTTTATGATAATTGTAATGAACGTAACATATTTGAAATATTACTTAGTTTCTCCTGATTATAATATAACGTATATTATTATTAATTTTTTAAAAATATTAGTTTATATTTATAGGATATAGGTATTATAAATTAAAAATTCGACCTTTACAGCTTTTTACTACAAAAGATAGAACTATGACAATGTTGCTTCAAACTACAAACGACAGAATTAATGACTATGTTTCTGTTAAAATCTCAATATTTATAAATGCTATGCTATAAGTCATCAGCTTTTAAAAATATTGTAAAACTATTTATTATATTTTATGAAAAATTTAATATGTTTACTATCAAAACGTCTTAAAAATATAAACAACGTATCGTCAAACAGTTTAGTGGGAATCAACCTGGTATTTTCAGAAATTCATATAAAGTAAAGGGATTACACTGTTCAACTGTTAAATAAAGCACCTTTTAACAGATACGACTATTCCACGATCTTCCAATTTCTGCGTAGATTTAGTTGGGAAAGCAATATAGTATGTAACTCATGGCCAAGCAATAGCGAGTTTTTGTCACTCATATCCCATGTCGGAATCGAGTGTCAACCACAACCGCGTCCGACTGTAATGGGACACTTTAACAAAACGAAACAGGACTCGGTGACTGTCCTGTGTTGATGTGGACATTTCCTTCAGTTTGGACATCACGATAAAAGTTCCCAGTTTTGATGGTAACATTTATTTTAGTTTGGACATCACAATAAAAGTTCCCAGTGTTGAAGGGAACGTTTATTTTAGTTTGGACATCACAATAAAAGTTCCCAGTGTTGATGGGAATACTTACTTCAGTTTGGACATCACAATAAAAGTTCCCAGTGCTGATGGGAACACTTACTTCAATTTGGACATCACAATAAAAGTTCCTAGTGTTGATGGTAACATTTATTTCAGTTTGGACATCACAATAAAAGTTCCCAGAGTTGATGGGAACGTTTATTTTAGTTTAGACATCACGATAAAAGTTCCCAGTGTTGATGGTAACATTTATTTTAGTTTGGATATCACGATAAAAGTTCCCTATAACTATGCTACTGTTTGTGTATGGGCGGGCGGGCTGGTCAATACTACTGTAAGTGTATGGGTGGGCGGGTGCGTCAATACCACTTTACGAGGAACATTGCCTTGTTGGAGGAACATTGTTCATGATACCTGTACCATGGAATCCTACTCATCCACTTTGAACAATAACCTAGTTACCATTTGCCGTAAGTTTGGCACTTGCGGTAAAGGCCTTCTAACTAAAAATAAGCATAACAAACATCCTTTCTGAACTAAACACAAAGAATTAGTCCTTGCAAATTTTTTCCCCTGGGTACGTTCTTGCAAATTGCATTATATTTACATTGGACAAAACGGCTGGTAATTAGACACAAAATTTAGCATTCGTTGAGCAATATGTCAGTATTTAGTTATATTTAGTACTTTGTATCCCTAGTTAGTGTTGATGTTAAGATTTTGTTTCGTTATGATTTAGAACCTTTGGTTACAATTATTTATTTATTATTATATTTTTTACTTTTCGTTTTTAATAAAATTCATATTTTATCACATGCTTGTGAATAAAGAATAACTTTAAGTTAAGAATAACGACATCTTAATTATATGCTCGTGAGACCCCGCCTAGACTGCCACTATCAGGCTAATAAGAAGAGGGTGTCCTCATGGACTCTTGATTTACAACGAGAATGATTCATTGGCATCCCTAGTCGACAGTCAGTAAGTCAGGCTCTGACATAAAGGACAGTTCATCACTACAGCATCATGTGAACGCATGTGAATCAGCCTAGCTATTATGGCAGCAGTGGATGAAGTTTCACTCTCAACTCTCGCTGAATAGAATATAGTGCTGTTAGACCAGTTCAGCTTAAGAATAACATATTGAAAAAAAACATAATTTAGAAAGTATTTTGAATAATCTTATCCATCTATGTTAATAACAAAATAGGGTAGGAGGTAAGTAAGAAGGAGAAAAGGAGCTGAAATTGGGAGATATGTCTCTACCCTATGGAAATAGAGGTATGTACAATAGTTGTCCTGCATTAATAGTTTTAAGAAAGGTCTCAATTTGACACCTCAGGTTTTTATGAATTTTTGATTTAATATATGATACCACCATTGATATAAGTTAAGAATTATTTGATCATTTATCCTCTCTTATTGACATTATCATTTAACTTATACCCTTATATTAATATGCAACATAATGAGATTTATTTTTGAATATATGATTCTTTTGGTTTTATTTTTCCATGAACGGATTTTAAGCTAAGTATTTTATACTATTTTATTTCAAAATGGACATTTTTTATTTGTATCTCATTAATAACGATATAGAAAGTTGTATAGCTCTGTCTGAAAAATTTAATAGATTATATCATTATTTCTTTTACATCATTAACTTATAAAAAACAGCTTTGGAGCTTCACATAGAAGATTTATGGCTATAAATTAGACAGTAAAAGCCTAACAATTAAAAGCAAATGAGCGCAAAAATGAAAAACGCATAAAGGCTAACAAGGTTTCCCAAAACTTTAAGTGAGTGACATTGACAGATCACCGTTAATGTTGCCCTCTTTAGTCATTAAGGCTAGTTAGGGATCATTCTATTAGTTAATATAATGGATTTATTGTGATACTTCTCTCCTTGCAGTAGGTTTTTATAATTTTATGAGACACTTTTTTGCACTAATTTTGTACGATAGTAATGTGTATATTGATGAGTTCAAAGTTCAAACTATGGATCACATACCAGTGGTTAATAAGTGCCCATTGCGTTCTTTTCAGGGGAGATTAGTTTCATTCAATCAGATAAGCAGGTTTTTAATGGTTAAGAAACCTGGATTTAGTTCTGAGACGGAAACACTAAGGCTCAAAAACTTTGGAGTGTAGATTTTATTTTATTAAGACATATTTTTTTAATTGTCAGATTTATTAGTCTTTTATACGTTTGGTAGCTGATCTTTGTATATTGAGGATTGAACACATTCTATGCAAAATAAGAGAAAGTCACGCAATGGAGGTTTAACACACTATAAGTACAAAATTGTACAAATATTATGTAGATAGATTTCGGTATACCAGGTTTTACCATACTCAGACCTGGGTATTCGTAATGTAATGAAAATGGTGTTCAATTAACATTACTAGAGTTTCTTCAAAAATTATATTTAATATATAAAAAAACAAACTTCGTCATACTTTTTCTATAATATTGACGCTACCTGTGATTTTAGTAAATCTAGAATACAGAGTCCCGATTCCATTTTTCTACGGTCGAAAGTGTTGAAAAGAATAAAATTTACATACTTCTCAGTGTTAACAATTTCTATTTCCATTTTAAGATAGTTATCATTTTAGGTTTAAATATCGAATATTGAATTTTACTAAGTTGATAGGATAATCTAAACGTTATAAATTATATTTTGTATAGAATTCATTAATTACGCTGCATCCAATGACTAATTCCTTTTCAAAATAAAATTACAATTTAAATAAATGCATTATGTTGTAAGAATAAATTTACTGTCTTTAAATTATAATAATAAAATAACGATAAAACTGATCGATTTTGTCTGGAGCAAATTACATTTTTTGTTTTGTAGATAATAATGTTTCGTCTCCTGTTCTTACTTTTGAACAAAAATATTTTAAATTAAACATTTATTTTTCAATTTGATACGATAAATTGGTATGTATTTGGAAGTCATGGTAATTAATTAACTGTCTATTTTTGTTGGTGTGTTCTCACCTTAATTAGTAAAATAGTTGAAGAGTAAAATACTAAAATGTTCGATGACGACTGTAACTGTGAATATATAGGGCGAGGGTCTATAAGACAATTAGTATCTATTATTTTAGTATACAATTAAAATTGCTTTCTCATATAATGCTAGTTATAAACAAATTGGATGTTCAATCCAGATGTAGAGTAATTGGGAAAATAAAAAATAAAAATGATGATATGGGTGGGCGGGTGGGTCACTACCACTGTACGTGTATGGGTGGGCGGGTGGGTCAGTACCACTGTACGTGTATGGGTGGGTGGGTGGGTCACTACCACGGTACGTGTACGGATGGGCGGGTGGGTCAATACCACTGATCGTGTAGGATACGCAGCATGTATATGGGTGGTAGGGTGGGTAAATGTCACTGCATGTGTATGGGTGAGTGGGTGGGTCAATACCACTGTATGTGTATGGGTGGGTGGGTCAATACCACTGTACGTGTATGGGTGGGTCAATACCACTGTACGAGTTTGGGTGGGTGGGTGAGTCAATACCACTGTACGTGTATGGGTGAGTGGGTGGGTCAATACCACTGTACGTGTATGGGTGGGTGGGTCAATACCACTGTACGTGTATGAGACCGGGTGGGCATGTGGGTCATTACTACTTTTATTACTCACTCTTAATCCCCCACTTACAGTAGTATTGACCTACCCGCCCACTCCCACACGTACAGTAGTATTGACCCCCCCACTTACAGTATAATTGACCCTCCCATCCACCCATACACGTACAGTGGTATTGACCCACCCAACCACCTATACATGTACATTGGTATGACCCACCCGCCCACCTATACACGTACAGTGGTATTGACCCACCCACCCACCCATACACGTACATTGGTATGACCCACCCGCCCACCTATACACGTACAGTGGTATTGACCCACCCGCCCCCCCCCCATACACGTACGGTGGTACCCCCTTTAAGTATGAGATAAAAGTGTTGTTTAGAAAGAAATAATCGATAAATTTTGGTGGTTCTCCTAGCGTAAAATCACGTAGTTCCAACGAGACTGGTTTATGGGTATAAAGTTATGGGCGGACTCATGACAGCGGGCAGCCTCCGGAACTCCAGGAGTTATGTGTCTGTGGTAGACGATAAATATGTTCCTGGACGAGCTTCACAATTCTACCGGAGTGCGGCGCCCGCGGCAGCCGATAAACTACGTACAGTAGTTTGAACAATCATATACTACGGGAATCAAAATGTCACTGAAGTATTAGTAACTAAGTGAGACCCCGAAAGGGGATGTTTGTCATACAGCAAATCTGTGGAACAAAATTGCACAAATATTGTGTAAGTATATTGTACATAATATATAAGTAATAATTTTGCATTGTAATAGCTTTTGCATTACTGTGTCGTATGAAGGGTCACTTGTTTGCATTACTGTGTCGTATGAAGGGTCACTTGTTTGCATTACTGTGTCGTATGAAGGGTCACTTGTTTGCATTACTGTGTCGTATGAAGGGTCACTTGTTTGCATTACTGTGTCGTATGAAGGGTCACTTGTTTGCATTACTGTGTCGTATGAAGGGTCACTTGTTTGCATTACTGTGTCGTATGAAGGGTCACTTGTTTGCATTACTGTGTCGTATGAAGGGTCACTTGTTTGCAAATATAATCAAAGTACTACTGGTATTTCACAACTAAAAGGTTCACATAAAATATAATATTTAATTTACAAAATATTAGATCGTATTTACAAAAAAAGGTTCTATTTCACCTAAAGAAGTTTCCTCCTAAAACACGTCTTAGGCTGTAAATCAGACATTCGTAAGAAATATTGTGATTGAAATAAAAAGGCTGAAGCAAAACCACAGAATTATCAAAACTCTAGACGCATTTTCCGTCTAATATTCCAAACCATAAACACATCGCGGGAAGTTCTGAAGACTCAACATTTTTATGAGGATTTCATGAGCCACCAACCGGTTCATCATCACCTACAGCGGTAAGCCGACCGCCCATAACGCGCGGTAAACCAGACGTCTTACTACCGTGAAATCACAATCATAGGACCTTTGGTCGAGCAAGACCTTTCTCTGACTACTGCGGCCATTGTCCGCCTTTCTAGTAGCAGCCCATAGATCTGGTCGTTAATTGATAACCTTTAAAGATTTCAAGAGGTCCGTTTATTATCGTTTCGCAAAGTGATTGCAATTTTCTGTTACGACAATCGTAACAGCTGGAGCAGTTCTGTACTTAAACACATTAGTACTTAAATGCTATTTTAAATAAACTTAATGTAATTACTGGTTGTTCCGAAAGTCCTGGATAGTCTTTTATTACTAAAGCACCTCACGGCCAAATCTCTTTCTCATTGGAGATGCTACAATAATGAAACATGGTGATTATATTTTGAAAAAAGTATAAAGACGTTGATAGTTGTATTGTTATCACTACATAAAAATCCCACAAAGGAAGTCTGAAAATCTTAAATATAAGAATGTAACACGTATCTCATTTTAAATTTCATAACTAACAGAAGTTTTGCTGCAATCCAGATCTCGAAGAATTGACTCAACAGAAATCAAATACTTTCAAGAAAAACTGAGCTAATCCTAACAGGACTACATTTGTAACTGCAGAAGGCTTTAATATACTATTGAGTGCCATTAAAATAATCCCTATTATTATATGAAAACAAACTTTCCGTTCAATTATATAGACATAATCTATACCCAGGCACTCGTAGGGCGTAACGCTTCTATGGGAACATAACTGTTTGAATTAGATGCAGAACTTTTCATTTATAATATAATTAATATTTGTAATTACCACCAATATTGCAACAAGTATAGTTAAAATTGCGAAACTCATCGAACATAATAGTTTACTTTTCGTTATCGAGTAAATTAAAGTGTTCTTAAAATATAGAACATGCAGTAGGGTAAGTTATAAGAATGGTGGGGGTTTAGAGACACTGGGGGTGGAAGTTAATATGGGTATTCTCTTTTCAGCTAGCAGTATTTACAAAAATCAACAACAAAATATCGTTGCTCTTCAGTAAAAGTAATAGTTTTGGCAAATCTTCAAAGGTCCAAAATACAGTCTAACAGATCGCCTTGTTAACGCTAGCAACAGAACATTTGCCAAGTCTTAAAAAATGGAATTAGTGAAATTGGTCGGTAATATGTCGGTTTAAAATTAAACCTGACATGTGCTGTTCAAGTGGGTCATTTATTTTGAGATTTCGTCAAAATCTATAACGTAATTATTAATAACGTAAATTAATATTCAAATAAAACTGATAACTATAAATATTCTTGATAAATGATAGAAATATAAATCGGTAATTATTATTATAAGGGTAAGTTTAAAGCCAACTGTTGTCATTTGGGATAACATTAATAACTTCATTAAAAGTTCCTGACACTGAACCTCAACTAAAACGATTCATGCATAACTTTATCAAAGTTGGTTTCTAATTTTCTCGTTTAATTGACAGCCATAAATTATAACTGACAAGATTTGCTATTATTTGTTAACTTAAATGAAAATGCACATTGAACTTAAGTAATGTTAAATACTGTATTTTGAATAATTATGTTAATTAATCTTATTTTTAGTTGAAATTCGTAAATTTTTTAATGCAAAATTTTTTATTGGAAGATTACTTTTTATTGGAAGGAATTCTTTTTCTATTTACTGGTGATTATCCGTATTACATGTCCTCCGATTGAAGAACTTTATGTAACAGTTTATCCTTGGCAATCAGGTAACCATGAAATTACTCAGTTGGATAAAATATTTTTGTATTGAAATATTAACATTTTAAGGAATTTATCCAAAGTATCAAATGCTCAAGTGTCTTAAAGTTCACAAAAGGAGACTATATTATAAAAAGGTAGTCACTTTCAATATACTTACTACATAATGTATGTTGATTTTGTAAAAAGCTGAATAAAAGTAGTTCAGTTAGAAAAGGTTAGGTTACCTTAGTCCTCCAAAGTTAGGTTGGGTTGTGTTACGTCAGTGTACGTTAGGTTATGTAGTGTACGTTACGTGTACGCAGCGGTGGGTCAAGGTCGTAGGCTTTGAAAAACTATCCTAAATATATGTAAGGTTACTATATTTTCACTGCCTGTTTGTTATGTACATATACATAAGTTTGCTCACTCATCTGCTATTTTCTGGTGTTTAAAGAAATTCTCAAGAGTGGGAGCCATTTATAAACAAATACCCTTAAAAATCTTTCAAGATTTGTGTGTGATTATTATGCTATAAATAAAAACACACTCTCTTCAAAATATCGACTTTAGGTATTTCTTTGTCATTTTTATTTTCAAGTAGGGGAGGACTTGAAGTACAGTGCTACTTCAACTCCGTCGATCATAACACAAGGACTTCCACAAAGGGGAATAAAACTACATATTCCTCCGGTGTCGGCGAGGGAGGTTTCCGACATCAAACGGAATTTACGGCTGGGATGGGGCGGAACACGAAATCTAAATAAGAATAGCTTTTAATGAACGCACGAACGCCAGCGTCGTAAAGACGATAGGAGTGAGTGAAAGGGAGATACACCTTTCAACTTAACTGTGATGGACCGCCGTCTTCATTATCTTTTATTATTGTGAAAGAGCACCCGCAGCACCAGTAGCGTTCTTTGTTAGGAACAGAAGAGAACGAATCTTCTACCACGACTCTTTTACTGGTTTTTGTTAAAGACATAGTAATTGTGTTATTCTTGGTATATTTTATGTAAGTAAAATGTACAATTATTTATTTACTAGATTACCGTTTTATTTTTTCTGGTTTTGCGCGCTGTTTATTTCATTTTGAATGTTTAGTTTCATTTTTGTATTTTGTATTGTTTTGCTAACGTTATTGCTGAATACACGAAAAATGCGTACAGCGAAAAATGCGTACACCAGGAATCTTGCGAAATATGCGTACAGGATCAAGTTTTGACAGATGACGAAGATAACCTATGACGTCACAACAATTAGATAGGCGAAAAATGCGTACAACTTTTAAGGCAAATGGATCTTTTACAACAATTGAATTATATAAATGCGTTTACCTCTAAAATAAATATGAATGTCGCTTAGTTTCTTGGGATTGGAGAACCTAACCTAACCTAACCTAACCTAATTTCGCTGTACGCATCTTTCATGCCACCGGGGAGAATACTTACCCTCGTCAAATTTCTGTCAAGTATACCCGGGGAGAATACTTCTGTACGCATATTTCGCTGTACGCATTTTTCGCTGTACGCATCCTTAATGCCACCTTATTGCTTGACACTTCTAATTGTTGTTGTTGATATCATTTCAAGTCATTATCTTTTATACGTGTAATCATTGTATTTTCTTGTAAATTCTACTTAAACCTTTAATACTATGTTATTATGTTTTAGGTCAAGTCTATAATTTATTATTCATTAACATTTTTCATAACATTATTATTGTGAGTACATTGCCGTAAGAAAGACAATTTCAACATTCGACACTCACAGTTATGGTATATAAATGTTTATTTCACCAATATAATCAGGTTTGCTACATTCGTTCGTTTAATAGATTAAATAAAAACAGGAAATGAAATTGACAATTTTCCACTAAGTAGAATTATAGTTATAAGTTTTCAATTTAGACCTATTTTAGAAGCGTTTTTAACAAATATTGACATGCAAAGTTTTAAGTGTTTAAATTTAAGTATTAATTTTTAAAAAAATGTTTCAAATATGCATGATAACTAATAATGTAATGATACAAAAAACTATCAAAATAATAAATAATTTTATCATCGATTAAAATAAATAGAACATATTCATAACATATCAAAGTCATAAATCAGTAACTAACTGATCGGAGTTTAATATGTGCTTCAACATTAATGAGTTTTCAAGATCATGTATAGAACGCCACATAATGGCCTACTAGTGGAGGGCGATAGAGGCATTAAACCATATTCCTGATTGGAAATAACCTTGTAAGTTTAATTTAAACTTCCATTATAAATTAATAGTACTGCAATTAAAGCAACTGAGTGTCTAATCGTCCGAGTAATGTTTTTAAATTAAAAAAACCGTTGCAACATCAAAAACAACTTAAAGCAAGCCAGAGTTAAAAGGGGAAAAACATTAAATACTTGCGATAAATAATTAAGAAATTACCTATTAATAACCTATTTAGAATACGAAATTAATTATTTAATTGAGTAGTAATGAAAACTAGCTTTAAGGGTACATCAAATGAAATAAATTAAACAGCAATTAAAGAGATTTAATTACATTTAAATGGTAGTCTGTTATTCTTAGCAGGATAATGATCTTTTAATTGATGGTGTATAAAAACTAAAATGAAAAGTTACGGAGTTGAAGATATAATGTATATCTGAATAAATACAAATTAATAACCATCAATTAATGCAAATGGAGTCATACCAAACTCATGTTAATTGATAATGACTAACAGAATGAGCACAGACGTAATACAAGTAAAAAAGTGCAATGTAAATTTGGTTCAGACTGGTCATTACGTTTCAGGGTCGGCCTCAAAGAACACGAATGAGAATTAATCAAATGCTACCGGTTTTGGCAAACAGAGTTTATTAGAAACAACAAAATTTTGGCTATCATGACGGCAATAAGTTGTACGTAAGGTATCAATCTGAATTGTATGAGTAGTAAATAATGAAGGGCCAGTTTTTGTACCTGGGGATGGACGTGATGGAGTGACTTGGAGCTGTGAATTATACAATCTCCAGTGGAGAGGGAAGTGGAGACTCCGTAGTAATCAAACTACAGAGCCTTCTTAAGTTGGTTGGGTTGGAGGGTAAAGTAGACAGAATTCTAGAGTTTTTGAGTTGGTTCGGGGAAGGTTGATCAAAAACAAGACTTTTGGGGTTGGGGAAGGAGATTTATGGTAAATAAGCTTTTTTGGGTTAGTTGCGTAATGATGTTGATAATGAACTAACCGTTTTGGATTTTTTTGGGAAGGAGGTTGATAGTAAACAAGTATTTTTGGGTTAGTTGGGTAAATGAGTTGGCAGTAAAAAAGCCTTTTTAGATTCTTTAGTGAAAGTAATATCCCTTACACTCTAGACTACACTTAGCAGCCGGTACAGCTGGTGTAACGTCCCTTACAGTCTAGACTATACTTAGTAGTCGATGCTGCTGGTGTAACGTCCCTTACAGTCTAGCCTAAACTTAGGAGTCGGTGCAGCTGGTGTAATATCGGTTACAGTCTAGACAAAACTTAGGAGTCGGTGCAGCTTGTGTAATATCGGTTACAGTCTAGACTATACTTAGTAGACGATGCTGCTGGTGTAACGTCCCTTACCGTCTAGACAAAGCTTAGCAGTCGGTGCAGCTGGTGTGATGTCCTTACAGTCTAGCCTAAACTTAGGAGTCGGTGCAGCTTGTGTAATATCGGTTACAGTCTAGACTATACTTAGTAGTCGATGCTGCTGGTGTAACGTCCCTTACCGTCTAGACAAAGCTTAGCAGTCAGTGCAGCTGGTGTAATGTCCTTACAGTCTAGCCTAAACTTAGGAGTCGGTGCAGCTGGTGTAATATTGGTTACACTCTAGACAAAACTTAACAGTTGGTGCAGCTGGTGTAATATCGGTTACAGTCTAGACTATACTTAGTAGTCAGTGCTGCTGGTGTAATGTCCGTTACACTCTAGGCTATAATTAGCAGACGGTGCAGCTGGTGTAATATCGGTTACAGTCTAGACTATACTTAGTAGTCAGTGCTGCTGGTGTAATGTCCGTTACACTCTAGACTATAATTAGCAGTCGGTGCAGCTGGTTAATGTCCGTTACAGTCTAGACTATACTTATCAGTCTGTGCAGCTGGTGTAATGTCCGTTACAGTCTAGACTATACTTAGCAGTCGGTGCTGCTGGTGTAATGTCCGTTACACTCTAGACTATACTTATCAGTCTGTGCAGCTGGTGTAATGTCTGTTACAGTCTAGACTATACTTATCAGTCTGTGCAGCTGGTGTAATGTCCGTTACAGTCTAGACTATACTTAGTAGTCAGTGCTGCTGGTGTAATGTTCGTTACACTCTAGACTATACTTAGCAGACGGTTCAGCTGGTGTAATATCCGTTACAATCTAAACTATACTTAGCAGTCGGTGCAGATGGTATACTATCAGTTACAGTCTAGACAATACTTATCAGACGGTGCATTTGGTGTAATGACCGTTACAATCTAGAGAATACTTATCAGTCGGTGCAGCTGGTGTACTTAGACTATACTTAGCAGTCGGTGCAGCTGGTGTAATGTCCGTTACAGTCTAGTTTATACTTATCAGTCGGTGCAGCTGGTGTAATTAGACTATACTTAGCAGTCGGTGCTGAAGTCTAGCTCACACTTAGCAGTCTGTACAGCTGGTGTAACGTCCGTTACAGTCTAGTCTGCGTCATAAAATTAAAAACATAAAAGTAAGTCCATTACGAACATTATGGGCCAACAACAATAACCGCTGTGTTGAACAACTATAGCCCTTTTAGAGAACAATAAATGATCAATGATTGGCTGTAGTTATACGGTAGTATGCTTTCAGTCAAATTGCACG
The DNA here is from genome assembly GCA_035578905.1 of Stictocephala bisonia. Classification (NCBI taxonomy): domain Eukaryota; kingdom Metazoa; phylum Arthropoda; class Insecta; order Hemiptera; family Membracidae; genus Stictocephala; species Stictocephala bisonia. The sequence continues at coordinate 1,981,677 of JAQJVL010000115.1, read as the reverse complement.
CATTTACTTCTCTGAAGCTGCATAGTTAGACAGAGTAATAGGTTCACATGATAAAACTGGTAAAATTATCTGCATTATCTTGCCTACCACTTGCAAACGAAGAACAATAAATAACTGCTAAAACTACGAATTTGATAACTATTATTTTAATGATTAGTATAGATTGCTATGGTACAGCTTAATAAGTCGGTAGAGCCGGTGTAACGTCCATTACAGTCTAGGCTACACTTAGCAGTCGGTGCAGTATGTGGTTGCATATTTTGCAGTTTGTAAAATGTTGAGTCATATACTGTCCAGTAAAACTGTCAAGAAAGAAAATATAACTTTGGAGAAAAATTAAGGGTTTTTAGTAATTGGTTGACTACTATTCTTAAACTTTGTTGTATTTGGCTATAGTCAAGTATACTAATGTTGTTCAGTTAACGTGGCGTGGCGTGGTGTACGTTGCAGTCTGGACAGTGTAATTAAATCACATAGTAAAACTGTCAGATACGCAGCATCGGCTGACAGCAACGAACAAAGAAAAAGAAACGACAGTTGAGACACGAACCTGTGTCCCTAGAGAGTCTAGGACAGTTCCTGGGCCGACACCAACGAACAAAGAACGATATTTTTGAATTCTATCGTTGAACGAAGCGTAAAACCTTAGACTTGAATTTACGTAACACTACAACTGGCTAATGGACATTGTTAAATATCCCTAAAGAGTAGGCGTTAAGTAAATACATGTAAAAACACTTTCCTATTCATATTCTGTTCGTATATTCTGAAATCAGCAACTAATCGTCTTTTTGTAAAGTGTTTTACCACTCTATTCGGTACTGTTGTACTCTATACGACAAGAATCTGTTGTCGGTGGGAGGTAATACTCCGCTATAACTTAAGCTGCGTCATATGTCGTTTAGGATGAAAAGATAGAGTGCGAAATGTAGAAGTACTGAGGAAAGAGGGCTAAGAGAAGGAAATACGGAAAACTGTAATAAGAAAAATGAATTGATTAGGACATGTGATGTTATGAGAGAGCCTGTTTAGAAAGAAAAGTTAGGAGAAAGAAAGGAAACAGATGATGAAGATAGAAGATTGTGGACATTGTAGTGAAGTATGAGACAGCAAAAAGACATGCTCAAAACAGAAAATGTTGGTGGAAGGCTGCAGCAGGTTCGCCTGAGAACCCCTTGATGATGATGTCGTTGAGTTATTTCAAAACACAAAACGTTGCCTGACAATGATTTTTTGAGAATAATAAAATATTTCTTGAATCTGAAGTAGAAATAGAGGTTCATCAATGTAAGAAATGTATAGATGGCCTTTAGGCAAGTAATGTAAACACTGTTAGTCGGATTGGTGACGAGTATTCTAAGGTGATATAAAATCCACGGAAACTATCTGTTGAGGGCTGCAGGAGTTGGTCAACTACCATAGATCAATGTGCGATGTTCTCAAGTAATTTCAGGAACAATTTGAATTGTTAGATCGATATTGCGTGGTGTACGACGCAGTCTAGACAAAGTAATAAAGTCACGTCGTAAAACTGTCCAACACCAAACATCTGGCCTGACAACAACGTACCAAGATCAATTACGACCTGCGAGCCTTATTGGACTGTTGTAAAACTAACTTATACTCAGGTACGACTGAACTTGGCAGTAGGTGCTTTGGTAGTCTATACATAGTCGTAAAGTCACGCTGTTAACTGACCAGCCAAACATACACTTTGCTATAATAGGCCAAGAATGTACTAGTGCAGATGGAGATTACAGTTACGATATTAAGTAAATCGTTAAATTAGCCATGTTTTTTTTTATACATAATCAACATTTATTTATTGTGTGAATCAGGCTCACTTTACAGAAATATTTTCAAATACAAGAGAGTATAACTTACATGTAAACGTTTTGCCAGACAAAATAAACAGAGCCCGTGAATGTTGAGTTTCTACAAAAGTAAGATTTATACACTTAGTTATTTTGTGCCTTGACAAAATAAACAGAACCCGTGAATGTTGAGTTTCTACAAAAGTAAGATTTATACACTTAGTTATTTTGTGCCTTGAGGCTGCTTTTCTGATTCGATGGCTGAGACATCAGGCTGCATGATTCACTATTCAGGGACATGTGAGTTAAGGAAAACTTCATAAATTAAAGTTATCATGTTGCCAAGTGGATTACATTAACATTTATTCTTTAAACATTAAATCATCTGTGCAACTGGTTAGTTATGGTGAATAGAATACAAAACAAAAATGTTGATGACCTTAGGTGCCTCAAGATCCTGAGATGTCTTCTTTCTCCTGTACGTATTTCGGTGTTTTGTGCACCATCATCAGGAAGTCTACACTAAACACTACTTACACTCGCGACGTATGTTGTTCAGTTCCTCGCGAGTGTAAGTAGTGTTTAGTGTAGACTTTCTGAAGATGGTGCACAACACACCAATATACGTACAGTAGAAAGAAGACATCTCAGGATCTTGAGGCACCTAAGGTAATCAGCTTTTATAATCTAGGTCCTGATACAGCTGGAATTAAAAATATAAAACAAAAAAGCTTTTATATAAGATGAGTATTTTTTCGTGTATAATTTTACAAACATATGCCTGAAATCTGGGAACTCGTACTTGACTAAAAATAGATAAACGTGTAAAACTCTTCGTTACTATTTTATTTGTTCTTTAGATTTCGTAAATAAAATTAGTTATGGTAATAAGGTGATGAATTTAATTGAATTTATTAACATCATTAGTGAGTAAATAGTATATTTCATAACAAGAGTGGAAAGTGGGGTTTTGCATGTTCGAGACCATATGTTTGAAGTGCGAGACTAGTCTAGCATTTTAAATGGTCGAGAACATACAAAACACTTTCACTCGAGTTTTGAACGATACTTTTCACTATACTACTATGAGTTCAGCTGTTTTCATTATGTGTTTACAACCTGCGAAACATCATATTTTCAACAGCTGTCTATTGTTGTACTACCGAAAGTAACATTGTTTACAACCGAAAGTTTTCCACAGTCAACATTGGAAAATATGATGTTTCACAGGTTGTAAACACATAACGAAAACAGCTGAACGCATAGTAGTGTAGTGAAAACAATATATCAGTAATTAATAGATGCAAACGTTTTTTAACTTTCTTATAAACTAAATATGTTTATAGACTTTAAGATATTTGCTAAAGAATACATAAGGACGCAGACCTATTCTTGAAGCATACTGAACTTCAGAACAGTCTATAAAATAGATTATTGTGTGATTAACATAGCTTGCATATTAGTTTAGCAATATTTATAATAAGCTTATTTATTTTCAGCTCACTTTAGATAAGTAAGCATCAACGTAATTCTTACAAACTACCCCGGGTTAGCCATACGAGATAATTGCTAGGATTCTGATGATCTGCATTGAATTCATGAGGATCAGGTTTGACAGTTTATCGAAAATCAGACTAATACTGTAGTACGTAAAACCGTCGGAGCCTTAGTTATTATAGGTTTTAATACATGATGAGTTTTTAGGAACAGTTGACACGCTTTCCCACCCATACACGTACTGTGGTATTGGCCCACCCACCCGTCCTTACACGTGCAGTGGTATTGGAAAAGACGACTTTATTAGTAACGATGACTACACTCGTGCACATACACTCATCACACACATTCGTCTATATCTTTACGATTGGTGATAAAGCAAAAAATAAAAATAAATAAATAAAAAGTGATCTAAGGCTATTTCCATTTTGATCATATCCTTTTTCCCGTATATTTTCTTGAATGACTGATATACTACTGAAAATGTAGATTGTTCCACCAAAAGAAGTACGCCGTTATTTATTAGAACAACGCCCTTTTCACGCCATCCACCCACCCACGTCGGTTAGTGTGTAGGTCGGGTATCTGCTATCGGGAACGATTGTCTCCAAAACGCTGTCAATGAAACAGCTAGAACTCAAGTCCTGTTGACGTCTTTATCCGATATGCGTTGGCGAGGGCAAGCTTTTTGGGTGAAAGCTCTTATCTTAAACTGGTCCTTAATTAATTGATTGATGTATGCATATGAGGTAAGATACTAAACAAACAACACTGATTGATCGATTGCAAAAACAATTGTTAAGCTGTAGAAGTATATTTGAGGCTTTTAATTTGCTATAATATTAATTATATTATTATTATTCGTATTAATTTATTAAAAATTTTAAAAATACTAAACAAATCTTCTTTGATTATTCTGAGCCACTAACCCACTCACTATATGTGAGCTCATGAATGGGCGGTCATAACCATAGGCTAGGGATATATATTCTCTGATTATTCTAAGCCACTAACCCACTGTTCTGAGGCTCTCGAATGGACGGTTTCGCGGAGGAAGTCGCGGTTCTTAGGGTGGGAGTAGACAATAAGTGATGGAGCGAGACTCACTTTTCTGGCCTCTGATTGGTCGAGAGCGGTCACGTGATCGGATCCAAGATGGCGACCGGAAGTGGATCCAAGATGGCCGCCGGAAACGGAGGCAGTGGTACCAACCCCCCGTGGGAATTTTCCCTCCCAAAATTTCCCTCAAATTCCTAAATTTCCCTCCGAATTCCCACATCATACTATATAAAATACACTCTTAACCTAACTTTTTCCGTGTTATACTATATAAAATTCAATGTTTCCCGTGTTATACTATATAAAATTCACTGTTAACCTTGTTATACTATATAAAATTCAGTCTTAACCTAACTTTTTCCGTGTTATACTATATAAAATTCACTGTTAACCTTGTTATACTATATAAAATACACTCCTAACCTTTCCCTCGTTATACTATATAAAATGTAAAAAGATGGCGGTCTTTACACTATAATAAATACACTTTTAAACTTCGATTATTACCGTCGGCTACCTTCGTACGCTCTTAGCCTACGATATACGCGTCGGCTGCTGGTCGGGCGCGCATGTGCGGGGACTTGTGCTCGGTGGACAAGCGCGTTACGTCACCACTCATACAGCGGCTGCGAAACTCGGGTATAGGACTCCGAACGTCAGACTGGTTTTCATGTCAGGACAGGCGCGTGATCCAAATGCTACGTTCTGATTGGTTGCCCCCTCCCCTCCCCTCCCCTCCCACCTCCCCTCCCCTACCCCATCCATCCCTACTTCACTGAACAACACAAGTAATCTTTCTCACTTCTGCTCTTGCGCTCGTACTGATCAGACGTGTCTTCACTTTGCTCCTACTCGATATTAAATACAATTATCTTGTAATTTATATTTTGGACGCCGTTCTCTGTACGGTATTTCAAAGTAAAAATCAATATTTTGAATATCCTTGCTTTTTTACTTTAATTTAATAATCAATTTAAAGTAAATTTCATTGTATCCTAACCATGGAATCCTTTGCCATTAACGATAACCTGGTCACCATATCCCGTCGATTCGACACTTCCGGTTCCGATCTCCTTCACGTACTTACTGAACATAAAAATAAAATTATGTCCGAAATAAATAACCACCTAAACAGGCTCGGGGGAGTCAAATGGTACATCGCGGTTCAAATTAAATTCACAAAAATTGTTAACAACGAAGAAATGACTACAACTCCCTTCTTTCACGGTAAAACTCGTCCTTTGCTACCTTCCGATTCTCTAGATACTCAATACTCTGAAGCTACAGACAAAATTTTAGAAAGCGTGGCTAAGTGGGTAAGTCAAGGTAGTGGGTGGGTACTTGAAAACGTTTTACGACTCGATCTGTTCATTGTTAAATTTCAACCTTTGTACGCTTCTTCTTACATACCCACCCCGAAAAAAATCTCAAACTCTATGCATGGAATTATAAATATTAAAAATAACGATCAAAAATGTTTCCTGTACTCTGTACTTGCCCATCTGTACCCCGACCGAAATAGGCGAATAAGCTATTACAAAAAACTTGAAAATAAATTAAACATGTCTGGGATTAGCTATCCTGTCAAAATTACCGATTTAGATAAATTTGAAAAACTGAACCCCGCTTTATCCGTAAATGTCTTTGGATTTGAAAAAGACGAAATTTACCCTTTACATATAACAAAAGAAAAATTCAGACTTCACCACGTAAACTTGTTACTACTGACTACTGACACCACCTCCCACTACTGTCTGATTACAAACATGTCCCGACTTTTAGCTCACTTGACCAAACACGAAAATGCATCTTACTACTGTGACTACTGCCTACACAGATTTTCTTCCCAACTACGACTTACTAACCACTTACCTTTGTGTTCACCACACGGTGCACAAAAGACCAGACTTCCTACTGAAGACGAAAAACTTATGTATTTTAAAAACTACACACTTACTCACAAAGTCCCATTTACCATTTACTGTGACTTCGAGTCCTTTGTCGTTCCAATCGACACAGCACTGAATGACCCTACTACTTCACACACGACCAACACTGCCCACCACGTCCCTTCTGGCTTTTGCTATGTAATTATTGACAGTGATGGCAAACCAGTAAAACAACCCAAAGTCTATAGCGGCCCCAACGTTGTAGATACTTTTCTAAATTGTTTGATTGCAGAGTCTAAAGAGCTCTTACCAATTATTCATAAAAACATTCCTATTAATATGTCTCCGCAAGACAAAATTGTTTTCAAAAATGCTACTACCTGTCACCTTTGTCAAAAACCTTTACACGGAGACAAAGTAGCCAATCATAATCATTTAACGGGTGAGTTCTTGGGACCCGCCCACAATTCATGTAACTTAAACTACCAAGTTCCCGATCACATTCCAGTCTTTTTCCATAACCTCAGAGGTTATGACTGCCACCACTTGATCCAAGGGCTAGGCAAATTCAAAAAAGAAAAACTGTCATGTATCGCTACAACTAGTGAGCGGTACATTTCAGTCACCCTTGAGTCACTTCGTTTCCTGGATTCTTTACAGTTCCTTAACGCTTCTTTGGACACACTCGTGTCCAACTTAGTTTCTGACGGGGCTTCCAAATTCAAAATTTTAGGGCAGTGTATGACTAATACTGAACTAATTCTACGCAAAGGTGTATTTCCATACACTTACATGACCAATCAATCAAAATTTAACGATACCGAACTGCCTCCCAAGGAGGCGTTCTACAACGACCTGACCAAAACACATATCACTGACGAAGACTACTTACACGCACAGACTGTGTGGAATACTTTTGACATGACTTCAATGAAACAGTACCACGACCTTTACCTACTGACAGACGTGTTATTACTTGCCGATGTGTTTGAAAATTTTAGGACGACAAGTATGACTTACTACGGGATTGACCCATGTAACGTCTACTCTGCCCCCGGACTGGCATGGAACTCCATGCTTAAAATGACAGACATACGTCTCGAATTACTTACTGACATAGACCAACACCTCTTTGTCGAGTCTGGGATCCGGGGTGGTGTCTCCATGATACCTAACCGGTACGCCCAGGCCAATAACCCTTACTTACCCGACTTTGACAACACAAAACCCACCAACTATCTCCTGTACCTCGACTGTAACAATTTGTACGGGACAAGTATGTCAGATAGACTCCCAGAGTCTGATTTTAAGTGGATCGACCCTCAAGACATTGACTTTACAAAAGTACCCGACGACTCTGACATAGGTTACATTTTAGAGGTTGACTTACACTACCCAGACCATTTACACGACTTACATTCTGACTTTCCACTGGCCCCCGAACGAAAAGTGGTGACATACGACATGCTATCGACATACTGTAAGGACTTGCTAGACGAACTCGACTATAAACCTCCCAAGACTGAAAAACTACTGACTACTCTCTCTGACAAAACCAAGTACGTTGTACACTACCGCACTTTGAAACTTTACCTCGAACTTGGACTTGTACTGAATAAAATCCACAGAGTTCTTAGCTTTAAACAGTCTGCCTGGTTAGCCCCATTTATTAACTTTAACACAGAAAAAAGAAAACAGTCTAAAAACAATTTCGAAAAAGATTTTTTTAAGTTAATGAACAACGCCACATATGGTAAATCTTTGGAAAATGTTAGGTCACGTATTGATTTTAAACTTGTAAATAACGAGAAACAATTGGTAAAATGGACAGCTAGTCCCAGACTCAAGACTTTCTTTGCTTACAATAAAGATATCGCGGGATTGGCTTTAAAAAAACAAACCATCTTCTTAAACAGACCCATTTATGTTGGATTTACAGTTTTAGAAATTTCGAAATTAATAATGTACAATTTTCATTACAACTGGGCAATTGCAAAGTATGGGAAAAACATAAAACTTTGTATGACTGATACTGATTCTCTATTTTACAATGTATATACTCCAGATGTCTATGCGGACATGAAAAATGAATTACACCTTTTCGATACCTCCGACTATCCACCTAACCACCAATGTTATAGTGTAGAAAACAAAAAAGCGTTAGGAAAATTTAAAGACGAGTTAAATTCAAATCCAGCTAGGGAAATAATTGGCTTGAGAGCGAAATGCTACTCCGTTTTAAACTCAGATCTAGAGGAAAAGAAGGTGGCTAAAGGCGTCCCCCGAGTCGCGATAAAAAAACACCTAAAACACGAAATGTACAAAGATTGTCTTTTAAATCATTCGACAAAAACAACATCAGCTCTAAATATCCGCAGTGACAAACATAACATTTACACGCAACACATTTCAAAATTATCACTATCTCCCTTTGACGATAAAAGATACATTTTGGAAAACGGCATAGATACTTTAGCCTACGGACATCACATTATTAGTAAAAAACGATCTTTAGAGCATGACCATGACTACATAACTAAAAAACCAAAACTTGAGTAAAAACGTACCTTAAAAAAGTTCACCCATGATGTACATGAAAAAAATAATAAGTACAGTACAAAAAAGTAATACCGTAACAACAAGATTGACTTCCAGACTTCTATAAAGTCCATCAATACGTTCCTGTATCTCTAAACGCTCCATTACTGACTGACTGACATTCCCTTCCCCCACCACTCCTTCCTTTCCCACATCCTGTTCTTATTGCGTCACTTGCACTACTTGCGCCAATCGGTTCACTTGCTTCTCTCGCTGCAGTGGAACTATGTAAAAATTTTAATAACTTTTTTGAAATTAAACAATTAGAACTTCCAAAATCAATCCAACAGTACTTGATACAAATTTACTTTTCTAAAAAAGACGGTCCACCACAGTATCACTTTGAAAACGTGAGGTTGGACACTTTTCTAAATTGGCCAGTCCCATTCCTCAACCCACATGTAATGGTAAAATCCGGCTTTTATTATTTAAATTATAGCGACGCAGTTCGCTGTTTCTCATGTGGTATACATATCGGATGTTGGGAAGAGGGTGATGTTCCATTTGATGAACATAAAAAATACTCTCCAAACTGTAGGTTTGTTAATGGCCTACCTTTAATACAATTTGCTGGTAGAGATGTTTGTGGAAATAACTAAACCCTTTTACGGTCTGAATGAGATGGAATGTTTGACTGTACGAATGTGGCTCTGGGGTGTGAAAACCCGTATCCAAAAGCGAATGTGGCTCTGGGGTGTGAAAACCCGTATCCAAAAGCGAATGTGGCTCTGGGGTGTGAAAACCCGTATCCAAAAGCGAATGTGATTGAATGAGTGTGTGAAAGGACACTCTATGGCTGGATAGTATCCGTAGGTCCAGGGTGTGTGAAAGGGTTTAGAATTGGCAGGGAGGCAGTGAACTTTATTTATATTATTTTTATGGTCGACTGCCACCGTATGGAGCGAGGATGGGGCTCCATACACCAAAAAAACCAAATAAATTGTTAAACTTTACCTAAACCCTTCCATTCTTCCATTATGAGTGTAAGAGAGCAGATAGCAAGAGAGCTACATGCTCCAGTTAGAAAAAGATTCCCTACTAGACCTGTAGAAGTTAAGGGAATACAAGACTTGTTCCAAGCGGACTTGGTTGAAATGATACCCTATTCTAAACAAAACCGAGGTTACAAGTACATCTTAACAATAATAAATTGTTTTAGCAAATACGCCTTTGCTGTTCCATTAAAAGACAAGACTGGACCAGAAATCGTTAAAGCCATTACACCCATATTAAAGTCGAATAAAATGAAACACTTACAAACTGATGCGGGTAAAGAATTTTACAACGCAGGATTTACAAAGTTGATGAATAGCTATGGTATAAACCATTACTCGAGCTACAGTGACAAGAAGGCGTCCATCGTAGAGCGGTTCAACCGCAGTCTCAAAGCATTAATGTGGCGAAAGTTCACAGAGCAAGGTAAGTATCAATGGGTCAAGATGCTACCTTCTTTGTTGGAAGAATACAACACAAGAAAACACAAAACTATTGGCATGGCTCCAAGTCATGTGAACAAAAGAAATGAAAACATAGTCAGAAAAAACATTAATAAAAACAGACAAAAATACAAGAAAGTGGATAAAAAGGTCCGTTTTAAAGTAGGTGACAAGGTGAGGATAAGTAAGTATAAAAAAGTCTTTGACAAAGGATACCTACCCAACTGGACTAACGAGATATTTACTGTGTGCAAAGTCCAAACTACTATTCCTACAACCTACCTCCTCAAAGACCATACCGGTGACGTTATTAAAGGAAGTTTCTACGAAAAAGAGCTACAGAAATCCAAAACAGATGATGTATACTTGGTAGAAAAAGTAATAAGGAAAAAAGGAGACAAAGTACTTGTAAAGTGGTTAGGGTACGACGGTAAACACAATACATGGGTGAACAAGAAAGACTTGGTATAAATAAAGACTTCCCTTACACTTTCATTCATAACTCAACAATGCGTGTTATTGAACAGACGACTAAACTTCTAGTTGAAAACTTTGACATGTACACTATACGCACAGGTAGTGGCATTAAACATGGTCCATTATTTCCATCCACTATAAGGTGCATAGTGGCTGGACCTAGTAATTGTGGCAAAACAAACGTTGTGTTCAACATGTTGTTCGATCCAAACGGATTAAGGTTTGAAAATGTTTACATTTTCTCAAAGTCTCTACACCAACCCAAGTATCAATTTTTAAAAAGTGTTTTACCCAAGGAAATTGGTTACTTTGTATTTGATGAAAACACTAAAGTCTTACCGCCTAAAGAAGCTAAAAACAATTCTATTATGATTTTTGACGACATTGCGTGTGAAAAACACGATAATATACGCAACTACTTTACCATGGGTCGACATAATAACATTGATTCCTTTTATATAGGACAAACCTACAGTAGGATACCTAAACAGTTGGTGAGAGATAATACAAACTTGATTATTTTATTCAAACAGGACGAAACAAATCTCAAACATGTGTACAATGACCATGTAAATACGGACATGACTTTTGAAAAGTTTAAAGAAATGTGCGCTTTAGCTTGGAAAGATAATTACAGTTTTATTTGTATTAGTAAGGATTGTGAATTGGATAAAGGGAGATACAGAATTGGTTTTGACAAGTTTTTAGTCTCGTAATATAAATACGGTCAACTTTAATTTACAACATCAGTTAGTGACAGGTTACAAAATGGTGCGCTTCTACTATTATAACGACATTGCCCAGTTTAAGAAACCAGAGTGTAAGGTAAAGACACGCATAAGTTCAAATTTATGCACAAAGTATTACGCGGATAAAAAAAGGTTTTGTGGGAATTATTGTAGTAGAAAGTTGAGTAAATTTAACAACAGATGTTGGAGACACAAACATACAATTTTACAAACACCCGCGGTTGTACTATTAATGATATCCTCGAGTGAAAGAATGTACAATCGTGACTTGTGGATACGGTTTTTAACAAAAAGTGAAGAGCAAGGAGTACACTTTCAACTAGTTATTTACCATGAGAACATGTTAAACTGTACGGTTCGACAACCTCAAAATATGATTTCAAGATTTAGACCGTTCCCCGACATCTTTGGTACGACTCTTGAAACAGATCACGGGGATATCAACTACACACAGATTTATTTAAAAATGCTGGAGTATGGGTGTAAAGTCCCACATGCCAGTAGATGTATAGTGCTAACAGAAAGAAGTATACCGATAAGATCTCCGTTGAAAGTCTACAAAAGAGCGTTACGATCAAAGTGTCACATTTACGTCTCTTACAACATAGCGTTTGCACCGCAGCCTCCCACCTCACCTACAGGTCCAAGAGGTAAACCGTACCCAGCAGTGAATAATTTAGCCCAAGGATTATTTACTGTAGATTTTCTTAAAGCTGCACTACCCACCGTTCCCCTACATTGTTCAACGTTCGGTATTTCGTTAAACAGAGGAGTATATACAGTATCGGATCGTGACTTGCTAAATAAATGGAGAGAGTTTACATCAGCTAATCTGGACGAGTTCTGGTTATTAAATTCCTATATAGTACACAACATAAATAGAAGGAGACCTCTAAAGAAATTGCGTTCTTTTATGGAAAATTCAAATGTTAACGATTGCTACACTATAGCCGAAATACCCGAATGGCGAGGTGGATCAAAAAGAACCTATATATTCAAGGACATAAACAAACGGGTGCTCATTCCAGTTTCTGATCTCGCACGTACGTATTACAAGGGACTCGGTGATAGAGTTTCACTGATGGATGTTTTAAGGTACGTTAGAAGACACAAAAAGAGTGCGTTATTCTTTAGACAAGTTGAACTACCGTAATGGTAAAGAAAAAGGTTCATTTTAATGACACAGTAACTGTGTTTTATATTCCCAAGGAAATGTTAAAACAGGATAGAGAACGTTTTAAACGTAGGATTCGTGATGTTGAAAGAATTATACGTCCGGTGCTTTTAGCTTACATTAATGGATGTGGTTACCCACGTCCTATAGCAAGATCCGGTCTTTGTTTGATGTTACAGTAAAACTCTTTATTATACAAAAGAACAAACTTTGAAAATTTTTATTCATTTATAAACATGCAACGAAACAGTAAACATCAATCTCTTACGAGAAGAATTGTACAGTTGCAAGATGCTGTCCGCCGCAAGTATCGCGCTTTCAAGTTGGGTAACATGTATACCGAGCAAACATTAGAAAAACAGTACAAACCAATTTTGACTGAACTTAGAAAGAGAACGGAGATGGAAAATGAACCAAAGGAGGAGCCTATGGACCTCAGTGTGGACGAGCAGGATAATTTTAAGCCAGACTACATGTCTACACCTAAAGGACCGTCGTGGAACACACAAGTGTTTGAAACATCGTCTCCCCCTCCAATCTCAGTTAGTCAATTGATACAAAGCCCCGCAAAGTTTCACGAGGCTTCACAGTACGTTTTAGAGACGTTCAACGCACCCATTACACAAAAATACGTGTTAAAACTTTTGAAAGACGAGGCTGGTGTTAAGAATAAAATGGACAATATTTACGGACCACATATAGATAGTGATAAATTAATGGTTGGTAATCAACTGCTTACATTCGACAACGAAGGAAACATTCATTTGAACAATGTACAGTACAGAGGAACCGAAGGCCTTTACGAATTATTATTTAAAAGGCAACCCGATGAAAATTTATACACACAAGATGACTTGGACGCTTATAAAGATGTACTGATAAAAACGAATGCGCATAAAAAAGGTTATTTACCTCATAATCACATTAACCGACCGACAAATTCCATAAAATATAAAAACATAATTTCCGTATTATTCCCCAAACAAATGTACGGTAGAGGGCTAAAAGACTTTGGATCACGTGACATTTCCTATTGGGACAATCCAAACGAATTATGTGATAGATTAAAACTAATTATAGCTTCGACAGAGGCCGGAAATGCTAACCATAGGAACGAAATTCAAAACATAATCGAAGAATTAAAAGAAGCTAAAATTATATCAGGAGCTGGCAATAGCCGTTACAAATCATTAGTCGGTTGAGAGTAAACATGGATACTTATTTTGATTTGTGTATAAAAAGTATTTTCATACGTATATTTTCATCAGTTCGACTATGTCTGTAGACAAGTTTGGACGTGTCTTGCCCTCTGAGGGTAATGTCATTGGAAAAGGACCACCGGGCGAAGGTTTTAAACTAACACCCGAAGGAAACTATGACATTGAAAATAAACGAATGGTTAACGTTGGTGTACCCATAGCAGACAACGATGTTGTTACGAGAACATACTTTGAGGCTAACACAATGCCAAACTTACAAAACAGCTATTCTGCGCGTAACAAAAGAATAGAAAATTTAGCATCGCCAAAGGAGCTCGGAGATGCCGTGAATTTAAAAACTATAGGTGAACAATGTGTACTGTACCAACACAAAACAGTCAACGTAGGAGATAGGCTTATAACAAGGGTAAAGGACCCTACAGGTCCGAACCATGCGGCGACCAAACGTTACGTAGATGCTGCCGTTCCTGTTAAAACTAGTAGTTATTGGAGTTTTGAAAAGCGACGTTAAGTTTCTGTAGCTGACCCAACTGATAATCAAGATGTTGTAACCAAGTCATATCTACTGGCAAACTGTCCAAAGAAACGCAAGAATGACTGGGACTTTGATAATATGGGAATTAAATCTGTTAGAGATGCGAAAGAAATGGACGAGGCCGTAAACTTAAAAGTATTAACCGAAGCAAAATCGCATATTTTGGAAATATTAGGTCAACAAACAAAAACTATAGGTACATTGCTGACATCACTTACTGAGGGACTGAATGATATTAAAGAGACGGTTAGTGCGTTGGAAGGGAAAATTTATGAAAACAGCGTTAAATCTGATAAACAACTTAGAAAATTCGGTCAGTTACTCTTTTCCCATATTCATGGTGGCACACAAGGTAGGAGTGCAGAACCATTGACCGCCGATAACTACATAAACTGGGAAGAAATATTCGGTACACAAGCTGTTTCTCTACATCCATACAATGAGGGGTAATATAATGTGGAATAGGGTTAAAGTTTCTCCATTCTTTAACTAACCTTCGTAAGAGACACATCTAATGAAGAAGAAAACTTCACGCTGCGGAAGAGGACTTGTATCTAGTGCACTCGAAGGAATTGGAAGTTTAGCTGGAACAGCCATAAATAAGGGTATAGATCTACTACCTTGGGAAGCTCACCTCCCAGGTTACAGGTACTGTGGCCCTGGGACCAAATTAAAGAAGAGATTAGCCAGAGGTGACAAGGGTATAAACGGTCTGGACGAAGCCTGCAAGGCACACGACATAGCCTACTCCCAGTATTCAGACACAGCGCGGAGAGCGCAAGCGGACAGAGACTTGGCCGAGCGAGCTTGGCAAAGGTTTAAGGCTACAGATTCGTCTATAGGCGAGAAAGCTGCAGCTTGGACAGTTACATCAGCCATGAAGGCGAAAGCAAAGTTGGGTGGCTCTCATAAGAGAAAAACACGTAAACAAAAGAAGGGTAAGGGTTTGTATCTAAGACCCTGGGTAGGGAGAGGTGTTAAAAAAGCACCTAAAAACAAGAAGAAATGCACTTGTAAGAAAAAAAAACTTCAAATTAGTCTACGTTCCTGAACACGCCCTCACAAATCACGAACTCGTTAATTACGCTAAAAAATTAAACATTCCACACTTTCGAGGTGTTTACATGAGGGACACACTTCCGAATAAACCTAGATTGAACGAAAGCGCAATTATTAATTTGGACAGTATACAGGGGGAAGGTACACATTGGGTTTGTTATAAAAAGCGTGGTAATAATGTGTTGTACTATGACAGTTTTGGTAACTTGCGTCCTCCTATGGAATTGATCAAGTATTGGGGTCCCAGTGTTAATATAAAGTATAATAACGAAAGACAACAGAGTTTTGACTCAGTACTTTGCGGGCACTTGTGTTTAGAGTTCCTCGTTGAAAATGTTTTGTCTTAGTGGACAGAGTTCAACGCTAAGTTGTGACATATTTCCTTCGATCGATTTATCGACAGGTGAATGGGAGATTGGTTTGATCGATCTCACAACGTACAACTCAATACCGAACGTAGAAGAAAATGTAAACGACACATTTCACTACGGGGACACTGTAGTAAAAATTCCGACTGGCTCCTACGAAATTAGCGATTTAGAGAATTACATTAACAATAACATAAAAACTGGTGTAAAATTCAGTTTAAAACCAAACAACAGTACTTTGAAATTAGAAATTACTTGTAGCGAGCCCATTCACTTTGAAACAGAAAACAGTCTAGCTACCTTGCTCGGTTTTAATAAAGTTGTATACGAAGCCAATAAAACTCACATGTCCGAGAATGAAGTTAACATTAACTCAGTAAATGTCGTTCGAGTTACATGTAACGTGGCAAGAGGCTCGTATCAGAACGGTCAGGAAAGTCATATAATACACGAATTTTATCCGTCAGTTCCACCTGGCTACAAAATAATTGAAACGCCTCACAACGTGATTTATTTACCTGTGAGTGTGCAAGTTTTGAATTACATTACTTGTGAGCTGAGAGATCAACAAGGACAGTTGATAAACTTTAGAAACGAAACAATTTCATTACGTTTACACCTAAAGCGAAGCAATGGGATTAGTATTTAGGGAAACAACTGTGCCGAAACAGGTCATTAGACCCAAAACACTCAAGGTGTTAACATCGAGCAATACAAAGCTTTTAAGATCCTTAGGATTTAAAATAAAATTACAAAATGTTGGAAATTGAGGGAGAAGTCGAATACAGCGATGTTATTACAAGCTGTGAGTATCACACACACAAACCGTACGCCTCTTCAACTTTCAAAAACAATGATGAAATACGTATCGCCGTCAGTCAACAGGACATTATTACTGCCCCGTTTGAAAGTTCTCTGCATATTTCTGGTAAAATTACAGCCAAAAAGGTTGGCGGTGTAGGCGCAGACGTGTCTCTGATTAACAACGCTATGACGTACTTGTTTGAAGATATTAGATACGAAATTTCTGGTATAACAGTGGACCGTACTAAAAACTTGGGTGTTGTATCAACTATTAAGAATTTACTGTCACTGAGACAGAATGAAACAAATGCATTGGAAAATGCTTGTTGGTTCGGTCCAGAGTCATCAAAAAAAAAACAACCGAGTTTACTTTTACCGTTCCATTAAAATTACTCTTTGGTTTCATGGAAGATTACAGGAAAATTATTGTAAATGTAAAACAAGAGTTGATTCTGCTGCGGTCAGCCAACGACACGGATGTGTTGTTATCAGAGGATGCACTATCACACACTCTGGAAATAACCAACTTGTACTGGCGTGTCCCACACTTGACTGTTTCCGATAGTTACAAAGAAAAACTTTTAAGACTCGTTAATAAGGACACACCGATTCATCTTCCCTTTAGGTCGTGGGAGTGTCACGAGTATCCCACACTTCCGCAAACAAAGAGACACAACTGGACCGTCAAAACGTCATCTCAGATAGAAAAACCCCGCTATGTGATACTGGCGTTTCAAACTGATAGGAAAAATAACATAAAAAAGGACATGTCGGGTTTTGACCATTGTGATTTAATGGATATCAAGTTGTACCTCAACTCACAGTACTATCCTTACGACAATATCCGAGGTGATTGGAGTTTATTCTATGAAATGTACGCCAAATTTCAGTCTTCATACTACGGTGTTTCCAATTCACCCATCATGGACTTGGATACTTTTAAATCGAAATGTCCGATCTTTGTAATTGACTGCTCCAAGCAGAATGATTCAATCAAGTCTGGACCTGTCGATGTACGCGTCGAATTTGAATTTAAAAATAACGTACCGGAAAAGACTACAGCTTACTGTTTAATAATTCACGATTCCCACCTGATGTACACTTTACTGACTAACGTAGTAAAAAGCATGACGTAATTAGTCAGTCGAAACGGTTATGTAATAAAAGGGGGAGGGGGAATAGTATTTAGTAATCAAACTAAATCGGTTTATTCAGTTGAGAGGATGGAGCCCGCAGGTGAGTATCTCGCGCAACGTAAGCCAATCGATTTGTGGAAGCAGGACTTGACAGCTTTTCTAAAGGTTATGTTCAACATAACCTCTGATTTTTCCAAGGTTGTCACCGTGGGTCTGTTTGATGAGTTTCACTTTCAAGTGGGTGTTTTGTTTCATAAGCAAGGCATGCGGAAATACGTTTTACTAAACAACGAACAATTCTCAAAGTTGAAGGAATTGGAACCTTCAATCACTCATGATCTGAGTAACAAAGGTGGTCTTCAAAAGAGGCTCATTGATGAGGACATTAAATGCACTATCCGTAACATATACCAAAAGCCCCATGTAGAGCTTTGCGATAAGTTTAACGAAACATCTATTCTTTTCACTAAAGGTGAATGGTTGACCTTTGTCAGCTTATTACCTTGCATTTCACGGTACGTTGAACAGTTGTCCTGTGTAGAGCCTTACCTAATTAGTCACATCGATCGGGTTATGCTTAGTGATTCGGTCTATGTACCCCCACCACCCGAGGTAAATGGTTGGGACGCGGACCGTTTGCAGGACGAGGTTGTTTGGTATAAAAAGACAAGGTTCACAGTAGGTCGATCTGGCGCTAATTTTAAAGTAAAAGGAGGGAGTTTAGAAAACGGGGGTGGTGGAGGGGAGGGGGGTATGATTAGTGGTTGATAAAAAATATCTTATTCAGTTGAGAGGATGGAGCCGTCCGGTGAGTATCTCACGCTGCCTAAGCTCTTGGAGCCCATCGACATGTTAAACGGTATTTTTCTAAAACGTGTTTTCTTTCTAAATGAAAACTTTTCCAAATCAGTTACCGTTGGGATTTTTAAAAACCGAGACTACGGTCTCGGAGTAATGTTCAAGGGAAGACACGACTACGTTTACTGGTCGTTTGATGTATTTAATCAGTTTTGTGTGAATTTTAATAACATTTCCAAAGCCCTCAAAGATAATAAAAAGATTTATCTGGAAATTAACGAAATGGAAGTTGTTAAAGTTTTATCGATCTTTGGGGCACCGCATGTTTTCCTGGGAAGTACTTTAACACTTAATCCGAGCGAGCAAGCTCAGTTTACTCCCAACCTCCCGGGTAGCACTTTGTCACTTAACTCGGGCGAGTGGGCGCAGTTTCTATCCAACCTTCCGCTAATACAGTTGGAGTTGAGAGAGTTGTTTTACGAGGAAGACCTTATAAAACAATATCTCTGTGGGGGATTCAACAGTCCATCTCCGCACATTTTTAACAGATTAACTTGTGAAATTAATAGAGTCAATGGCTGCGGTAGTTGAATTTCAAGCCTTTACTGACAATAATAACCGTTTTATAGTGAAAGAATTGGCAATAGTAAGCGAACATTTTCAAACACAAATCGTTTTCAAGTCACCTTACTGCAAGTGTGCACTTGATGAAAAACAACAAAGGTCAGCTAGATGGTTGATACGACACTTGCACGGAATAAAGTGGGAAGAGGGTAGTATAGAATACGATGAAAATTTAATTCGAACACTTTGTAAACCTTTTACTAAAATTTATAGTCAAGGGTTGGAAAAAGTCAATTTTTTAAAAGAATTTCATCCTAACGTGATTGAAATACCGAAAGATTGTTCAAATACTTGTTCAAACGCTTGCATATTACCTATACACGCTAATTGTAACTTCAAGTGCGCCTTTAGAGCAGCACAGCAAGAGTATAAAAGACTGTCGAAACTTTAGTTTGGACATTATGTCTCTAACAACCATGGAGGACACATGGACTATGCTCTCAAAGGAGCCGAAGGCTCCAGTCGGTGTTATGACCGACAGCTTTATTATGAAATTTGACAGATACATTAAATGGGACCTACTGTCAGCCCACTATGATTTTTCACTAGATATGTTGAGAATTTACCAACACAGGGTAAACTGGGGTTTGATTTTAAAAAGGACAAAGTTTCCCGAAGATATACTGAGGGAAATGGCTCCTAACTTTAATGTTGATTGTTGGACAATAGTAAGTAAATACCAGACTTTGTCAGAAAAATTTATTGATGACTTTGCAGACAAAGTAGACTGGGAATATATTATACTGTATCAAAACGTAAGTGGAGCGTTTTACATTAAACATTATAACCGTGTATGTAATACAGATATCTCTGTGTGAATGTGCGTCCTATGGCTGGCCTAAACTCCGTAAGTCCAGGACATGAACTGTCGAGGTGAGGGCGGCCCAAATTCAATAAAAAACCGCCCGACTGTTCTCTAAGGCAGCCGTAAAACGTGTAAGTCCTGAGACAGTCCTGCAGCTTGGGGCTGGGCTAAACCCCGTAAGACCTCGAGTCGCAGATGCATCTAGTATGCAATGGGCCCTCGTACAGTTTAGTTGATTGGAACACTCTATGGTAGGCGTAAAACCCGTAAAACCAGGGTGTGAGATGTTTGTATTACATAATCATGGTACTGCAAAACCCCTTTGTAAGTTTGTTCGTCACATTGAAAGGCTTCTCTGAGTAAAGTGATGTCTTTACTTACAGAGGGACCCAAAAAAAGTATAAAAAAATAAATACAAAAATAATAGTGGGAGGTAGCAATTTTGTTATGGAGTGGCTACCACCGTAACTTGCGATGGATGGGGCAAGTTACAATAAACAGCCGTTCTCACGGCTAGTGAGACTAGGCCTACTGGGGAAACTCACTATAATAAAAAACGCGCCGAGATCCTACCTCTTGGGTGGTGTGGAAACTGGATCATCTAATCAATTGAAAAAAGGTTTTTTTTAATTCTGCAGCCCCTCCACCGCTGCAGAAAGTGATGGCCTTCCGAAAAATCACACTAGTTGCCATCTCCTAAAAATTAAAAAAATAAAATGAAGTGACAGAGTGTCAAATTTAGAAAAAGCAGGAGTGACACCATGGGTGGGGCGAGCAGGTAGTGGACGCTAATGACGTCACTCCACTTAAAACTATGTATCAATATTTATGGGGCCCTGAAAAGGGCCGTTTTTAGCAGAGGAGGAGGAGTTTAGGTGTACAGGTTTGAAATGTTATAGTAGTCGTCGTCATGTGTTACGCCGGGGCTTACAATGAGTTGGACATGGAGTTCCATGCCCTCCCCCCATCTCCAAGTGTTTGTAAGACGTTGACTAAAGAAGTAATACTTTGGAAGGAGGTGATGTTCCTCGGTTCCATCTTCATGTTTAATAATTTTCGTACAGTACAAGTATACTGTACGGTTTTGAAATGGGAATGAACAAAGTTCCCTGTGGAAACCTAGAAACTCCTCCCTGTTCCTGAGTACTCTGCTAATTATAATTGATGCTGATGGTTCCATGGTGGAGAGAGAGAATGAAGCGAACACCAGCGGGCTCACGGAAGCTATCATAAACCACAGCGTATCTTTACCGCATTCCTGATAAGATAAATGTACGCACTTTGTGTTAGTACATGGTGCGCACGCTAGGTTAGTAGTTACAAGCTTTGCCACCAGGTGCGCGTTTGTACAGAGTAAAATCGACATTTGTTATTTTTTAATTGTGTATGTTTTAAGTCATTTAGTTATGTTGTTAGTAAAAAACAACCTTGTGTCCGAGTGGTTCCGCATCCGACCCAGAGTTCACTGTATTAGAAATTTCATTACAATTGGGCAAGTACAGAGTACGGTCGGGTACGCTAACCACTGGACCACGGGGGGTTGATTACTTTTTGTCTAATTTGTATAATATATATTTATGTTTCGCTGCAGGAGTGCTGGTAGGAGCGCACAGCTGTTGGTAGTTCCCACGCATGTCCGCTCTTGAGTGTCGCGCCAGGAAAACCAGTCTGGCGCCCGGAGTCCTATACCCGAGTTTCGCAGCCGCTGTATGAGTGGTGACGTAACGCGCTTGTCCACCGAGCACAAGTCCCCGCACATGCGCGCCCGACCAGCAGCCGACGCGTATATCGTAGGCTAAGAGCGTACGAAGGTAGCCGACGGTAATAATCGAAGTTTAAAAGTGTATTTATTATAGTGTAAAGACCGCCATCTTTTTACATTTTATATAGTATAACGAGGGAAAGGTTAGGAGTGTATTTTATATAGTATAACAAGGTTAACAGTGAATTTTATATAGTATAACACGGAAAAAGTTAGGTTAAGAGTGTATTTTATATAGTATAACAAGGTTAACAGTGAATTTTATATAGTATAACACGGGAAACATTGAATTTTATATAGTATAACACGGGAAACATTGAATTTTATATAGTATAACACGGAAAAAGTTAGGTTAAGAGTGTATTTTATATAGTATGATGTGGGAATTTGGAGGGAAATTTAGGAATTTGAGGGAAATTTTGGGAGGGAAAATTCCCACGGGGGGTTGGTCCCACTGCCTCCGTTTCCGGCGGCCATCTTGGATCCACTTCCGGTCGCCATCTTGGATCCGATCACGTGACCGCTCTCGACCAATCAGAGGCCAGAAAAGTGAGTCTCGCTCCATCACTTATTGTCTACTGGTGGGTTCTTCTACACCTACCCACTCTACGGGTGGCCATCGAGGGCATGTTCTGATTCCTTAGGAACAGTATAACCAGTACAGAGGTCATCCGTGAGTGGATGGTCATGATTCTTTAGGAATCAGAAACCCACTCTATGGGTGGCCTGTGAGAGGATGATCTCATTTCATTTGGGAATAATCTACCCACTTTCGTTTAGCTATTAAAGAGTGAACATGACTTTTATGGAATCCTCTCTTAGGACATCCTCTCTTAGGACTACATGTAAAAGACAATAAGATTCTTAAGGAACTGACGAACTGATACAGTCTTATGTTTAATTTAAATAAAGAATTATTAATCCAAGAGCCCAGTGGAGGTGTCGGCCACTGTTTACTGACAAGAAATATTAACCGGCTGGCCTTGTAAGGACACATTCAATTTATTCTAAATTTGGTGATTTTATGCACTTCGTGGAGAAGATTGGGTTCTCCATGTTTGGTAATTCTTTGTAGGTTTCTACCTTGTAAATTAAACTTTTAACGGCCCTTGTCGCGTGAGCGGCGGCTGTAGAGACTTAATGGCAAAGATGGCAGGGTTTTACCAATGAATACACATCGGTAGGCAATGAATAGATAAGTATTCGTTGGTTTTAATTCTAAAAAGAATAGCGAACTTTCCAGCTCCCTTTAAATTGTTGGTAACACGATGAAAACCGTAACAAATTCTAGTATATAAATAGTTATTTTACGATAAGTCATACCATTATCTAGTATAAAATTAGTTATTTTACGATGTCATACCAATACCTAATAAATAGTTATTTAACAATCAGTATACAAAATTATTTGCATATACTGCTAAATATTGTATGAGTTTGGCAAATGCTAGCGTGGCCATTTTAGATTTGAGTAATAAAAGCATATGTAAGAATTTGAGGGTCTATAATATATAAATGCTTGTAGTTATACCAATTTAAAAATTCAGTTTGTCATGTGTAAAATTATTATACCAGACCAAAAATGTGCAGTTAAAGGAATCACTACCGTGGCTATTTTGGATTTAACCAATAAAATAGTTTTTGAAATTTATGATTCCTTAAGAATCATCTACTCCATCTACGAATAACTCACGTGAAAATATCACGTCTCCCTTCCCCTAACCTCATATTAAATATAAAATTGGTTTTAATCCGAACATAATATAGCCATCTCGCCATGTTCTCTGCGTCCCTAATGCATCCCAGGTATATTAAGTTGTGCTTAATAAACTAATTATTTTAATTTGTGCACAAAAATATATGCCTTGTACTGTTGTACCCAATATGAGCGGGCTACTAGAAGTATCTTTAAAGCTGTTCAATCGAAAATTACTTTTTAAATTGTTTTGAATAACATTGTTAGTATCCATGTAAGTAATAAATGTGTAACGGGAAAAATTCTACAAATTATCTTTATGGAGATATGGCTGCACAAATTGACTAATTTGGCATTTTTGGTGCTTAATTCATGAACAAAACGTTTGATATATTTTATTAACCTTTTGAGAATATGTTATGTTAGTAACATATGTTGAGAATATGTTACTAACATATTCTAGTATTCTTTTGTTAACATCTTGACAAAAGGTACTAACCAACCTAGTATATAGAAAATCTAAAAAAATAATGTTTTCAAAAGTGTAACCAATTATTTTTCTATAAATTATATTTGTTCAAATTTTGAGTTGAAATTTGTACAATCATCTTTGGCTGAAAGGGTAGATTATGAATAAATATATAAAAAATTCATTGCTAGAGTTTACTATAAATTAGGGAGTTATGTCCATATGTCGAATTTGCGGGGCGGGGCAGGTGGGGGCTATGATGGGGAATACATATTTGTTCATTAGTGAGTCAGGATCTTTACTACTCTTAGTGGCAGTTGCGATAATATCTACAACTAAATTTCTAAACAGGGTGCCCGGAGGAACACCCTTAAGGATCAAATAACTGCTTTCCAGTATACCAATTTTGTGTGATATACTTTTTTTTTTAATTTGTATGCTAAAATCTACTATTAGTTTACTATCTATAACGTTTACGAGTTTAAATATTTAATCTTTGTTTACCTGCATCAACTAGGCCAGATTTTTCTGGTTCAAAGAAAATGTTTCCCAGCGAATAAATATGTGTGTTGTTGTAGTAAGATCAAGTCACCTAGCCACCACCTTCAACATCCTCACTAACTCTGTGACTACTAGACAATACCTCCTAGGAGGGAACGCAGAGGGCATCTGTCACCATGTGATCCATTGTTTGGATAGGTTCTCTTCAATCACATGACTGTTCCACTCTTAGTGTTATCTTCCCTAGCCATTTTCGTAACAATTATGGATGAATGGTTTTTTTCAAGTACACAATTTGTAGGATCGCAGCTTCATTCATTCTTCAAACATTACCCAGGAATGCGCCCAGTAGAGATTGGGCAGAAAAAGTGTTTCATTTAATGAGAAGGGGAGATTTTCGGACTTACTAGCGTGCACAATTTATATTGGGGAGTTGCGGAGGGTTCAGAATCTTATTGAACTTTTTCTGCAGTGCTCCTTTGAGTATGTCTCAGGAAGAGCTAACAGCTGAGCCAAGAGAAGGAAACGAGAAATGCAATAAGAGTAGCATTTATAACTCTCATGACTTTATTCTGTTGGAACTTGTATCTTTTTTGCATGAACACTATTTAGCGAAAACACTGAGCAGTTGAGTTAACCAGACATGTTGTTCTCAGAACGTGTGTGTTGAAGTCCAAGATGTTCCTGCAACATAGTGCACAATTACCCTGATTTTAACCTTAGCTGATACCAAAAGCTTGAATAACATAATATAATTTCCTAAAGATGACGTTCACATCCAATACCGACTATTCACCCCAGGCACTATGTAGTTATCTAATGAATGATTTTCATGATAATGATGGTTTTCAAGCAGTCATCCAATCATCGTGATTATGATGTTCTCATAACTCATCCACCACCTATCATCCTAACACCTTGTAGCTTGATTACAATACTATTATTTACTTGATTATATGTGCTATGATTCTAATAGTATTAAAGAAAAGAGATATTATAAATTATTTTAGATGTTTAAAATCATGAATCATAAAAAAACTCTCAAATTAGAGTTTTAGTTATAAAACGTATTTGTCGACTTACACTTTGTTATGTAATCTAGTAGTTAAAAACTACTTTTAGAAACAATCCCAAGGACGTCGTGGTCCTCATCGGCGCCGCGCCTACTCTCGTTGAGCATGATTTATTCCTGTCTAAGCGGACACGTATTAACCCGTTATCGCCACAGTCTGTCTCTCAGATAAGTCGGACGGCCACAGTGATATAGGCCGATAATCCCCAAGTCCCGTGGGCGCCTGCCTACAGATCGCCCCCGACTTGCCACATACCTCAAACATTCGTTCATCAGCTGGTTTAATTACAATCAGTCAGCTCATCAGCTGCTTTTAGTCACTTAATAAAATATTATATTACTAGGGGATACCCTTGCACGCTTAAAGTGCTAATCCCTTCACTCGCTGCACTCGTTACACCTCGGCCTTCGGCCTCGGCCTGTGACTTTTGACTACAAATAATAATAGGTTAACTGATTAACGTAAAATTACATTCGGTAATAGTATCTCAATCACATTACTTGCCTTTCTACCTATTTACTAGTATAAATACCGAATTGTATTACTTAGCCTATTTCAAACGATTTTATTTCATTCAACAGACGAAGATTAATAAAATAACTTCATAATTTTAGATTGAAACCTTCAAGTCCAGTAGAGCTGAGCCCTACCATTGAATGTGAATAGAACCATGCTTATAACCTTGTCTGGTTCAACATTATGGAAGATAGAACATCATCAATATTACAAGAACTATTTTTTACATTAGAAAAACTGTTAAAACCTTTTTGGAAATCATTATTTCAATTTGAACAGCAGTTACTTTTAGATTCATTTAAATCTCTCTCCGTGTTATTTTTATGTCTGAAAAACGTACTTTGAGCGATTCCCATATCCTTCCGGGTGAAAATATTGATTCGTATTGCAAAACTACGAACAGAGGCAATATGTTTGACACCTCAAACGTTTAAATTGGTCAAGAAATAAGGAAGGAGTTACGTGGACAATAAACGGCTTCACGTATAAGTTATTTAATACGGATTTTTAGTTGACCTTTATGTTTTATTAATAACTTTGTAATGTTTGTGAGTATTTTTCTCTTCATATTTTTATAATTTATCGTCATCCCAATAAATATTTAAGTTTCATAACATTACAATATGATTTTTTAAATTCTTTCTTAACACTTTTATTTATTATAATTTTTTTAATTCATGAAATGTTTTAATTAGTTACTATTTTTTTTCTTTTTTTTCATTTTTATTTTTGAGAGTGTGAGAGTGTTAAAATCTCCCTCTTCACAGAACTAAATACAAGTTTCACAACCAACCATTCAAAACCCTAAAAACCGATTGAAGGAAGACCAGATAACCCCCCCCCCCCCACATTTAAAAGAGTGTAATTGCCAATCAATAACAATGTAATCCAAAGTTTGAGTTTCACTTCCACAATTACATGACTCATCATTTACCTTTCCCAAATTACATCTTCCCACACGAAATCAACTGAACATAGTCCAGTTGAACTATGGATTTAAATTTAATTAAACGTATATTAAATGTACGTTAAATGTTATTTAATTTATAATTATCACTTAAAAAACATTTAATTTATATTTATAATTAATTTATAATTATTCAATTTATAATTATTTTCTTTCAAAACATAATAAACATACTTAGAAACTGATTCTATTTTATGTTGAAATACAGATAATGTACGTTGTTTGTTCCTTGGTGAATAAACCAACACAAATAAATATATTAATATATTATATAAACTTAAAATACATATTTAGACCGTTTTACAGTTACATTTAAAAATACATACATGTAATTGGAAGATATTAATCAAACAATAAAAATGAAAACACGTTTGCTACCGACCCATCTACAAAAATATGACTTAAGAAACATGTTACATGACTTACAGTTAGGGACTTACAGTAAACGACATGACTTACAGTTAGGGACTTACAGTAAACGACATGACTTACAGTTAGGGACTTACAGTAAACGACATGACTTACAGTTAGATACTTTCAGTAAACGATATGACTTACAGTTAGGGACATACAGTAAACGAGTACCTAAATAGACATTAATGTATGCAGGTATGTGTATTCCAAATGTAAAAGTTGTATGAAAGCATTCATCTTAACATCAAATATACACAAATCACCAGTCAGCTCTGTTCTGATCATCAGCTGCTACTGTCCTACTTAAGAAAATACACGACGCAAGAAACTGTAACTGCAACGTTTAGCTCTAATTTTGTATATATATATAAACACAAAATATATTTTATTGAAAAATTTATAAACAGTCTATGCTCAATCAATAAATTTAAATAAAGTTTAAACTAAACTTGGAAAACTAATAGTTGTACTTAACGTTTATTAAAAACTTTACTTTTTTAAATTGAATATAAAATATTTATCCAGTATTTGTATGCACCAATGGATTATAAATAGCAAACAAAAGGCACCGCTAGTAAATAAGTATACATTCTCTCTTCATAATGTCTACTGGGTCAGGCCAAGATGTTGCACATTAATTGTTACATAAAAATACAATAAAATTAACAAAAATGATATTATACTATAAAATTGTTTAATTTTATATTATTTACGTAAGTCGATAATGTGGCTGCACTATTTTTACTTTTCCAATTTCTTATATTATTATTTTTATGGACCCTTACTTTTTATATTTTACGCATTGATGTCGTTGAAAATATGCAACAAATAAATATATCGTTATAATAAGTCTTACTAGGTGTATTGTCACTTATAGTTTTGAGTTTATTGGGTGTTGTAGAAAGAAGACGATTTTGAAAACTTTTCCTGAATTTTAACGAAAACTTGCCAAATGAAGAAAGAAAAAAAGCATAAAACTATAAAGATCTAAAGGGACAAAATTGTTTTTATTTTCATTTCCAAAAGTCACGCAGAAAACATCCAACAGTGATTGATAGCATAATTAATCTATGAGTTCAGTTTAATAAATGCTATTCTGGAAGATTTACTTAGATCAAAGTCTTAACCCTTACAATACATAACGATATAAATATAACATAGACTAACAATGTAAAAATGAGCGTTAACAATAGTACTTACTAAGTAATGTGTTCGAATAAAAATAATGAAGTCATTTATAAAATGGAAACTAACGATTTAGTAGTAGTGAAAATTATCAGAGCCAACTAGGAAACACAAAAATCTATATAGCATAGAACAACCACACAAAACAGGAGAAAAACTATATAATTTCGACGTGAGCTCACAGATGTATCAAATAAAGTGAACAAAAAGAATTTAAGGGCGAATAATGTTGCGTGAATATTTGCTTCAAATATTTCTCCAAGAGATGGAATCAGCTTTAGACGCATCAGCAAGTCTAGCGAAGTTTTGCTGATGGGTTGCTGAACACTGCTGATATATGCTGCGTACATATGCAGCAGCTGGAGAATGGAAGAGCATTACAGCCCCCACTTCTCTTCAGGTAACAAATCGATTTGTTTACTTATACTATATCCTCATTCCCAATTCAAATTTTGTTTTTAGAATGTATTTGGTTTATTTTAATATAAAACACATTGAGACCACTTTGCCACCAAGACACGAAAGTCTTCATATTTGAATTGTATTAGGGGATGAAATAAGGAAAATATATATTAAAGGTGAATTTTAGATGACATATTGTATAAAATAGATGTTATGTTTCGGTGTACATCAAAACGGTGAGTATCTGCGTCAGTTAATAGCTAAAAGTTAGTTTAAATAGGTGTTGTATTACATTGAACAGTATTTATATATATTAGTCCTAAGTTCACCTCATGTATAAAAATTCTTTTTCTACAGTAAAGCTATTATTAATAAAATTAAAATGGCAAGAAGTAATTAAGTCAGTTATGATTAAACGTTGGTTGAAATAGGTGTTGTATTACGTTGTACGACAGAATGGTGACTATTTACTTCAGTTAATAGTTAAACGTTAGTTGAAATAGGTGTTATATTACGGTGTACGACAGAATGGTGACTATTTACTTCAGTTAATAGTTAAACGTTAGTTGAAATAGGTGTTATATTACGGTGTACGACAGAATGGTGACTATTTACTTCAGTTAATAGTTAAACGTTAGTTGAAATAGGTGTTATATTACGTTGTACGACAGAATGGTGACTATTTACTTCAGTTAATAGTTAAACGTTAGTTGAAATAGGTGTTATATTACGGTGTACGACAGAATGGTGACTATTTACTTCAGTTAATAGTTAAACGTTAGTTAAAATAGGTGTTATATTACGGTGTACGACAGAATGGTGACTATTTACTTCAGTTAATAGTTAAACGTTAGTTGAAATAGGTGTTATATTACGTTGTACGACAGAATGGTGACTATTTACTTCAGTTAATAGTTAAACGTTGGTAGAAATAGGTGTTATATTACGGTGTACGACAGAATGGTGACTATTTACTTCAGTTAATAATTAAACGTTAGTTGAAATAGGTGTTATATTACGGTGTACGACAGAATGGTGACTATTTACTTCAGTTAATAGTTAAACGTTGATTAAAATAGGTGTTGTATTACGTTGTACGACAGAATGGCGACTATTTACTTCAGTTAATAGTTAAACGTTGGTTGAAATAGGTGTTGTATTACGTTGTACGACAGAATGGTGACTATTTACTTCAGTTAATAATTAAACGTTAGTTGAAATAGGTGTTATATTACGGTGTACGACAGAATGGTGACTATTTACTTCAGTTAATAGTTAAACGTTAGTTGAAATAGGTGTTGTATTACGTTGTACGACAGAATGGTGACTATTTACTTCAGTTAATAGTTAAACGTTAGTTGAAATAGGTGTTCTATTACGTTGTACGACAGAATGGTGACTATTTACTTCAGTTAATAGTTAGTTGAAATAGGTGTTATATTACGGTGTACGACAGAATGGTGACTATTTACTTCAGTTAATAGTTAAACGTTAGTTGAAATAGGTGTTATATTACGGTGTACGACAGAATGGTGACTATTTACTTCAGTTAATAGTTAAACGTTAGTTGAAATAGGTGTTGTATTACGTTGTACGACAGAATGGTGACTATTTACTTCAGTTAATAGTTAGTTGAAATAGGTGTTATATTACGGTGTACGACAGAATGGTGACTATTTACTTCAGTTAATAGTTAAACGTTGGTTGAAATAGGTGTTTTATTACGTTGTACGACAGAATGGTGACTATTTACTTCAGTTAATAGTTAAACGTTAGTTGAAATAGGTGTTGTATTACGTTGTACGACAGAATGGTGACTATTTACTTCAGTTAATAGTTAAACGTTGGTTGAAATAGGTGTTGTATTACGTTGTACGACAGAATGGTGACTATTTACTTCAGTTAATAGTTAAACGTTGGTTGAAATAGGTGTTGTATTACGTTGTACGACAGAATGGTGACTATTTACTTCAGTTAATAGTTAAACGTTAGTTGAAATAGGTGTTATATTACGTTGTACGACAGAATGGTGACTATTTACTTCAGTTAATAGTTAAACGTTGGTTGAAATAGGTGTTGTATTACGTTGTACGACAGAATGGTGACTATTTACTTCAGTTAATAGTTAGTTGAAATAGGTGTTATATTACGGTGTACGACAGAATGGTGACTATTTACTTCAGTTAATAGTTAAACGTTGATTGAAATAGGTGTTGTATTACGTTGTACGACAGAATGGCGACTATTTACTTCAGTTAATAGTTAAACGTTGATTGAAATAGGTGTTATATTACGGTGTACGACAGAATGGTGACTATTTACTTCAGTTAATAGTTAAACGTTGATTGAAATAGGTGTTATATTACGGTGTACGACAGAATGGTGACTATTTACTTCAGTTAATAGTTAAACGTTAGTTGAAATGGGTATTGTATTACGTTGTACGACAGAATGGTGACTATTTACTTCAGTTAATAGTTAAACGTTAGTTGAAATAGGTGTTATATTACGTTGTACGACAGAATGGTGACTATTTACTTCAGTTAATAGTTAAACGTTGGTTGAAATAGGTGTTGTATTACGTTGTACGACAGAATGGTGACTATTTACTTCAGTTAATAGTTAGTTGAAATAGGTGTTATATTACGGTGTACGACAGAATGGTGACTATTTACTTCAGTTAATAGTTAAACGTTGATTGAAATAGGTGTTGTATTACGTTGTACGACAGAATGGTAACTATTTACTTCAGTTAATAGTTAAACGTTGGTTGAAATAGGTGTTGTATTACGTTGTACGACAGAATGGTGACTATTTACTTCAGTTAATAGTTAAACGTTGGTTGAAATAGGTGTTATATTACGGTGTACGACAGAATGGTGACTATTTACTTCAGTTAATAGTTAAACGTTGATTAAAATAGGTGTTGTATTACGTTGTACGACAGAATGGCGACTATTTACTTCAGTTAATAGTTAAACGTTGGTTGAAATGGATGTTATATTACAGTATATAACAGAATGGTGAGTACTTAAGAGACTAAAATAGTTATACGTTAGTTGAAATAGGTGTTATATTACGGTGTACGACAGAATGGTGACTATTTACTTCAGTTAATAGTTAAACGTTGGTTGAAATAGGTGTTGTATTACGTTGTACGACAGAATGGTGACTATTTACTTCAGTTAATAGTTAAACGTTAGTTGAAATGGGTGTTGTATTACGTTGTACGACAGAATGGTGACTATTTACTTCAGTTAATAGTTAAACGTTAGTTGAAATAGGTGTTATATTACGGTGTACGACAGAATGGCGACTATTTACTTCAGTTAATAGTTAAACGTTGGTTGAAATAGGTGTTGTATTACGGTGTACGACAGAATGGTGACTATTTACTTCAGTTAATAGTTAAACGTTGGTAGAAATAGGTGTTATATTACAGTGTACGACAGAATGGTGACAATTTACTTCAGTTAATAGTTAAACGTTAGTTGAAATAGGTGTTGTATTACGTTGTACGACAGAATGGTGACTATTTACTTCAGTTAATAGTTAAACGTTAGTTGAAATAGGTGTTATATTACGTTGTACGACAGAATGGTGACTATTTACTTCAGTTAATAGTTAAACGTTGGTTGAAATGGATGTTATATTACAGTATATAACAGAATGGCGAGTACTTTGACACTAAAATAGTGAAACATTAGTTGAAATAGGTGTTATATTACAGTTTACGACAGAGTGGTGACTATTTACTTCAGTTAATAGTTAAACGTTGGTTGAAATAGGTGTTATATTACAGTGTACGACAGAATGGTGACTATTTACTTCAGTTAATAGTTAAACGTTAGTTGAAATAGGTGTTAAATTACAGTGTACGACAGAGTGGTGACTATTTACTTCAGTTAATAGTTAAACGTTGGTTGAAATAGGTGTTATATTACAGTGTACGACAGAGTGGTGACTATTTACTTCAGTTAATAGTTAAACGTTGGTAGAAATAGGTGTTGTATTACGTTGTACGACAGAATGGCGACTATTTACTTCAGTTAATAGTTAAACGTTGGTTGAAATAGGTGTTGTATTACGGTGTACGACAGAATGGTGACTATTTACTTCAGTTTATAGTTAAACGTTGGTAGAAATAGGTGTTATATTACAGTGTACGACAGAATGGTGACTATTTACTTCAGTTAATAGTTAAACGTTAGTTGAAATGGATGTTATATTACAGTATATAACAGAATGGCGAGTACTTTGACACTAAAATAGTGAAACATTAGTTGAAATAGGTGTTTTATTACAGTGTACGACAGAATGGCGACTATTTACTTCAGTTAATAGTTAAACGTTGATTGAAATAGGTGTTATATTACGGTGTACGACAGAATGGTGACTATTTACTTCAGTTAATAGTTAAACGTTGATTGAAATAGGTGTTGTATTACGTTGTACGACAGAATGGCGACTATTTACTTCAGTTAATAGTTAAACGTTGATTGAAATAGGTGTTATATTACGGTGTACGACAGAATGGTGACTATTTACTTCAGTTAATAGTTAAACGTTGATTGAAATAGGTGTTATATTACGGTGTACGACAGAATGGTGACTATTTACTTCAGTTAATAGTTAAACGTTAGTTGAAATGGGTATTGTATTACGTTGTACGACAGAATGGTGACTATTTACTTCAGTTAATAGTTAAACGTTAGTTGAAATAGGTGTTATATTACGTTGTACGACAGAATGGTGACTATTTACTTCAGTTAATAGTTAAACGTTGGTTGAAATAGGTGTTGTATTACGTTGTACGACAGAATGGTGACTATTTACTTCAGTTAATAGTTAGTTGAAATAGGTGTTATATTACGGTGTACGACAGAATGGTGACTATTTACTTCAGTTAATAGTTAAACGTTGATTGAAATAGGTGTTGTATTACGTTGTACGACAGAATAGTGACTATTTACTTCAGTTAATAGTTAAACGTTGGTTGAAATAGGTGTTGTATTACGTTGTACGACAGAATGGTGACTATTTACTTCAGTTAATAGTTAGTTGAAATAGGTGTTATGTTACGGTGTACGACAGAATGGTGACTATTTACTTCAGTTAATAGTTAAACGTTGATTGAAATAGGTGTTGTATTACGTTGTACGACAGAATGGCGACTATTTACTTCAGTTAATAGTTAAACGTTGGTTGAAATGGATGTTATATTACTGTATATAACAGAATGGTGAGTACTTAAGAGACTAAAATAGTTATACGTTAGTTGAAATAGGTGTTATATTACGGTGTACGACAGAATGGTGACTATTTACTTCAGTTAATAGTTAAACGTTGGTTGAAATAGGTGTTGTATTACGTTGTACGACAGAATGGTGACTATTTACTTCAGTTAATAGTTAAACGTTAGTTGAAATGGGTGTTGTATTACGTTGTACGACAGAATGGTGACTATTTACTTCAGTTAATAGTTAAACGTTAGTTGAAATAGGTGTTATATTACGGTGTACGACAGAATGGCGACTATTTACTTCAGTTAATAGTTAAACGTTGGTTGAAATAGGTGTTGTATTACGGTGTACGACAGAATGGTGACTATTTACTTCAGTTAATAGTTAAACGTTGGTAGAAATAGGTGTTATATTACAGTGTACGACAGAATGGTGACTATTTACTTCAGTTAATAGTTAAACGTTAGTTGAAATAGGTGTTGTATTACGTTGTACGACAGAATGGTGACTATTTACTTCAGTTAATAGTTAAACGTTGGTAGAAATAGGTGTTGTATTACGTTGTACGACAGAATGGCGACTATTTACTTCAGTTAATAGTTAAACGTTGGTTGAAATAGGTGTTGTATTACGGTGTACGATAGAATGGTGACTATTTACTTCAGTTAATAGTTAAACGTTGGTAGAAATAGGTGTTATATTACAGTGTACGACAGAATGGTGACTATTTACTTCAGTTAATAGTTAAACGTTAGTTGAAATAGGTGTTATATTACGTTGTACGACAGAATGGTGACTATTTACTTCAGTTAATAGTTAAACGTTGGTTGAAATGGATGTTATATTACAGTATATAACAGAATGGCGAGTACTTTGACACTAAAATAGTGAAACATTAGTTGAAATAGGTGTTATATTACAGTGTACGACAGAGTGGTGACTATTTACTTCAGTTAATAGTTAAACGTTGGTTGAAATAGGTGTTATATTACAGTGTACGACAGAATGGTGACTATTTACTTCAGTTAATAGTTAAACGTTAGTTGAAATAGGTGTTATATTACAGTGTACGACAGAGTGGTGACTATTTACTTCAGTTAATAGTTAAACGTTGGTTGAAATAGGTGTTATATTACAGTGTACGACAGAGTGGTGACTATTTACTTCAGTTAATAGTTAAACGTTGGTAGAAATAGGTGTTGTATTACGTTGTACGACAGAATGGCGACTATTTACTTCAGTTAATAGTTAAACGTTGGTTGAAATAGGTGTTGTATTACGGTGTACGACAGAATGGTGACTATTTACTTCAGTTAATAGTTAAACGTTGGTAGAAATAGGTGTTATATTACAGTGTACGACAGAATGGTGACTATTTACTTCAGTTAATAGTTAAACGTTAGTTGAAATGGATGTTATATTACAGTATATAACAGAATGGCGAGTACTTTGACACTAAAATAGTGAAACATTAGTTGAAATAGGTGTTATATTACAGTGTACGACAGAGTGGTGACTATTTACTTCAGTTAATAGTTAAACGTTGGTTGAAATAGGTGTTGTATTACGGTGTACGACAGAATGGTGACTATTTACTTCAGTTAATAGTTAAACGTTGGTTGAAATAGGTGTTGTATTACGGTGTACGACAGAATGGTGACTATTTACTTCAGTTAATAGTTAAACGTTGGTAGAAATAGGTGTTATATTACGTTGTACGACAGAATGGTGACTATTTACTTCAGTTAATAGTTAAACGTTGGTTGAAATGGATGTTATATTACAGTATATAACAGAATGGCGAGTACTTTGACACTAAAATAGTGAAACATTAGTTGAAATAGGTGTTATATTACAGTGTACGACAGAATGGCGTGTGTCCACGTCAGTTAATGGGTGATGGATGGAGGTTCGGTTAGCAAGAACACAGTCGTCCGTCAGCGGTCGCCAGAATGGATTGTCGCAGACCCGCTCTATCACCGCCATTATTGTTTACATGACAAAACGGTCAACCTGTGTTTTGTCTCTTACTGCAGAACTTAAGAATTTCACAAAACCAAAATGTAATAAACTCTTAAACCTCAAGCATGTAAACAAACACTTTTTGTTTACTAAAATGCTAAACTACATATAACTTACGATTATGCAGACTTTGATCATATATGTACTCGTAGCAATTTTTTAAATCTGTCTACATTAGAATAAATAGCGATATTTAAAAAATGTAACACTGTAACAAAAGAACTAATATAGTAGGTAAAACACAAACTAACAATTAAAATGGGAACACGTACAAAAGACTATACGAAGGAACAATAAACTTAACAACTTAGTCAAGAAAATAAAAAGAACTCATTCCGAAATAATAAAAAACAAATGTAAATACAAAAAAGACATTTGATAAAAAAAAACTAAGTGCATGGTTGATTCAATAAAAGGCATACAAATTTTAAAAGGGATCACATGATAACCACAGGTTGTTAATTTATATCATTGGCCTGTTCATTAATGACAATTTATAAGGAATATTCAGGTTTAGTTTGTAACGATTACCTCATTCACTCATCAATAGTCATCAC
Source organism: Stictocephala bisonia (assembly GCA_035578905.1). Taxonomy (NCBI): domain Eukaryota; kingdom Metazoa; phylum Arthropoda; class Insecta; order Hemiptera; family Membracidae; genus Stictocephala; species Stictocephala bisonia. The sequence continues at coordinate 1,944,828 of JAQJVL010000115.1, read as the reverse complement.
GGTCATTTTAAATCCATATGCGCTCATACCTTGGCGATCGGCGTCTTAAAAATATATAAAACTAATACGAAGTTCAATGTTTACTAAGAATTTAATTTTATTTATTGTACTCTTAACTATCAATTTTACGTTATAACCCGAGTAATTAGCGTTGATTATTTTTACTCTTTGATAGTAAAAAACAACTATTCAGAACCCTCTGCGTTGAAATTAATAGCCTTCAATTTAAAATGAAACACGATATGTATACAAAGCGTTATTCAACAACGCAGCGAGTTCGTTCCCCGAGGAGAATAATAGAACTAGCATATTGAAAAGTGATTGTTATGGGTCTCTCGGGCGTTCTATTCCCTGCGTCTATCATCAAAGGCAATAATGGAGGGATCAGAATCAATCTGATGGATACAATGAGGCAGCCTGGGGCTCCGCACAGGTGCATTACTGGACTGCAGTTGTTCTTGGTCCACTGCAGTTGCTTGGACCACTGCCAGGTCAGCTGGTATATGCAGAGCAGGAAACTTTATCATAAATAAAACTAATGAGAAGTTTTGTTTCTCAGCTGCATTGGTTTATTTTATTGTATTGTTTTGTTTTATTTTGGGGACTATGTTAGAAAAGTTAAGTTCATCTTGCGTGCGAACACTTATAATAAAAACATAGAACAGAGTTCAGTTGATTGGTAAAATATCTCCTATAATAACTCATATGTGATCTGTTCAATGACAAAAATAAATAATTGAGCATTTATATAACTTTTGAGTTCATAAAATGTTTTATGCATTTTGCAGTCAGAGTTCACAAAAATATTTTAATGTACTGATTATTTAATTTAATCAATTACATTTACGATTATCATTTTGAGGAACGTCCCCCAAAAGCAGAATATCAAGGCTGAGTACTATAATTATTATAGTTTGTAATATGGACCAAAAGGAAGGATATAACATTTTGCCTTGTTCTATTATAATTTATTAAGCGTTATTTTTTCCTTCTGGAACTCTTAAACACCTCTCTATACTGTCCTATTGTCCACAGTTAAGGAACACTTAAAATTTTATCTATAATTAGTTAGTTCAATATAGTCAATATTGTTATGCTTTGGTCTACTATTTAAAATACACAATTCCACGGTATAAAATAAAAAAAGAAAACATTATTTATTTATAATTATAACTTGTAAGTTTGATTGTTTTGTAATAGTTTGTAATTTGTAAGCTGTGAAATAATTACAAATAAAAAATACAATTTTTACCAAATTATTAAAAATTTTTAACGATTTTGTCATTTGGATGCAAGACAATATAAAATGTTATGATAGTAAATAATTAATTGTGAGTACTATTAAGATACGTTACAATATGTTATTTTGTTGTGTTTTTAGTAGAATCTGCCTTTTAAGTTCAAGTAATGGCCTTCTTAACTATAAAGGCCTGTGAAAGTAATACATTCTAGCACAACTAAACTACGTTATTTTCTCAGAGATAAATATTACAATTGAAATACACATTTCATACACGTTAAATTAATACATTCTCTAATTTCAGTTTTTTTATTCAATTGTTACATACAGTACAACGTTTTGTTTCAAAATATTTTTTTAAATTTTGATAGAGCCAGGCCAAAGAGACTTTAACAAAACATTTTTTGGACGGCGAACAGCCCATGTTAACACTTACAAGAGTAAAATAATATAATAATAAAACGTAAAAATATTCTTAAATATATGCGTACATTTGATATGATAAATAAGTATGGTTTGATTTTTGCAGTTATTTTCTTTCATTTGGTTGCTTTTTGATTTTGGTCGTTATTTTTAATCAGTTTATGACCCATACGATTTTCAGAATCTATGATTGTATTAGCCGTATTTTAGCGTGGTGTTTCTTCTCTGAATGTCCCTTGCTTATTTCAGAGCACACCGAACCCTTCTTCGATCGTTGAAACAAAAGTCCTTGCCATAAAGTGTTTGCTGATGGATTAGTCATGGTTTTTATTTCTCAGTTCATGTGTTCACTTAGATCATAAGCAAGAGGGCAGTTTATTGCGTATTGGTAAAGGCTGTCATTTCGTTAATTAATCGTTAACAAGTAAGTGTAAAGTGCATAATCACAGCAAATTTCTATATATAACAAAATGCTTATAACTATAATTTTTTATTTCTTTTGCCTATTATTTTTTTACACAATTTATTCTTAGGAAGTAAGGACACTGTTTCTATTATATTAAAGTCATTTGGAGTTAGAATTAACCTGCTGACCCCCGATTTTGTAATTTTTCAAGTGTTGTGATGAAAGGAAAGCCCACTTGTGGAGCTGAGTTCAGGACATGGAGTGTTTTGGAGTACCTCGGTGGAACCGCTTTGCTCCACTGCTTTCGAATAAATTCATCCCTCTCTGAGTTTTCACTTTCCTTTTTACATTATATTCCACTTTTCGATATAAAACACAGTTTTAATATTAAAATATTCTGAATACCAGTCCAGTGTTTGTAAAAAGTGCGCTGCATACAAAGATAAAAATTATATTTATTTTCATAATCTATACACGGTATCTCATAGGAAGCTTTCTTTCCAAAAAGTGACGGTGAAAACACCTGCTAGGACAATTTTTAGAAACTATTTCAAAAGCTCATAAACTCTAAATGCGACAACATATATGTTCATAGCTAAACACTTATTTTTTCATCCAATAAAGTCAATGTTAATATTACAATAAGATTCCATTTTAAATGCTTGAAGTCAACTAATTGAATAAGCTTATTACCTGTAATGATTTACTTTTTTTAATGTTTGTTTTTTTAAAAGATTTCTAGAAAGTTCTAGAAAATGTCACTAACCTCTTTTTATGTGTGAGTCTAGGGTAGGATTTAGGTCCAACCTGGCTTTATTGCGATTACTCTAAGGGCTGTCAAAGTATCGTATTGGGGGAGTCAACACAAGTTGTGTCTATGATGAAAGGTGTGAGAGATGGGAGTGCCATCAGCAGTTACCCCATAATATGGTGAGGTGGAAGTGTTATTAATTGTTTGTAGTTTATAAGAGAACCATAAGTGTACCCACGAGAAATAGGTGAGTTCACAATTATCAAAATATATATGAAAATGAGTCTTAGGACATTTAAAATGAGGCATTTGAAGACTCATGAAGTGGCCATGAACAATTCCAAAAAGTAAAATAAAACGTCTCATAAAATCATTTGACCACTTGTCATCAAAGTTTGTTTAGCTTTTGAATGGAAGATAAGGAGACTAACGAGGCAGTGTTGAGAAGAATTGGGGAGGAGAGGTAAATAACTAAGTATATAAAGAGGAGATAATGAAAACGGCTAGGACATACAATGAGAAAAAGGTATATTGATGACCGTTATTGAAGGAATTGTAGAAAGATAAAATGAGGAAGAAGAAGATATAAATGATGCATACATAAAGAATGGAAAGGACACTGTGACACAAGGGGTGTGGACGTAGGATATAGAAAAATATTTCATAAAAACCTGCCAGGGGCTAAAACTCCAATAATAATGATTAACATGTTTAGGCAGAAAAACAGCTGTCAAGTAATCCGAAAAAAGTATAAACATGAGACATTTTGTAAAATATAGCGAAATTGAAGGTGCATCCTCGCTTTCACACATCAATCTCACTATTTATCAGCTGCTCTCGTTATTTGTACTTCTATCAATGTTTGGCAGTTAGTACGTAAGAATGACGCATTGAACAAAAGATCAGTTCCATATTTAAAAGTAAATTTTTAAAATATCAGAATAGTATCAATGAAAGTAAAATTGTTTAAAACCCACTAGGCTTTGATACAACATCATGGCAATATTTTCACTCTAACTTCATTAACAAAGGACAATACTTAAACAGTAAATTTTATTTGATAACATTAATAAGTAAGAAGTAATTGTTAATATAGTTAGATATTTTTAATGTTACAAGTTCAATTAAATAAAAAAATTGTCTACAGTGTTATTTTTTTGCATTTTAATATTCTGTCATAGCTAATTTAAACATTTCACTTTAATAGGTTAGTTAAACTCACTATTTATTCACTCCGAGGCAATTCATTCTGAACCTTTTCCGTTAATTCACTACAACTACTTTTTCCATTAATTCACTATCACTACTTTTTTATCGCAATTACTTGTAAGATGGCTACTAAAGTTGATCACAAAATGGTAAATCCAATGATTGACTTACCTCCGAATGCGCTCTCCGTATGTAAGTTCTTGTGACGCGATAAGATAAGGCCAGTGATATCGGATTCCTAGAGGATAAGGAATACCGCAGTGGACGTAAAAATGATTGGGGATCAGGCTTTAGAACAATCTAATATTTATCAAGCTATAGTGAATTAACGGAAACAAAAAACTTAGTGATTGTGAATTAACGTAAAAGATCCTTATTTCTTACTGAAGATGAGATATTTTATTTAGTTATTGATATATTAAAAAGACAGTAGTTTGGTATAATGTACCCAAACCTTATCAGTTAAGTGGGTTAGTAAGTCTATAACGAACCCTTTAAAGAATACAGTCCGAGGCAATGCATTCTTACTGCAAATTAGATTTATATTAAGTCGTTGATGTTTTTAGAAAAGAGAGTATAATCTTATCTGACCTTATCCCTAAAGTGGGTTAATGAGACTATAACCCCCTCTTTATTGACTCCAAGGCAATTAACTCTCGCTGCAGATGAGATTTATAGCACTATCATTTGTTAATTAAAAAGATCTACCCTTTAGTATTGAAGCTATTAGATGTAAAATGATCACGGGGTAGAGTTAAACGGATGAGACAAAACTATCTTCTAATTGAATTTCATCTCGTATACTGCACTTCACTTAGTCGCTTAAACCTCCCTCGCAGCACAGGAGGACCTATTTATTGTAGGTCTTAGTAATTGAGATCAAAGATTAACTTAATTAAGTAAAAAGAGTTATAAGTACATCTTATAACTCTTTAGTGTAATGAAACTTTTTGATTAGTTTTATATTATAATAATTTTATAAAACGCTTGTTGGTTATAGAAATATGATTCTGTAAAATGTTTTCAAACATTATAAATGGTAACTTCTTAATTTATTTTTCAGGACTGTTTATTTCTGTAAACTGTGCTAACATATATTGGAATATAAAAAAATGTGTGTACATTTTTAAAGAGCATATTTTAAACGAGACAACATATGTCTTTTTTTCTGAGTAGAATACCTTAATTTACTATTACTATATTGTTATAGTAATAGTAATATTACTTACTTAATTAATAGTAATTAATTACTTAATTAAAATAATATTACTATATACTATATTACTATTACTATATTATTGAAAACTTAATTAAAGATTAAAGTCTTTTTCCTCTTGTTTGTTTATTAACGTTTAGGGTTAGTTTTAGCGTTAATTTTTGTTTCTTTAAAAAGGAGTACAGTTGGTCTGTAATTAACTTGGTACAGTTTATGCTCCCCATCTGGCCTGTATCATTTAGTAACGATAAATAATCAATCAGAACCAATCAATCAGTTTTAAAAATATGTATTTTTCTATGAAGAAATGGAATTGTCATATTAAAATCTGCCCAAATACAAGCAGCTATAAATTGTTGTAATTTATAGTTAATAAATTTATGAATTACAGTAATCACTGTCATAAATTACGTTGATAATTATTTTATTTAAATATATTATACTGACAAAAACTTATCTTATTAAGGTTAAGTCGGCACTGGTGGCGCAGTGCTGTAACCCAGCTACATGGGGACAAAGTGTTTGGGAGATTGTAGGCGATAGGTTGGATACTCGGTCCTCTTAATTAATACCAACATGGCGTCCGCTTGATGTATCGGCGTGGACACTACTATCTACTATCGGCGTGGACACTACTAGAGAAGTCTGGGTGTCCATGTTGGGTGGTAATCATTGTGCGGATGTTGTGTGGGGGAGATAACTGAGTATCAGACTTGTCAATTAGCTGAAAATCAGACCAGCACTACGTGGTTCGGATTCCACGTAAAGCTGTAGGTCCCTTAGTTGCCCTGGCTGTTGGGCTATCAATAAATTGTCCTTTCTGAGGAACAGTTGAACTCAGATATTAACCAGGCTACACTCATCCACACTCATCCTACACTCATATAATCATTCATATTCGCCTTAACATACCAACAACGTTGTGTCGGCGTCTCATAAGTAAGAATGTAAGAAAAAGTACAATCATAACAGTACATTCTAACTGGATAAAATTGCCCCAAAATTACCATCTAATGTATTATAAAAAATGCAACTCATCAGCTATTAATGATTCTGTTCTAAAGTCTTTTTACCAAATTTTGGAAAATCAAACTATTCAATTTTGATTATCTTGTTGTGTTTTTTTTTTTAATTTATACTTTTTAATATATTAAGCTTTAAAAACTAAAAATAGCCGTAATTTCGAATTAGGACAAAATAGGGACTTAATCATCTATACTAAATTGATCATCTCTTATTACTTCACATACATGTACGGGGTTTTAAGATAATATATTGAGTGTTTTATTAAAATATGATCAGTTATGTAAAAACCACATTCAGACAGACATACGGAAAACTAAGCGTTTTAGGACATATGTTTATGGCAAATTTTTCTTTTTTTTTTTGACGTAAGTTCTTTTTCTGAAGTCTTGGAGGTTTTTTTTATGAACACTCTGTATAAAAACCAAAGAGCAGAAATCACTACAAAACATTTCCTTTAGTCTACGGTATTTATCCTCAAATAGTACCAAGTTTTAATCGAATTAGGTGATAAACAATGTAATGATAATAAACAAAAAGGTAGGAAAATCACTGGTAAAAATGTATAGGCCTGTTGTAAAAGAATTAAATGATTTTGTGTTTTCCACAAGCCAGTTACTATTACGTTCGTCTGCAGAACTTATTTGTGTTTCAGTTAAATTTAAATTATGATATACAATTCTGTTTTTAGTGTCAATATAGACGAAACCCCACACGTATAAACACATATAATATGTCAACAGCTTGTGAGTCGTATAGGACCATATATTACCATTCAAGTCATATATCGATACAGGTAAATAGCCACTGTTCCTTGTATTTCTCGCTCACCCTCGCACCACCCCTAAGTGGTTTCTGTGGAGGGGGGCTCCATATTGTCCAATATATTGGAGGGAGACCGGCACATGGGGGAACAAAACCAATTGTGGGGAAAACCACTCAGAAAGCCTCTAGCTTTTCGGATATGAAATATCGCAAGTCGTATAAAAACAGCGATATTTGTATATAAGTCGACTAATGTACTAGTCGACAAATGTATATAAGTCGATTAAATAATGTCTAGATAAGATACAAAATTATTGCACTATGTAAAATCATGTGACTCAGTGCAATCTCTAATTACCTATTTGTACTGATTAATTGTACATTTTTTATATCTATTTAGAAAGTACCCACATTATTAGCATAGCCAGAAAAACAATTCAGATCTTCAGTTTAACAGACAAAATGTTCATTACATTAACTAATAGCAAATGTTCAACATTTTCGTGGATAATAAGTGTCAAAAGTATACAAACTCGAAATGATCCAACTTCAAAAGTTCTAAAAGCAATGTAAATAAAACGATCCCAGGACACAAACATAAAAATAAATAACTTAAAATTTAATTGCTTGAACACCATAACAAATTCTATACGAAAATGAAGTATAATTTTTTTCAAACTTTAGAGGTACGTGCATCTAAAGTTAGATGCAGTTGAAATTCCCAACTAGTAGTTCATAATTCACCATTTGCAAGTCGATATTTCCAACTCGCAGTATACAATTCCCAGCACACAAGTCAAAATTCCCAACTCGCAAGTTAAAATTCCAAACTCAAAGTTCATAACTAACAGTTTTGCAAGTCGAAATTCTTAACTCACAGGTCACGATTAGCAACAAACAAGATTGTTGGTTAGATTTCTTAACTTAGGTTAGATTTCATAATTATGTTAAGTAAATGTTTTATATGAATCAGCTGAGCAAAATGGAATAAGTTTGGCTGATACAAGATATTTTAGTTTGATGTCAATAGTTATGTATATAAAATAGATTGGACAGAATGTTTACGAGTGTAAAGTATTACAGGTCAATGTGATGACTGAAGATGGGAGGTGTGACAAGGACGTTTGGAGAGTATAGTGAGTGAAACTAGAGATTGTACGAGGCTAGGGAATATGAAGGTTCAAGGTACCGAGCCTGGAGTATATGATGAGTGACACGAGGTTGTGATGGGTAAAATATAGGGCGTGTGACTTATAAGCTGGAAAATATCTCTTGCTGGCTGGAAGTTGTTTCTTACGAGTTGGGAATCGTTACTTGTAAACTGGGAATTGTCTCTTGCGAGATGGAACTTTAAATTGCGAGGTGAGAATTCAAAACTGCAAGTTGGGTATTTTTGACTTGTTTATTAGCAATCGTGACCTGTGAGTTAGGAATTTCGACTTGCAAAACTGTTAGTTATGAACTTTGAGTTAGGAATTTCAACTTACGAGTTGGGAATTTTGACTTGTGTCCTGGGAATTGTATACTGCGAGTTGGAAATATTGACTTGCAAATAGTGAATTATGAACTACTAGTTGGGAATTTCAACTTATCAGTTCGAAATTGTTGTCTGCAAGTTGGAAATTGTGAAGTATAAGTCATATGTTTCGAATTGTGACTTACAAGTTGAGAGTTGTGTCTTATGTGTTAGGTAGTCATATGTAAGTTGGGCAGTTTGACAGGACAATTGGGATATTCGGTACGAACTATCGAAACCAACTACTCGTGTCGAAATTGATTAGATTTACTTTACAGCTTTTAGACTTCCCACGGATTTTTGTGGGTAGGGATGCCTATTAAAGACACAAATCTCCTCACCTGCTCTGATTTTTGTTTTTTAAGGAAGTTGGACCAACGGCATATTGTGACTTCCAAAACAGAGAATCAGCACAGAGGCAAACACTTCATGGTCTCACCCGATATTAAACCTGGGCCAGCTACACAGCCTTACTCACGTCCTCTCCAAACGGATTCAATCCCTGATATAACTAATTTTATATATATATATATATATATATATTAAACATCACAAACTACTAAAGGCTACATCAAACGACAGGACTAACACTTTCACTTTTGTGGTAACATATAAACTCAAATTAAATTCTTCGACATATATGTATCTTTGAATTAAATGTACTATAAATGTAAGTTTTATATCAAGCATTACTATCAGCTGCTAGTGTAACTTTTCCTCTTTGGTAAATTATATTCTAGAACGAACCTTTGACATAATTAATAAGTGTTTATGTAATATAGAACAAACATTATGTAGAAACAACAAAGAAAAAATGTGACAAACAAATGTGTACCTCTAAAAACTCAACGGTTGTTCAGCCAGAGAATCGTTTGCAGAGCTCTTGACACCACGGCCAACACTCGAGACCTCGCCATTGTCACGACGGCTTGACAGTTTTTGTGTACTTGTGTTCCAAGAGACTGGTGACATTTCACAGTTTTGTTTACATCAATGTACGTGCAGTGAGGAAACCTAATAGAGCAAATATCACTTTACATTGATAGTGAATTCAGGGATGAAGAGAACATCAAATTAACATATTGAAAAACTTGTGTTGTTTCGTAATTTTATTTTTTAAGTTAATGAATGTATACTAAATATGTTAGTTTCTTTCATATTAATTATTTCCTTTCAAACTAAAAACAAACAGACAAACAAAGATAACAAATCAGTACTTCTTTTACATCAAATTAGTATAACAATAGGATTACAAGGACCAGTCCCGATGTCGTTAGTTCCAGTGTTCGTCACGATGATTCGCCACTGGATTCGTAGCTTCCCAATTGCCTCCGGGTTCTGAGCCAACGCCGGGGGATTTGAGATGCAATATTACCATCCGCCTCCTCGGAAATTATACCCAAGACGTCTGGAGCAGAGTAGTGGACCACTTACCCCCAACCCATCCGAAGTTACGATACTCCAAAAATATGTAGCTTCAGCACATAACAGCTTACTTTGCTTCGTTTGAAAGGCTTTGCTATGATCTCCTCATATGGAGCAATTCTTCTCCAGGAAATTTCCAGCGCGTGCTCGTGGCTCAGTGCGAGCACTCACTGGTTTAAAGCCAAGAGAGAGTTGTTAACCAGTTTTTATCAATCTCTCAATACTGACGATGTATCCCTGTACGTACTGGAGACAGCAGTCCTTGAGAATGAAAGAGGCTTTTCCAGAGGTTGTAACAAACGTCAACACAAAACAAACGAGCGAGGGGCATCCATCTTCCTGTACATCGACTTTCTTAGTTTAAGGAGAAGCCATCTTGCATGGGTTTTAAACTGTGGAGTTGTGTCTGCCCGAAGACCTAAAGAGTGTGATGACAAGAAAAAATGAGGATTTTGACATTGTGATACTTCCAAATCCATTATACACGACGGAAGAGTTTCTGAAAGAAAGAGTAAAAGCAAGGACCACGCTGGACTTTTACTTTGTGACGTAGTTTGTAAATTTACAATTATTATTTCGTTATTGTAAATATGTGACATATTTATTAATTATATTGTAATTGACGAGTTGTAATTGAGAGAGAGACACTTTTTTTGGAATTTTTGAAATTTTTTGAATTTTTCTAAATTTCTAAATTTTTTCAAAAATGTAGACTTATTGGGAATTTATGAAATTTTTGGAAATTTACGAATCAGTAAACAAATTAGGAATCGCATTGCCAAAATGTTTAATGCAGATACTTGCAACTGTTTGTAAAACTCACGTTTACGTCACGTAGTCAGGTACGTTTAGTGACATACAGTACAACTGGGAGACTGATAAACGACTTCCAAAATAAACAAGCCATGGCGAAGAATTCATTTTAACAACGGTAACTAAATAAATATGAACGAGTGAAGCAAATTCAGGTGTATTGAATAGTGAACAAAACGCCAATGTGCAGATGTTGTGGACTGAATTGTCCCAGGGTTACTGAGGGGAAAATAAATTGTATGTTGTTCACGATATTATGTAGATATGTTTATTACACGTAAACACGTATTTTTTATTATTTAATTTGATGAAATGAAATTCTGGTCACTAGATAGATTTAATAGGTTAATTTTTAATCGCATATTTATTACTTCTTAAATCTATTAATGTACATATTTGATATTAAAGTATTTATTACAAAATTAGACTTTCCTATTCCCTATCCTTCTTGGAGAAGCAAGTTTCATTTACAAACAATTCGTTTAGGTTGTTATTATGATTTTTACTTACTTACTTACTCCCAGGGCCATCTATATCGCAGGTGATATTTAGCCGCACCATCACAGCCTCTCCAGATTGACCTGTCCTCTGCATTCTCTTCCATGGCTCCAACTCGCTGTATATCTAGCCTAACCTGGTCCCACCATCTTTGTTTTGGCCTCCCACGAGGTCGCCTTCCCTCCGGGTTATTTTTGCTAACTTTCTTTAGTTGGGACTCTTCTCTCCTTCTCAACACATGCCCAGCCCACCTTAGTCTTCTACTTTTGACCTCACTCACAATGTCTGCGTCGTTATACAGGTCTCTAATCTCCCTGTTATGTTTCCTTCTCCACTCCCCTTGGTCATATGTGGGCCCATATATCTTTCTCAAGACTTTGTTTCGAAGACAATTAGTTTTTTCTTCTTTCTTATTTAGTATCCACGTTTCAGATCCATAGAGCAAAACTGGGATGACTATTGATTTGTACAACCTAATTTTTGTTTTGTGTGACAATGACTTGGAAGATAGTAATCTATTGCATGCATAAATGCAACTGTTGGCTGAATTTATTCTTTGCTGTATCTCAATTCCTTCTGTGTTTTTATTTGAAATTGTGACTCCGAGGTATTTGAATTCCGGTACTTGTTCGAATTCATGACCATCAACTCGTAGGGGGTCTTGGGTGTAATTTTGGTCTCTTGTAAAGTGCATGAATTTGGTTTTTGGATCGTTTGTCTTCAGCCCTATTTTTTCTGCTTCTGTTATGAAGACCTTGGTCAGCGTAGTTAGATCCTCTAGCTTTTCTGCCATTATAGCTACGTCATCTGCAAATGCTAGAATGTTCAGTTTTCCTCCGACTTTAACACCCAGGTTCATTTCTTTTGCCTTCTCTTCAGAGACTCTTGTCAACTCTTCCCTTCGGCCTCCTCTAGGGCCATGTTGAATAATATTGGGGAAAGGCCATCCCCCTGTCTGACTCCTGAGTTTACTTTAAAGGTTTCGCTGTTTTGTCCATTTATTCTCACGGAGCATCTTGACTCGGTAACACTCATTTTAGACAGGTTTATCAGTTTTCTGGGGACCCCAAATTTTTCTAACTGTACCCATAATCTTTCTCTGTCAATGCTGTCGTAAGCTTTTTGGAAGTCAATGAAGATGGCATAAAATTCTTTGTTATATTCCCAGTACTTGGCTACAATTTCTTTCAGTAAAAATATCTGGTCTGTAGTGGACCTATATGATTTTTACTTATATTAAATTAACAAAATCTGTTAAATCTAGACAAACAAATACTAAAAACAGAATTCAGTAGGGATTTTATAAAATAGAACTTCTTTAGTATTTTATAGTAAGCAACGAGATAAGTGAAAAAGATATTTGTGATAAAAAAAACCAGTCGAAATTGGAATGTTCTATAAATTCTGATATTAACAGTAACTGTAACTTCTGGAGTATATTGATCATAGCCTATTACATTTAATGATCAAATGGTTGGTTATCAACAATTTATCAACTAAACTGCTAAGGTAAAAACTGCGTACACCATCAACTAAAACATCGATTAATTTTCGTTGCTCTCAATATCATTTAATATTTCGAAGCGATTCTAGAGCTTAAATACTTATCCAAAGTATATTTAGATTTTATTTTATAAAACATACATCATTCAGTATTGCTACCTCGGGAAGAAAGAATAATAAAATGTGTAGGCTTTGTAAATTACTTTTAATAATAATTAATTTAAAAATATATACATTTATTAAAGAATAACGTAAATGAAGATTTAACAGCACAAATGAATTTAATGGCACTTGAGAAGAATAAGAAACTCAGATAGTCTCTGAATGTACACGATGTACCACGATCTTTCTCCCGTCATCTTCCGACAGGGTGTGGACACTGGGCCTTCTGAAATAGGACATACACTCAAGAGGGGGGGAGGGTCGAGGGTAATAGGAGAAAACCACTCAAAATAAATGAAACATGGCTCACTGATGTTATTGAGTGGGGGGGACTTGACAGATGTTGTCACTGTTCACAGTACCCAATACGTTAAGGCGTTAATTTTTTCCTACCACCCTAAATACACAATATGAAGAAAAATATGGAAGTACAACATTTACGCTGCTTCCACTCAACACACAGACAGTGTAGATCAATAAACATAATATTTTACCGTTCCGTTCACTTTGTACAAAATCAGTGTAAAAAAATATATGTAGAATGTTTACGATCCTCCCACTGTAGATACACATAATGTAATACAAGATATACGAACAATGTTTACAATCCTTCCACTGTAGATACATATAATGTAACACAAGATATACGAACAATATTTATGATCCTCCCACTGTGGATATAGATATTGTAACACTAGATATACGAACAATGTTTACGATCCTCCAACTGTAGATACACATAATGTAAATCAATATTACGAACAATGTTTACGATCCTCCCACTGTGGATACATATAATGTAATACAAGATATACGAACAATGTTTACTATCCTCCCACTGGGGCTACAGATAATGTAATACAATATATACGAACAATGTTTACGATCCTCCCACTGTAGATAAACATAATGTAAAACAAGTTATACGATCAACGTTTACGATCCTCCCACTGTGGATACACATAATGTAATACAAGATATACGAACAATGTTTACTATCCTCCCACTGTGGCTACAGATAATGTAATACAAGATATACGAACAATGTTTACGATCCTCCCACTGTAGATAAACATAATGTAAAACAAGTTATACGATCAATGTTTACGATCCTCCCACTGTGGATACACATAATATAACACAACATCTACGAACTATGTTTCCGATCCACCCACTGTAGATACACATAATGTAAAACAATACATACAAACAGTGTTTACGATCCTCCCACTGTAGATACACATAATGTAAAACAAAAGATACGAACAGTGTTTACGATCCTCCCACTGTAGATACATATAATGTAAAACAATATATACGAACAATGTTTACGGTCTTCCCCCTGTAGATACACATAATCTACAACAATACATACGAACAATGTTTACGATCCTCCCATTGTAGATAAAGATAATGTAACACAAGATATACGAACAACGTTTACGATCCTCCCACTGCAGATAAAGATAATTTAAAACAATACATACGAACAATGTTTACGATCCTCCCACTGTAGATAAAGATAATGTAAAACAATACATACGAACATTGTTTACGATCCTCCCACTGTAGATAAAGATAATGTAACACAAGATATACGAACAATGTTTACGATCCTCCCACTGCAGATAAAGATAATGTAACACAAGATATACGAACAATGTTTACGATCCTCCCACTGCAGATAAAGATAATGGTAACACAAGATATACGAACAATGTTTACGATCCTCCCACTGCAGATAAAGATAATTTCAAACAATACATACGAACAATGTTTACGATTCTCCCACTGTAGATAAAGATAATGTAACACAAGATATACGAACAATGTTTACGATCCTCCCACTGTAGATAAAGATAATTTAAAACATTACATACGAACAATGTTTACGATCCTCCCACTGTAGATAAAGATAATGTAACACAAGATATACGAACAATGTTTACGATCCTCCCACTGTAGATAAAGATAATTTAAAACATTACATACGAACAATGTTTACGATCCTCCCACTGTAGATAAAGATAATGTAACACAAGATATACGAACAATCTTTACGATCCTCCCACTGCAGATAAAGATAATTTAAAACAATACATACGAACAATGTTTACGATCCTCCCACTGTAGATAAAGATAATGTAACACAAGATATACGAACAATGTTTACGATCCTCCCACTGCAGATAAAGATAATTTAAAACAATACATACGAACAATGTTTACGATTCTCCCACTGTAGATAAAGATAATGTAACACAAGATATACGAACAATGTTTACAATCCTCCCACTGTAGATAAAGATAATTTAAAACAATATATACGAACAATGTGTACGATCCTCTCACTGTAGATAAAGATAATGTAAAACAATATATACGAACTACGTTTACATTCCGGCCACTTTTTATAGTTTAGTGTCAAACAAAATCGATATAAAATGTTTACTTTCCTTCCACTGTGGATATACACCATTGTATAAATGTTTAGATAAATTCCGATTACATACCATTTCAATCGATGGCAGGATCACATTACTTGGCTAATGTGTACTAATGTTTGGCAGCTTGTCAAATGGTGGTGCCAAACATAACCTCCTGGAAGCGAGTTGAAGAGGTTGGTTACATGTATCACCGATAGCAGCCGTGTTATTGCAACCTTCCGACTCTCAGAACTTTAGCTTTACGAGAAATAATGTGTACTAAGTTGGCAGCCTGTCAGATGATGCCTGCCAAACATATCCACCTGGATGCGAGTTGAGGTGGTTGGCTACATGTATCACCGATGGCAGCCGAGTTATTGCCAACCTCACAACTCTCGACATTGTGCTTTACGAGATATAATGTGTGCTAAGTTAGCAGTCTCTCAGATGATGGCTGCCAAACATAACCTCCTGGAAGTGAATGGAGGTAGTTGGTTACATGTATCACCGATGGCAGCCGAGTTATTGCCAACCTCACAACTCTCGACATTGTGTTTTACGAGTTATAATGTGTACTAAGTTGGCAGTCTGTCAGATGATGGCTGCCAAACATAACCTCCTGGAAGTGAGTTGAGTTGGTTGGTTACAAATATCACCGATGGCAGCCGAGTTATTGCCATTCTCACAACTTTAAGCACTTGTGCTTTACGAGATACTTAAACATTTGTCCAATGAATAATTTTACCCCAAGTTTTATTTGTATATGAAGACGATACTCGTCATTAGTACGCTACTAAGGACATATTTAGTTTATCGTACACCACTAAACTATTTTTATACATCGAACTTTCACTGTTATTGCATTGAACAATGTCACGTTTTCATTTACTCACTACTTTTACACCATAATTAGTGGAACTTTACTTAAGGTATTCCTGGTAGACATTTTGATCGTGTAACTTCGTTGATATTGGAATAATCTATTAGAGTTGTCCTTACTTTCACTTTCTCAGTCTTCTGATTGGTTCATTACTTCCCATGAACAAAAATTAGCTATTCCCATTTAATTTAACGATTTCTACCAGTTTTTACTAATACAAAAATTATTTATCTTCATTCGGTTGCCAAAAATGTTGGAGAAAATATTAGGAAGTATATGGTTAAAGCTACCTAGTAAAAAATCCCAATATTAGCACTACAATAAAATTTAGATTTAAGTTTCATATTCACCTAATATGTAAATTAAAGTAAACAATATAAGTGTGGTCAGCCTTACAATATGCCAATTTATTAATTAAAATATTAATATATTGTGATTATTTAGCAAAAACAAAACTAAAGACTTATTTGCTTATTTTCCCCCATTAAACATAGAAATGCGGAATCAGTAAATAAAATGAAATACAATCAGACAAACACAAAGAGAAATCATTAATTTTTTAAGAACAAATTAGTATCTAATTTGACACTCCGTATGTAAAGGTCGTATTTTTATCACTATTTTTTGTACACCTACTTGTCACCATTTTTTTGTGGGAAGTAGGGGGGGAGGGTAAAAATTCCCGTTGTTGTTATTATATTGAATGTATATTTTATTGAATCAGCAACTATTTTATGACATAAACTGTTATGTAACAAATGGAATGTGACTGTACATTAAAACTTGGTAAATATTCCTTAAAATATGATTTTGTTTTTGAATTCATTGCATGAAAAAAGTTTTTAATCATGAGAGCAATATTAATTAATTGTCCATTCTGACTCAACAAGGCGAGTTTTACAAATTCATAACAGTAAAATTAATCACTGTGTTTTCCTTTCCTTTCCACTTTATCACACAAAGACAACATCAAGCAAATTTATTAAATAAAAACCCCATCAAAAATAAATAACCAAAAATATAATATGAGAAATGAATATAAATGATAAAAAATACTAAAAATTCAATACTGAACAATAATTTTAACGTTTACGTTAAGATTAATACGAAAACAATCATAAAATAACGATGTTCAACAAATTAGCCTTATCACTAGAAACACCCGCATAACGGTTACTATCGACGAGTAACTGTGACTATGACGGCGTGTGAAGGTATTAACGCCCAGATAATGTTATCAGCCGGTTAATGAGGCCCGTAGGTAGCGTTGATAAGCCCCGAAATGCACACATTGTTGCCGCGCTCAGTGCAGATTTTCAGATGAATGGTCTAAATAGAATAGTAGCGTTCAAACAGATTACCAAATGTGCTGTACCGACATAACCACTAAATAGAATATGTATGTGTACAACTCGTTATATATACTGTATATATATTTTTTTTAAATTGTGGGCGTTTTGTAAAATCTATAATATAATGTAACGTGTATATCGGTGTGTTTTTATATCAAAGTACAGTTGTATTTCAAATTCAACGGAATTATAAACACTTGATGTTTAGATCAAAAGAAATTCTCTAACTATATGATACTTAAAAAAAGAAAAACTATTAAAAACATCTGCCAAGTTTTTACTAACGAAAAAAAATTAGAAACAGAGTAAGTGATCAATTATTCTTTTTGATATCTGAATGTATAATACAGTATCATCATTATATTATAAATTACCTCTGTAACAAAGACTATATAAACTTATAAAGTACATACGGGTGCAAAGGCTATTAAATGACGTTAAAAATGCCACATGGGGCTACATGGAAATATAAAGGTTAAATAAGGTCACAAAAGTTGCGTGAGGTTACAAAGAATATATAAACCTACTTATTCTACATAAGGCTACCCAAATTAACAAAAGATTACAAAGGATTTTTAAAGCTACATAGATTTTCTAAGGCTATAATATATATTTAAGGCTGCAAATGCCACATGAGACTAGATGGACTTTATAAAACTTCTAAGGCTAATTAAGGTTGTAAACGTCTTATGATGCTTCAAAGGTATACGGTTGAATATATAAAAGTCTGCCAAGTCTAAAATATGAAAATAAGAGCTATGAAAGCCCATTTCGTTCTTAAATCTATATTTAATCATACCTCAACACACAGGGTCCAAACATCGGTTTTCTCAATTACATATTGTACTATGTATTGAAATGTATAAATGGCGAATGTAAAACATAATTGCCAAATAACTTAAGGCTGGTTTAAGACAAAATCGTGATTGCTCTAAGAGTCCTAACTTTCTATGCTTCACTTAATTGTTCCACCAATTTTCCTCAGAAGTAATCTTTGTACTTATAAACAAATGGCAAATTTTGTACACGTTTTAAATGAGAACCTCTTCGTCAAACAGTTCACGTGGCGCCAATCTGGAGATACTAATCTCTCACTTTCTTGCCTACGTTGTCCACAAAGGCCTACGGGTGTAGGGAACAAAATGTTGTTCTACTGTAAGTTAGTTGTTACTGTAAAATCTTGAGGGGGGTTATTATAGTGTGTTATACTCTATTTAATTATTTAAATAAATATTCAGACATATATTGAATTTTATCTAAGTCAAAATGTCATTCGTAAAATTATGTTCATTATAATCTTTTATGGTAACTTTTTTCAATTATAAAATTCAAATTACAACTGTTTTAATGTCATATTGCGGTTCAAAAAATGAATAAATTGAAAAGAGAATTAGGCTTACATTACTATTCAAGACAGTTAACTATTTATTTCAACTCAATAATTGTACGCACATGTGTTTTGACTATACGTGGTCCTATTATTATTAACTGATTAATTAATGTACACTATTAAAACAACGCCAGACTCTTATTGTTTGGGCTGCAACCATATATTTTAATTCAACAGTTTTTGCACCTTAAATAATCCCTATTGGTTAGTCACATTAGACACAGTTTTACAGTGTTAGTATAGTAGAATACTAAACACTAACTTAAAAATATTTTGAAAATTTATTTTTTATTTTTTATTTATTTATTTATTTTTTTTATCATAAGACGCCGATCGTCAAAATATGGGCGAATATGGATTATGCTGGAAATGGAATATGAAAAATGATTATGCTGCACTATAATTGATATTGAAATATTGATATTTAGTATTTGTTATTTTGCATACAGTTTTATACTTTATTATTTTCTCTAAATTATGTTCTTTTGTGAATCCCTCTGGTTTGAGGAATGTGAGCGTGGCTCACTGAAATCAATCACCATAATATTTGTGCATTTTGTATTTGTATTGTAATATATTTGTGCATTTTGTACCTGTATTTTAATATATTTGTGCATTTTGTACCTGTATTTTAATATATTTGTGCATTTTGTGCTTATATTGTAATAAATTTTTGTTGTGTAACATTTACTTGTACTGTAAATTATGTCATCAATCTGTTTTGTATTTTATTTATTCTTTTATCTATGTACAATTTAGTCTTTAAAGAAAAGCACAAGACGTAGATCTGGCTTATTCCATTATAAAAACAAGTTTTTCACTATGTATTACTATATTTATTATTTTATAACTTTTATATTATAATATATAATCTCAAGGAATCATTCTTCAAGTGCTTTCCTTACTGGATTTATAATTTAATGTCATAGATAAATCGAACAGTCGAGTAATTATAGGTTTTTTTTATTATGTAAGGCCCTTCGGTAATGATGTTACCATCTTCATATATACAAAAACTATGTCTATTTTGTTTTTTAAAATTTGGCAAAAGTTGCAATTGACGTATGGTATGGTTTCTGGTTGTGCTGAGATTTGTATTTTCTTATTTTTAGTTTATTTTAGCAATAATAATATTTTTAGAAATGTATTAGTACACTGACCTGTCACATAAATGATAGATAGTTATTTTAAATATGGTTGGACTGAAACTATTTAATTTAATGATTAATTATGTCCTGTATATTTTTTTTAGTAGCCACCATTACTGGAAACTGTGGTAAATTTAATTCCTGAATTTGTACTATGTGTACTGTATGTGTTACGAATTTGAAAAAAAATTGTTATTTTCACTAAAAAAATTTAATAATAAATGCAGTCTACAAGGCTTAATGAATAACCATATAAAAAGTTCACAAATAAAGTTCTATGGTTAACGAGGACAAACTAAAAAATTCTTTGTTTTTGAAAAACCACAGTTGAACTACAATTATTTCCCTGGGAGATATGTCTGACCATCACATCAAACTTCCTTCCATTGTCGCTTAATTCCAAACTAAAGTTTGTTATGAAAAGTTCCTTCAACTACATACATTTACAGTGTATTATGGAGGTTTTTAGCTCCAACTTTTTTGAAAAAATAAACTGTTTTCCAACAGGCTAGAACAATAGTTATTTATATTCATATCTTATCTCTAGAAGCTCCAGAAAATGTTGTTCTCTTAAGTAGAGGTCAAGCTTAAAATTCATAAAATTAAAGTTCATAAATAAAGCCCTACTCTTTATTTCATTTAAAATGTTGCAATATTGGACTTTATTTTGAAATATTGGACTTTATTTTGAAACATTGGACTTTATTTTGAAATATTGGCCTTTATTTTGAAATATTTGACTTTATTTCAATCAATTATGGAGAATAAATCCAATATGGTGACAGGTATGGCATACTCTTAATGTGCTTTTACATTATCTGTACGATCTTAAGGCGTTTCACCCCTGGAATGACACGCCTTCCTCAGAGGAAGCCCAAATAGCTAACGATAGCCATGTTAACTCAATGCTCAACAATTAAATAACATCCTTTGGTTAATCAATTTTCAAAACAGATAAAAACCGTATTCTTTCCTTATATTGATATACATTTTTCCAACACAAGTACGGTGTGTTTTTGACAGTCTCTGAGAGGAGTATTCGGAGCACAGTAAGTGCGTGCGACTGAAAGTTCATTTCCCAGCGGACTGCCTTTATCACTGGCGTACATTAAATGTGTACCTGCGCTGGACGCGTGTTAACGGGCCTTGTTTACAAAGGCATTTCATTAACTTCCGTTTTCGGTTTAATTTATCGCACGTTCGTGCCGCGCCATTGCCGTTTTACAAGTCCACTTTATATTCACCGTGATCGCTGAATAAACGAAATCTCAACGTTTATTGCAACAGGAAATGAACGCTATTGTGTGAATAGTAAACGTCAAAAAAATATCAAAAACTGTTGCAGTGATCAATCAACGCTTAGACCCTTGATTATATTATTACTTACAAAAATATAAATCTCATCTAATAATAATATTTTGTGCCAATAATTTGATTAGTTAGCGAGCTCTGCTACCCCAGCTGGTTTAAACTGCATTACACTTACATGGGACTACACTAGCGCTCCACAATGGACCAGAAAACCAGCTGGTAATTAATACACAAAATTTAACATTGGATGAGAAATCTGTGTGTATAAATCAGTGCCACAACTAAGTAAATAAGGATATGTTAACTGGTAGTTAAAACAGCTACGATGGGTGTGTAATGAGAAACCCCCCTCCCCCCTAGAGATAATTATTTATTTCCACATCCTCCTCGGTGTAGGTTGTTATTGAAAAATATAGTATTAAAATGTTACAATTGTAGGGATTTTTGTATGTAGGGCTAGGAAAATCAAATATTGAAACCTCCTGAACCTAACACTTATCAGATCACTAATTAAATCCACAGTAAAAACTTCCTTGGTTTAATTTTAAAAATCAAAAGATTCTTGATCAAACGGTAGACACATCATTCTCTAAATCCGACAATCGAATCCTCTGAACATTAGGTCGATGCATCATTCGTTAAGTCCGATGACCGAACACTTAACGGTCGATTATTACTCGTTAAACACCACAGTCGAATCCTCTGAACCTACCACGGTCGAACCATCATTCGTTAAGTCCAATGACTGAACAGCTGCACGATCGATAATTACTCTTTAAATACCACAGTCGCATCCTCTGAACCTACCACGGTCGAACCATCACTCGTTAAGTCCAATGACTGAACAGTTGCACGATCGATAATTACTCTTTAATTTCAATAACACATGAACCACCAAACAAACTATATAAACATAGCAGCCAACCTAATTAAGATTTTGAACAGACTGTACACAATAGACGTAGGAGAGAGTGGTACTTAAATTTCTTCCTCTATGAAAAATACCAACCCGCCCACCCATACATTTACAGTGGTATTGTATGTCGAATCGTCTGAACCTACGATCGAACTATCACTCGTTAAGTCCAATGACTGAACAGTTGCACGATCGATAATTACTCATTAAATACCACAGTCGAATCCTCTGAACCTACGGTCGAACCATCACTCGTTAAGTCCAATGACTGAACAGTTGCACGATCGATAATTACTCATTAAATACCACAGTCGAATCCTCTGAACCTACGGTCGAACCATCACTCGTTAAGTCCAATGACTGAACAGTTGCACGATCGATAATTACTCATTAAATACCACGGTCGAATCCTCTGAACCTACGGTCGAACCATCACTCGTTAAGTCCAATGACTGAACAGTTGCACGATCGATAATTACTCATTAAATACCACGGTCGAATCCTCTGAACCTACGGTCGAACCATCACTCGTTAAGTCCAATGACTGAACAGTTGCACGATCGATAATTACTCATTAAATACCACGGTCGAATCCTCTGAACCTACGGTCGAACCATCACTCGTTAAGTCCAATGACTGAACAGTTGCACGATCGATAATTACTCATTAAATACCACAGGTCGAATCCTCTGAACCTACGGTCGAACCATCACTCGTTAAGTCCAATGACTGAACAGTTGCACGATCGATAATTACTCATTAAATACCACGGTCGAATCCTCTGAACCTACGGTCGAACCATCACTCGTTAAGTCCAATGACTGAACAGTTGCACGATCGATAATTACTCATTAAATACCACGGTCGAATCCTCTGAACCTACGGTCGAACCATCACTCGTTAAGTCCAATGACTGAACAGTTGCACGATCGATAATTACTCATTAAATACCACAGTCGAATCCTCTGAACCTACGGTCGAACCATCACTCGTTAAGTCCAATGACTGAACAGCTGCACGATCGATAATTACTCATTAAATACCACAGTCGAATCCTCTGAACCTACGGTCGAACCATCACTCGTTAAGTCCAATTACTGAACAGTTGCACGATCGATAATTACTCTTTAAATACCACAGTCGAATCCTCTGAACCTACGGTCGAACCATCACTCGTTAAGTCCAATGACTGAACAGTTGCACGATCGATAATTACTCATTAAATACCACAGTCGAATCCTCTGAACCTACGGTCAAACCATCACTCGTTAAGTCCAATGACTGAACAGTTGCACGATCGATAATTACTCGTTAAATCCAACTATCCGACCCCGTGAACTACATGTAATAGAACCCCTCTACTAACCTTCGAGCCTATAATTTACCCGTACATAGAGGTCATACACAAAATGTAAGCACTACAGAAACTGCTATATGATGGTTACAAAATTACCATTCTGATCAGACCTGGAAAATTGGTAAATTTCCTCAATGGAAATGTCTCCTTTTTAAATTTAATAAGGGTAATAATTTGTATTGTTTAATGTATTTCACATTGCTAATTTTGTTCAATCATTGGACTTTTATGGTGTAGACGTTACAAAATGAATCTTCACAATGGTAATTTTTTTCATTAAAAGTAAAGACATAACCTACAACGAAAAGGTCGTTAAATTGTACCGTATACTAACACAATATATAATATGTGCTGTATTTTTTATGCAGATATTCCTACCTTTTTATTTCAATCCCTAAAAATTTCATAATCGGTAGAAAATCTATTCTCAGAACCTGCAGAACCGTTATCCGATAAAAGCTACTTTTCATATGGCTCTATCAAAACAGTGCATTTTTAAAAATAAATGTTACTTTTCATAACTTTGAATCATTCCCATTTTTATAGTATTTTAGCAGTTGTTTTTCGATTCTTTAAGTGTTCTATTTTTTCAGTAATTCACGCTCAATGCTTTTAGTGATTTATATTGTGTTGGTATTTATTTTTGTAAGCCAAAATAAAACCCCACTAAACAAACTACCATTACAATATAAACCTATTGTAAAACCAGTCAATTCCACATGGTCATCCTCTGCAGCCGCCGGCACCTGCCGGTCACAAGTGCGTGTTCCCAGTTCCGTGACAAGGGACAGTTTGTCGTTGGCCTCTCCGCCTCCCCCCCCCCAACACTTTCCTAGACCTCACTTCTTTATCACGAGTTGGCATTGGGTTTTTAATGAACTATTATGAACTATACACGTAATTGTTTACAGTGCTAAGATATAATCTTCTTTATGTAATTTTGTCCTGTAAAGATTGTTAAATTATTGTATAAAGTATTCACGTTAAAGCTGTCGAGTCATTTTATACTCCTGAAAACCACCATCAACCAAATTTTCAAATTAAAAATGTAACATTTATTGAAGTATAGTTACTATTATTCAAAAATAAATTTGTTTCTGATTGGAAAAAGCTCAATTTCGTTGTGGAAAAACTATTTGAGTAAATAATCATATTTATATAAGCTCCAATACGGTGTTCACACATTTATTTAGCATTTATGAATATAAATAAATATTTATTTAATTATTTGTTAGTTCATGTCAAAAAACGGAATGTTTGCCTTTACATTGCATCACGATAGGATAAAAATGCCAAAACTCGTATACCATAACTATGAATGAATTTTGAGAAAAAAATATAAATAACTAATGATAGCGTAAATTTAAATAATAATACATAACCTACAGTATAACAGTATCTGAATATGTGAATATAACAATAGTTTATTGTATACAATAATAAAGAATATATGTGTACAAAAATAAAGAAACATTTTTGTGTATGTGGCAAAAAATACAATATTCAGTTAGTTAGAATAGATTTCAAAATGGCTAAAAATAATTTAAGTTGCTTCATAACAAAATTATGAAATAAAACAACAGGAAAATACACAGTTTGCAATATTATTTTAAGTCAAATTTTACTATCACCATTGCCTGTTTAGTGTAACTACAGAGAAATGGTGATTCGCTGCGTTGGCACAAATGTGGTGAGACGGAAAATGGGCAGCATTTAACTATGGTTTGGGGAAGGGAGGATGAAAAGTGGACATCTTCAGTTGGCAACAGTTCTAACCCCCCCCCCCCCAGCCACTTGCACACCTTCAATATATTGCAGAACAAGCTTGCCATTTTATTTAATGCATATTTAAGTTAAACTTATTTAGAATCATATATTACCGTATTATATAATTTTGGTAACAATAACTTTTCACCTTTATTAGCAATATAACAGTTTTAAACCACGTTTTCAGTTCTAAAAGTGTATTCTTCTCGTTTCTAGCTAAAACCAAAAACGTAATTTAATTTAATACTAGTTAAATGAATACATTACACATACATTTAAAATATATTGTTACATTTCGGCTTCTAATCTGATTTTCTTTGTGATTTTCTATTAGTCTAAAGAAACGTATAAAAACTATATTTGATCATATATTAAATTAAAAAAAAAACAAACGAGTGATAAAAAGGTAAAAAGCTTTATTTATTAGTTTTGATCAAAACTTCCTATTGATCAAAACTCAGCACTTCTTATTAATGCTGAGTTTTTAGCTTTATTTTGACCTACAATCAGTTTTGAAGTGGATATGTGTAGCAAAGCGAATTGCAAAACCATTGGTGATTTTTTTTTAATTTATGGATACAAATTTAAAAAAAATGCCACTGTACATGTATGGGCGGGTGGGTGGGTAATGCCACTGTGCATGTATTGGCGGGTGGGTGGGTAATGCCACTGTGCATGTATTGGCGGGTGGGTGGGTAATGCCACTGTGCATGTATTGGCGGGTGGGTGGGTAATGCCACTGTGCATGTATTGGTGGTCAATACCACTATACGTATTGACGGAATTTGCCGGACTTAACACCCTGTGATTTTTTATCTCAGGGCTATTTAAAATCCAAGATTAACGAACATCGTCTTCAAACTTTATAAACCCTAAAAGAAGTGATATCATGAGAAGATGAAGCCATTCCACCTGACACGACTCGTAAAGAAATGGAGAACTTCAGAGAACGACTCAACCAGTGAGTCAACAGTGGGGGAAACCATTTGAGAGATGTATTTAAAAAAAGTAAATTAATGGTACATACTCTTAATTGGTACAATCTGTACTTTAAGTTAATAAAAATAAAAACTTCCTTCCTTATTTTGTTTTGTTTTCATTACTTCCCTAATAGGAGAGGTTTTTATGCCGATATGAATAGATGTCTAATGTGACTGTTGTGAGATAAACATAAATACTTATTTTTGTAGTCTACTGTAAATTGTAAATTTACAATTTACAGTAGACTACAAAAATAAGTAAATACTATGTTGACTCACCTGAACCCACCCGCCCATCCATACACGTACGCTAGTACTGACCCACCCGCCCATCCATACACGTACGCTAATACTGACCCACCCGCCCATCCATACACGTACGCTAGTACTGACCCTCCCGCCCATCCATACACGTACGTTAGTACTGACCCACCCACCCATCCATACACGTACGTTAGTACTGACCCACCCGCCCACCCATACACGTACGTTAGTACTTACAGTATTGACTCATACAGTATTGACAGTCGTGTTTTCACAATCATGACATAACGGTAAGGGATGGTCCTTGAGGTTCAAGAGAGTTAGATAATGACCGAGTAGCTCTAAATAGTCCAAAATATAAATCTAAACTGTTTCTGTTTAAAAAAGGAAATATTATGAATAAACAATGGCACCTAAAAAACTAAGAGTACACAAAAAACCAAACACATTATCTTTATAAATGTAAGAGTGGGTGGGAGGGCCATTATTTCTGTACATGTAAGGGCGGGTGGGAGTTCCTTTTTTACTGATGTGTATGAGTTTTCATTACCACAGAGTGTATAGGTATCTACCTCTGCGTGGGCCACTACCTCTCTAAAACACTCATACTTATCATATGAACATACAGAAACTAGAAATAGATAAATATCCCCATGACTTAAAATTCTGTATGCAAAGTTCAGCTTCAAATAAATAGCATAGCTTAGCCTCATACAACGTCACAGTCAAAAGGTAACTCCGGAAATACTAACAAGGGTTTTCTTTTAAACTCAAGTCTCTTTACTGTGTTTTTAAGTTTTAAGTCTTTTTTTAAGTTTTTTTTAACACCAAAGACGACGAATATAGATCGAAGAGCCTTACATGATGTCATTGGTCACCAAATATTGGAAAGTTTTCACAAACCTTATGAATTCTGTACTGTCCAAAATAAAAAGAAATATTGGATTAAAATATCATTAGTAAATATAAGAGTATCATTCTTCAAGCTCGTTTCTTACTGGATATACAATTTAATGTTATAAGATGAAACAAAAACTCCAGTAAATAGTTGTTTAGGTTGTTACTATTAAAAATCTTTACTGGAGTTTTTATTTCATCTTATAACATTAAAATATAAAAGTGCTTTATTTTAATCCTCCTGCCAGCGGGCATTAACCAACTCAAGGTAAAATAGTCAGATTAGTTTTTATAGGCACTTTGATAAATATATGCACTGATTTGTGAGTAAACTGTTGATATCACATTATGTAAATGTCCAACTTTGCCATGTATATATCCCGCATAGAGTAAGCGTTGTAGGTAAATTTGGGTGTCATAAAGTTTAATTTCGTATAATAACAGGAAAATTGGCCAAATTACCCGAATTCTATCACACTATAAACGATTCTAACAAAAAATGTACCTGTTTTAGTTTCTATACTTCTCTATACGAAGTAGGAGGTGTCAATAATCTGTGTGTGATAGCTCTTATGCTATTTATTTCTAACGTATATAATTTCACTGTCCGGTGTCAACTGTACAGCTAAATGTCAATCGGTCTGAAGAAGATGGATGTAATATATACGAAACGTTGGCCGGATGTATACATTTATGTAGGACAACAATAACAATATAGAAATTACAAAGATTAATCAAAATAATGGTTTTATACAATATGCCTGCTGGAACTTTCTATTTTAAAATCTATTTTAAATCGACTCTGACTTAGCTTATAGTGAGTTCAACAATTGTATTATTGTATTAATTACTGATTGATTAGTTAGCAGTTATCCTACTTTCTATTAATTTGTTATAAAATGTCCCTTGCTCTAGAATATAAGATACGATTGGACGGGTACATATTTAAGTTGGTAGATAAAAATCATTTTATGCATTTGGTCATGTTTTGCCTTTGATGCTGTATCGTGTGAAGATGAAGATACATGAAAAACATTAAAATCAGGGAAGTTATTATTATTATTATTCATCTCTAAGACGCCGATCGTAGAGATATGGGCGAATATGAGGAGTGAATGAGTGTGATGAGTGTAGATGAACGAGTGTAGTCATTGTTACTATCTGAGTTCGACTTAGCTCAGAAAGGACTATTTATTAATAGCCCAATAGCCAGGGCAACTATGGGACCTACAGCTTTACGTGGAATCCGAACCACGTAGTGTTGGTCTGATTTTCAGCTAACTGACAAGTTTGACACTTAGTTCTCTTCTCTACACAACACCCGAACCTTGACTACCATTCAACACGGACACTCCAGACTTCTCTAGTAGTGTCTATATTGATGACAACCATTGAGCGGACGCCGTGTCGGTATTAAGAGAACCAAGCATGGAACATATCGCCTACAATCTCCCAAACACTTTGTCCCCAAGTAGCTGGGTTACAGCACTGCGCCACCAGTGCTGACCCATATTAAAAAAATTATTTCATATAAAGATTATTCCGCCTTAATTCAGTTCCATTTCTTGGTAATTAAGAGCTACAATATCAATTAAAACAACTTATAGGAGTCAGGGTTTTTCTTGTAAGGCAAAGCTAGACATAATTATTATTATTTACTTATGTACAGTGTAACAAACCACCCGAAGTACAAAAACGTATTTATGAAATAGCTGTTATATTGTAAACAAAGTACAGTATAACATTCTAATTTTTAGATGAATAAAGACTTTTCAGGCAAGACATGTTTGATTATACTATCATTCAAGAACGTATTTTACTATTGAGATCAATAATACCAAGATATACATATACATATATATATATATATATATATATATATATATATATATATATATATATATATATATATATATTAGCCAATATAATAAAGAAATATAGTTAATTTAAATTTATACAACATAAAATTACAGCTAGTATATGTTATTTCAATAAATACCTGATAAAAGACTTTATCATGACTTGAAAATGTTATCACATACCTAAAAACAAAATAAATGTTATTATTTCTTATCTTAATAATCAATTTGGTATTATTTGGTAGGCCTAAAATTAAAGTATCCAATTAAATTAGTTATATTGTATAAAACATAATAAGCCATAAACCATGGTTGCATTACATCTCAAGATTTTGAAAACTGAAAATGAAAATCTTTTTTAAAAAAGCCTATCTTCACATTTTGTAATTCTGTTTTTACTAATAGTTTTTTATAAAAATATAACACATAACTTAATCCTACTGACATTTTTCTGTAAACTATCATAAAAATGTTCTTGTTATATTATACTGATACTTTAAAACTGCACTATTCTTATACTTTAAAATGTTTCAAATATTCATTGCTAAAATAGCAAATTAAAAAACCTCCAAGTGCTGGTAATGTTTTTTTTTTTTTTTTTTTTAAGGCAGGGCTATACCTTATTAATACCATATTTTTATCAACAAATCCAAGAGGAAGGACTCATGGTTCATTCTCTACCAGGTCTAACGATGCCCATCATTTTGATGGCCGAAGGATTGCCCTGAGTGTGAGCCATTTCCTAAATCGTGCCCATTTTGTGGAATTTCGACCAGATTACAACACGTTGTGGATCCAGGCCTTAGGAAATTACTTTATTTGAATTTAGTATTCACTTTTTCCTTCTCTTTTCCTTTTAAAAAATGTCCTAAAAGCTCTTTACTTAAACAACACAAAACTTCCTCTAGTTGTTTTTACGTAATTAAGAAAATCACATATAGAACCAGCCTTGAAGCCTTTGAATCTTTCTTGACCACTATTCAACATTTTTACCCGTATATTAATGTGTTACATTTTACAAATTGTTTAGTATCATTTATATAGATTACAAAAAGAAAAGGACGTACATTTGAACCTTGGGGATCACCAGATAGTACTCTGAATACTTTGTAAAAATAGCCTTCGTAGTTTTCAATCGGATTATGCAAATAGGATTAAGTAGTACCTAATACTCTGATCATACAATTCCAGATAATGAAACATATACAGAGTGTTCCAAAAGTCCGGGGACGACTTTATGGTGCAATGTTTCAAAAAATAAAACCTAAAAATCTACATTTTGAAGCAAAGATTTTTAACCGCCACCATTTGTAACGGATAAAACGTTTGAAATGCAGTTTGTGGTATTCTTCTTTCCTTGACTAGACCTTTAAAGTAATGTACATATCAACCCGTGCTTATATTAAAACTGTTCTACTGACCCCTCGTGGATAGTTACCATAGACGAATAGCAGGACACTGAATACATCTTAAAGTAGGTGTTTGTGTACAGTAATCGTATGTTAGGTTTTGTAGCTTCTTCTGATATGGTAACCATAAAATTAACTATTCTTTAACATGAACATAAGATCAGTATTGAAACTTTTGAGCGTCGCCATTTTGTTTAGAATTTACCTTTTAAGGTATAATTTGCGGTATGATGTTCTTCTAATTAATACCTTTAAAATGGTATGTATAACGGCCTATGCTTATATTTAAGATGTCTTCTGTCTCTTTGTGCAGACCAATCCATCATACAATCTCCAGTATGATAGAAACAATTAATATTTACTTCAAAATGTAGATTTTTATGTATTTTATATAACTGTAAAGTGTTATTGCCTTATGTGTAATGGTTCAAAAAATATAACACCGTCCCCGGAATTTTGGAACACTGTATACGTCTGTACAATCTCCTCAAACTTAAAATTTTCTTAAAAATATTAATGTCATAACTTCTTACAGTAAACAATATTGAACATTAATGCAATTGACTTAGTGTAATCTTTAAGTTATCGTTAGTAAAAATGTGTAGTTTTTTTAAACTCCAAGAATTCTCTTTTCCATCGTTTTATTTGTTGTACATTTAAATTGTATCGACTCGTTTATGTAATTGCTTATATATTACACCTAATTGCTGCTCATTTAAAATATTAAATTGTTTATATGTATATATTATTTAATGCGCTGTTTATCATGCTACTTACATAGATTACTTATTAGTAAATAAAAAAAAATGAGACTAATTATTAGCCAGGAAGTTGTTTTTGGGTTCTTTACAAAAATTCTTCGATTTGTGTCCTTATTCCAATAAGGGTCATATATGTTTAAATTTACTTTATTATTTGTTTATTCAGTTTAGCAATGTTTATTACCAATATTAATTATAAAGGAGTTGATAATATTTTATCTTAAAGTGCGTAATTGTTTTCTATAAATATTCAACGTAGAATGAAGCTTATTTGAACTGAAAAAAACTGAATGAACACAATAGTTGTATCTATTTATATCAGGTAGTTGTTATTGAGGACACTTGGCAGCAAAATCCCTTAACGAGTTAGAATCTTATTCCTGCAATGGAATCAGCCAACTGCACCATAATACGTTCGTAGAATTTATTATATTCTTTTGCTATACAGTAATACCTGTACATCATTTTACTCCTTTATAATACATATCTTACAGATGCCCTTACAAAGCTCATTAATTTTGAAGCATCTCTTGATTTCTGAGTAAAAAAAAAAAAATAATAATAATAAACTAATGGCGTTATTTAGTACTTTGTGCAATACACTAAAGACGTCCTTTTACTAGTCAGTTTATGACCTTACAAGGTATACAGGGTTGGTCAAAAGTCAGGAATATGTTTATTAATTTAAAAAAACATTGAAAGAAATGTAAAGAAACTTTGTATTTATGTACATGTCCCTATACCAAACAATTTATACTTACTTTACTTGTTTTTCGCATAGCCAGGCGATGGCCCATGACGGTAATCTTAAAAACTTTAAATGTAAGCCTACCTCAATTTATACCTCATTTTAAAGGTTCGTAAAACAACCTGAGGACAAAAGGATGACCCAGTCAGAAAATACAGCCACTCAAAGAATTTAATGTCAGGGTTGGGCAAAAGTCTGGAATGTATATATTAATTTTAAAACTATTACAACAAAAGTAATGATACTTTGTAGTTATGTAAATCTTTCTATACCAAACACTTGGACAGATTCTACTTGGTTTTTTCCATATCCAGGGGATGGCCCATGAAGGAAGTCTTAAACATGTTTAGTGTAAGCCTACCTCGAGTTATACCTCATTTTAAAGGTCTTTGTATGCACAATATAAAAGTGCAAACTTGAGGTAAAAAGGATGGTCCATTCACAAAATACAGTGATTCAGAGAATTTAATATCATATTACTAATTCTTCTCAGTTCTATCTATTTAACAGTTCCAGGTCTCTGTTGATCATTGTTAACAATCGTTACAACGACTGCGTTATAAAAATAGCTATGCTATTTAACTAAAATAAAAAAGTGAAAAATTTATTAAAAACACTTTTAACAATAGGTTTACCTAACAATAGTTTAATAATTTTTACTTATATTTTATGAAATTTAATTTTTCATATTCAGTTAGATAAATTATAGCTCTACGCAGCAATAAATAATAACTATCTTACCTTTTTCTTAAGCAGTGTTAGTTATAGGCTGTATTTTCTGACTGGATCATCATTTTGACCTCAGGTTTGCACTCTTGTGTTTAACCTTTAAAATGAGGTATTACTCGAGATAAGCTTACATTTAAAATTTTTAAGACTCCCTTCATAGGCCATCCCCTGGATATAAAAAAAGGAATAAAATGTGTCCATGCCTTTGGTATAGGAACATTTACATAACTACAGCGTTTCATTACTTTTCTTTTAATAGTTTTAAAATTAATAAATTGACATTAAATTCTTTAAGAGGCTATATTTTCTTACTGTGTCATCATTTTGACCTCAGGGTTTACACTCTTGTGTTTTACAAACAAAGACCTTTAAAATGAGGTATAACTCGAGGTAGGCGTACATTTAAAATGTTTAAGACTTCCTTCATGGGCCATCACCTGGCTATGCGAAAAACAAGTAAAATACATGTAAATGTTTGGTATAGGAATATGTAGAAAACTGCAAAGTTTCATTACATCTCTTTCAATGATTTTGAAATTAAGAAACATATTCCAGACTTTTGCCTAATCTATGTATAAATAATGTTCATTGCTTTATACATAGTACACTCTTAACACTGTAATTACATCGGTTTGAACTGTTTATGATAATGGCACAACTTATTTTACCTCTTGGTATTATTAATAAATACATGTTTTCTAAAACGTTAGTTGTAAATTTTCAAACTTGATTATTATTTTAGATGCATTCACTTTGTTTTATATGACAAGTTAATATTAGAGAGCATCACACGTACTATAACATGTTATATACACAATGTTACATTTAACAGTTTTAATACTCGTATATAACTTTATTAATTTCATAACTGTCAAAGTAAGTCTTGGTAGAAATTACTAATATATAAACATCACACAGTACAAATTTATCTATACCTATAAAAGGCAAAGCACTGACTGACTAGCTTGCTCATCACTAATTCTCCAACTTCAAATGTAGGTAGAGAGCTGAAATGTTCTACACAGTTTCTTTAGGTCTTGAGTAGGACAACTAAAGTATTTTCATCTTGATAAAATATTTAAGGGATAAAAACCACCCCTAATAATTGCTCCATAAGGATAACATTGGGTCGATTTAAATAAATTTATAGCAGCTGTTTTGTAAATAAATAAACATGTCTGTTTTGAATGTTTGACATTATACTATTGATGCATTTTTATTATTTTACTATGAGTTTAGTCTTCAGTTGTTAAACAAAAATAAATGAAATGAACATGCTTGAAATAAGCTAAATAGGTGGCAAAGCAATTATTGTGAGTGAGATTTTCTAACTAAATTTAATATCGTGATTTTACGTTATATAGTTAATCTACAAATGTGTGTAGATTAATATCTACAGATGTTTGTCAATAATAGTTACATGCCGTGGCCGAAGGCCGAGTGTATCGAGCGCATCGAGCGTTAGGTTGGCACGCGAAGCGTGCAGGGGTGTCCCCTAGTGTCAATATAAAACAGTAGCCTTCGAATGGTATGATAATCGATATCTGTAAAATCAGTTTATTAACTCCATCTTGGGGGGGGGGGGATGAATCAATCATGACGTTGGCAGAGTTTACAAACGTCAGTTAATAAACAGCTTTATGCTACAAAACACAAAACAATGGTTGTTTTTATAGTACTGTGTAAAATACGAATTGTTTTGTAATGGTAAACTCCACATAAACGGTTTTTTTTTAATATAGACGAAATGACTTTGGAAAGATAACGTCTTGCAGTATTTTTATTCGGCAATTACGGATCAGACTGCGCCATCTCTGTGATTCATGTCAGGGTTCCGTCTAGCCTGCTGGCACTGGGGAAGACGAGATGGTTTGATACCATCTTTCAGCAGTTAGGGAAGGAGTTGTGACTTCAACGTTGGCGTCAATCCCAACCCATCCGGAAAACCCAGATAGGGTTGTTTGTTCACATACAATACTCATGGGAAACAGTTAACCGGAAAATTTGTTACATATTAATAAGAGAAAATGATAAGGACAGGTTATTACATTATAAAATGCTGATAAACATTAAAAATTCATACTTAGTGTGATGTATGTTTGCAAAATAAATGCCCCTTAAAAAATGAGTCATAAAATAAAAAAAAATAAAAACTATATTATTCTGGAATTTAAGAAGGAGACCGTGCTTTTATGGCTTAATGGTCCAGTAATTATGACATAACTACGCACTAAAAGTTTACGATCTTGAATACCTCTGACCGGTTCAGACCGAAGGTTGTTACTTCTCTTGAATTCAATACACGCATAGATCAAACAGACGTGTGAATTCAACAAAGTATTAAAAACTAAACTATACAGGACTAATAAGATGTATTCAAAAAATGTATATCAAAAGTCATTTAAAAAATATAAATTCTATATACATATAAATTGGTTGTTCTTTTAAAATGCAACTCATGATTTGAAACAAAAATGACAAACAAATATACCTATAACACATTTTATTGTTATTAACATTTATTACTACTATTTACATGATTTTAATGACTATTTAATACTATTTAATGATTTTGTTTTAAAATATTCCTCCGGTCACTCTCTGGTCTTTGCTCAAAACTATGTTTCTAACCTCAACTTAATGACATTGCATGAAACCCAAATAAAGTGTTATGCAACAATGTAAATCAGCTGATAGCCAAGGAAGAAGAAGAACCATGACTACAGACCTATGGACTTGTAATTATCTTATACCTTCATTTTCTGTACATGTAAATAGGGTTGTGTTTTAAAGAATCACCCTGTATAGTAGTCAAGACAACAAAAATTATATCACCACTTATACACAGAGTTTTAGCAATTATACATTTATCAATTAAATATTGATTGGATTGTAAACCTTACTTTATAATAAAAAATAAAAGTGTTGGAAAAAGTTGTAAAGTTTCATAGCTGTTCTCCTCAAGCTACTTAATAATGAGAATGTTTTGTCCTCATAACTAAGAGATCAACAAGAACTTTACGTTGAATAAATGAAAAATTTACATTTAATTTATGTTTGAAATGGAAATTGGGTACATATCTATGTATTTACATGACACCACAGTTCTTGGCAAATACATAGCTAATTTTAAACACATACTTAAATTGCTTATGAAAAAAGTAAATGTCACAATTTAAATTTAGTTTACTCGTATATTTGATAATTAAAAACATAACAGGGTCCAATTATCATTTAAACTTGTGTACTAGTTATGTTTGAGTTCTGGAGACAAGTTCTCATGAAGGTATAAAAAATGCTTCCTTTTTTCCTACATTAAAATTATTTTATCTCTTATTCCTTCTAAACAATCCTTTGAATCAAAAACGTGGAGATAGATTTTTCCAGGAATTATGGCTGAGCAAAGTAAATTAACCTTTAATATATAATATTTTCCTTATTATAACGAGATATTGAACACAGCATTCAGGAAAAGTTAAAGTGTCAGAATCATGAACACGTTTTTCATTGCAAAGAAAACGTAAACTAAAAATACTTGTTCCTTGGATTTGTATTTGTAAATAATTAATAAATAGGATTAGTTAAAACTGTGCTCAGGGACAAAATAAATTATTGTGGAATTAGATAGAAATAACAAATTTTATTATTCTTTTACAATCACAACGAAATATATTATCATTACATTGATTTAATAATTTAATTATAATAAAAATCATACACATAAGACTGAAATATTATGTTTACCAAATCTAAAATCTTTATAAATAGTAATTGCCTTTATGGGCAAAACATAAGTAAATCAGCTAACATAATATATGAAAACAACACAGCAAGTTTGATAAATAATCTAAATTTAGGATTATATGGTTCGCTCGGAAGCACACTCGCGTTATCTCTGTTATTGTTGTGGGGTTGGGGAGATAAAACCGCTCCAGAGAAAGGATGATGGAGAGTGAGGACAAAAGGACAAAGGAAAGTGGCCAAACGCAATGGAGCCGCTAAATGGATGCCATTTGTAAGGTCGGAACACCGCCAATGTTCACTCACTCACTGGGTTATTTGCTGTGGCACAAACTTAATACTGTATAACGTTGTATGACGTTAAATGTTCAGTAGTCATAAGATTGAATCGTCTCTACTATTTACTCACTTACTGGACCATTTCTTGTGGTGCAGGTATATAACGTTGTATTACGTTAAATGTTCAGTAGTCATAAGATTGAATCGTCTCTACTATTCACTCACTTACTGGACCATTTCATGTAGTGCAGGTATATAACGTTGTATTACGTTAAATGTTCAGCAGTCATAAGATTGAATCGTCTCTACTATTCACTCACTTACTGGACCATTTCATGTAGTGCAGGTATATAACGTTGTATTACGTTAAATGTTCAGTAGTCATAAGATTGAATCGTCTCTACTATTCACTCACTTACTGGACCATTTCATGAGGTGCAGGTATATAGCGTTGTATTACGTTAATGTTCAGCCGTCATAAGATTGAATCGTCTCTATTATTCACTCACTTACTGGACCATTTCATGTGGTGCAAGTATATAACGTTGTATTACGTTAATGTTCAGCCGTCATAAGATTGAATTGTCTCTACTATTCACTCACTTACTGGACCATTTCATGTGGTGCAGGTATATAGCGTTGTATTACGTTAATGTTCAGCCGTCATAAGATTGAATTGTCTCTACTATTCACTCACTTACTGGACCATTTCATGTGGTGCAGGTATATAGCGTTGTATTACGTTAATGTTCAGCCGTCATAAGATTGAATTGTCTCTACTATTCACTCTCTTACTGGACCATTTCATGTGGTGCAGGTATATAACGTTGTATTACGTTAAATGTTCAGCAGTCATAATATTGAATCGTCTCTACTATTCACTCACTTACTGGACCATTTCTTGTGGTGCAGGTATATAACGTTGTATTACGTTAAATGTTCAGCAGTCATAAGATAGAATTGTCTCTACAATTCACTCACTTACTGGACCATTTCCTGTTGTGCAGGTATATAACGTTGTATTACGTTAAAGGTTCAGCAGTCATAATATTATATTTCGGCTTACAATTTGAAGACATTTTCAAACACTTAACAACATAATACACTTTTTAATATAAATATAAATTACAGTAAATAATAGATCTATGTCTCTTAAAATATTAAACAGATGATTTAGTAAATGAAAATAGTTGAATGTATGCTATATGAATTATTTTGATAAAATTGTTTCACTCATTTATTTTAATTTTGAATTTTATTTAAATTTCCAATTTAATAATATGCAGGTATATTGGGCACAATGTGGTACTCGGTTGTGAAATGCAGCTTTCTACAGCCATACATGCTGCTTCTTTTATCGTTCCTTCTTTCCACTTTCCTTCTTTGTATACTATACCAGCTGCTGAACATTGAATCTTATGTTCTTCCACCTAACCATGACCTGCAAATATAGGATAGTTTTCAAATTAACTTTTAACGCTGTTTTGATGTTCTTGTATTCTCGTTTTTATTGGTCGAGATGTTTTCCCAAAAGAATTTAAATTATGCTGAAAAGGAATTTTTACACAACTTTTTTTCTTTATTTTTATCACATAGGTAGTTTAATTTTGCTTGGTAAATTTCTTTTTTTTTAATTAGTAAGAAATAAATTTCTAATATTAAATTTGTTGTTGATTCTTATGATTTCCATTTGATATAAGGTATATAATTTGTTGTTATAGGTTTTTATTCTCTATTATCTTTACTATTATTAATTACTATTTTTTTATAGGAATAGTTTATGACTGAGTGGGTAGTCATTGTTTTTTAGTTCGTTACTTATCTGTTTTATTTCTTGGTCCAGTCTTTTTTCAGCTAATGAAATTATGAATGCTCTGTTAAATAGTCTTGCGCAATTCCTTGTTTAACAATAATTTAACGGAACAAGCCCCATGATGATGTTAAAATAATATGAATTGTGATTTTTTTATAAATTAGTATACTTTTATTGGAATATAGGAATAAAATCTATTGTAAAATGGTAACAAGTCACTTAATAGTGATTGGTCTTAAATTATTAATGGTAAATCAATAGCGCAATTGAAAATAAAGAAACAAACAAAATCAAACGAGTTAAATTAAATGACATTTTGCGATCATATAATTAAAACGCCCGGTAACAGGTGTAATCAATATTTTCGATTAAGCGGTCGGATCTAAATAAATTTCGCGCCGCTAGATATTCCTGTTTTCGGTTAAGCACCGGCCCCCTGGCCATTTAACTTTCCACCCCTGTGAACGCCTAAATTATAAATATCCCCCTCGGATCCACCCTTGCATGTCCAGATATATATTGTTCTCCGTGTGCCGGTGTTGTCATATCTCCACCCTCCTGACTTACTGGTTGTGCTAATCCACCGGGCACACGTGGACTTAATATACAACACGGGGGGGGGGGGAGCTCACTTCGTGCGCTGCTTTTGGCAACTGAATTATGTTTTTATCCTAAAATCGTTCATTACTAAGGGTAAAACTTAATCCAGTGATTTTGAATGAGAACCATAAAAATCTTTTTCAATTGAAAAAAAATATTCCGTTTTTATAACTTGTTTGTGGCATATTAAGAATTTAGAACAAACTTCCTATTTTTATATAAACCAAGAAAAGCCTTGGGATCTGGATAACATTTAAGCTACACGCGTTTGTAGGTAGCCCGCTTAGATTGTGACCCACAGATTGAACTGGTGCGAGAGATACATTAAGTGGTGGAAGTGAGAGGACAAACTTTTCTTCCCCCACTGTTTCACTCCATTGTATATAGTCATGGAAACTAGGTAGTTGGTAGACCACATACTGGCAGTTCAGTTGCAGGCCCCGCCCACTACGTCAACAGCAGCAGTGACCATTGGTTGGTTTAATCAACAATAATGAATCAAGCTTAGAACGATTTTATTAAATATCATGTTGTATTGAAATAACAATTAGTAATAATGATAACACAATGAATAATAATGTAAACAATAAATAGCAACAAAACAAAATGTTTAATTGACTGCAATTATTTTTGCAACTAAACTCTGTTGTGGAAGTTGAGACAGACCTGAGCTTGAAGGTGGAAATTAGTCACGGCCGAGATGTAAGGCGGCGCAGCGGTGGAACGATTTCCTTCCTGTGCTAAAACCCATATATGCACTAAATATAACAAACATGTCGCAATATGTTGTGCCTAATTGTAGTACTTGTTTTGGCGGTTTAACATTTCCTAACAAAAGAGTTATTTCTGGATGTCACATGAATTTCATAAACCACTAAAACTAATATTTTATTTAAAAAGTTTCAAAGTTCAAAGATAAATCTTGAATATTTTTAAATAAAGCTTCTTTGATTATGGACTTACATTCTATTTTAACTTGTTACATTTATTTTACATTGCTCAAAATAGATAATGTAATTTATAATTTGTGAATAAATCGCTTAAAACCAACCTAAAAATTCCCACGTATCAAAAAATAATTATAATACTTTTAAACACATGCCTATTCATATTTTAGTGGGAGTACCATTTATCTTGACTATTTTGTTGTGTAACGATAATCGTAGTTCTAGATATATAGTTCAATGCATTTACATGATACGAATGTTTGAACATACATGTAAATTAACTTTTAAATTTACAAAAAGGTTTTATGCCTTTCATCCATCAAATTATAAATCCACGAGTATTTATCTAATATAATTTCACAGACATAAGGCTGATTACTGTACGGGAACATGAGCAGTGTTATGCATACATTAAACCTATGTACATACATATTGATGGGATGTCGAGCCAGCAGTAGCCGGCATATATTACATGTAATTAGGGTCAAATGACCTTGATTATGTTTACACTAGGTTCTATGTCAATTGTAGAGACTATAATACAGACACCTATAAATAAGTTTGTTAAATAATTTAATATGGTGTTTCCAACCATTAATAATTCCATTACACTTGAACATATCATGGTCCTTTATAACAGATGAATGTTTTAGGTTACTAATACATTACGAAAGACTCGTTTTACATGGCAGACATGTATATTCTAGGAATGTCTCCTAAGACATGAATCTCGTTGAATGTATGTATAGACCTAACAGATGACATGAGAGTGGAGTGAGTGTTGATTCAATAAATGACTCTTAATAGAGACAAAAAGTAAGCCATTCTATTTAATTATTAAATATTATTCACATATTTAAAATTCCGACACAGTTTGTGTGCATTTTAAGGCAAAATTGGATGGTTATTTGAGTGTTGGATGAGAGTGGATGATCTGTGGTTGTTACTGACTGAGTTTGACTTAGCTCTAAAAGGACCATTTATTATTAGAACGTTCTGTTCTAACGTTATTGCTAGAAGGGCTTTACGTGGAATCCGAACTACGTAGTATTGGTCTGATTTTCAGCTGATTAACAAGTTTGATAATCAAATCTCTTCCAAACAAATTCCGGACTCTGACTACCACCCAACACGTACACCATAGACTTCTCTAATAGTGTCGACGTCGATAGCAACCATTGAGCGGACGCAATATTGACATTAAGAGGACTAAGAACGTACAATCTCCACGACAACTTGTCCCTAAGCAGCTGCGTTACAGCACTGCGCCACTATTTCCGACAGTTACATTATACATTATTTATGTGTTACCTGATACGTAAATATACGTATTCAATGAGTGTAACCGTGATTTTAATAGAATAGTATATTTGAATACATATAAACGTACGTATCAACGACTTCAACTACCGACCTGAGTGTGCGTTTTTGTTAAGCTATTAAGATAACTTAAGTTTCATGTTTTGAAACACAATGTGATTATTTGCTGGTCATGTAGAATTCATGGCCGTGACTGTTTATCTTGTTATTTCCAGTTACACGAGTGTACTAAGCTACGTTTCGAAAAATAACAGTTTGCGAAGTTTCAAGTGTTATAGCTTCAACAAAGTTTAAAATAAGATGTATTGATTTCGACTCTTCGTAAAAATATATTTCCAGTCTCGTGCGTCCGCACCTACATACTTATGAATGTGTGTACGTACGTATGTGTGTAAAAATATAAGTACGTGCTTGTGTACGTGAGTATTGATGTACGTACGTATGTGTGTATAAATGTACGTACGTGTTTATGTATGTGAGTATTTATGTATATGACTTACGTTCATACGTACTGAAATATTTATAAATGCACGAAAGTAGGCCTATGTGTTTACGTACTTATGTGTGTATAAATGTACGTACGTGCTTGTATACGTGAGTATTTATGTA
Source organism: Stictocephala bisonia (assembly GCA_035578905.1). Classification (NCBI taxonomy): domain Eukaryota; kingdom Metazoa; phylum Arthropoda; class Insecta; order Hemiptera; family Membracidae; genus Stictocephala; species Stictocephala bisonia. Next base: position 1,902,375 of record JAQJVL010000115.1, on the reverse strand, counting down.
CGTACGTATGTTTGTATAAATGTACGTACGTGTTTATGTATGTGAGTATTTATGTATATTACTTACGTTCATACGTATTGAAATATTTATAAATGCACGTAAGTAGTCCTATGTGTGTACGTACGTATTCATGAAACCACAATCTGGCAGGTAATTAGACCACATTAAGTAGTCAAATATGAAGTAATTATCTCTGATAAGAGTTCTGTAGTACCTTTACAGTCAACATTGCATGTCCGTTGTTTACTTTATTGCTATTACTTATCTGAAGGACTATTTTTTTACCTCACTTTTGTTGTTAAACATTAATTGTTACATTTAAATTTAAAATTATATTGTAGAATCTAGAACCATTTAAACCTATTCCTCGTACCTATTGAGATACTTTTCGCTTAGCCCCATGCTGGATGTAAAGTAGCATCAACAATTAAAATTAACGTATATACCTCTAAAAGTAAGAAAGAACTCATTTAACCTTAAGAAAGATCGTGTTACAGCTGTCAGTGTTAAGTCGAATCTAACCAGTTACTACAGTTAATAGTTTAACTGATTGGGAGAATGTAAGAGTGATTGTAAAAATTAAAAATCAATTAAACTGAAATAAAAACCTAGAATGTCCTGCCTATTCCTGTTTAATCAACATATCCTTCCCATGAGGGTCTCGTCGAATTTTAAATGAATGTTCTCCTATTAACCAAATATTTTAAAGAAAGCCAAATATACATGACGCCTGAATGACAAACTGGATTTAAATAGTTTAAAATCCTGTTAAATAATATGGGATATTAAAACTTCGATAGAAAACTCATAAAACTACATTCTAACGGAGATAAGCTAGTAGATTTAGTTCTTTATAGTGTTAATGATTTTCTCAATGTTATTTGGTGAAGTGCTGATATTTTATATTAATTAATATTTTATTTTTAATTAAATAAATAATTAATTAAATTAATTTAATTAAATAAATAATTAATTAATTAAATAAATATTAATTAATTAAATAAATATTAATTAATATTATTTATTTATTTATATTAATATTACCAATTAGCAGTATATCGTTGTATTATTTATCTAATTACCTCATTGTAATTATTTGTTGATAAGCGTTTATGCACAATTATGTATCTATGGCACAATAAATTGAATTTGAATAATATTCTACTATTTACTGCACAATGATTTTAAATTACCGTAAACATTGTTTTATGGGTTGCTAAAATCTTCTTTTTTTATTTTGTAAAAAAGGATAGGCCGATCTTCCCTCTTAACCTTACTCTGCCCATTCCTCATATTGATCCCATCCCCATTGATCTGTGCGAGGGGAACTTACCAGTCAGAGTAAGGGGGCCAACCAGTACAGTAGAAGGAAAATATCACTGATAAATCTTCCAGTCTAGGCCGGATTCGAACCAGCGCTATCTCTAACCAAAGCTCAAAGTCCTGACGCCTTAGACCGCTCGGCCATCGGCTCACCCATGTTTTTTAACCATCTTGATGTTTTAACCTAAACACATTTCCATAAACGTATACATTTACCAAAAAATATACATTTACCAAAAAAACATGAAAAGTACCTATTAAACGAAATATTTAATTTTATTATTACTATCTCTACAAATGCTGATCCGGTGGCATATTATTGTTAACTACTACACTATTTATTATTATAAAACTATTGATTTATCAAGAATCAACATAACATATTAAACGAAATAATATTGGTTAAATATTGTTTACCGTATATCATTACACACTGCATTGGTCAAAATAAGGATCACCCTATTATCAATATTAAATTTACAAACCAAAAGTCCCTCCTCCCATATGAGTGAGACACATTTTACCTAAGTTACGCGTTCATCAGATTAACTGTAAATTAATTTGAAAAAGACGATTTATATACTTTTAAAGCGTTAACAAAGTATATAATTTAATTGTTGAAATACAAAAATTACATGATGGTAACCCCAATTCAGGTTCCTGGGGGTTCCCTATTTATTTCACATCATGCGTTACAATGTAATATTTGTTTGTGACAAAAGACACTTTGCATTTAAAATATGAACCATAATATACAAGATACAGCTTCGTCTATGAATTCATACCGTTATATGAATTTTAGACTTTTTTAATGAAACATGAAATCGAAATTTTGAACATTGTATTATATTTGACAAAGTCATAGAATTGGACTTGATTTCCATCAATATGGGATAACCTCGTCTCTAGTATATCTGAATTCTATTGTTATCACGTTATCACAAGATTGGTTTTACACAATTATTTGGATTTTCACCAAGATGTAACTTTCTTTCTTAGACTAGGATAAATTACCATTAAAAATTGGTGTACTATCAAAATCTTACACATTTCCATAGTGATCGAAATTTCCTGGATCTTTTCCCCAAAAATGTTCAAGAAACTTTGTTTTGATCTTCAACCATCATATACGTACATAGGTATTGATAACAATAAATAATGTTTTCAAATCTAAACAATAAACAATGTTTGGAAACAATAAGCGATTAATACATAATGATGTGACACAAATTTAGTATTGATTGAAAACTCGAGTTTTTTCACTGTTAATAAGTTTCACGCGACTTTAGTTAAGAGGTGCTGCTTTAGAAAAACACGAGAAGTTTTCCACGCTTTCTGGCGCTCCAGGGGCGTGGCAAGTCAGTATAAATAAAGGATTATTATGGTCATTCCAGCTAGGCTGAACACGCTTCCACACTTCGCCGCTCTTCTATTGATTCTCACTGTTCCAGTCGTTCTCATCCTCCTTTTGGAAGTCAGGAAACTGCAAAGTTGTTCTAAAACTTTAAAATACGCGTATGAGAGCTTGATATCCAACTGAAATAAACTCTTGAACTACAGGTGATTTTCCTCACTTTGCAGTCTAAATATTATCAATAATTTTGTATTTACGACACTATGAATTTACCAATTGTTATGTACCATGCGTAACAACATTTTAATTGCTCGAAATACACGTATCGTTTGCTGAATTATTATGACCTTACCATAAATCTAATACAAAACCTTTATTATTATTTTGTATAGCTGCAATTCAGTCATATGAAATATGTGAAAATTGTATTAACATTTTAGGACAAAATTAGTAGATTTGGCAACTTAGTTAAACTCATTAACTTAGATAAAATTTACATAATATTTATTTAACTATACTTTATACTGTGTAACTGTCACACAATGAATTATATTTTAAACCAAGGAATGAAGAATAAATTTTAAATTAAAATGAGGTACGGCTATAAAGAATATCAATTTCAGAAAATTTACCAATAAATTTTTTACTTAATTTCATATTTTAAATATCTTTTGAATGCTGTTTTATGTTTCGTTTCGAAACGTTTTTGATTATATTGTATGTAAAATTTTAAATAAAAATATACAGTTTCTTAAATATACAACGTGAAATTCTGCAATCTTAACACTTTTAAAACAAGATACTTCTCGACGATATATATGAGCGATATTTCAGCTTTATCGTTGATAAGTTTTTTGTTTTAATGGCGTAAATATTACAGAATTTTATCCATATCGATGGCATTATCAAGGACTATATTGATTTTCATATCGAATGCTACATTGATGACATATCGATCGTCAAATCTGTCGCTATATTATTAACCTTATTGATATACATATTAATTTCCATATCGACGTCCCAATCGATGAAGGTGTCGATTACCAAACAGAGTTCAATATCGATGTCGAAGAACGTACCTATGATCATATTAATGGACTTATCGATGACCAAACCTATGGTCATGTCAATAGCAATATCCATGATAATATTGATGATCCAATCGATGGAAACATCTTAATGATTACCATCACAATGGGAAATACTATGAAGTATTATATTACTAGTGGATCTGAGAATGTTCTGATTAAAACTTCAATAACTTTTGCCAGTTAAATATACAACCAAACGTTATACTGTGATTCGTTTACAAACTTCACTATAAACTTATCTTATTTATCAATCTATAATCAACTCTCTCACACCTACCCAGTCATAAGTGTGGTGGTTTGATTAACTTTTATGTAGACTAATAAAAAATTGTCCATTTCTCTTTTCTTTTGATATGGGGATTTTGTAGTACACTTATTTTAAACGTGTCTTCAATAATAATAATAATAATAATAATAATCCCCAAGTCTGGTCACAAGAACAAAAATATTTTTAAAATAAATGTCTTTTTTGTTTTTTTACAAACATGACAAAGTATATGGGAAAATGTATAGTATAAACAACAATTATATGTTTTATAATTTAATAACATGTCTTATTCAGATTCCAACATTAGAAGAGGGAAATCAAAAAACGATCAGCTCTAAAGTCACCCCCCCCCCTATGAGTTGTCCACTTATTCCGCCCCCACACGTGAGTATGTGTGTATGTACTTCCTGCCCCCTCATGACTTGTGGCTGTTTGACTTTTAACCCTACAGAACATTTCAATTATTAATTCACAGATGAGTTCTGACCACCCCCTCCCCACTGACATGCTCACCCCCCTTCAACAGTGTCACCGGTATGATTGTCTGCTCAAAGTCATTTTGAATATTCATATGTTTGTTTGGGTTACCCCTCTCTGGAGGATGCGTTGTTTGGTTTAGTTTAACATTACATTATTTGAGGTTTATTTTGCCGAAATATACATATTCCAATATTCACGATAATTCAGTGAAAAAATGGTTCAATACCTAGTGTAGGGGTGGGCGGGTGGGTCAATACCACCGTACGTGTAGGGGTGGGCTGGTGGGTCAATACCACAGTACGTGTTTGGGAGGGCTGGTGGGTCAATACCCACCCGCCCGCCCATACACGTACAGTGTCATTGACCCACCCGCCCGCCCATACACGTACAGTGTCACTGACCCACCCGCCCGCCCATACACGTACAGTGTCATTGACCCACCCGCCCACCCATACACGTACAGTGTCACTGACCCACCCGCCCGCCCATACACGTACATTGGCATTGACCCACCCGCCCACCCATACACGTACATTGGCATTGACCCACCCGCCCGCCCATACACGTACAGTGTCACTGACCCACCCGCCCACCCATACACGTACATTGGCATTGACCCACCCGCCTACCCATACACGTACATTGGCATAGACCCACCCGCAAACCCATACACGTACAGTGGCATTGACCCACCCACCCATACACGTACATTGGCATTGACCCACCCGCCCGCCCATACACGTACAGTGTCACTGACCCACCCGCCCACCCATACACGTACATTGGCATTGACCCACCCGCCCGCCCATACACGTACAGTGTCATTGACCCACCCGCCCGCCCATACACGTACAGTGTCACTGACCCACCCGCCCGCCCATACACGTACAGTGTCATTGACCCACCCGCCCACCCATACACGTACAGTGTCACTGACCCACCCGCCCGCCCATACACGTACATTGGCATTGACCCACCCGCCCACCCATACACGTACATTGGCATTGACCCACCCGCCCGCCCATACACGTACAGTGTCACTGACCCACCCGCCCACCCATACACGTACATTGGCATTGACCCACCCGCCCACCCATACACGTACGTTGGCACTGACGCACCTACCCATATACGTACATTGGCATTGACCCACCCACCCATACACGTACATTGGCATTGACCCACCCACCCACCCATACACGTACATTGGAACTGACCCACCCATACACGTACATTGGCATTGACCCACCCGCCCGCCCATACACGTACATTGGCATTGACCCACCCACCCATACACGTACATTGGCATTGACCCACCCACCCACACATACACGTACATTGGCATTGAACGTTAGGTTAGGTTAAATAAACAAAAATATATAAATTAATTCTCTTTAATTGTTTTGCCATGAAAGGTTGGAATGCTTCTTTCTTGTTGTTTATACATTATGACAATTCATTTAAAAATATTGGTCTTTTCAGTCATTATTCTAGGGACAAACACAAATAGAAGCTCTTACCTTGATTCAGTACGGCAATAGATGAAAATATCTTGCAAGATTAGATCATGTAGATATTTTTCTTGAATAGATTAGGTTACGTTTCATTAATACGTTGGGTTACGGTAGATTGAAGTTAATTTATTTTAAGTTAGGTAGGTTAAGTTAATCATTTATTTTTAATAGCCTACACCTTTCCAATAAAAACTAATTTTATTGTAGTTTTTACTTTCAGAAAATTTTTCAAGATCGCTGACACGTAAAACCATTTACATCCAAAATAATTAATTAAGACTATAGAACTGCGACATGAATTGGCTTCTATCGCACAGATTCCCTGCCCCCGTGGAACGAATTTTCCATGCCTACTCTAATGCTCTGTGAGCTGAAACCCTCGTTTTATGGTGTACCAGTCTTAAAAGCAAATGGGAGCAAAACCTTTGTACTTCATTGTTTTGTCTACGAAGCATTGTTGTTCCATTTCAATTGTTATTCGAACCACAAACACAGTAAAACTTGTATGTCATTTCGCAACGACTGGCTGCCCAGATGTATCCGTCAGTGCGCCAGTTAGTCAAGTTGCAATGTTGTTTGGCCTGGTCCCAACACGTCAGTTCCGCTCAAAACGACCAGAATACACGCTCATTAATTTCGTAGCGGCTTACACACGATTTTTAACTCTTTTTAACTGGTTGGAACGAATATCCATACTTTCCTTATGTGTGTCACTAGGATTTTTATTGGCTAAGCACATTCTTAGAAAGCACACAGAAAATTAATTCTTTTCTCAGTAACCAAATAACATTTTAACCTCCATTTTTCTTTAAATTTCCAGTTATATTTCAAGAAAACATTTACACCGAGTGAAAGTATGTAGATCGAAAGTTCATTCGTTTACTTTCCAATACTGTTAATTTTACAAACATCGAATAAACATGCGTTTAATATGACATTAAAAGAATTTCAACAGTGTTTTTTTTTTCTTTCTTTCTTACTGGACACTTGGCTGTTACACAGAAACTACAACCAGATAATTTGCTTAAAATATTTATATTCATCATGAAATATTACGTGAAGATCAGTAATATTAACAGAATAAATATCTCTACTATGACGATAAAAATACATGCGCATCTGTACTAAATTAAACAACAAAAGAAGATGTACAATACAAAATTTATTAGCATAACTATGCATTAAAACTTAAATAAGTATAAAAACGTATAAATCATAGGACTGACAGTCATTATATTGTAAAATACTATTCCGATATTGCTTAATGGGAAGAAGATACTGATAATATTTCTTTCTAATTCTTAATTTGTTCGATGTCAACCTTCCAGTTTAAAAGGTGGATTACTTCCTATCATTCAATAGATTTTAATTTAATACATTTTGAGATTTGTTTTATGGAAATTATTGTTGACAACATTCACTTTTCTTTTGTTTTTTTACAATAAATTTTTAATATAACATACTTTGTTCATCTTTTATATTAACAGTAATTATTTATGAGTAGTTTTAGATCCTTAATGATTGTAAAAAAATATTATGACATTTATTAGTCTTTGGATACATATGATTTTAGATAAAGTATATTTTTTATAACATTGATATTTTAAATAAAATATTATTGGTTAGATATGGCATTAAGTAAATATAAAAAAAACTCTTTGTAAAGTTAAAAAAAACACATCACTTTATTATATTTACCAATATTTAAATCAATTAAAACCAACCCCCCTGAAAGAAATATATTTTCCTTACGAATAAAATGCTTATATGACATTAGTAATAATTTTCTTTAAAAAAAACTGCATGAAAACTTAAGTCAATATTTAACTGAAATGCGGGGCTAAATCTCCATAATACATTTCAAAAAATAAATAATAGTGTCTTCTTCTGAATGTCTCCCCTTTTTTTACAATTATTGATCGTCAAGCTAAGTAGCAAGTTCACACGTATACAAAACACTAGCTAAGCCCATCCGCTTCGCCGGTCATAATATTGAGTTTGAAGACTTACAATCAAAATATAAGTAAACATTCCAACAACTCAAGAAAATTAAAAAAAATACTGAAAGTAAATCAAACTAAATACTTTGATTATGAAAAAAAAAATATTTAATATACAACAGCTGATGTTATGAATAATTTACTACTTTACTCAATTTATTTTTAATTTTAAAATTGTATATTACCAAAATTTTATTACATTTTTTTATTTAACAGCTGTTAATCAAATAAATAAATTCATTAATATACCTCCATAAGAATACCATGGAAATTTTTGAGGCCAGTGGGACGGAGTCCTGAGGTCGGAGAAGAAAATCCTTTCTAAAGGCCAAGATAAACCTGTTTAAAAATGTTCAAGTCAATTGGACGTATAGTTTTCGAGAAATAGTTATGAGTTGTAAATGGCTTTTATATATAGATTACTGTAGTTGACTCTGCATCAGTGAAATATCGGGTTTCTCGCTATATTTAGCTATGTCCTGTGAACTGGCAATGCAGTTGGTAAAATTGAATTGAAAAATGTTCCGATTAAAATCAGTTTGTTCTCTTAGATAAAAAAAGTTTCAAAGTTTAAAGAAATCTATAAGTCTACTTTTAAAGAGCACAAAGTACTATATATGTTTCTGAATGAATAAAATAGTGTGTTTCTCGCCATGTTTAGCCATGTCCTATGATCTGGCTATGCATGCTTTAAAAATAAATTGTTAATTTTCCGATTGAAAACAGTTTGTTCTCCTGGATAAGAAAGTTTCATAGTCTAGAAAAATCTGTGAGTCTACTTTTAGAGGACGCAAAGTACGGTAATTGACTCTGAAACAGTGAAATATCGTGTTTCTAGCCATGTTTAGCCATGTCCTATGACCTGGCTATACATGTGCTGAGATTGAATTGTATATTTTCCATTTAATAAAATTTTCTTCTAGATAACAAAGTTTCACAATCTGTAAGTCTACTCTTAGAGACCATAAATTAACCAATTTAATTTACATGCAGAAATAAAAAATCTAGCTCTACCTAAGGATGAAGGAGGTAAGATAGAGCAAAAACTCATAGGGCCAAAGTTGTAGATCTTCTCAAATCAGTTGCAGAAAATGTGTTATTTTTCCTGTAGAACTGCTCATTTAGCCGCTACAGTCCAACTAGAGAAACGATGTTTTTGGCATTTAAAATGTTTTGCACTAAAAAGTCTCCCATCTTCGATTTACTAAGAATTTTTCAAAACTCCTTCTCATTGCACATCTACAACATAAGACCTTAGACTCAACAAAATGTCAGCCTGGTAGGCTTAGTACTTTTTAGTTACAGCGATGAGTGAATGAGTCAGTGATATAAATGCCTTTTATAGGTATAGATAAGCAAGTAACACGTCAACTTATATTCAATTAGTCCTAATCAAACCTAACCTCACTTAACAACCCAAGGTGGAAGTGCTTACATTCTATCCTGACCTTAATACCAGAATGCGCCGATAAATAACAAAAGTGATGGCCCTTATTATTTTCTTGTAGGTTAAAACCACGTGAGCAATATCAATGAATATACATACATCATACATAAATTCATTGCCAATATCAAAGGTATTCTGTATGTAAATTTAGTTTAGTTCTGGACCTGGTAGACAATCTTTGCCAAATGCGGGGACATTACGAAAAGGACCAAAATAATGTAACTAATTAAACGGGAAATATCAAAATTCGAAATATCAAACGCATTCAAAGTTATATTTGTTTTGTTGTCCTCCTCATGTTCACATAATGTGAGTTGCCACTCAGACTAACCGTACACTCAAACATTTTGATTAAATCCAACACACTGGTGTTGTTACTGTCCTTCCCCTCACCACGTCTTCACAGTCCTCTCACGTAGTGCAGGGGTTGTAAGGATAGGTAGGAGGGGGTTGTAGAGTCAAGTCGGCCACGTGGATATGACTTGAAAAATCGATGCTGCTGTCCAACCTATCAAACCTATTGCGGCCTTGTTCGCAATCAAAATTTTAAAGGGGGTTGATAACGTTCTCATACTGAATAAACCTCAAAGCTAAAGTGAAGGTTGTATGTAAACGTAGGTACGCAAATATCAAATATGTCAGCAATGTTTGTCCTTTACGGCTTGACAACATTTTAAAATTGTACATATTTGACTTTCTCAAGGTAAAACATATTTATTTTTACTAGTTGACCCTTGGATCATGACGATTGGATCAGTGATTTAGTAATGTATAAGGCTCATACATACAAACATTCATTTTTATTTATATAGATTAATTATAGCAGGCTGAAAAGAGGAAAAGGTTCCATTTATATCAGAATAATTTAAATAATATTAATCCATCAGTGCAGAAATAATAACAAAGCTTAACTTTTCTTGTGTTTTTTTTTTTTTTTTTTTTTTTTTTATTTTAATTACAAAGATGGCCATTTTACTCGTATTTGGTTTTGTTGTTCTTTGTTCTTAAATAACAACTGTGTACTTTATTCTCGCTGAGACTAAAGATGACCAACACAAAGAGGTAGTTTAAGTTGATAATACTTGTATCATACACCACATACTAGCGGACACCTATGTACGTTTCAGCCTAGGGATGGCAACGATATATCGGAAATATCGATATATAAATATTTTATTTCGATAATATCGGTCATATTGATATTTTAGTCCGATATATTATATCACTAAATACTGACGTTATTCTCTCTCCTCAAAATCATCACGATTCGAAAAGAACAGATTTGAATTGTCTCTTATGCGCACAAAACATGCATTGAAATAATAATGTAACTTTATTTAGTTTTTTACGTGAGGCAAAGTGGAAGATTGATTTACAAATTTAAATTTTTAATGGTTCACCTGATATGTAGTCTATTGGAAGTAGGTTTATTGAATTAATTTGTATAATTTTTAGTGTGCATAAGAAGTTTAATGACATTTTTAAACGTGAAAAGCAAAAATAACAATGTTATTACATTAGTCTTTTACAATTAACATAATAATTAAAGTTATAATTATTCATATTTTAATTGTTTCAATTCAACCCCAAAGATCACAACCTGTTTCGTGTAGATCAATGTATTTAATAATTAAATTAAGTGGGGAAGCAAATACATAACATTCCAAATATGGACAGCAAAACATGAGTCATTTTTCGTGATGACTAGAGTTATGGTATAATTTTTAACAGATAAACCATAACTAGAGTTATGGTATAATTTTTAACAGATAAATCATATACAATGTGATAAATAGGTTACTCGATATATTGATATTTTTCTTTCGATATTATCGTTAGATCGATATTTGGTTTGCGATTTATCTATTGTTCGATGTATCGATGTGTTGAACATATTTACCATCTCTATGTCAGCTCCAACACTTGCTATGCTCGTTTAACCACATTGGTGTAACTTTTCTGCACTTTGCATGCTTACATAGCTCCAAAATGACCTCTTAAGTCAAGTCTAAGCTCTCTCATTTGTATGATGAATTGTAAAAAAGACAGTGATTAGCCGGCACTTGGACATTTTAATTTTGTTTAGTTTACCTCTTTGAGAATAAATATTTTAAAGACCTTCTTGGTGTGCATCTAGAGCCTATAAAGCACATTTATGCCAAGTTTCATGGTTTAGAGCCTGATAGTGCGTAGAAACTATGATCACTCGGTCAAATTATATTTTTATTTTATATTTACAGCCATACGAGTAAGCTCTCACATAAATTTGTCCTGTAAAAGAGGCAGATAGTGGCCAAAACTGATTGAGATTTCTGATCGACTATAATGGTTAATTATGTCATCGATACATGATTGATTTTGGATTACATATTAATTGACTGTGATGATGACCAATGAGTGAGTAGAAACTTTGTGGAAAGTTTGGATTTTCCATGCTTCCAATTCGAAAGTTCCAAATCCATGCTTCAAAGCAGCTACCTTATTTTCCATATTTTAAACGTAAATTTAAAGCAATTAACATATATTACCATTAAAATCTACAAGATCATTTACATGCCAACAAATTCAGATATTTGTTTAAAAGAGTTTCATTAATTAATATTCCAATAAGAAATGAACTACCATGGTGTCGTATGGTGAACCACTTCAAGGTTTTTGATTTATTTTTTGAGAGTTGAATTTTTTTTATAAACTGGCCTGTAACAAACTACATTAGGTCAATTTTGAAAAAGAAATATGTTCAAACCCTCATAGTAGAAATATAGTAATAGTAGTGCTGGTGGGTGGTCCATTACATTGGAGTGTACATAACATAGATATCGGACCCGTATACATGTCTTAAGGAAGTAATTACAAACATATTAGTAATTAGCTGATCGTTTATTTATCCTAAGCGTATATAATCAGTCTAAATAATAAATACGGTTGAGATAAAATCTACCTGCATTTCCCATTTATAACAACTGTATGCTGGGGGCTGGCAAAATGCTGGAAGTAGATAATGTAGGCTACACAATTATTGCCCCACCTAATGTAATACAGGGAGCTGTGTTTAATTATGAAGTGGGACGGGGGAAAGGGGAAGGGAGGGGTAATGGTCTACTGAAACTCAATACCCGGCCGGAAAAAATTAGCTCTTAATAAACGCACTTAGGAGAGCGTTTCACTTCCATATACTACAAAGTCGAGGGAACGTTTTGTATTCGGCGCTGAGCTCTTGAGAGAACACAGCCTGCAGACGGGACCAACAATAAAAACATCTGGATACTGTCGCCCTCTTGTTGAATTAATTTACGATATTACATTGGTACAGATAATTATTTATGCACCTGAATTGAGTGAACGTCAATTAAAGAGCAGATTTTCATTACTTTAATTTGTTCTTTACATTTGTTACATTATACTTTTTATATAAATCGGTTAAATGAATTACTGTTGGACTACCAGAAAATTAATGATTCTGTAAGGACAGTGAATGCCTAATATGTTAACGTATTGTAGGAGGAAGATCTGTAACATAAACATAGAGGCAAATGTCATGTAAAGAGTGTAATATGTAACATCAATGTAAATCCAAACAATACAGTGTAAGCCTGAAATGGGCGTCCAAACACACGTCATGTTCCTCTAAAGACAGAATAAAAATAAGTATTAATTTAACTAACAATGAGTTAGGTTGTTGGTATATCTTCCATGTTATTTAATAGGAAAAAGACTAAAATAATTAATTTGTGAAACATAAAGATATTATAAAACCACTCCTAAATTTCATTTTTTAATTGCACTTAAAATGTAAGGTGATTTATGATATGATACCAAAATAAATTTGTTTCTATGTTTATACATCTCTAATTTGTTCTATAGTTATAATAAATTACATCTCTTAATTTGTTCTATAGTTATAATAAATCTGCCTCTATGTTTATAAATCTTTTAATTTGTTCTCTAAGTCAATTTGTATTTAAATTTGAAACTTTTCTCCCTACCATATGATTGTTAAAATCTTAAAGTAAATTTAATCCCTGTTTCTCCTCTTTGTCAGTAAGCCCCTATAATGTAATGACACTGCAGAGGGCCGCTAAGTTTTACTAGTTAATTTTAGACCGTCTAGTGTAAGTTTTTATGTTTATTTATTTTGTGCTTGTCATCTCTACTTGACACGATGGCAAGTTATTCCAATTTTGAGAATTGTTATTTTTGTAATTAATTTTTTATTCTGGAATAAATATTTTCTTAGGTTAGATGTTCCAGTATTCATTTCAATGAACAATTTCCTCAAAATAAAGAGTAAGAAACGTGAAAATGTTTTAAAAACCCGTTTATTAACTTGTAGTTTAAAATATGAAAGTCATTTGGTTGATCAAAACAATATTAATGTTTTTATGTTAATTTGGTATTTATCAAATAGTAATTATCTTCATTAGAATTCCATTGTTTTTCGCTTAACAAATCTGTATTTCGCTGTTTTGTATCTGATCTGTTGTTTAAAGTTATTTGTTAACTATTTTTAATTGTTTAGAGATTTCTAGCGTTTCTAGTATTAAATTAAAAACAAACAAAACGTTTCGAAGGATAAATCACCTGCCGTCCTTAAGCAGGAGCTAGTTACTAACATTCGCCTGAGTAAGACTGGAGTTTTTTTGGTGTGGAAACGTTGAGTTTGTTTGCAAATACCAGAAGTACTTGCAATATCTATCAATTTACAGTCATTATCTAATTTTTATCATGAGATTTGATTCCTATATTTCCTAACAAATAGTGAACAACACTCAAGATGGCCGTTCCCCAAACTGCCGAGCCACTGCTGTGGACCACAGAAGATCTTGCCGTTAGGCTTAAATATACTTTTCTATTTCAGGTTAATGGTTCAAGTACATCATCATACGTATTTATATTGAACACTTACGATATTTAAAGGATGAATGTAATAGACCATAATCTAATATTATGATTTTTTCCAATTTAAAGTCGTCAAGAAACACAGTTATTGTTTCTCTTATTTAATGGTAAAAAATAAATGTTTTTTTTTTACAAAAATCATCTAATGATCCACTAGAACAGTTCTCCTATCAAATGACGGTTCAAGAGTTGCGATACGATAATTATTACGAACCGAATCGTTAAAATATAAACTTATGTGTTTATCGTTTTTTGTGAAGCGAGCGAACGCCCTCGTAAACAGGTAAAGCTATAGTCTGCCATTTACTAGCCGACTCCTTGTATTCTGTTTCTAACTACGATAAAATGAACCATCTGACAAGTGACACCTCGACTAAGCCGGCATATGAGCGTGAAATCGCCGTCTACGTCTTCTAAACAGTCGACTGTCTGAGGAAACGTCCGTTCTCGTATCTCTGGGCAGCCGGAAATGAGTTGGCGACAAAACTTTGGCAGTGGTTTACGCCCCATGACGAATGCGATGACAGATATGCGTTACTTCAAGTGGCGCTGTAGCCCACAACTTGTTAAAATTACAAGTGTCAAAATACTACTAACTCAGCAGTGCAACGGCCTTAGAGTTCACAGAACTCCTAGTAGTCATCGACACTGGCACCACCACCGTATCACTGGATTAATTTGACAATTGAATTGTTAATCCACAATAATCCACTCTGATGTAATTTCTCAAAAATAGAAAATGTATTTAAAAAACAGATCAGACTGACTACATAGAACTACTGAAGCCTCCATTCCAGGCATATGTGCTATTTATTTTCTATTTTTCTATTGAATACAATAGATCCATTCCAGCCGTATACCGTTTGTTTTCCATATAATCTACTCATCAAGGCCCACTTTGCTATTTGTGTCCTTTCCATCGATCTATTCCAAGTAATATAAAATATTAACTATCAATCTATTTCAGCCTATAACTTATCCATCAATTCCAGCCTTTATGTCATTAATGTCCTATAACGCACATATCCATTCCAGTCTATAGGCCTATGCCGTTTGTGTGCTTATCCATCCATCCATTAAGTCCTACATGTGCTCAAATACGATAAATCTAAATATAATAAGAGATTCGTGTAATTTAAAAATGCTGTGATTTTTTAAACTTAATTCGAACAAGAATACAAAGAAAAAGACTTTTATTTAAATTTTAATTTAGACAATTAAAGAAAGATCAAGAAACGTTATAAAACAATTGTACTACGTAGGCTAATATTATAAAATCCTCCATTATCAAATTTAAGATAACTAAATAAATATGATAATATTTGGTGATTGTTAAAAATACTATGATCAAAACAAACCCATATTTCCAGTAAGATCGATGTCCATGTATGTTCAAATCGTCACACTTTATAAACGTGACATTATCTTCCTGTAAGATTAATTAATTAATGAAACAAATGAATAGCTAAATAAAACTATTACTTAAAATCAGTTTTTTTGTGTGATTATTTTCAGCGACCACCCCGTGAAACGAGTTACAATATTTCAGACAGTTAAAAGTAGATTCAGAGTTAAAAATAGTGATGCGGTGTTATCGACCATCATGTTAGACTAAGAGCATTGTTGGCGAGCGCTTCTGGCACCCAACTGACAAGTCCTTGTAGCAGCCGGGACAGATCGGGAGATTTAACAACCTCTGGAGTCGTCTGGATGGGGACTCTGGCAGTAGGTAAAGTGTTGTCTACGAACAAACTTACTGAACATCTTACAAACATATTTAAACACTCTTTAACAGATAAATTACTTGGTTCACTTTGAACGTAAAATATAAGGGATAACCGTCGCTCTAAAAACGAAACCTTGTACCCTTTTTATCCTACATTCACAAAGTAAGTGATCAACGCAATATTATTCAAAAGTCTAGGCAAGCATGAAGAGTCTCTTACGTAAATGAACATTGATTCCCACCCACTCTACCTATAAACACTGCTCTTTATGCCTGCTTACGTTTCCTTGGTATCCCTCCCCATCAAACTCGTCCCTACAAATACTACACTTTACACCTGCTTAGGTTTCCTAAGTACCCCACCCCACTCTTCTTATAAACGCTGCTATTTGTGCCTGCTTAGGTTTCCTAAGTACCCCACCCCACCCTTCCTACAAACACTGCTTTTTATGCTTGCTTAGGTCTCCTAAGTACCCCACCCCACTCTTCTTGTAAATACTGCTATTTGTGCCTGCTTAGGTTTCCTAAGTACCCCACCCCACTCTTCCTACGAACACTGCTTTTTATGCTTGGTTAAGTCTCCTAAGTACCCCACCCCATTCTTCTTATAAACACTACTATTTGTGCCTGCTTAGGTTTCCTAAGTACCCCACCCCACTCTTCCTACAAACACTGCTTTTTATGTTGCTTAGGTCTCCTAATTACTCCACCCCACTCTTCTTATAAACGCTTCTATTTGTGCCTGCTTAGGTTTCCTAAGTACCCCACCCCACTCTTCCTACAAACACTGCTTTTTATGTTGCTTAGGTCTCCTAATTACTCCACCCCACTCTTCTTATAAACGCTTCTATTTGTGCCTGCTTAGGTTTCCTAAGTACCCCACCCCACTCTTCCTACAAACACTGCTTTTTGTGCCTGCTTAGGTTTCCTAAGTACCCCACCCTACTCTTCCTACAAACACTGCTTTTTATGCTTGCTTAGGTTTCCTAAGTACCCCACCCCACTCTTCCTAGAAACTCGACTCTTCACGCCTGCTTAGGTTTCCCAGGTATCCCCCACCAAACTCTTCCTACAAACGAGCCCGCCAAACTCTTCCCCCAAAACTCGGCACTTTGAGCCTGCTTAGATTTCCTAGATACTTTCCTCCGCCAAACTCTTCCCAAAAACTCGGCTCTTCACGCCTGCTTAGATTTCATCGGTATGTCCCGCCCAAGTCTTCCTGCTAACGAGCCCGTCTAACTCTTCCAACAAATACTGTACGGACGGCTCTTTATGCCTGCTGAGGTTTCCAACGTACCTCCACACATAACTCTTACCACAAACACAGCTCTTTGTGTCTGTTTGGGTTTCCTAGGTAACCCTCCGCACCCAAATTAAACATGATTTCTTATGTCCGCTTAGGTTTTCTACCTATTCTTCCTAAAAACATAACAACTTGTGGTCCACCCTCTTTCCCTATAAACATGACTTTTGGTGTTTATTTTTGAAACTTTTTCTATAAGTTCAATGTATTCCATTTAAATGACTACTGTCGTTCAAAATAGTATGAATTTAACACAGCTTCACATATTAATTTGATATTTCTTTCCCTTTATCGCCTCTATCTTTTTTAAGACCGGAAAGAGAATATTTCGTACAAATGTGATTCTTATCTTAGGGCATTCAACCTCACACTACTTAATCTTACAAGACTTTTTATGTACAACAATCTATTTCAGAACTTGTGATTCACCTCCGTACAACAAACAGCTGAGCGTTGTAATATTTATGACAGACTTTCGTGTCTCCACCAGACATTCTTATCTCTGCATCAAGAGACTCCGGACTGTAGATAATTCATAGAAAGTTGCGTGTAGAACCAGTATAATTTATTCATCAGAGCCACTCCGGTGTAACTAGAGGCGCGCCGGGTAATCCATGTTATTATGATGCATGCCCCTCTTTATCGTTTAGGCAACATTACTCTTTGCCTACAGTATATTACTTTTATTGCCTATTCCTCATTACTACCCACTAGATTTTACAGCGTGTTACTGTTAAGTTTTGTCCAGAAGAACCTCGTTCTACGTAGAATTGTTTTTCTACCTCGTTCTTCTACTGAAATTATTTATACACATGATAAATATTATCATTTGTTCTTAGTGTGCGAAAGAAAGGTTTTTTACAATATCATCAATTATACTAACTTTCTTCACTAAAAATGATTACTCCGGTGTTTATGATTACTATTCCTAGATTTATGATAAATCATTGATTTTTACACTTAATCTTCTTCTCATTATTCAGGAACAAATAGTTCAAATAATTATATTCATATTTAAGCAAGTCTGATAGTAAGATAATACCCGAAACATTTATGTAAAGGACTATTTATAGTCATTGCCAATTGTTAGTAAAATTATAAAGCCACTTTTCATTTTAAAAAATTAATTATAAATAATTGCCTTTTAAAACAAACTAAGAACAAAAGTTCTTAACTTTTATTAATATTACTACGGATATAATACAATCAACTAAAAATGTTACAATCATTGTTATTTTGTACGCCATGTCAAACAATTTATAAGTCAAAACTGTAAAATTCCGATATTTCTATACAATATTATAATGATCTTTAGAAAATGTTTGGTTTATCAAACAAAAATACAATCTATATTCATCATAATCATGTAAAAGCCGATTACGAAAAATGTTAAGAGACTTTAAAAAGAAGACTTTTAAGTTAATTTTTAAAATCGTGAAGTAGTGAAATGTGCTTAAAGTTATTATAATTCACTATTGAAAGATGTTATTATTGAAAGCTTATATTGGGCGTCAACCTGTGACCGGTTAGGAGTCACAAAGGACACTCCAGGATTGATGAGGACAAACTGGATTTACTGGTCAAACAGTGCCACCTCATTTGTTTCATTGTTACTAACAATACAATCAGCCAGGGCTTGATTAGTAACAAGGTGAAGCATACTGATTTAGTCAGCCCGTGTGAATATTTATACGAGTAGAATTAGATTTACTCGACTCAAAAATCAGCCTTTGAGAAAGTAAACCAAGCGAGAATTGCTAGAGGATCGAAAGTGCATGCACAATAAATGCGTTATAGTTGAATGTTACAACGTCTGAATGTTTAAGTAGGTTTTTTTCAGTTAATTACTCGTCCATTTCCACAGTTATTAATAATTTTAATTTGATCAAAAACTATGCTAACAAGTTACAAGTGGCTCCAGTTTTACCAAATTTAACAAAAAAGAAAAAAAACATTATGGAATTTTAAGTTTTTTTAGTACTTTATCTTCAACGAATTTCAAACAGAGATAACAGCTATAACACACAAGTTCAAAATCGATCACGGAGTAGCGTAAGACCTCAGAGAAGGAATATAAGATCTTCTTATTTGTCTGTGGTATGAGTGACTAAAAAACATGACTGCGTGACGACTGTATCACTAATTTACAGTATTATCAGTTGATACTAATACTGTATTAGTAGTTTTCACTATGCCTAGTCTACTATTCTCTGTTGTTCACTAGTAAACTTGTATTGTGACAACAATATGTCGCATTATACTCAAACCTGCGACTCATGTAAGAGACATTTTCTGCAGATCTACGATTGAATAACAGTAGATTTAGCGACATTAAATTATTTGAATATTTAACATCACTTCATAAACCTTACATAAATGTTTGCTTTGCAGGTAGAAAGGGTGGAGCAGGGGAAGGGGATGCCAATGTAAGGGAAAGTAACGAGGACACTCTATCAAATTTATTGTTGTGAATGTGTGTGATTTTACTAAGATCAAAAACACTTCATCAATGCTCCAGGCCAAAGAGAATAATCATTTTACTTAGTAAAAATCAATGGTTTTCTACTCAAAATAGGAACAAATAACTGCAAATTCTCTATACAAAATACATAAAAACTTATTCATTTTAATTACTGTATTAAATTAAAATGCTAACTAATTTTTTATGATATTTACTTGTTAGTGTTGGATTGTTCATCTAGCTAGCTAAAAATTAAATATAAAAACTCACCCTTTTTTCAATCCTCAATGATGGAACGCTTAAATATCGTGCACATTAACTCACCTGAAAAAATATAAATATTAATAAAAATACTCCTTTCACTATCAATTTTAATTTTTTTATTTTTGCTCAAATATATTATTATAGTCTAGTAACAGTAAAAAATATTCATATTTTAAATTTATTCTGATATTTGGTATTTTTCAAGTGGGACATAAATGTCCTAGGGGTATAGGTATTAGGGACATAAGTGTCTTAGTGGTAAATGTATGTGGGATAATAAGAGTTCCAGTGGTATAGGTCTGTAAGATATAAGTGCCCTAGTGATTTAGATCTATTGGACATATGTCCCAGTGGTAAAGGTCTGTAGGACATAAGAGCCCCAGTGGTATAGGTCTGTGGAACATGGGTGTCCCAGTGGTATAGGTCTGTGGGACTTAGATGTCCCAGTGGTATAGGTCTGTGGAACTTGGGTGTCCTAGTGGTATAGGTCTGCGTAACATAAGTATCCCAGTGGTATAGATTTGTTGGTCTTAGGTGTCTCAGTGGTATAGGTCTGTGGGACAAGTGCCCCAGTGGTATACGTCTGTGGCATAAAAGTGTCCTAGTGGAATAGGTCTGTGGGACTTAGATATGGTATAAATCTGTGTGACAAAAGTGTCCCTGTGGTATAGGTCTGTTTGACATAAGTGTCCCAGTGGTATAGGTCAGTGGGACAAAAGTGTCCCAGTGATGTAGATCTGTGTGAAAAAAGTGTCCCAGTAGTATAGGTATGTGTGACATAAGAGTCCCAGTGGTATAGGTCAGTGGGACTCAGCTATCACAGTAGTAAAAGTCTGTGGGATTTTGCATAGGACATATGTGACCCAGTAGTATAAGTCTGTGTGATAGGTGTGTGAGTCCCAGTAGTATAGGTATGTGTGACATAAGAGTCCCAGTAGTATAGGTCTGTGTGACATATGTGTCCCAGTAGTATAGGTATGTGTGACATAAGTGTCCCAGTAGTATAGGTCTGTGTGACATATGTGTCCCAGTAGTATAGGTCCGTTTGACATAAGTGTCCCAGTAGTATAGGTCTGTGTGACATAAGAGTCCCAGTAGTATAGGTCTGTGTGACATAAGTGTCTCAGTGGTATAGGTTTGTGGGACTTAGGTGTCCCAGTAGTATAGGTCTGTGTGACATAAGTGTCCCAGTGGTATAGGTTTGTGGGACTTAGGTGTCCCAGTAGTATAGGTCAGTGTGACATAAGTGTCCCAGTGGTATAGGTTTGTGGGACTTAGGTGTCCCAGTAGTGGTAAAAGGGTTAACATTAAATAACTGAAATCGTTAACTAAAACTCACCAACAAACCATAAAATCATAAAACGCAGCACGAAAAGGTGTCGGAGCCGTATAATATTTGTCCAGGTGTTAACTGTTCACGGTTATTACATAGGGGTAGGTTGTAGGGTGGGTACGTTGAGGGGGCGTTAATCAGACGGTAGTTATGGGTGGCTGCCCGAGGAACACGCGACCAGCTGTCACGCTCCCCGGGGCACGTTTCCCGGCGTACGTCATGGTACGACACACCGTAACGAGTTAAGCGAGCTTAGTGGAAATGAAAATATTTCGATAAGACATCTATTTGACGACTATATTAAACAGTGCACAGAGGAAAAGTTTCATTGTTAGTACAAATCGGTTTTGTACTGATCTGAATATACCATGAGTAGATACTATCGGCGACTCACGAGAAGTCCTCTGAACTTCATACCTCTGTGATATTGAAGGCACTGATTTCCATTGAACAGTCATGTAGTGTACATATTATAATTAGTAATTATGACAGGTACACTACATGACTTGTGGTGTTTCAATGGAAATCAGCGCCTTCAATATCACATAGGCATGACGTTCAGAAGACATCACGTGACTCACCGACAATAAAGGTGGTCAGACAACCAGGAGGTTTTTCTATGGTTGTGGTTGCTTACGTGCTTTCATTATTGGAAATTGGTTTAATCTCCAGGAATTGACTTATGGTAATCGTTTCCCAAACGTACAAGTTACCACTGAAAAATTAACATCCCTATTGTGCACATACATTCTTGCCATCAGTGGACTAAATCACTATGTTACATTCCAACTGTATGGCCGTGTTTATTGTTATAATGAGTATAGTGAACACTGAACAACCTGTTCGTGAATTGGTGAGTCAAAACCTTTATACATGTATATGGGTGGGTCTATACCACTATACCGTAATGTTAGGACAGAGAGGTAAATACCACTGTACGTGTATGGATAGGTGGGTCAATACTATTGTACGTGTATTGTTGTTGTATTTTTTTTCTTCAGACAATCCAGTGGACCATAAGTTGATATTGTGAATTTTTTATTTAAAACTGTCAACAGTGTGATTTAAAAAAATCAAATGTTATTATAACTGTAAAAAAATAAAAAATTCTTAATTTTTGCAAAAACAAACTTGTGATCCACTAGTGTAAACTGCATCAAAATAGTCGGATGACATTTTAGGCGGTGTCGCCATTTAGTTTCTGAGAATCGCCAAACCACATGTTTCATCTATGACAAGTATGCGTATGTTCAATACTGTCAATTTAATTAATTGGCATTTTGTTTACAAAGCAACTGTATGATAGTATTTAAAAACCTCTAGAACTTAGTGGTAAAATTAACTATGGTATGTGTTAATCCTATAATTTTTTATGGCATTATAATAATATCAATATTTTATATTCTGTAGAAAGTACTATTAAATAATGTTTATCGAGTGAAATAGCTGTTTTTATCCGTAATTATATCTTTAAATATATGACCAAAACACGTGCATTATAACACAAACACGGTAACTATTTAGAAAACTATTTAGGTATGATGACGAGACTGCGCAGTAGACTGTAACGTCACATGGGCGAAAACAGCTGGTTTGTTTATTGCATATACTATATGTACTGATAACTAAATCCACCAATTACATAGAAGCATTCAGCTGAATAGTTAAACAAGTTATTTACCACTTATCAGTTGGAATTATATTTATGGGAATTAGAACAGTTTTTATGTGTTTATTTTTGCAATTTCGCCAATGTGACGTCATTGGAGATGTGCGTGATACCTACCATCTTCTTATCTAGGTCCCGTAGTTTATAATAACAAATTATAGTGATTGTTTACTGCAACAGATGTTTACACAAATCATCAATATTTTCAACGAATTTATATTTGACAACATTGTTGGCGAGAAGTGAGGAGGGGGGCTTCATATGCCACATCTATCATCGGACTATTTTGGTGCGGTTCACACTAGGATAGTTCTTCAACTATCACTTCGAGTACTGTGTTGCAATCATTATTAAGAACATAGTAACTCTATAGATAAATCCATTTTTTTAGTCATTTTTTGTGAACTGAAACAACACTTAACTATAGTGTTCTATTAGTTATTTACTTTTTTATGTGTTTTTTATTTCTTTTATTCATGAGAAATGTGTAATTATTAATTATGGTTGGTTTCTATTTTTTAGTTTGAATTTTTTCTGTTATTATATTTATTTGTTATAGTGTGATACTTATACTATGTGTTTGCTATTTTATGGTTCTATATTTGCTATCAATACATTTATTGTATGAATCCTATTATTTTCCGAAATATTAATAGACCTTATATATTAACATTTCTATGATAAAAAGTAAATCCACTCAAACATAGCGTAAGAAGTTTCCTGTTCAGCGGCTCAATATTAAAAAAAGCAATTTCAAAATGTTAACCTCCGGACATACGTTTCCACATTTCCCAGAACGCCGGAGAGAATTAATTTCCAATTAATCAGTTCCAAACCTGGTTGAAACATCATAACTGTATCGAGGTCATCTAGCCTCCGGACAGTGGTCGCAGAGTCAATTATTGACGGACGCAATCAGCCAGGATTCATCAGATTGACTCCCGCGTTATTGAAACCTGATGTCTAATATCGGACATCGACTGACTACCCATTCATCTGTGCGACCATTCGGTGTGTGTGTAAAAACAGCTGTTCATTCGCTAACGAACGTTTCACAGTTGACACTATGGACATGGACCATAGCCCTACATTAGTTGATCGATGGTATAGTAAATGTATCTTATCTTGATGATATGTTGATAAGAAGCTAACATTTGTGTAAGGGAGGGGGGAGGTTGGAGTAAGGAGAAATTCTGGTGACCTCCAGCCTAGTTCCAACCAACAGGAACGTATCCTCCATAAAAGCCACCTCTTGTCGGCACTAGTAGCGTAGTGCTGTAACCCAGCTACTCGGGGACAAAGTGTTGAAGAGATTGTAGGCGATAGCACAGAATATAGACAGCTATCTGTCTATATTCTGTGGCGATAGGTTCTATACTCGGTCCTCTTAATACTGCCACGGCGTCCGCTCAATGGTTGCCATCGACTTGAACACTACTAAAGAAGTCTGGGCGTCCATGTTGGGAGTTAGTCAGGGTTCAGATGTTGTGTAGGTTAGACAACTGAGTACGAGGTTTGTCAATCAGCTGAACATCAGACCAATAAACGTAGTTCAGATTCCACGTAAAGCTGCATGTCCTTTAGTTGCCCTGGCTATTGGGCTATTAAAAAAGGCCATTTATGAGCACAAGTTGAACTCACTTAGTAAATGGACTACACAGGTCATCCACACTCATAAAGTAATTCATATTCCCTTCATCATAAAATAGTTCATATACATATACGCACAAGTTTTTGTCGGCGTCTCATATCTGAGAATGTTTAACTAACTGATTTTACAGTATTTAAACTATGACAAATGCTTAATGTTTATTGCTTTTTGGTTTTTCAAATTACGGCTGTTTTCGTTTCACCTAATTTTTGAAATTACGAACATTTCGAGTGCGTATTTTTATATCACTAATATTAAAATATGTAAACAAACAACAATCTCCATTACTATACGTACAAAATGATGTTTGAAGTATAATTTTAATGGCTAAATACGCATAATATCGGCTTAACCATTTAATATTGGTTTTATGAGTAGTAGCAATGAATACAAACTCTATAGAGTTTGTATTCATTAGTAGTAGATACAATATGGTCAATCATTCCACCCCCATAAAATAGTTTTACTGTCTGATCTCTATAAAATATTTTAAAAGTCAAAAACATTCGACTTTCTTAATTATATTATGAATACTATATTTTTTTTTAATTTAGATCCAGAATTTTAATTAGTAATTGCGTTTGTAAATCCATATTATTAGGATTGTTCTTGTATGCCTCGTCCCCGACGGTTCAACCGATTACTATGTAAAGTTAATCGATTCATTTGATAATTTGTCAATCGGTTGATCCGATTGTCATGTATAGTTGGGAATTTAGAGTAGTTCTTCTAATTTTTGGGATTTTAGATTTTTTTAAATGTATCTTAAATGTTTTCGTTTGAAATTGTTTGGATAACAGTTGGCTGAAACAGATGTTTCGTTTGATTAGTTGTATAATTACACGTTAGAGCGCAGTGCAGTTGTTTAACAGCAGCTGTAACTAACTGCCACTACCTTATACTAATACTTATGCCTAACACGAACAACAGGCAGATAATGAATAACTATCTAACAATCAATCTAACTTCTTTATTTTATTTAAGTTGGCCTTTGCTCAACAAGAGTTTAACTCTTCATCTGATCTTGTAAATTACTATCTTATTTGTAAGTTTGAACATTATTGTATTGTAAATTTACACGCCATATGTTACCTAAACTTAGTCAGTAGACCTACCTTCAAAAATCGGAAGCATAAAATATTATAGTCTTCGCTAGACTAACTCTCAAAAAAGTAATACTTCAGAATTAAGTAATAAAAATAAAACAATATTTAGACAATTAATTATTTCTGTTATACGTGATAGACATTATAATTCAATATCATAGTATCCCATTTGTATATATTTTTTTATATTCTCACAATTGACAAACAAATAAATTGTTAAAAGGCCAGCTTTACAGTCTGAGAATCTGATCTCGGTCATATTTAAACAAATTGTCAAAGGAATCCGCTGGTAACTACTGGGCTAGTGTGTACATCGTCACTGGGATAGTGGGTACATCGTCACTAGACTACAGGGTACATCGTCACTGGGCTAGCGTATACGTTGTCACTGGGCTAGTGTGTACATCGTCACTGGGCTAGTGGGTACATCGTCACTAGACTACAAGGTACATCGTCACTAGTCTACAGGGTACATCGTCACTGGGCTAGCGTATACGTTGTCACTGGGCTAGTGGGTACATCGTCACTAGACTACAGGGTACATCGTCACTGGGCTAGCGTATACGTTGTCACTGGGTTAGTGGGTACATCGTCACTAGACTACAGGGAACATCGTCACTGGGCTAGTGGGTACATCGTCACTGGACTACAGGGTACTTCGTCACTGGGCTAGAGGACACATCTCACTGGACTAATGGGTACATCGTCACTGGGCTAGTGGGCACATCTCACTGGACTAGAGGGTACATCGTTGCTGGGCTAATGGGTACATTGTCACTGGGCTACAGGGCACATCGTCACTGGGCTATCAATAAATGACACTCTCCAAAGTTAACCTTAGTTTATATCATACACACTCATACATACACACTTTATCACTTATGCTTCACGTATAACACCATAACAATCAGCATTTTAAATGTAAATAAATACGATTAGTTTCTTTATATAGATAGTTATAGACCGTAAATATAACAACTTCACGCCTAACATATATTGCCAAAAGTAGTAAAAGATGAATAATCAAGCTCTAAAAGTATTAAAATTATAACACATGAATAAATCCACTGAAACTTGTTTTAATTATTTATTTAGTTTTTTTTTTAGCATTGATAAGTTATTTATATTGTTGGTATGTAGAATTTATTATTTTTTATTTATATTAGTTTATTTCGTTATTATTACTATCTATTTCTCACTCATATATTTATAAATTGTCAGTGTACTGATAATATTAGTGTTGTCCATCAAGGTATCATTTATTTATTGGTAATTTATTGGTTTCAGTATGGTTGTCTGCCGCTAAAATAAGTAAATAAAAGACATATTCAAATAAACATCTAAAACTCATTGAGTAATATAAATGGACTTCTAACCAAGAATGAAGAGAGCAAAAGCCATTTGCAGATATCAATAAACACAAACGACAGTTGAAACGAGACACGAGAGTTAGGGTGTGAGAACCCAATAAAACAGGTTGTTAGTGTGGCAGAGAAGTAGGGACGCCTTCCTTCTCCATCGGCTTTTTATTGCCAGGTCTAAAAGCGTGCAGGAGGACACAATGTCACAGTCGAAGACTCAATAAAATACAATAGTTAGTGGTCAAATATTAGAAACCGTATATGACGTAGGACAGGTGGGAAGACCCATCTGATCTCGTGATAAGTGGGGGTGCCCGTGATATACTCTGAATGGGCTTTGTAGGGTTGAGAGGGTCAAGCAAAGATGTGATTGGGGAGATGTTACGTTGGCTTGGATAAGAACATTTTGTTTGATAATGTAGTGAGAACGAGCTAAAGAATGCTTCAGCATGCTTCGTAAGTCAAGCCCTACTTTTCACACTGTATCTCATTATTTTTATTTCTTAAAAAGGAAGAAACAAGAGACAGAAATAAAGTTTGTTGTGATACCATCCAACCCTTCTCGTAAAGAAGTGCACTATATGCAGTACCATCACTTCCCTACGATACTTCACTCTGCAGTAGAGTGACTGCTTGTCTTAACTTGTCGAAATCATAGATGGTGGCCCAGCAACCATCGCTGCTAGCATCAGTTAGATCAATGACCAGTTAGATGAGACACTCTATAAAGATACCATCACATCCCTACAAGACTTAACTCTGCGGTAGAGTGACTGCTTGTCATAACTTGTCGAATACATAGATGCAGCTCAGCAACCATTGCTGCTAGCATCAGTTAGATCAATGATCGGTGGAGTTCACTGCATGCATATACCATCACCTCTCTCCAAGACTTCACTTTGCAGTAGAGCGACTGCTTGTCATAACTCTTCGTAGACATGACTGGCGGCCCAGCAACCATCGCTGCTAGCAACAGTTAGATCAATGACCGGTGAAGTACCCTGTATGCAGATATCATCACCTCACAACAAGACTGCACTCTGCACTGGAGTGACATCTTTTCATAACTCGTCGCAGACATGACTGGCGGCACGGCAACCATCGCTACTGGCATCAGTTAGATCAATGGCCGGTGGAGTACCCTGTATGCAGATATCACCCCCTCCCAACAAGACTGCACTCTGCACTGGATTGGCATCTTTTCATAACTCGTCGCAGACATGACTTGCAGCCCAGCAACCATCGCTGCTATCAACAGTTAGATCAATGATCGGTGGAGGTCATTGCATGCATATACCATCACCTCTCTCCAAAACTTCACTTTGCAGTAGAGCGACTGCTTGTCATAACTCGTCGCAGACATGACTGGCGGCCCAGCAACCATCGCTGCTAGCTACAGTTAGATCAATAACCGGTGAAGTACCCTGTATGCAGATATCATCACCTCCCAACAAGACTGCACTCTGCACTTGAGTGGCATCTTTTCATAACTCGTCGCAGACATGACTGGCGGCACGGCAACCATCGCTACTGACATCAGTTAGACGAATGACCGGTGGAGTACCCTGTCTGCAGATATCATCACCTCCCAACAAGACTGCACTCTGCACTGGAGTGGCATCTTTACATAACTCGTCACATATATGACTGGTGGCCCAGCAACCATTGCTACTGGCATCAGTTAGATCAATAACCGGTGAAGTGCACTGTGTGCAGATACCATCACCTCCTTCGAAGACTGCACTGTGCGGATACTTGTCATAACTTGTCAGGGCTTGGATGCTTTGCGCCTACCGCTGCTTGACGGGTTCATTGTCAGCCTCTTTGAGGGTTTAATTAACACATTTCCTTAATAAATGGTGCTAATATAAACATTAAAAGTAATATATATTGGGATATAACCGGTTCAATCATAAAACTACCATCTCTGTAAACTTAAGTTTTGATCTAAGAACAATTAGATGTTTCTGCTAACAGAACTACAATACGTACAAACAATGTTGCTCTTAGGCAAACGTAACTATGTGATGTACACACATTTTGACGGTAACTCTACTGTATATGTGCAGTTATCGCGTGTTTAAACACAACTCATCGATGGAGTTTCTATACCATGACTCTGCATTATACGTACAGTCAATGTGGCTCTTAGGCAAACGTAACTATGTGATGTACACACATTTTGACGGTAACTCTACTGTATATGTGCAGTTATCGCGTGTTTAAACACAACTCATCGATGGAGTTTCTATACCATGACTCTGCACTATACGTACAGCCAATGTGGCTCTTAGGCAAACGTAACTATGTGATGTACACACATTTTGACGGTAACTCTACTGTATATGTGCAGTTATCGCGTGTTTAAACACAACTCATCGATGGAGTTTCTATACCATGACTCTGCACTATACGTACAGCCAATGTGGCTCTTAGGCAAACGTAACAATGTGTTTACGCACATTTTGGACGTTAATCTACTGTGTATGTGCAATCAACGCGTGTTTAAACACAACTCATCGATGGAGTTTCTATACCATGACTCTGTAGTATATGTACATTGTACAGTCAATGTGAATCTTAGGCAAATGTAACAATGTGATGTACACACATTTTGACGGTAACTCTACTGTATATGTGCAGTTATCGCGTGTTTAAACACAACTCATCGATGGAGTTTCTATACCATGACTCAGCATTATACGTACAGTCAATGTGGCTCTTAGGCAAACGTAACTATGTGATGTACACACATTTTGACGGTAACTCTACTGTATATGTGCAGTTATCGCGTGTTTAAACACAACTCATCGATGGAGTTTCTATACCATGACTCTGCACTATACGTACAGCCAATGTGGCTCTTAGGCAAACGTAACTATGTGATGTACACACATTTTGACGGTAACTCTACTGTATATGTGCAGTTATCACGTGTTTAAACACAACTCATCGATGGAGTTTCTATACCATGACTCTGCACTATACGTACAGCCAATGTGGCTCTTAGGCAAACGTAACTATGTGATGTACACACATTTTGACGGTAACTCTACTGTATATGTGCAGTTATCGCGTGTTTAAACACAACTCATCGATGGAGTTTCTATACCATGACTCTGCATTATACGTACAGTCAATGTGGCTCTTAGGCAAACGTAACAATGTGATGTACACACATTTTGACGGTAACTCTACTGTATATGTGCAGTTATCGCGTGTTTAAACACAACTCATCGATGGAGTTTCTATACCATCACTCTGCACTATACGTACAGCCAATGTGGCTCTTAGGCAAACGTAACTATGTGATGTACACACATTTTGACGGTAACTCTACTGTATATGTGCAGTTATCGCGTGTTTAAACACAACTCATCGATGGAGTTTCTATACCATGACTCTGCACTATACGTACAGCCAATGTGGCTCTTAGGCAAACGTAACTATGTGATGTACACACATTTTGACGGTAACTCTACTGTATATGTGCAGTTATCGCGTGTTTAAACACAACTCATCGATGGAGTTTCTATACCATGGCTCTGCGTTATACGTACAGTCAATGTGGCTCTTAGGCAAACGTAACTATGTGATGTACACACATTTTGACGGTAACTCTACTGTATATGTGCAGTTATCGCGTGTTTAAACACAACTCATCGATGGAGTTTCTATACCATGGCTCTGCGTTATACGTACAGTCAATGTGGCTCTTAGGCAAACGGTAGTATGTGATGTACACACATTTTGAAGGTTACTCTATGGCTCTGCGTTATACGTACAGTCAATGTGGCTCTTAGGCAAACGGTAGTATGTGATGTACACACATTTTGAAGGTTACTCTATTGTGTATGTGCAGTTACCGCGTGTTTAAACACAACTCATCGATAGAGTTTCTATACCATGACTCTGCACTATACGTACAGCCAATGTGGCTCTTAGGCAAACGTAACTATGTGATGTACACACATTTTGACGGTAACTCTACTGTATATGTGCAGTTATCGCGTGTTTAAACACAACTCATCGATGGAGTTTCTATACCATGGCTCTGCGTTATACGTACAGTCAATGTGGCTCTTAGGCAAACGGTAGTATGTGATGTACACACATTTTGAAGGTTACTCTATTGTGTATGTGCAGTTACCGCGTGTTTAAACACAACTCATCGATAGAGTTTCTATACCATGACTCTGCACTATACGTACAGCCAATGTGGCTCTTAGGCAAACGTAACTATGTGATGTACACACATTTTGACGGTAACTCTACTGTATATGTGCAGTTATCGCGTGTTTAAACACAACTCATCGATGGAGTTTCTATACCATGACTCTGCACTATACGTACAGCCAATGTGGCTCTTAGGCAAACGTAACAATGTGATGTACACACATTTTGACGGTAACTCTACTGTATATGTGCAGTTATCGCGTGTTTAAACACAACTCATCGATGGAGTTTCTATACCATGACTCTGTACTATACGTACAGTCAATGTGGCTCTTAGGCAAACGTAACTATGTGATGTACACACATTTTGATGGTAACTCTACTGTATATGTGCAGTTATCGCGGGTTTAAACACAACTCATCGATGGAGTTTCTATACCATGACTCTGCATTATACGTATACTGATTGTATATTTGACGATTTTCTCAACTTATCTCTATTATGATGTATAATCAATATTTCCCGTAATGAGTCACTCCATTATACGTACAGTTAGAATGAGCTTAGGTCTAATTACAGTAAGTAGTTTCTGTGAACTTGACTCTACATTATACGTACAGTTAGAATGAGCTTAGGTCTAATTACAGTACGTAGTTTCTGTGAACTTGACTCTACATTATACGTACAGTTAGAATGAGCTTAGGTCTAATTACAGTAAGTAGTTTCTGTGAACTTGACTCTACATTATACGTACAGTTAGAATGAGCTTAGGTCTAATTACAGTACGTAGTTTCTGTGAACTTGACTCTACATTATACGTACAGTTAGAATGAGCTTAGGTCTAATTACAGTACGTAGTTTCTGTGAACTTGACTCTACATTATACGTACAGTTAGAATGAGCTTAGGTCTAATTACAGTAAGTAGTTTCTGTGAACTTGACTCTACATTATACGTACAGTTAGAATGAGCTTAGGTCTATTACAGTACGTAGTTTCTGTGAACTTGACTCTACATTATACGTACAGTTAGAATGAGCTTAGGTCTAATTACAGTACGTAGTTTCTGTGAACTTGACTCTACATTATACGTACAGTTAGAATGAGCTTAGGTCTAATTACAGTACGTAGTTTCTGTGAACTTGACTCTACATTATACGTACAGTTAGAATGAGCTTAGGTCTAATTACAGTAAGTAGTTTCTGTGAACTTGACTCTACATTATACGTACAGTTAGAATGAGCTTAGGTCTAATTACAGTACGTAGTTTCTGTGAACTTGACTCTACATTATACATACAGTTAGAATGAGCTTAGGTCTAATTACTGTAAGTAGTTTCTGTGAACTTGACTCTACATTATACGTACAGTTAGAATGAGCTTAGGTCTAATTACAGTAAGTAGTTTCTGTGAACTTGACTCTACATTATACGTACAGTTAGAATGAGCTTAGGTCTAATTACAGTAAGTAGTTTCTGTGAACTTGACTCTACATTATACGTACAGTTAGAACGAGCTTAGGTCTAATTACAGTAAGTAGTTTCTGTGAACTTGACTCTACATTATACGTACAGTTAGAATGAGCTTAGGTCTAATTACAGTACGTAGTTTCTGTGAACTTGACTCTACATTATACGTACAGTTAGAACGAGCTTAGGTCTAATTACAGTAAGTAGTTTCTGTGAACTTGACTCTACATTATACGTACAGTTAGAATGAGCTTAGGTCTAATTACAGTAAGTAGTTTCTGTGAACTTGACTCTACATTATACGTACAGTTAGAATGAGCTTAGGTCTAATTACAGTACGTAGTTTCTGTGAACTTGACTCTACATTATACGTACAGTAGAATGAGCTTAGGTCTAATTACAGTAAGTAGTTTCTGTGAACTTGACTCTACATTATACGTACAGTTAGAATGAGCTTAGGTCTAATTACAGTACGTAGTTTCTGTGAACTTGACTCTACATTATACGTACAGTTAGAATGAGCTTAGGTCTAATTACAGTACGTAGTTTCTGTGAACTTGACTCTACATAATACGTACAGTTAGAATGAGCTTAGGTCTAATTACAGTACGTAGTTTCTGTGAACTTGACTCTACATTATACGTACAGTTAGAACGAGCTTAGGTCTAATTACAGTAAGTAGTTTCTGTGAACTTGACTCTACATTATACGTACAGTTAGAATGAGCTTAGGTCTAACTACAGTACGTAGTTTCTGTGAACTTGACTCTACATTATACGTACAGTTAGATTGAGCTTAGGTCTAATTACAGTAAGTAGTTTCTGTGAACATGACTCTACATTATACGTACAGTTAGAATGAGCTTAGGTCTAATTACAGTAAGTAGTTTCTGTGAACTTGACTCTACATTATACGTACAGTTAGAATGAGCTTAGGTCTAATTACAGTACGTAGTTTCTGTGAACTTGACTCTACATTATACGTACAGTTAGAATGAGCTTAGGTCTAATTACAGTACGTAGTTTCTGTGAACTTGACTCTACATTATACGTACAGTTAGAATGAGCTTAGGTCTAATTACAGTAAGTAGTTTCTGTGAACTTGACTCTACATTATACGTACAGTTAGAACGAGCTTAGGTCTAATTACTGTAAGTAGTTTCTGTGAACTTGACTCTACATTATACGTACAGTTAGAATGAGCTTAGGTCTAATTACAGTAAGTAGTTTCTGTGAACTTGACTCTACATTATACGTACAGTTAGAATGAGCTTAGGTCTAATTACAGTAAGTAGTTTCTGTGAACTTGACTCTACATTATACGTACAGTTAGAATGAGCTTAGGTCTAAATACAGTAAGTAGTTTCTGTGAACTTGACTCTACATTATACGTACAGTTAGAATGAGCTTAGGTCTAATTACAGTAAGTAGTTTCTGTGAACTTGACTCTACATTATACGTACAGTTAGAATGAGCTTAGGTTTAATTACAGTAAGTAGTTTCTGTGAACTTGACTCTACATTATACGTACAGTTAGAATGAGCTTAGGTCTAATTACAGTAAGTAGTTTCTGTGAACTTGACTCTACATTATACGTACAGTTAGAATGAGCTTAGGTCTAATTACAGTAAGTAGTTTCTGTGAACTTGACTCTACATTATACGTACAGTTAGAATGAGCTTAGGTCTAATTACAGTAAGTAGTTTCTGTGAACTTGACTCTACATTATACACATAATGTATTTTAACGCTTCTATAAACGCAGTAGCTTTATAATGCAAGTAGTTCGACCTGTGAAAATAGATTATGCTATTTCATAACGTACAGTTAGTACTTTTGCTAACATTAAGTATACTTTCTAAATACAGTTAATTCTTTTTAATGATATTCGCTTTATGAGTATATTAATAATGGGTTACTTCTGTAAATGGTATTCTTCGATGGTTACTATTTCATTAGGGGCCTGAAATATTGGAGGAGACCAGCTATATAAAAGCAGATAACTTTCACGTATAACCTGGAATTTTATCTTTTAACACTCATCATTTCTCTGCTTTACTGGCATTAGCAATCTCCAATTGTTATTGGAAAGGTTTAGTGTTCTGAAAAATATATAATTAGTTTGCATATCTGTAATCTGGACTCTATAATGGACGTATATTTAGCCCTACTGTTATGTCTTACTAGCCGACAGCCCTTCGCTATTGGGTGGTTCTCTACGCTTGCTTAATCTTCCCTCCGTAGTTCTATCTAAATGATCACATCACTACAAATCACAGCTTTCTGCCATTTCCTATATAAAATTGTATGAAATTACCTTAAACATTTTACATTGAAAACCAAATTATCTAAATTGTTGTGTCGTGTTTATGTTTTTTGTATCAATTGTTTGAAATAAATTATTGAATTAAATTAATACCATTGTTACTATTATGGACAAAGGAAACTTTTATGGGCAGTTTCTTTTTTAGAAATAGAATTTCGAGCAATCATTTCTTAATGAGTCTCTATGATATAAAAGCTAACTTCCCTCAAATGTCATTAATGTTTAGTCAGAAGATTTCGTGATGAGTGAGTAGATAGTTTTTGTTTTTTTTTTTTTTTTTACATTAAGTTAAGCAGCATTTGTAGGGGTAGTTCCTAATTGTTGTTAGTAAAATGATGAGATATAATATCCGTAATGTTACTCATCCACGTTGGTGGGAGTGTGTGGTCCACATTGTTGTCACGGTAGTCCCGGGGGCCAGGTCGTGTGATATAGATACAATCTGGTGAATCTATAGTCGTCCTTTCCCGCCATATATTGTGGTAATGTCATGCGGGGTTCCTCACGATCCTGAGGCGCCCAGACCTCACGCTCACGCCTGTTAATGGCGAAAGCTGATCACCGAGGAAATGTCAAAAGCCCAGACGTCAACAACAGAATATTGATTAGTTCCTTTTGGCACTAGTTTATAATCCCCACCAAATTGTCTGATGCTTCATAACTTGGATTCTCTCTTCAATAATTTTAAGTTGAACCGATATCAAGGGAGTAATTCATGAGGTCTGAAAGTACAAAAATATGAACGTTTGAGTATTTACAATCACATTTTTAGTGCGACAATGTCATGCAAAAAAGAAGTTTTCTGTAGGCAGTGTTTGTAAGGTGTAACTGTAACTCACGGTCACTACGTCCACACAAGATACTATAATAAATGTAGTGTTCCCGGAAGGAGCTTGTCATGTTAAGGTGTTTACAGTTTGTGCATTAAGTCCCATGTTAAAATTATACATGGGATGTCTCATTCAGCCTAGCGTTAAACATTTTTAACATAAAAGTAGTAACAGTAAATGTTATAATTTTGTTAGTTTTATAAATACAGGTATACAAGTATCCTTTGTTTTATAGTAGGGAAATCCGCATCTTCTCTAGCATAGAACCACCACTACATTAGTGAATACTGAGGCTAGCTGTACACAAGATAACAATGTGGGTCAATTCTAATATTTTCATGTATATTAATAAAAAAATTATACACTCAGTTAAAATAAGGTTAGGTTTGGGTTAAGTAGATTTACGCGGAGAAACGGCGGATCGGAACGGTGGACTTTAGACCAGTGAGGCTAAACTGTGTAGAATTAATGTACATATTTTCCATTGTCTGATTTATGCATGTTACATAAGCAAATTAAACTTTACAAGCATGATTTTTCTTTTGAAGCTAAAAAAAATTATGGTCCTCTTGTAGCTACTAACCATATTTAATCTTTTACTTTAAACGTTTTTACATCATAATTTTCCTTAAGTCAATTTTTATTTTTTTAAATTATTTTAAAGTTGATTCTTTATAATAATTAATTTATATTGCTTGTAAATGTACATATGTATACATTCCAGTAAACAGTTTATATATCTATATAACTTTAAAAAACAGAAGACAAATCTGATGGTTTCAATAGATCTACAGTTACTCAACAAAATAAAAATAGTTTGTTTTACAAAAACAATGAGAGGGACATAATACCTAGTGTAAGACAATAAACTTTTTGATTTACAGAGCTGTAAATAGTACGAACAAAGTAAATAAGCACGAAAGAAATGCCAAGACACTGAAGAAATAATCGGATGATATATTTGAATGGTAGAAAGTTGGAAATAACACCTGGGAACCAACATGTGGTAATGTTTCCGACTGCCATGGAAATAAACAGCTGAGAAAAAGTAATGGCACGAGCAGGCTCCTTTGTGGCACCCCTTACTGTAGTCGTATTGCGACTAACTCCGATGTATTCAGATAATGTTTCTTTGCAATGTTCTTACATACACATAAAGCTCAGTCATCTGACAACTTGCCGACGACTTAATAAATATCTTCAGAATGCACATAAATTAGTATATTGATCAAATATCTTACTTATCTAAGAAATGTGTTACCTAATCTAGATTACAACTATGATTTAAATAATGTAGAACATAAATTGTTAAATGTTTTTAAGTATGTATTTTTAAACAATTAAATCATTGGTGGTACCATACATTTTCATATAATAACGTTTATCACAACAATTTTGTACTTTTTATTAAATTAAATGATTATTTATATTTTTGAGTTATGTGGGGTTGTTTAGGATTGTTAAATGAATGTAGACTTTTCAGTTGACCTAGAAACCTAATTTCAAAAGAACTTATCTTATTGGGTATTTCGTTTGTCAAATTAGTCAGTGCAATAAAAACAACCTGAAATACAAAATGCTAAATTAAATGAATGAATAAAAACAAATACATTTTACTGCATGAAGATTGTAAACTCTTAAAAAACACATACATTTCACACGAATACAATCTACCATGCATAACTGAATATTTTATTTCAACATAACTATTAAATATAGTTCATTTACTGTTTAAAATTATATTATTCATTTCATAGTAATGTTACTGTAGTAAATATTAGTTAACAAGTTACTACATTTTTCCAAAAATTTCAAAACATAGTTACTGTATAAATATTTCAAGTTAACAAACCTGCAATGAGCAATTAAACATGGAATAAATACTATTAACTGGCAAAAATTCTTAATTTTTATATTATTCCTCAAACAAATTTATACCCTTTCAAATTGGTTGTACCGTTCATGTTATTTTAAATGTTAAATTGATGTAGTTAATATTGAAAAATTATGTAAATCCCAAGTTCCACTGTTCCGTTTGATTTTTGTATCATAAAAACTAAATAATTCATTGTTTTCTTGGAATCGTCTGTATTAACTTCAGTTTAAATTGAGTCTAAAAATGTCATAATTTTAAAGTAAGCAAAATGAATAACACTAATTTAAAGAGTGACAATGGAATTGTTAAACAGTTG
The DNA here is from genome assembly GCA_035578905.1 of Stictocephala bisonia. Taxonomy (NCBI): domain Eukaryota; kingdom Metazoa; phylum Arthropoda; class Insecta; order Hemiptera; family Membracidae; genus Stictocephala; species Stictocephala bisonia. The sequence continues at coordinate 1,864,136 of JAQJVL010000115.1, read as the reverse complement.
AACTCGTGTGGTTCTATTTTTACTGATCGAGAACCGAACGACACCAACGCACAATGATGCTATTGACACGATCAATCCTGGGTTAGAGGTTAAACAGCTGATTGTCACTTGCCAAAAGCGGTTAGATTGACGGCCATATTGAGTCAGCTGATTGGTCTATTGTTGCCAGGCGACCAGAGAGGTCAAGCAATTAGCGATGGATCGGTTGCATACTTTTCATGGTTGCCATTTACTTTCTGGTCACACGCCAGTTAAAAAACTGTATGACATTCTTCAAAAGACCGAGAATAACCGCTTTTAAAATGTTATATCATTTACTGTAAAAGCTTTTGCTCTGAGGATAGTGTAGTAAGTTTGTTTTATGTGACGGTTTGATAGCATGTAACACGTTCTGTAGTACTTTACGCATCGTTGGCGTATTTTTTATTCTCTTATTACTAACTTGTTTTGACACCATACTCTTGTAATTTTCATTTTCTCCTACACGTCTATTTCAAAACAGTTTTAAGTATTCAATGTTAGTTTCGTACCATAAATATTTTATGACATGTATAATATTATAAATCTATTTCATTTGTGTCATGTTCTCTGGCGTACATATTCCAATTTTCCAAATGGAAAATTATGTAAAATTGAAGATATTATATGAAACAAAATTAAAATATTTTGGTATGTATGCACTCTCTAGATGATGTCCAAGTTGTCAAATTATTATCACCAGTGGGTAGGATCAAGTCTATATATTTTTTTTTGAAAACAGCTTTTCTTCCATAGAAAATTCGTTTTGTACTTAAAAAAAAAAAAAAAAAAAAAAAAAAAAAAAATATATATATATATATATATATATATATGAAAGTAAATCTTTTGCCAATCAGATTTTTTCTTGCATCTCCATTCTTTAGCGAGATTTTAGTCGATTGTTTTTACGTAGTTCTTACGCTGAACACGAACGTATAAAAACTAGTTTGGTCCATATTACTCGAGATATAGTGCAAAAAACTATTTTCATTGTGAATTTCAGATTGTGGCCATATGTAAGCACAAAAATAGTAAAAACAATGACTAGCCACAAAAAACTAATTTGCTCATACTGTCATTTGTTTAACGGGAGGCCCAATTTGAACACACTTTTTAAAAGTATATATATGGATTAGATATTTGTAAATAATAAATAAGTAAATATATACAATTAGAATTTGTTTATTAATGAAAGTAAAAGTGTGCCAAATCTTATATTCGTATTCAGGACAGAAAACCCGTAACAGTTTTTTATTTATTTTTTAAGGTGTTTATTTTTTATTATATGTTGAAAGGGGTGTTTCATGGTTCAAAAGAACCTGCCCTTAAAATATAAACTCATTTTACCACTATTTTAATAACAAATCATAATTTCAGAAGCGTGTAGAAAGTGCCCATTTACAAAAATATTTTAAAATATTAACAATAACGCAACTTAAACAATTGTTGTAAGGAACTAAATTGCTGTTTAGTCGTTTACTACAATAATTCATCTAACCAGACATTTATTGTTAAAATATATTTAATAAATTGAGTATTCAAAATTATCTTGTGTTTTAGGTTTATTTTAATTTTACTTTGTGCATTTGTACTGAAACAGCGAGACTGTTCAGGAAAATTAAAAGTCAATTGTTTAATAGAGTAAAAGTGATATTATTGACGTATACTACACGAGTAAACAAACTACCAAATTACTTACATATTTTCTCTAAGAATAATGAGAGGTTGGCAATTGGTTGGCCTTGGTTTCATTGTTATGTTAGGTTTGATTAGGTTATGTTAGTTTTGTGTAGGTTATGTTAGGTTTTGAAAGTTTAGGTTAAGTTAAGTTTAGGGTGGTTTTCAGGTTATTTTTGGTAACCTAACCTAATAAAAACTAACTTAACCTGACTAAACAAATCTAACATAACCTAACCAAAACTAATATAACCTACACAAAACTAACATAACAATCAAACCAAGGCCAACCAATAGCTAACCTATCATATAAAAACATAACCTTACTGAAACTGGCACATTTCAACGCTGATACGCTTAATAATGGCCCAATTATAAAAACCTTGCCATAATCAGAACAAATTTCTGCAAAATGTGAGTATCCACTTCACTATATTTACAGAAAAATTATTTTTCCGTTTCCCTTATTTTCGTAATTTTTCAGGCTTTTCTGCTGAAAAACAATCGTATTCTTGTTGCTTAGTTATGTATCTATTCAGCCGAACAATCGTCAAGGTCCTTGTTACATATAAATACCCATGTTTTATCATCATAAAGTGTTTGTACAATGATGATATCTCACAAACCATACATTCTCTTTAACTAAAATGTACCTCTAAAATACAGCGGTCATAAATTACTGTGTAAGTCAGGTTTTTGTTGTAAACACATCTTACGACGTTCGTAAACTTAAGGGAGTGTGACACCTCGGTGAAGTCGTAAAACTGGACAATAAAAAACTATGACAAGCAGAAACACCTCATCACCTGCATCAGCAGTTACGTCTCGTTGATTGTAAATACAAAATAGGCTAAATAAAAAATGTCTGGAAGTTTTAAATAATGTCGTTAAATAAATCTACTTATTATGTTCAATACTTTGTGACACTTAAAATATTTCTTATCTTCTTTACATTTAGAGATATCCTGAATCTTAAATTTACGGTAAAAAAGGGTAATTGTACAGCTATGCGAGTAGATGCCTTCTATACAGGTTGGAAAAATATAGAAACGCTTTCACAACTTTTGTATGGCTTCATTTGTAACAGTGAAATCTTGTGCATGATGATTGTTACAACAAAAATACTTTTTGACGCCATTGGTGACATTTCATATTTTCAGGGGGACGGCCCACAAGAAGTTGAACGAAAATTTTCAACGTAAGCCTTGGTCGATTTTGAATAAAATGAAAGGTCTATTCAAGAGAAATAAATTGCCGCAAACCGGACTTCGAAACGTTTATCTTTTCCAGAGTAGCGGTCATTTGAGTGTCAAAGTTGTTAGTTTGAACAATATTATTTCTCCGCTATTTAACAGTTTTAAGTAAATTATTCTGACCAGTAATTATACTTTATGGAACACAATTATTTTTAAAAATTAAGCTATCAAATTATCTATGGAAAAAATAACGTTTCCATGTGCAATATAATCTAATTGTGTAAACGTTTCCATGTTTTTTCCTCTTTGTACATTGGTTACATCATGCTGTGTTATTTCATGTATGTGTATTTACTTTTAGTTATTTTGTTTTACATAATAACTAGATTTTTTCTATCAACTAATACTTAACAATGTGCTTGTTTTGTTTTCAATTTGTATTTCATAGTTATGAGAGGATTTATTATTATGTCTTTTTCTGGAATCTTTCAATTGCTTATTGATTCACTCATAATTATACCTCAAGCCGTATATGTGTGGTGAATAACATGCGATTTTGATAAAAATGTTTAGTCAATTTATGTTCAAAGTTGTTTGATAAAATATGGATTTATTGTTGTTTCTCTGTATTTGACCACACTTCACAACATTACTGTAACACTGAGTAGTCAAAACCTCGTCTACAAGAACATTGTTCGTGTTGGACACCTTACTACTCCAGGCGTAGTCCGTCATACAAATGCTTATCCTCCAAGTGTAGTTCCAATGATAAATACACTATTATCCAAGGTGATGTAAGTAAATTTAGTGATATTATAGTGGATATTTAATCTTAATGTAAATCAAATCAAATCAAATCCTTTATTAACACATAATATTTGTTACAATTATAAATTTTATTTGTACAAATTTTGTGTCTTGTCAAATTAACTATAACTACTACTAATGTAATACTGTATTAATTAATTAATATTTAATAATCTTGTACTACAGACATGTGAGGTAGTCGAATGTATGAAATAATTGTAACTTTGAACACTCAAAATATATATTTAAGCATACATTGAATAATGTTGTCAAATGGATCAAACTATTATATATAAATTAAAATAATTTAAAACAATCAAAACTTGGCACTTTCCATATTAAGATAATCCTTTACACTGTAGAAGGCATGCGAAAGAAGAAAGGACTTTACTAAATCTTTAAACTTTGAAATGTTGTTTTCTTTTTTAATTTTTAGTGGCAATTTGTTAAAAAAATGTAATCCCATATAAGCTGGGCCTTTTTCAAATTTTGTTGTCCTATGATTTGGGTAGCATAGTGCCTCCCCATGCCTTGTATTGTACGAATGGAAATTTCCTATTTTGGCCTCAGCGTCAATATTTTTGAATGTTAAAATTAAAACCTCAAATATATAAAGGGAATGAATGGTCATTATTTTATTTTCTATAAACAGGCTTTTGCATGAATGAGAGTCAGTGACGTCGAAAATTATCCTTAAGATCTTTTTTTGACATTTGAGAACTCCTTCCAGAGAGGATGAACCTCCCCAGATAGCCAATCCATAGCGAATTATGCTCTCACAATAAGCTCGGTACACGTCAAGAAGGATATCTCTACTACACGAAGCTTTTAATATTCTTATTGCAAAGGTACCTGAATTGATACGACGCATGAGTTTTTCGATGTGTGGTCTCCAGCAAACAGTCTCGTCAACAGTCACACCGAGGAACACTACAGATGTGTCGTTCTGTAGAGTTTGTTTAGGGTTCACAATTATGTCGTCACAAATATTATGTGATTTATTTTTAGCATTTTTTGTAGTGAAATTAATATATTTTGTTTTATTAATGTTTAACAACAAACCATTTTCCTCAAACCATTCATTTACCTCTGTGACTACCCGAGAAACACTTGCTCTCAATTCAATTGCATCTCTACTTGACAACAACAGAGAAACATCATCAGCGTACATCACTATATTTGCATTGTTCTCTGTACTAGATAAATCATTTATATAAAGTAAAAATAGAATAGGGGAGAGAATGCAACCCTGTGGAACACCCATATTCACCTCGGCCCAAGAAGACTCACAGGAGTGATGCGGACCATTAACAAAGGTGCGCTGTTGTCTGCCGGACAGGAAAGATTTGAACCAATTCAAGGCTACACCCCTAATTCCATAATGGTTGAGTTTTAAGAACAAAACTTTGTGATCAATACAATCAAAGGCCTTTGACAGGTCACAGAAAACACCCAGAGTCTTCCGTGACCCATCCAAGGCGCTAAGTACATGATTTGTAAAATCATATAAAGCTGATAGTGTGGACTTACTCTGTTGAAACCCATGTTGATTTTTGGAAATTACAGAAAACTTTGATAAATGAGAACTTAGTCGGGTAAGAATGGTTTTCTCGAACACTTTAGAAATTGTTGGGACCAAAGCAATTGGCCTGTAATTGCCGATAATTGATCTATTGTCTTTTTTATGAAGGGGTTTGATGATTGAATATTTTAATTTTGAGGGGAATTCACCAGATAAAAATGATTGATTTATAAGAAAAGTTAGAGGCAAAGCTAATTCATGAGAACAGAATTTAAGAAGATTCGGTGAAATTTCATCCCAACCGAATGAGTTCTTCGATTTTAAGGATGCAATCACATCAGATACCTCTTTTATACTAGTTGGAGCCAGGAAAATGGATGATGAAACTGGAGTGCAGCGATGGCGGAGCCTATCTAAGGCTAGAGTGGGGTTCGCTTTGGGGGCCAAAGATTGAGGATCATTTATGAAAAAATTGTTGAAATGCTCAGCAATCGTGTTTGTGTTAGTCACCTTTTCTCCCCGAATTGCAATATTGTCAATGAGTCCCCTAACCGTCTCTCTTCCTGTTTCCTTTCTAACAATTTCCCATATTGTTTTTGATTTATTATTGGAGTTTTTTATTTTTTGGTTATTAGCAGTTTTCTTTGAAATATTTATTAATTTTCTTAATAACTTGACATATCTTTTATAGTAGTCAATGAAATGTGGGTCTGTGGAATTTTTGAAGAAGTAGCTCATTTCCTTTTTCCTCTCTAAAGATACTTTTAATCCTCTAGTTAACCAATTTTTTTTATTTTTATTTTGAATTGTTCTTTGAGCTTGCTTAGGAAAGCATTCATTAAAGGTTTAGATGACAGTATTTAGAAAATAATTAAAGTTTTCATTAACGCTCTTATCAATGTTTAAATTATGTTCCCATGATATGGTTTGTAATTTCCTTTTAAAAGCAGCCTTGTTATATTTAGACATCTTCCGCTTAAGAATTGGTTTGTTTTGGGGGAAATTTATTTGAAATTTGTTTGAGAGACAAGCTAATTGAGCATTATGATCTGACAGACCCAACTCAACTATATCGGTGTTACTTCGTCTGTTATTGGTGATTATGTAGTCTATTGTAGTTTTAGAAATGCCAGAAATTCTGGTGGGAGTGAAAATATGCGAGAATAGGCCATGGAGATCAAATAAGCAAAAGAGTTCCCTCCTATCAACTGAGTCAGAAAGAGCATTTATATTAAGGTCGCCACAAATTACAACATCCTTGGATTTTATATCATGAGACAACATCTGCAGTATTCGGTCGAAATGCAACAGGAATACGGCAGCCGATGCAGATGGTGGCCGATATAGCGCCACAACTACAAGTGGACGACGACCCTCCACCCCCGGCACCTCAACCGCCGCACATTCGATGACCGTTTCAATTGACTGGCTCACTATGTCTACCCGGTTATCAGCTGGAGTACCTGAGCGAACAGCTATAAAAACACCCCCTCTAGTACCATACGAGCGACCAAAAAATGAGGTCAACGTAAATTCCCTCAGCCGGTTCAATACAGCACTATCCTCCTTCGCAAGCCAATGCTCAGTGACACAAAGAATGCCTATATTTTTCATTAGTGAATCTAAATGTATTTGTAGTTCATCTAATTTGTTTGTGATGCTTCTAATATTTATATGTAATAGCCAAGTGCCGTCTGGAGTGTCTACCTTATTATCTATAATCTTAGGGTTATGTATCAAATCTGAAGGGTTATGTATTAAATCTGAAGCTAAATCTATTTCTGGAGGGTTGGCCAGGAGTGATTGTCTAAAAAACTTGAAGAATTCTGCGATGATTCATGTTGTCTGAAAATTGTCTGGTCCATGGAGCAGCCGTGGTGGAATGATGTTGAGGAGGGATTTAGTTGAGTTTCGAGCAGCTTGACGGCAGGAACTGATGTCATCGATAACTCTTCGTCCACCCTGCAAGACGACAATCGAGCCCGAGGTGACTCGATGAGTGGACTCTCGACTGAGGGATTGATGCTGCTCAAAACTGGTTTCATTGCTCTTTGAGAACCACTGTTTTTATGTGATGGCGTCGGTTGACAGTGTATTATTGATAGAACTGCTGATCTAATTGAGGAACTAAGGTTTCTTTTTCCATGTCTATTAAGATGTAGTCCATGACGGGTAAAGTCAACACGAGTTAGTAGAGATGTGTCAATAACTATACAGTTTGGATACATGTTGGCCAGTTGTTGAATCTTATTATTAGTTTCTATAATTGATTTATTTACATCACTTTCTAAGTGCAAATCATAACGGTGGAGTACAGGACATATTGCAATATTTGTGTTGCTGCATAACTCCATGGCAGTTTTAATTGACTGTAATACTTTATTTGAGTTATCGTCCTGAGTTTTGTCTTTAACATTGAAGTTGTTCGTACCACCTATCAGGACACAACAGTCATTTCTTGTGAACTTTTCACTCCCTACAGCCAGCGAATGAACTATCGGTTCTATCGGGGCTCCTGGATTGACGCTCACAAAGGTTTCGACGGATGAGGGCATGAGTGATCTCAGTTCGGCACCGAGTCCTCGGGCATGACTGCTTCCGTATAAATAAACTTTATTTTCGTTCTTTTTTTTTTTTGAATTTCCTTTATTTTTGTTTGGATTCACTGAAGCAGTGTTTTTCCATGCATTTTTGTGTTTTTGTTGTCTGGAGACTTGCTTACTAGTGTGAAGTGTAGTGATGTCATTTTCTTCACTTAGAGGTGAGAAGGAGTTTGACAGGGGTAAAGGTGAACAGTATGCATTTCCGTACAATTTAGAGATTTCTTTGTGATTTTTCACTGAAAATGTTTTGTTGTCATTTAATTTAGATCTATTTTTGAGGCTGTCTTCTTCCAAAATTCGGATGGATTCAATCATATTCTTCGTTTCTTCTTCAAGAATTATGCAACGATTACATGGCTTTTTACTATTTTCAATTATTTGGTTAGCTTCCTCTAACTGTTTTTTTAAGTCTTGGATATGGTCAATTAGTAGCGATTGCCTATCTGTAAGTTCATCTATGCGAGAAAGAAGATTATCTGTTGATTTTAGGCAGTCATCGTTAGTTTGTGTGGTGGCATCATATGTCTTATTTTGTAAAATTAACTGTGACACAGGAGGGGTCAATATACAAGCGGATGTCTCATATGACTTACATCTCATAGGCTGCTGTTCTATCTGGGGAGTGTTGGCGGCTTGTTCCAGGGTAGGAGTCCTAGCAGTTATGGAGGTCGAAACCACACCTGATTTAGGAGTTTGGTTCTGGTTGGATGATGGAGACATGGACCTCATTGTTACTGGGTGTGGCCCAGTATGTGTCTCGTTTGCTGTAAATATAGATTTTTTTTCACTGTTTGTTCGTAAGGACGCTTTACAGCTCTTTCCCAAGCAGCGCCACACAATCTCGCCACTTTTGACCGAATAACATTCTCGGTATTTGTGATTATTAAAGAGAACAGTGTCTCTTTAATAATCACAATAATAAGGACAATTGTTCATTTATTCTTATGGCACAGATCTTCAATATATGGGTGGATGTGGATTTCGAATGAGTGTAATGTGTGTAAATGGATTAATGTAGTCATTGTTACAAACTAAGGCTGACTATTCATTAGAAAATGTAATTAATCAACAGCCCAATGACAAATGAAAGCTGGTGGTTATCAGCTGATCCCTTAAGTCATACTCTGATTGAAGTTCCAGAACTAGGCTTGGAGACCATCCCAGCTTTCTCAACTTTCACAACTTGTCTGGCAAAGTTGCCTCTAACAAATGCCTATTTCCTCGTGTATTTTGTCACTTTGATGAGAAATATTTTTTTCTAATATCACTCGTCAGTTTATATGGACTTGTAGACTTGTGCGTGAACTTCATTCAACAAGTGAAGCATTGACTGTTAGCTCAGTTATCGATTCGAACTTTGGAAATGCAATTTCCGGTCCGAATCCTTGGAAAGCTACTAATTGAGCCACTACATCAACAAAGACAATATAAGTCAATATAAAAATACCAGTCGAATTGATAACGTAACAAATTCCGGTGAACATCATCAGATCAACATCATCCTAAGCTTCCCATCCGAAGGGGAAGGACAACTCCAGGTCTTGTATTTGGAATTCCAAGTATCATACGCAAGGTAAAAGAACCATTTCCTATTTTTTCTATAGTGAAAATGCAATTTGTATTTATGGTCTAAAAATTGTTATGGAACAATGTTTTATATTGGTTTAGTTTAGTTTACTTGAATCTCTAGGCAATTAAAGGCCCAAAAAGCTGCATTTAAACTAACAAGGGGATTAAACATTAAAGAAGTCGCCTTTCACACTAAAATCGATAAATTTCCTCAATAAAACACAACCTTAAGATGGCCGCTTACCAAACTGCCAGTCAACGCGGGGAAGTCGACATCTATTCTTTGCCACCAGTAGACATGCAATTTTGCCACCAGAAGGCCAAAACATGCCTGTCTATTTAAAATGTACGGTTCATGTTTATTATTATATAACAAGTTATAGAGAACACTGTGTGATTATTTAAGATCGAATCTAGTGGACCCCAAGTTGAAATTATGAGATTTTAAATTTAAAATCGTCAAGAATTACAAGTAAGGTTTCACATATGTAACTGTAAAAAAGTATTAAACACTCTTTTACTTTTCAAATTTTTCGTGGAGCGAAAAGACCTCAACAAAATATATTTTTATCATCGCAAGTCACCACTATAACCCAAAATTAAAAATCATTATTATGGCTACTATAGAAAAGGACTCAATTACAAAATGTTGCTGTGTTTGGAAATCAACAATGCTGATAAGAGTCTAACAAATGGTTTTCCTATGGCCTAAAATAAAGATTTTCGAAGGATTTCTGATAAGTTCGGTCATATTCGACCATTTAGGTTCTGGGATAGAAGGGCCGTCATAAATGTTTATGACTCTGATGTCGTATAACATCAAATACCTCGGGAACAGATCGGCATTCAGTACTTACACTACTTATGGGGGTACTTTGGAAGATAATATCCCATAAGTTTCTTGTTATACCAAATACACTGATAAACTTTATCACATCCATAAACGTTGGCAGTCGGCTCTATTTTGGATCATATAATACTATATTTTATGTATTAAATATCCAATAATACATAAAAATCAAGTTTTTGCTTTTTACGGTTTACAAAATGAATAAACATATTATGTATTATATATATATTAATGTCAAGAAAAATAACAAAATTAATTAAATTTAAGTTAATTAAAACCTACAGATTAATTCAAAGTAAACAGTTTGCTTGTTGTAATTATAATATTTCATTTTTGAGCAAATAAAAAACTATAATAATTCTCATTCTCTGGTAATGTTATGCCATAATCACAAAACATTATCAACATTAAGCACAATGAGTTATAATTTAATAAAACAGCCACTAGTCAAGATGATTTCAAAACTTGAAAGTAAGTTTGTTTATTTTTACATAAGAATCAACCTAATAACGTTTTTAACTAATAAGTTAAACACATTAGAAGCCTAGTTACATAAAACAATATGTTTTTAGCTGTAATTTTCCATAAAGTGGTTAGGCTAAGTGGTCCTGTAACGTTTTTGTAGTTTGTATTGTAAAAATAAGGTAATGTTTGCATAAAAATCCTTCCTTATTTAAGATCCAATTATTTAAACTTCTTGCTAAAGGAAAACCTTGTTGAAGTATATTTTTCAAATCCAATCAGACAAAATACGGGTACGGCTTATTTACAACCAGCTATTTATTTTATATTCTATTTTAAAAATTAATTTTTAAGTTAATTTTTCTGAAAAAGATATCAGCACTATTTAGTAACTAATACTACATTCAAAGTCCATATATGTTCAAATAGTGACATTAGACATCACAATAATTAGTATAAAGATTCAAGTTTTCAAAGAATAGGTAAATTGTAATTTATCATACAAAATATATTGTTCGAGCAATAAAGATATGAAATTATAACATTTAGAACTAGTAAGATTGTATCAGCAAAGATAGTAGTACTTACTCAGTGTAATAACAGCCATAACGTAAGGAAGCACAGCTGGTCTAACAAGACAACCTCCGCTGGCGTTATGTACGTCGGGACAGCTTCACACGTTGTAATGGCTGTTATAGGTGAGTACGACAAGACACGGGCGGCACTCGTGAACCTATCAACTAGCGACAAAGTGAACACTGTTATAGGTGAGTACGACAAGACACGAGTGGCACTCGTGAACCTATCAACTAGCGACAAAGTGAACACTGTTATAGGTGAGTACGGCAAGACACGGGCGGCACTCGTGAACCACTCAACTAGCGACAAAGTGAACACTGTTATAGGTGAGTACGACAACACACGGGGCACTCGTGAACCACTCTACTAGTGACAAAGTGAACACTGTTATAGGTGAGTACGACAACACACGGGGCACTCGTGAACCACTCTACTAGTGACAAAGTGAACCCTGTTATAGGTAAGTATGGCAAGACACGGGCGGCACTCGTGAACCACTCAACTAGCGACAAAGTGAACACTGTTATTGGTGAGTACGGCAAGACACGGGGGGTACTCGTGAACCACTCAACTAGCGACAAAGTGACCACTGTTATAGGTGAGTACGATAAGACACGGGGGGCACTCGTGAACCACTTAACTAGCGACAAAGTGACCACTGTTATATGTGAGTACGGCAAGACACGGGGGGCACTCGTGAACCACTCAACTAGCGACAAAGTGACCACTGTTATAGGTGAGTACGATAAGACACGGGGGGCACTCGTGAACCACTTAACTAGCGACAAAGTGACCACTGTTATAGGTGAGTACGATAAGACACGGGCGGCACTTGTGAACCACTTAACTAGCGACAAAGTGACCACTGTTGTATACGAGTACGATAAGACACGGGTGGCACTCGTGAACCACTTAACTAGCGACAAAGTGACCACTGTTATAGGTGAGTACGATAAGACACGGGGGGCACTCGTGAACCACTTAACTAGCGACAAAGTGACCACTGTTGTAGGTGAGTACGATAAGACACGGGTGGCACTTGTGAACCACTTAACTAGCGACAAAGTGAACACTGTTGTATACGAGTACGGCAAGACACGGGGGGCACTCGTGAACCACTCAACTAGCGACAAAGTGACCACTGTTATAGGTGAGTATGATAAGACACGGGGGGCACTCGTGAACCAATTAACTAGCGACAAAGTGACCACTGTTATAGGTGAGTACGATAAGACACGGGCGGCACTTGTGAACCACTTAACTAGTGACAAAGTGAACACTGTTGTATACGAGTACGATAAGACACGGGCGGCACTCGTGAACCACTTAACTAGCGACAAAGTGAACACTGTTGTATACGAGTACGACATGAAATATGCTGACTCTCGTAAACCAATATTTAGCGTCAAGGTCAAGACGACATAAAATAGGTGAATTCGACATAAAATATGCGGCATTCATGAAAGACCCAACTTGAGACAAATTCAAAACTGTCATTGTTGAAGGTGATATGAAATCGGCGACAATCATGAAACACCCAACTGGTGACAAAGGGAACACTCTTATAGGGGAATGTGACATGTAACAGGCGGTATTGTAGTACTCACTGTGTGTGTAACAACATCCATAAAGTGAGGAAGCACAGCTGGTCTTACAAGACACCCGCCGCTGGCGTTATGTACGTCGGGACAGCTTCACACTATTGTGGGTGAGTACGACATGAAATGGGGTGGCACTTGTAAAACACCTGACTGCCGATGTGCTTTTTTGAAATAAATTGGTGGGTAATGGTTTTAATTTATTCTGAAGTATTCCATCAGTTTCTCTTAGAGGTTTCTCTCACGAGGCTCGATCGTTTATCTGTAAATTTATTTAGTATTTAGAAAATAACTAAACTTATGACGATTAATTTTAAATTGTATGACTTTTGAATGAGAAAAAATAAAATATATATATATAGCAAAATAAAAATTTAAAATCTAAAAATAAATATATGGTAGAAAGTAATTGTTCTCAGATTAAAATATTCTTCTCCCAATATAAAACTAAGCTTAAAGTTCACAACCAAATAACAATAAAATCTGCAATTGAATAAAGACTAGCAAATGTCTCATAAACAGAGCGCAAAAAGCAACCACTAACTATAAAAAGTGGGAGCTATAAGTATTCAACAATCATTCACTTAGTAATCCATAATTTGAGTTATAGATAACCAATCAGACAACTGATCTTTTGTTAATTTCAACTAATATTTTCAATATTGCGTCTTCTCACACCAGTGTAAAAACCACTCGCCAAAGTCTATACCCGCCTAAAAAAGAATTTGTTTACCTAAAACTGCCATTAGTACCGATCATAGACATTCATACATGTGAATTACACTAATAATTAAATCTTTGCAGTTTAACTTTTCCAATAAATTATAGACTATTCTTTGTTTTATTAATATCATGGATGACACATGTCTCTCGCTTGTTGTAACTGACAATGGTTGACATGGCTGAAGCACAGTTAGAGTAAGGGGAAAGGACTGTCATGTCTACTACAGGTTTTTTTGTGGGAAAAGAATAGGGCAAATAGGAGCTATCAGCTGAATAATAACTACCTGTCCATCTAGGTCATAAAAACTTTCTGTTTATTTACTTCTACTATTACACTAGTGGCAGTATATTTTCTGCCCACAACTAGTCACTAGTGAGTTATAATTTTCTGTACTGCCAGTATCATGTACATTTTTTTTAGAATGATTTAATTTAACTATCCAATTGTTGTACCTATTACTTTGATACATGAAGTTTATTTTTAGGATTAATAGAATATCATAATTTACGCGGACTTTGTTTATAGTAATTAATAATTGTTTATAGTACTGCACAGATTAATGGTTAATCGGCGTAAAAACCACTTCAGTGAAATTTTTTCGGCGCGTAATGTCCCACGCAGTTAATATATTATCAATGTATTGCGAGTAATAAGCCTACATAAAACTTAAATAATATATTTTTCCCTTTCTAGGGCCACTGATTTCAATTTTAAATTTAATGTTTACCCTCCACTAGAATTTGTCAACGTATTATCATGCTCCTGCCATAGCAGGACACTAAATATAATCGTACACCATTCACTGACGTACATACTCCGCACATGTATGTCTGTATGACATACCTACTAGGGAATTGAATATACTGACACATAAGGTCCTCATGAGCTATCGTGCATCCAAGCATATTTCTTCTAATTACCGTACATTCTCTACTTTTAAGTATCTAAAGTATGATCGTAAACCATTCAATAATAGGTATCTACGTATGATCGTGCACTCTCCAACAGTAAGTATCCATGTACTATCGTACACCCTCCAATAGTATGTACCTATGTATGATCGTGCACTGTCCAACAGTAGATATCCATATATTATCGTACACCCTCGAATAGTATGTACCTATGTATGATCGTGCACCCTCCAACCGTTGGTATTTGTGTATGATCGTGCACCCTCCAACAGTTGGTATTTGTGTATGATCGTGCACCCTCCAACAGTTGGTATCTATGTATGATCGTGCACCCTCCAACAGTAGGTATTTATGTATCGTCGTACACCCTCCAATAGTAGGTATCTATGTATGATCGTGCACTCTCCAACAGTAGGTATTTATGTATCGTCGTACACCCTCCAACAGTTGGTATTTGTGTATGATCGTGCACCCTCCAACCGTTGGTATTTGTGTATGATCTTGCACCCTCCAACAGTTGGTATTTGTGTATGATCATGCACCCTCCAACAGTTGGTATCTATGTATGATCGTGCACCCTCCAACCGTTGGTATTTGTGTATGATCGTGCACCCTCCAACAGTTGGTATTTGTGTATGATCTTGCGCCCTCCAACAGTTGGTATTTGTGTATGATCGTGCACCCTCCAACAGTTGGTATCTATGTATGATCGTGCACCCTCCAACAGTTGGTATTTTTGTATGATCGTGCACCCTCCAACAGTTGGTATCTATGTATAATCGTGCACTCTCCAACAGTTGGTATTTGTGTATGATCGTGCACCCTCCAACAGTTGGTATTTGTGTATGATCGTGCACCCTCCAACCGTTGGTATTTGTGTATGATCTTGCACCCTCCAACAGTTGGTATTTGTGTATGATCATGCACCCTCCAACAGTTGGTATCTATGTATGATCGTGCACCCTCCAACCGTTGGTATTTGTGTATGATCGTGCACCCTCCAACAGTTGGTATTTGTGTATGATCTTGCGCCCTCCAACAGTTGGTATTTGTGTATGATCGTGCACCCTCCAACAGTTGGTATTTGTGTATGATCGTGCACCCTCCAACAGTTGGTATCTATGTATGATCATGCACCCTCCAACAGTTGGTATTTATGTATGATCGTGCACCCTCCAACAGTTGGTATTTGTGTATGATCGTGCACCCTCCAACAGTTGGTATTTGTGTATGATCGTGCACCCTCCAACCGTTGGTATTTGTGTATGATCGTGCACCCTCCAACAGTTGGTATTTGTGTATGATCGTGCACCCTCCAACAGTTGGTATCTATGTATGATCGTGCACCCTCCAACAGTTGGTATTTTTGTATGATCGTGCACCCTCCAACAGTTGGTATCTATGTATAATCGTGCACTCTCCAACAGTTGGTATTTGTGTATGATCGTGCACCCTCCAACAGTTGGTATTTGTGTATGATCGTGCACCCTCCAACCGTTGGTATTTGTGTATGATCTTGCACCCTCCAACAGTTGGTATTTGTGTATGATCATGCACCCTCCAACAGTTGGTATCTATGTATGATCGTGCACCCTCCAACCGTTGGTATTTGTGTATGATCGTGCACCCTCCAACAGTTGG
The DNA here is from genome assembly GCA_035578905.1 of Stictocephala bisonia. Classification (NCBI taxonomy): domain Eukaryota; kingdom Metazoa; phylum Arthropoda; class Insecta; order Hemiptera; family Membracidae; genus Stictocephala; species Stictocephala bisonia. The sequence goes on along the minus strand of JAQJVL010000115.1, from coordinate 1,847,979 downwards.
TATTTGTGTATGATCTTGCGCCCTCCAACAGTTGGTATTTGTGTATGATCGTGCACCCTCCAACAGTTGGTATTTGTGTATGATCTTGCACCCTCCAACAGTAGGTACTGATAGTTACAGACTTGAATGAACGCGGCTACTTGCCTTGCCTTGGTTTGTAGGCGTATTATAGCGGGCACAATGGGCTATTAAGTCGCATGATAATGATACCGTATTTAAATATTTTCTATATAAGGCAATTTTTTACAAATAGCAAAACTTTTTTAAATTGAAGCATTACAATTTAATATAATATTACTTAAAAATAACACTTACTATGTTTATCAAGGAACATTACGTGAACATACAACAAGGGTTTACAGTTTATGTACATAAAGTGTAAATATGTACACTTTAAATACATAAAGTGCTTTATTTTACTTCGAAATAAACGATTTGTACGTTTATAAAATACAAAACTATAAAATATTAGTTTGTGGTTAGTTTTAAATTTGTACCATATAAATTTGTAAAGGTCACATGTTAGTTGTCGTAATAAACATAAAAACGCCTTCATTATTGTAGATACTACATGTGACGCATAGCTGTACGCTGGACGAATCCTCGTTCATTCAAGTCTGTAACTATCAGTATCTATGTATGATCTTGTACCCTCCTATAGCACTTTACTTTATTACTTCTTAATTTATCCAATGTCTGTAATAGTTACATTCTTTCAAATTACCTATTAATGAACTAATTTCCATGAAATCTCTGTTCATGTACAATTATTTTTGGAAATTCATATTTCAATATTGTATTTCCATGGATACGGTGTCACTTTAGACCAGATACAAAGTACATATGTATGATGCAAGTGAACGTAATGCAGCGTAACCATTATGTTTATATATAACTGCGCACAAGCACCTTACACCTCTCACCGGTGGATTGTAGGCATATAGCAGAGTGGCTCCACTTACAGACATGAACGCAATTATGAAGTTGTGACGCAAGAGGTAATGATAGGGTGAGAGGGGAGGGGGTGGGGTCGTGTAAAGTTACAAGACTGGGTCACATCAACTAGGTGCCTCCTTACAAAGGCCATCGTATTTATAATAAACGGGTTACGTAAAAATTTTTTTAACTTAGAAATTTCCTTGACGCGTATTAAAATAAAAAAGTACAAATATTAAAATTGTATTTATGTATAAACTAGTTAAATTGTTTTATTTTGATACTATATATATTCTTCTTAAAATACCCACAAGTTTGGAATTACGAAATTGTGAAAGATTTCACATGTCTAATGAACATGAGATTTTAGTATTAGCAAAAATAGTTTATGTATCTAAGCCTGTAAATTTGGGAATAATACAAATCACTGGTTTATTGGGGGGGGGGGCTAAACACCGAACTTGATTTAAATAAGAAATTTAGTTTGTATTACAAATCAGATACTATTTTTCAAAATAAATCTTCCAAAATCATCTTTTAAAAAGTTAATCATCGAAAAATGCATGATTAAAGATAACATTAAAACGTATATAAAAGGCGCTATAAATTAAAGGATATTTTGAAAAAAATCCAAGCATAATACGATAATGTAACCTTTTTTATTTACATAATAATAACAAATTGAAGCACCTTCCCATTTTAATATGCAATAGATGTTGTAAAATAATAGAAAGTTTATAATGGATGAATAATATCAACATTAATTATTAAATATAGTACGTACACTTAGTATTGTTACCTAAATATATAAGTTCAAACTTATTTATTTATGTTTTTTATACATTTATTTTCTATACTTGTTTGAAATGTATTTTTTAGTTTTCAGTACATTGTTTAGAAATATATTTCTTATTTTTCTAAAATAAAAAAAAAAGTTTTTTTCAATTTTTATAATTATGATTTGAATTAATTATTTTTTGCAAAATACTGTTGGTATTTAAAAAGGCCCTTTATATAATTTAAATGTTAAAAAATGTTAATGGCAATTTTTTTAATTATTTTTTTTATAGACAGATTATAAAACTATCAATGTTTAACTGTCTGCAGTCTATACTGCAACAGTCCAACTACAATAAACGAAATAAAAGCTCATTAAAAGTGATTTATTTAGTTTATTACTTAAGACGACTATCATTATTAACTTGCAGTCATGCTTACATACTTGCAATTTCTTCCAGAACAGCATACATAAATTACTCTGTCAAAATGTATTTTACAGCAGTCACAGATTAAAAAGAAAATAACGCTTCAGAAACTCGTAAGTACACAACAAATAAATAAGCTGAACGTATATTCGGAAAGTTAAACTCTATAAAGAAGGATACAGTGGCCTGTTACACGGCGGTAAATTCTTTGGAAATGTTAGAATTTATGACTAAGAAAATGTAAAGACACAAGAATGGAGGACATTGGCCATAAAACTGGAAGGTCGTGCCATCGATGGCTGTGGAATTTGCATAGCCTTATAAACTACTGGTTCTCCACGGAAACTGGCAGACCTTATTAAATCAACCTACGTTCACTCCACCATGTAATCTCAGCCTTATTTATATTTGTTTCATATGTACTAGTTTTTATAACACATAATAAAAGCAATTTATTTTATTTCTTCCCAATCATTATTATGAAATTATTAAGAAATTATATAGTTTTGGAATTAGCAAGTCATAGCAAGGGAATGCAATGTTTTTCAATCATTCATTGCGGCTTATGTAAGGTACCAAAAGATAATTATTTGTTTTCTTGAATTAAAAATAAAATATATAAATATATATTTATATTTACTTAGTTTTAGAAAATACATTTTTAACAGGGAGAGTAGGCAAAAATAACAATTTATAAATGTCTCATGCTTTAAACTTTATGAAACTGAGTTCAAACAGATTTAATTTAAGCTTTTCTGAACTAAAAACGTTAGTTAGCCAAGCTAATATTTAAATCTGTTACTGTAAAAATAAAAAGGAACATAAATAATAAAAATAACTCGTATTATAAACAACATTAAAGACAAATTCTAGGTACGTGATTAAAACACGTATTTTAGGAATCGTCCAATAGTGTCGTGATAAACTAGTTTACTACAACTACAAAACCTTTGGATACAAAACTAATGAAGCTCCTGTTGAGAGCTGATTAATATGACTGCTAAAATACATTTTAATATATTTATGACGAGCTCATAGGCCGACAAATTAATCAAACTTGTGATGTTGCAGATTGAATTATTCACAAGACGTCAGTGAAATAATGCATGATTAGTAATGATGAAGAGTATAGTGATTAATTTATAAACCTAACCTAGGTTAGATTAGGTTAGGTTACGTTAGGTTATGTTAGGTTAGATTATGTTAGGTTAGGTTATATTAGGTTAGGTTAGATTAGGTTAGGTTAGGTTAGGTTAGGTTCATATTAGTAGTAAAATCATAAAAACGTTAACACCAGAAAACTATAGTTTATATAGTAGGAGCTAGAACAGCCCCATGTGAATTATTTAACCTAATTGTACGTTTTAATATGGATTTAATTAAAATGTTACTACTAATATGAACTAACAGTTTTAAAATTGCTAGTTTTATCCAAAACTATCACAAAGTATAGGATTTTAAATAATAAAAATCAAATTTGACCACCATATTGGAAAATAGTGGCCATTTTTCTAAATTTGAAATATGTATTTTTAACTGACTCCAAAAAATGTAAGGTTCCTCATTCAAGGTTTTTTCAGACTTATGATTTCAAAGATCACAATGGTGGCCCATTTAAAAAAGAAACCCTGTATATTTATAATAGTACAATAAATAACTTCCGTTGAGTGACTTAGTAGTTTTTGTACCTATTGTTGAATCCGTAACCGATCACAGATAATAGATGCTTTATACAAACAGGAAGCTTTGTAGCTGAACTTGTGCGATTCATCGTTTATCAATGACGGCCTCAGCAATGACGTAGTTGTATTCAGTATATCTGCCAGGAAGCCACTATCTATGTAACATTAAATGTAGTTTAGGTGATATATTTGTACAAGATAACAGAATATACAGAATTTGTGGTGATAGTACGTACATTAATTATCTTCAACTAGTTATTAAATATCAAAAATCCTTTATTCGAATATTGTGTAAAAAAAATACACAAGATGAATCATTGCCTCTTTTCTTAAATTTAAATATATTACCTTTGAGATATTTGTTTGTTTTTAAAGTTTTAGGTTTAATTTTTTAAGTAAGTGGTGATCTTGGTGAAGTGGTAGATCGCAGCATGCCCAAAACCAGGTGCACTCGTCACGCTGACATATCAAGATTCCGTGGAGCTAATTTTTCTTTTTTCCAAAAACGTTTGTTTTTGGGAGGCAAACGTTTTATAATAGTATTCTTAGGGGTGATTCTAATTTTCAATCCCTTCGTTTGCTCAAAAAAATCTCTGAAGCAACATATTTAAAAGATATATAAAAGAAATAAAATAAATTGTTTTTAATATTGTTTAGTGAGAAGGTTATTTTAATATTTGAGATGTAACTCATGACATATTCAATTATTCATCAATCAATAGTTAAATTTCGTAAATAACTAAAACAATTATTTTATTTAATATTATTATTTTTATTATTATTTGCCTTGTTACTTTTCTGTAATTTTAAAACATTTTTTGACATTTTCTGTAAGTTTCATTCATTGATAACGTCACAAAAATTCTAAATTAAGCACTACAAATCCAGTAATAATCGGTTCAAGGCAACTCCTGCGCACGGGCAGGTCCTTATTCCTTTGTGGGTTAGTATTTTTTCCAGAACAAATTATAATAATTTAATATCATATTTAATAATTGCTAATATTTTTTATTTTTAGTAATTTTATGTTATATTCATTCACTATTTACCTAACTTTAAGTTATAGTATATACAACAGCCTACTTGAGAGATTTTTTTTTTCTCTAAGGTAACTTTTTATGTATATACCTTTAAGGTCATTTAAATATTGTATACTTAGACAATTGTAACATAGTAGTCGTGCATTTTAATGGCAGTAGCATTATCTATGTTTTTGGCATTTTTTAGCTTTATTGTTTTGTTTTTTTCTAGAAATAAATCTTATTTGAATTTGATGCAGAATATGGTTTACCAGAAAGTCTCACAAATGCTTGTACTTTTGAATCGTTTCCCTGCCTTTGGAGGAAAATTCTGGATTTAGATTAATATAATTTCCTACCTAGAGTTTTGTGTACCATTTATCATCAATAAGTACCACAAATCGTTGAAATATTAGCACGTGCACATTGCCAATCTGTAGTATAAATTTAAAAGAAGTCTTTATTTCTAAGATAGACCTTACCTTAGAAGGTTAATTTATTATACACCAGCCAAGGGATATCAAAGGGCCTTCTGTTTAACGTGCAATCCGAACCACATAGTGTTGGTCTGAATTAAGGTAACTGTCAACGTGATACTTAGAGAATCATTCTAATTATAGCCATCACCACAGAGAAAAAAGAAATAAAGATCGCTTTCTAATGGCCGATGTGAATAACTTACTGTCAGTTACAAATAGATTACAACTAATGAACATTTTTATAAATTGTTAGTAATGATTACGAAGTTTGTCTTCGAGGATTTGGAGGGGAATGGGGAGGAACTTGCGACAGTGCCATCCGCGTGGTGAACTGGATAACTCGACATCAATTCAGAACACCATTGGATGCGACCTCTGTTTCATTCTTTTCTGTTACATTACTAAATACGAATACCCTAAACGTCTCCAGTAGTTCTACGCCTTCGGAGCCTCCACTCCGTGTTTGTATTGAGAAGAGAATAAAACCTATTTATTACCTACAATCTTTACAACATTCGGCCCCCAAGTACCCGGGAAACAGCACTGAGTCACGCTGTATTAATTAATTGATTTACTTAGCAAATTTGTAATTTCTTTCACCTACTTAAGAGTTGGGCTGTTTGTTATAAAACGACAGTTACATGGCTATATACCGTGTGTTCAGTAAAACTTTTCATAGGACATCTGAAATTATGTCCTAAAACTGTTAGTTTTCCGTTTATCTGCCCTTATGTGTTTTTTCAATAAAAATTCATAACTTTGGAGCCACTGAAGGTAAAATTGTGAAAATTCATGATTTTCCTACTCTATAGCACTCCTATTTTATATATATAAACCTTTTCCCGTTTCAAAATGGCGGACGTTTAACGTTTTCTAACCGAAATATCTCAAACTAACTAATTTTAAAAACAAGTTGCAGGAATAATGTTTTTTAGTAAATCATATTATAATACCCAAAGTGTTTTATTTTCAGAAAAATGGATAACAAACAGCTGAGTTATGCTACAAAACGGTAAAACAATGTTTTACAGCATTAACCAAAGGCTAGGCTTGTTTTCAAAATGTGTGTACTTTGAACAGCTTGACATACATGTACTGTAAGTGTATGTGTGAGAGTATTTATGTATAATGATATGTGTACATATACGTTTATATGTGTAAATGTGGGTTTATATTTTTTGAATGTCCTTTCTGTTAGAAACTATAAATGCATTTGCTTTTGATTCCATTAAAAATTAGTAAAAGAAAATATTGTATAGTTATACAGTTTTATATTATCATTTATACTCAAACCATATCCTGTATGTTCAATATTTCTTGTGTGCTTAGTTTCAAGATTATTTTTTCATCAATACTTGTAATAAATGAATTAAAATTATTTTGTAATATGTAATTTTACATGGGTGAGGGGGGTCCTCACCCATGCAGAGACCATTTTTCTCCATGAGGAAAGTAATTCCTAATGAATAGTTGTGCAGTTGTTAATAATCTCGTAATTTATACGGATATAAACAGATTTTCATTTGATTTTTCATACTAGGTTTCAAAAAGGGTTGGAAAGTTTAGATGTTAAAATTCACTTCTGTATTTATTTCGTTTTTTTCATATTTACAGCCATCCTCTTCATACAACAAGTATTGGCATTAAATTAATGAGATTTCTTTACGAAGTGTTTATATTGTCACCAGTCGACTACTGTAAACAATATACAGTACATTATTTCAATGCAAACGTGCGCCGAGGGTGTGAAGTATTACATTATAGCTCCTCGGGGTCGTGTATACATTTACATACATATAACCTGCTTCTATACTCATTCAGTTTTGAGGGAACCAACTTGTTCAGTGAAAACAGAAGAGCTTATTCTATCACATAACATAGAGAAGATCTGCTCATAAATACGTCTAGTGTTTTCTCGTTACGTAGTTTGTCACTTGATACTTGGTAAAGAGCATTAAATTATAAAAATTGCTCGTAGATAGTCGTATGAACCAAAAAGATGTGTTAATATGTAAGATAGGTTGAAAACTAACATAGATATACGAGTGGTATTGGTTTTATTACTAATATTTTTGTACTAACACAATTCAAACAATAACTGTCGTAAAAAATTATATTTTTTCCTTGTTATTTTAAAATACTTCTGTAACCCAGTGCAATGCGGTTAGTAAATGAATTACTTTCCTATGAATTATTTCCATATGTTAGTGATTTGAATAGTTCCGAAATTGTACACAATAAAATTAAAGAGCTAAAATCCACTCTAACCTGGAAATCATTAATCAAACGTTAATGATGTGCATCATCCGAACCGAACAATGTGCATCGGATTTTTAATCTATCAAATAATTCCAAACCGAATTCGTTCACTTAAACCATTCAGGAGTTATTCATATTTTTGGAAAATATGTTTAGAAATGTCCATAAAATGGAGCCTACATAATTTCAATGATTCCATTTTATACTTTTGCCCAACAAGTTACGGACCACCCAGTTTATTGTCATGAGTGCCTTCCCAGTAGCTCATGGACTTATATGGAATATTATATTACAGTATCTTTTATTTTAATTTTTATAATTTTCTTTAGCTAAGTTTAAAAGGTTTTAATATTTGTTCCACTACACAATATTGTTCAATGAGTTGTGGAACATCCTGTTTAGTCATATATTCCACCAGTATTCCACTATTTAATTCATAGACGGAACACAAGTAATGACAAACAACAGTTCTTTGTTTTGTAAACCAAAGTTTCAAAAACTGTATAATTTCAGTGAAAAAGGCCGTCAATGGTCAGCCCACGTACGTGACGCCGCCTTCCTCTAGTTGGTCCAGATGGGATCTGAGCCTTGTGTAAAGTTCAGCGGCGTAAATCGTGCCCCACGAGGGAAATATTTAATGAGCACGCGACGGAGATAAGGGACGCTAACTATTGCTGAGGGAAGAAAAAGTCAGCTCTGCACCGAACATTCATTAAATTGCAATAATAACGAGAATACACTCTTAGAGCTTATTGGGTGACGTCATCCCTTATTGGACGACATCATCCCTTATCTAAAGTCGTGGCTGACTTTCTTATCTTGTACCCCAGTTTACATAGTTTACAGGCATTGTGTAACATTGTATATTTTACGGAAAATAAAATGTAGAACGAGCCATGTTTTAATTTTAAGTTGTTGACTGCTTAAATCCATGCTGTTAGTAATGATCTTTCAATTAGCAATCGTAAATTTTCTTTTTATTTTTCGCACCAAGGATTTCTCCTTAACTTTCCTGTCTATTACCCATGAAAGTCAGTTCTGTGCGTGGAACTTATAATTTATCAAAAGGTGTCAGCACATGCCATCACATACTAATAAAAACAGGTAAAATCATAAAAGCTATATCAGAAATAATTATACAGTGTAATTCATTCTTGTTAGTTCAGTCATCAATATGGCAATTGAAATTATTCTCTATTAATAATTGTTTTTGTAAATAAAACTTTATAAAATAAAATGTACTTAAATGTAAATTGCTTCTATATTAGTTGATTTGAAACAAAGCAAAGTTGGAACAGTTCGATATTTCAATATCGATTACATTCAATTGTCTTAAAACACGTTATATAACCAGATTTATATTAAAAATCTTCACTTAGATTGTCACAACAAAGTAGTTAGTAACTAAACATATACTTGAGTTAGTATTAATCATTAATTAGGCCTACGTATCTAGAAAGACTACCCAACCTGGATTGAGCATGTATAATTTATAAATAAAACTAGATTTTTATATTACAATTTCTGTCTCAGAGATACCATTGAGGATGCAAGCACAACATGGGCGAAACGTTTGAAAATGTAAATATTGTATATGAGGTCGTTACTGAAATCTTTAGGTTTCAGATTTTTAAGGTTCTTCCCTCTCGCAACATATACATGCTACATCATGAAATAAAGTTGCCGAGACACCAATCCTACGGCCTTAAAAAACCTTTTTTCTGCCTTAAACATAGTTAAATATGTAATATATATATATATAACTTTTAAAGCTCTTCCTACCTACCTTAGAGCTTTATGTGGCTTGAGAGAACCTCAACCCACTCTACGGATCCAAGACTTTTAAGGCCTCCTGACCCAACCACTCATTAACACCACAATTTAAAAATGTAAAGTGACATTAAACATTTTGGAAGAGGAGGAACCTGTCAGTGGGTCTTTGAACTCAACGTTGGCGTTGTCTTCACCACTCACTCGATTTGAAGAATCGATACTCTCAATAAACTCGTTATTTCATCTCGATTTCATTCACGTATTTATTGCAAGATGAGTTTACTTTGTTTCACAAAAACTCGATATTCTAATTCTTTTTAATTCATGCAAAATTTTACTCAATCAAATACGCCCATTACATTCATCATTCATTCTATTCTCATTCACTCGCCTTGCTTACCACCTCCAGTAACGGTGTTTTCCAGTGCGTGGCCTCCCAGTTAAACACCAAAAACTCGTTCACTATGCAGAATTTTTAAATAGTATGTAGGTGCGTAAATCAGTCAGAGATATTAGGAACCTATCTCGTAATATTTAACCTAAGAGAATATCTACATGGTATCCCAGAAGTAAAGTACCAAACTTCTAGAAATGGTCATATAGGTTAAAATAAAGAGAAACTCAAGAATACATATCTTACCAAGAACATTTAGTTTACCACATATCCGCCATTTTGTTTTTTTCACAAAATAATTTGTATCTCCAAATTGTTATCAAGCTCACTATGCACGTTAAGAAAATAAAGACATATTCTAGAAACAATAATCAACTTGATCCAATTTTTAATTTCAAAATGGCAGCCGTTCTAAATATTTGAACGGAAATTGTGGGGAAATGGCAATAAATAAATAATATTTCTAAGAACAAGTTTTTAAGACAATTTTATTACCAATTTGGCAATATACAAAAGATTAGAATCGGAAGAAAAATAACCGGGACATATTGACATTTTTGTTGAGAGGCAGCAAAAAGTAAAATAGAAAGGGCTTTTTGCTGCCCCTCAAACAAACATCAATGTGTCTCGGTTATTGTTCGTCCGATTATAATATTTTGTATATTGATAGATTGGTAATAAAATTGTCATAAAAAACTTGTTCATCGCATTATTTTTTATTGTTTGCCATTTTACAGCAATTTCCGTTCAAATATTTAAAACGTCCACCATTTTAAAATTAAAAATTGGATCAAGTAAAATCATAAAAATAGTTTCTAGAACATGTCTTTATTACCTTAACATGCATAGCGAATTTGATAAAGATCGGGTTAGTTAAATTGGAGATAAAAATTATTTTGTGAAAAAACAAAATGGCGGATATTGTAAACGAAATGTTTTTGGGAAAAATTTTATTCTTGATTTTCTCTTTATTTTGACCCATTTCCCGAAGTTTGGCACTTTACCTCTGGGACACCCTGTATAGAATTGTGCTTTATTTATAAATAAAATACGTATAATTTGGGAATTTTTCGGAATCTCTCCCCATATGGTAAAGATTGTCTACCTAGTCTTAAGCTAAACCAAACTTATAAACCGTGTGCCTTTGATGTTGGTCACGTGGTTTTGACCGACAAGAAAATAATAGGCGTTATCCCTTTAATTATTAATAGGCGCCTCCTGGTATTTAGGTTAAGCACTTCCACCATGGGTGGTTAAGTTTCAGTATATAATTTGACGTGTTACTTGCTTATATGTATATGCTTTCTGTCTATACTTTCTACTTCGTTTGAGGACGAATCATTGCTAAACAAGTACGGGGACATTCTGAAAAGGACCCAAGCATTTGTTTCCTATCAAATTAGTTTTCTTAGTCTGCCCGATTTTAAAGTATCGCTGAATTTAAATTGTTTACTATTTATAAGTAATATAGCATAGGATTCGTGGCTTAGAATAGTCCCAAGCTATGTACAACTAAAACAATAACCAACAACAAATCTAAAACAAAACTCTATTGTACTATCGAAACTTAAACACTAGATATTTTACTGTTAAGATATTTAAGTTCAGTGTAAAACGAGTTGAGTTAATTAAGTTACAGACAGATTGAAGAAGCAATCATCCAAGGATCCCAGGCCTTTGAAACAGTTCAGTCCCGACACCAATAACAGACTAAGTCTTTATTAACATTCGACCAGTTTAACCTGTCTCGTGGCTTCCATCAGTCTATATTTTATATTTTTATGTTCAATTTCCCTAAAATATATCATAATGTCAAAGAATAATGTAGGATAATATCAAACTTTAACGAGTACTAATGTTAAAATTTATCTCTGCGTATTTAGATGAGAACACAATTGTAAATATCTTAACAATTATTTGCTCCGTCCTTCATTCCATACATTACTTACTCATATAGACATATTGTTTTCATGTTATAATTGTTGTTATTATGTCGTAATTGTTGTTATATTTTTATAACTTCCATTGCGTTTTTATAATCCGGGTTAAATTTTTATGATCGTTGAATTATTATTTTATATTGATTGATTAATACTGTAGTGTAATATAATTAAATTATGTAAAAAATAAATACATTAATTAAAAAATATATTGTAGAGTGTCTTTTCAAAATTATGGTAAATTATTAAGTTATATTTACTGTAATTAATTACAAATGACGTTTTGTTTAAAAACTGAAGCTAATATATATTTTTATTTGCATTTTATATTGGCGTGTAATACTTGGAACGATTAAAAGTAATGGACGAGAAAGTTAATTGTTACTTTTTCCATTATCTTTTTCTTTAGTTTTTGTAACCTTTAACTCCTAACTTTAACTAGTTGAACATTTGGTTAACGACTAAAGTAACTCAGTTAGTTTTTCAAATTTGGTAAAGGTTCCATTTGGTACGTTGAATAACAACAATTTTTGGGACGATCTTACTTAATTTTGCTGTTAATACGAGTATATCTGTTGGCTGTCAGTACTATTTTTATTGAAATTAAGTGAAGGGACCTCTTATCAGACGGTAGCTTTAGAGGACATAGATTTTCCCAGTATAATTCAATATATATTTGTTGGCTTAAATAACATAGAAATATTTAAAAATTCCTAATTTTAATTAACTTAAAATACTAAATATATTTATGCTACTATTATTGTTTATTTTTAAGATGTTTCCCCCTGGCGTACTGGAAAAACTTGTATGCTTAACTTGATTATTTGCAAAACAGTATTTATATATTTATGTATTTATTCCTAACCAGAATAAGAACTGTCAGGAATTATAATTCATCTTGAAGGGCATATTTCAAAACAAAACACAAAAACTGTTGGGACCATATTCCATTATAATTGGCAATATCCCTGTATTTCAATACATCGTTCTCTGCAATGAGATGTTTAAAATCTTAAATGGATTGAAAACCGATATTTACTTTTTTTGTTTATCACCATGCTCAGCTTTTGTTTTAGTAAATATTCAGCTTTATATCATGAAAATTTTTAAATAATTAATATTGATCAAATTAAAAAACTTGTTACTTCTAAACATAAAAATTAAAATTACAATAAACCCATTTGAAGTTAGGTCAGCAAATCGGTTTGGCACACCAAAAACTGTAACAAAGTTTTAAAAGTTCAAAAAAAATATATTAAAAATTCTTGTTTTTACAGGATGAAATGTAACAGGCTCCAATGTGTGTTTAGATGTAGTTGTGTGAGGATGACACCAGACCTTGCCACAGGCCACAGGCTGGGGCAGCTTTGTTGGACCCAGTATACCATTATAGGGCTTAACAGGCGTTTAATGAGGTCACGTACCTTGGAATGACGTGTTTAGGAATTTTGATACAAAACCTCTTTAGTAATATATGGTGAAGTATCACAAATAGCGTACGCATAATTATGAGGTAGTAATTGAAACATACTTTATTACTAAAGTTAATTTTTTTATTAATCAATTGTAGAAAAACGTAAATTGATTCACTTGAAAAGTCCTAATTATTATTCGAAACCCACAAATGGGATTGTACATAACAGTATACTAATAGAGGGGTCATGATTTAATACCACTATGGCTGAGTGGCATTAAACATGATACAAACAAGCAAATAATTGATCTTAGTTAAATTGCCTTATTTTATTTTCTCATACATATGCCTGAATTAAGAGACTTAATGTCTGTGTATCGACTTAAGTACTCCAGAACGGAATACAGTTTAATATATTCTTATTCTTACTTATGAGACGCCGAGACAACGTTGTTGGTATTTTAAGGCGAATATGAATGGTTATATGAGTGTAGGATGAGTGTGGATGAGTGTAGTCTGGTTACTATCTGAGTTCAACTGTACCTCAGAAAGGGCAATTTATTAATAGCTCAACAGCCAGGGCAACTAAGGGACCTACAGCTTCACGTGGTGTCCAAACCACGTAGTCCTGGTCTGATTTTCAGCTAATTGACAAGCCTGATACTCAGTTATCTCCCTCACACAACATCCGCACAATGATTACCACCCAACATGGACACCCCAGACTTATCTAGTAGTATCCACGCCGATAGCAACCATTAAGCGGACGCCATGTCGGTATTAAGAGGACCAAGCATCCAACCTATCGCCTACAATCTCCCAAACACTTTCACATGTGGCAATGGGTTCCATACAGAGATCTAAACATTTAAATGTACTGTACAGTAAATAAATTATATAAGTGAGAAAACTGACCTTTATAAATATACAAAACTCGTGAAAATCAGTAAAACCGGAGTAGGTAAGTGAAGATAACTTTTAATTGATATATACTTTTCGTTTTGTACAAGCTGTGACAGAAATATCCAAGCTTGTACAAAACTAAGAACCTTTTTAGCTTTACGCAAAGTGTACGTTGTAAAGAACATTTCTAGCATCTTTAATTCCGAAATCCAAAACTCAAACGAATGGTCTATATTCTTGGTCTAGATTTACATAAATATTTGTTTTTATATTCGAAAGTATAAAATTCATACTTGTTTTCAAAAAAGAAATAGAAAAAGTAGATAGCCTGTTCATTAACATTAACAGCGTTCTTCATGTTCTGTAGTAGACCTACGTTCTTGAAGAAACATATTTGGATTTTAATATGAAATCATATCTTTATTTTCACACAAAATCTAATAAAATATGAGTTACTTAAATATTAATAAAATGAAGTTAAAATTAAATAATATTAATATTATTTCTAATTAAAACATATACATGGTATTCAAACATGTTTGTTATTGGATAAACAGTTCTGGTCCCAAACAAACGTAGTCCAACACCGATGTATTTAATACTATACGTGTGTTCGTAGTCACTGATGCGACTGTAAAGTTTTCCAATCAGTCGTGTTTACGCTTCAACTACCAAGCTTGTCATGGTGAATCATGGTGTTTTCAATATATTATTCAAACCGCCATGAATATCTAAAATCGGTTTAACAGTTTGTATACTTAAGCCAATTGATCTGGCACATAAAAGCCAACACGCTGTTTGTCTGGCTTTTTAATGGGTTTCGAGAACCACGGTTGTTGATATTCCGAGAATCGAACCGTTAGATTACACAATGTCTTACCCTCCCCATATCCTAGGTTTTATGGGTAATTTAGCGATCATTCGGTTATCCCATGAAGGCGTGTGTTTTCCAAGTAAAATGGTTTTCTACACACAAACTTCGTAGACAGTGATAAATAGCTATTTAATTATAAAACAAGTAATAACGAAATTATTCCACAATAGCCATATTATTTATTGTTCACTAAAAAGTGTTGCATTTTAACTTGTTACTGTTGACAGGAGTAAAAATAATGGTATTTCCATAACATTTCAGAAAATAATTAAATTATAATTACGACATTTACTATGAATTCAAAATCAGAGATATTAAAAGTCAAATTTTATTATATTTAATTGTGTTTTAAAAAATGCACTAATTATTTATAATATTTATCTAACGATACCTTTACCTTCGTTATCACTCTCTTCACAAACATAATATAATCATCTAATTCCCCCCCTTGATTTTATTTTATTTATTTATTCATAAGACGCCGATCGTCAAGATATGGGCGAATATGGATTTCGAATGAGTGTGATGAGTGTATATGAGCGAATGTAGTCATTGTTAAAAACTAAGGCCGACTATTCCTTAGAAAGTGTCATTAATTAATAGCCCAATGACAAATGAACAGCCGGTGGCTATCAGCTGATCCTTCTCAAAATGTATTGACTCTGATTGGGATCGAACTGAGAACCTTTAGCTTATGAAGCTGGGATTGAACCAACTACGCTACCTACCTATATTACTTGGTTGCTCTGGCTATTGGCTCTATCGAGGAAACGCGTCGACCTTAGTTAGTACGAAGACTACAAAGGCCATCCACACATCCATACTACACTTATTAATTATTTGTATTAGCCTTAAAATAAACATAAGCTGTGTTGGTGTCTCATATCTGAATAATAATAATCAGATAGGTAAAATAGTGAAGAGGAAACTAGTGTGGTTTTTTTTTATATATGGTACCAAATTAACTATAAATTTTGAACAACTATAGTTTTTAGGATATAAATCTAAAGGATAGAGAACTTTATATATGTAGATCCCAAGCATATATATATATATATATATATATATATATATATATATATATATATATATATATATATATATATATATATCGAGCTAAGAGATAGGCAGCTAAAACAAACCTTCTTTTATAAGTGGTGCGTATTGACAAACATGTGTTGTGACGTTTTAGCTCCTAAATAATGTTACTAATTGTTCTTTTTATTAAAATTGTTTTATTTATTTATAACAACTATTTATACACTAACTGATATTTCTATTACAAGTTATGATATTTTTTATCAAAATTTTTCGTGTATATATTTTATTAAAAAGCTCAGCTTTTAAAGTAAGTAGTAATTTTACTAGCACCGACTAACATTGAAATATCAAACTACAAAATAGCAACACGATCAGAATTCATTACAATTGTTCTTCAGCAGTGTACAAAGGTACTGTAATTAATAAAAGACCGAGATGCTGAGGAGGAAATGTCACCTTAAGGTGTTCGTAGATTCGCTGCAGACGTGTCCTTAATTAAGGAACGACTGCATCAGTGAATCTCTGCAGCACGTAACTGACGATAGATTAACGTTCCTTTGACAAAGGTGCTAAGTCGTTAAACATTCTAAGCGTAACGTGACGAACAATCGGAGAGAGGACGGGATCTCACGTGATTTTAAAGATTAACTTAGTTTTTTATTTGTAATATACGACATAATTTTAATGTGCTTAAGCATCAAGAAATTATTTTGCAATATGGGTGTTTTATAAATATTTGTTATCCTCATAAATTTGTTATAAGTGGAAGGAGAGAGTTTTACTAAGGTGCACACATAGTGAATTCAAGACGGAAAAAACTTATTTCCCTAAAGGCATCAAAATCGTAATTTTTAATATTGTATATTGATGGCCTATGGTGGTTTTGATAAAAATTCTGTTGAGTATTTGGCGACTGAAGTTGGTATTGTCCTTAATTATATACACCTACAATAGATAGATCATCCATTGGAATTTTTGTTTGAATAAAATCAATGGTATTATCCATGAAATGGGATTTAACGTCTACCTTTTGGGAAGTTTTATCAGGTTGCCGAATATGACTATCTTGTTCAGAATGTAAAGCTTGATAGATAGTTACGGTTGATAGAAACCGACGTAATGCCAGGATGAGTAGAAAAATGTCGTGCTCTGAAAGGTATTTGTTGGCATTGTATTGTTCATGATTGGTAGACAATTATTGGAGATTTCCAATGCTTCAAGTATTTTAAGGAACAAACACAACGTTTCGACAAGTATAAAAACTACTGTCGTCTTCAGGTGTTGCTTACCAACATTCTACATTTACGACTTCTTTTTTCTTTGCATTTTATATTGTATTTTATGTTTTGTTATGATTAATTGTGTTATGTGCGGTAGCTTTTAAGAACATGTGACTCTCTAACAGTCAACCGTAGTCTATAAGCATGCAGTTACTAGGGTTTATTAATTTATTATAAGAGGAAAAAACGTTAAAAACCTATTAGTAAATGTAGACTAGGTTAGGAAGTAACACCTGAAGACGACGGTAGTTTTATAACTGTCGAAACGTTGGGTTTGTTCCTTAAACCACTTGAAGCATTACAAAACTTCAAGAATGTTCTACCAATCATGTTGTTCTCATACGTTATGTACATTAAGAGCAATAATAAAAAAAAGAGCAATAGTATGTAATGTATATGTAAAGATATGAAATAAAACTCTTGCTAGAGAAAAATGCCAGAAAATTAAAATACTGGTATATATATATATTTTTGGATGTATTATAACCCACTTGCAAAATTGTATTTTAAAATAAAATCGATAAATAAAAGAGGTAAATACCATTGACAAACTAACCACAGTTTTTCAAAACTATTAAGCTTTGTACCAAGAAACTTGGCACAAATGTCCTAATTGAGTCTAGATGCGTAATGAGAATAGACTTCAAAATATTTTCTCTTGAAGAGCTCAAATAAAATAGATAATTAATATCCAAATATCGTCCAATCAGAGCCTTCGTTGCCATTCACAATATTAATGAGAGAGCTCAGGATGGTGCAACTTGACATAAGAGGTTATCTGTCAATGATAGAAGTATGTTATGTAAAGAAAAATAACAAACATTACAAGAGCGAGGTGATTTGAACGTAGTGTGAAGGTTGACAAGCGAAGCGTGCAGGGGTGTCCCCTAGTTGGCTTTTAAAATCATGTACAACAATGAATACTTACTTGAGATAACCTAGCACCACAGCAATGTAAAATCATGGGATTACGGGTACTGGAAACATAATAACGAGATTGTGGGAGTATTTGGGGACACGAATTTCCTGATTGGAAATTGATTTTCCAATATTAATCGACAGTGAAAAAGCGTCAATTCGCATTTACTTTACTCTTTATTTATTTCATCATAGGTTAATTTATGGTAGACATCATAGGTTCTAAATGTCTACAAAATATGTAATGTTACTAAATTTTTATAAAATAATTAATTTCAAACAAGTGAACTTCACAAAATACAAATTTATTACAAGTCCAACAATTTCAAATGTTAAGGGGAGCAAAACGTTTTTGATTAGGTCTGGTATGGATGCAAAAGTGGTTTACCAAAAATGGTAACCATAACATTTTGTACTTTTATTGTAATGAATATGTGTTTTATAACGTTCGCTTGTGTTTTACTTCGACCAACACTGTTTACTAACTAAGTAACTATTATTAATTAAATTAATAGATCTGTTGTTTAATGTTATCTTCTGTAAGTCAAAATTATATCATCCTAAATTATTAATTCTTTGTAATTAATAGTAGAGTTAAAATTAATTTATCTATCCTGATTCAATTTTACAAGTATAGTAACAGTACAAGTAAACGTCACACAACATAAATTTATTACAATATAAGCAAAAAATGCTCAAATATTATAGTGATCGATTTCCGTGAACCACGCTCACCTTCCTCAGAACAGAGGAATTCATTCTTTTGTGAATCCCTCTGGTCTGAGGAAGGTGAGCGTGGTTCACCGAATAATATCTGTTCCGTACTTAGTATTAGATATTGTACATATAGTTACTTGTAATTCATAATTAAGTAATTTAATAGTTTATTCCTCTTATCTGTTTTATACTCTCTTAAGCATAAATTGTTATTCACATACTCATAACATATTCACCTGTTACAATATTGAAATTTGAATAATATTACTGGCCTCTATGCACATGCACTTGCCAAAAGTCAAATATCAGGTGACATTGTCTAACCCTTGTAACCGTCGGTGTGAACCCCGTCAACACGCTTCACCCGTATACCTAAAATTAAAACCCCAGTTGAACTTATGATGATGCTATGCGGAACGGTTCGCTCGGATCTCGCGTCGCGATTACCGTGACCTCTCTTATAATGTATAGCTTTGGTTTCATTAGTCAGTGATCGTGTTTTTTTTTTTTCTCAATCTCTCTTCTCTCAATCTACGCAGCATTTTATTCAAAGTAAACTCTAAACAGTGTTGTGTTGTGCTACAAACTGACCGCTGGACAATATCGACATCCCAGGCCTGGTGGATCCATCTCTACGGTTATCTCAGCTCTCATCTTCTCAGTCCTTCGCTCCAAGATATGTACTATCTCCTCTAAAGGAATAAAAATAGTTGGTTCCTTTTGATTACTTTCTACTTATAAAACGCATCTCCCTGTGATCGTTCGAGGTAACGTCTTTTGTAGTGGTTCCTCTACTAACGTGGATGTTAGTTGGTCCTCCGAAAAGGCACTAAGCTTTACAATCTCTCAAAACGCCCTCAATACTAAATAATATTTGTGAATAATATTGTATAATATATTCACCGAAATCGATCACCATAATATTTGTGCATTTTGTACTTATATTGTAATAAATTTGTGTTTGTTGACGTTTACTTGTACAGTATATGGACCAACGCGTATTATGCTATAAAAAACTAACTATAGTAGGACTAAGTATTTTTTGTAAGAGATAAATTAACTAGGCTATATCAAGCTGACGATATAACTACACTAGTAAATAAAACTGAATAAACAAATAGTGAGTTTGAATTTATTAAATAAAACGTTAATGAATACTAAACAAATATCTTATGTAGTGAAGTTGATTTTGAGTTGATGTATTGGTAGTTTTATATTGTACACTAAGTAAAAATATAAAAAATCGCAAAAACTTAATTTAAGTATTATCACGTTCATTTGCCCCTCATATTTGCTCATATCTCGACGATCCCATTAGTGTCTTACTAATGAATAATGATTTTTATTAAAATAAAGTAAATTAGTGGGCAATATATTATACAAAACGTTAAAAAAAAGACAAAACACATTTTTGCAATAAATTCCCGACGAAACTCTGGGTAGGTAAGAACTAACAATTTTAATTCTATATATAATTGATTTTTCAACCCTTTATCCATTACCAAGTGAACCCACATTGACTGTGCCCGATCATTGCCGTCATCAGATATGACTCAGATAGAAGTGACCGCTGAACGACACTTTGTTGAGACTCCTAGAGAGGTTCTTGGCCAAACAAGCCAGAGACAAGGGCCTCTCGATGTGGAGTACTCGCCTCAGAGAACAAAGGTGACCGACTTGACCTTCCACGGCGATCGTCTGACTGACAGTTCAACTCTGTCTCGATTGTCACCTTACATATGTCAATGTGGTAATAATTAGTAAAAATTTTCCTCAGAATTAATTTTAAAAGATACTATTATTTTCAAAAATTAAAACATATTAAAAAAGATTTTCTGAAACTAATTATAGTAGAATTTAGAGTTTGTCAAAACATAAACCGAGTTACAAAAATTTTAAGTAAAAATAAGTTTCTAAATTTATGAAATGCTATTCTCATTTTTCTCCGTTCTTGTTGTTTCTTTATTATGCTTATTTTGTTAAAGAATTATGGTTTCTAAGTGAAACACAATTATAATACCGAATTTGTGTTCAAAATATATTTTATGGACGGTTTTGTACAGAGTGGTGGCTTCAGAAGTTTAAAAAACGTATTTAAAAAGGGTTTATACGACTGATTACAGTACGATTATTTCTTGTAATTTTTGTGAAATCAATTTTGTAAAATACTAAATCAAGTTAAAACAAATTTTTAATAAATAATGCTAATAGTATTTATAAACATATTGATCATTGTTTTCTATTGTTTTTTTTTTTATTACCTTTTTTAAATTTATTTATTTACTCATATTTACTTCTGATATAAAACAGAGGTTTTCTCTATATAACACAAACGTTGAATTTATGGTGTAGAAATAAAAAACGTATTTAAACATTTGTTCTGGGAATATTTACTGTGGTAGAGTTCGTTTATTTTCGTAGATCGTAAATATAAAAGGATAATACTGAAGTAACACTAAAGTTTCAAATATTAAAGGCATATTTAAGCTTTCTGTACTTTATTAACTTATATTTTATTATATGAACAAACACAATGCTAATGTTTAGTTAAATGTGTGGTTAAGGGAAAATTGTTTACAAGACAACATCTTAAAAAGTGCATAACGGTTATTAAAATAACCAGAATGGTGTGTGGTGCATAAGAACCTACTAGTGGGGGTTCTAGTAAGCTCATACGGCTGAGGGGTAGTAATCACATTAATTAAAATTATTCTCCATAAAAAATACGTATGAAATCCATTATAAGTTACTAATACATAAAATGTGCTAATAACTACAAAATTAATATGTATTGAATAAAAATTGAAATTGATAAAACGTAATAACTTGTATATTGAATGCTAGTTATTACGTATGTTTTACTTGAAATCTTAAACATTGAATTAGTGTATATTTAAATTAAATTAATGTTCAAAAATGCAAATCAAGTATGAAACTGCACAAGATTAGTCAATTAACATATTGCAAACTCAAGAACACTAACATATTGGCGCTTATCAGTTGAACCGGAACGATTCAGAGGCGTCATTACACGAAATTAAAATATCAACAAAGTTAATAGGGCTTGTAAAGAACGAGCCTACAGATAACACGAAGACTGTTACGGCAACCAACAGAGTTGCACGATAAGTGTTTCAAAAGGCCTGTACGACACGCTCTATCTCACAGAGATAGGATCAGCGCTGATAACACTACAAGCCAGGCGGGGCGTGCTGTCTTCATTAGTGTATCACCGGCGATCAGAGGCGAGGTCGGGAGTTAAATATTGTAGTAGTTAACACCACGGTAACTAGAATAATACGGTAGGGTTCACGCGCATGGTGCGCAGTAAATCTTGGTGTCAATGACGTCACACAAACATATCAGCTAGTTTATCGGTTAAACTGAATGTAGTAATAATCAGTAACTGCTTTTCTTAGATCACTGTTTTCATTAACGACTAGGCTTTAACCGGTTAATAACTATTACTAAAACACTAAAAATACATATAATAATACCATTTTATATTATTATTACTGAAATTTGGCCAAATTAAATAAAAATAGAACATTTGTAGACAAAAGAACTGTTTTTATTAAAAGAAAACAATATAACTGTAATAAGAATAAATTATATTTATTATGCTCAATATAAACAGCTGTTTCAATACTTGACAGTTGTTGTTATTTATTGATACATTTCCAAATAAAACTTAACGACCATGTTTTAATTGGACAAGCCGATGGAGCCACCTTTTAATATTAACGAACCGTTAAACAAACATCAATATAATATACTCATTAATAATATTATCATTGAAAGTATTTGTATAGCATTAATAATAGTTATTAACGCGTATTATGTTTGTGGTTAATGAAAACAGTGATTTAAGAAAAGCAGTTACTGATTATTACTACATTCAGTTTAACCGATGAACCAGCTGATATGTCAGTGTGACGTCATTGACACCAAGATTTACTGCGCATCATGCGCGTGAACCCTACCGTATTATTCTATTTACCGTGGTTAACACTATGTTACCTGCCGGCCGATATCATTGTTGCCGTCTTGTCTCACTCTAGGTCACTTGCTCCCCTTCGTCCTCGCGTTAGACGAGTTGAAGTAGTTAACACTACGTTACCTGCCGGCCGATATCATTGTTGCCGTCTTGTTGTCTCACTCTAGGTCACTTGCTACACTTCGTCCTCGCATTAGACGAGTTGAAGTGGTTAACACTATGTTACTAGCCGGCCGATATCATTGCTGCCGTCTTGTTGTCTCACTCTAGGTCACTTGCTCCCCTTCGTCCTCGCGTTAGACGAGTTGTAGTAGTTAACACTACGTTACCTGCCAGCCGATATCATTGTTGCCGTCTTGTTGTCTCACTCTAGGTCACTTGCTCCCCTTCGTCATCGCGTTAGACGAGTTGAAATAGTTAACACTATGTTACTAGCCGGCCGAAAACATTATCGTAGTCTTGTTATCTGACTCCAGGTTACATGCTCCACTTCGTACTCTCGTTAGACGAGTTGAAGTAGTTAACACTACGATACCTGCCAGCCGATATCATTGCTGACATCTTGTTATCTGACTTCAGGTTACATGCTCCACTTCGTACTCTCGTTTGACGAGTTGAAGTAGTTAACACTACGTTACCTGCCGGCCGATATCATTGTTGCCGTCTTGTTATCTCACAGTAGGTTACTTGCTCCACTTCCTACTCTCGTTAGACGAGTTGAAGTAGATAACACTACGTTACCTGCCAGCCGATATCATTGCTGACATCTTGTTATCTGACTCCAGGTTACATGCTCCACTTCGTACTCTCGTTTGACGAGTTGAATTAGTTAACACTACGTTACCTGCCGGCCGATATCATTGTTGCCGTATTGTTATCTCACAGTAGGTTACTTGCTCCACTTCGTACTCTCGTTAGACGAGTTGAAGTAGATAACACTACGTTACCTGCCAGCCGATATCATTGTTGCCGTCTTGTTATCTCACTGTAGGTTACTTGCTCCACTTCGTACTCTCGTTAGACGAGTTGAAGTAGTTAACACTACGATACCTGCCAGCCGATATCATTGTTGCCGTCTTGTTGTCTCACTCTAGGTTACTTGCTCTACTTCGTACTCTCGTTAGACGAGTTGAAGTAGTTAACACTACGATACCTGCCAGCCGATACCATTGTTGCCGTCTTGTTGTCTCACTCTAGGTTACTTGCTCCACTTCGTACTCTCGTTAGACGAGTTGAAGTAGTTAACACTACGATACCTGCCAGCCGATATCATTGTTGCCGTCTTGTTGTCTCACTCTAGGTTACTTGCTCCACTTCGTACTCTCGTTAGACGAGTTGAATAGTTAACACTACGATACCTGCCAGCCGATACCATTGTTGCCATCTTGTTGTCTCACTCTAGGTTACTTGCTCCACTTCGTACTCTCGTTAGACGAGTTGAAGTAGATAACACTACGTTACCTGCTGGCTGATATCATTATTGTCGTCTTCTTATCTCACTCCTCTATAGTAGTGTTCACGTCGAGAATAATCGTTGAGCGAATACCTTGCCGGAGTTAAGAGGACTGAGAACATAATCTATGGCATACAATCTTCGCAACTCTTCCTACATTATTTTAAATCAATAGAAAAAGAATTTAGTCGGTTTTCTTTACTATATACGATAGGCTAGGTGGATGAAAATAACTTTTTCTTTTGGGGGTCGTTTAACTCCATGTAAAGCGCCCCCAAAACGCCCCCTTGGGTTTATATTATTTAAGTGATGCAGTACGTAATAATGATTGCAGTAACTGAAGTGACATTTGATATGTGAAGAACTGATATTGGATCATAAGTTAGTTTTTGTAAAATATTATGTTTATAATTTGTTTACTATTAAATAGGTGGAATATAAAATTTAATTATTTACGAATTTAATTTTTTTTAAATCATAATCAACTTATTGCCCACTATTTTTTAACCATAATAATCATACAGTGTAGAGCCTACATTATAATTATAAAAACGAGCCGTACAGTTGTAATAGAACAGCTTGTTTTGACTCGCTGACGGTAAAATTGTACATGTATTGTACAATGTGTACTTTACGAATTGCGAATTTTATAAAGTATTATATAGTTATTGATTGCTGATTGCGTTCTTTTCAGGAGAGATTGGCTGGTCTTCACTCAATGGGACAATCACGTGATGAATGGTTACGAAACCTGGGTTTAGTTCTGTATCGGGATTTTAATATCTGAACACTATGACACAAGAAATTAAGATTTTATTAGTACTATTTTTATCTCTAATGTTCGTCTAATGTTTGATTTTTTAATTCTTCCTCTTTTTAGTTTAGTGGCTGGCTTTGAAAGCCCTACTATATACACATCAACAGTTAACTTTGTCTCTTCCGTTTTACGAACCAAATTATTTAACGTATTCCGGCAATGTGGTTTTTTTTAACTAAACCAAAACATGATTCTCATCTATGAATGTTCATGAAATGTCTAATTATCTAATTCTTATACATCGTTGTGCAGTGCGTATTAAAAAACTATTCAACAAACTTTAGACATCAAATGAAGAAGTTACTTAGTTTCAATACACAATCAAACGCAACAAATGTGTATTTCATTACCACAACCGTAAGTGTAAATACAAATTTTTGTACTTTGTTGTACTTAACAACAGTTTTTGCTCTGACTTTTGTTTCGTTTATAAACCTAGGTGGCACGATTTTATAGTTTAAATAGCTTTATTCATTTTTTAAATATCAAAATCTATTAACATATAACATAACATGTTAAGAAAACTTTGCTTATTTATATCTTGTTGGTTTTAAAAGGCCAACTAAAGGTATTGCATATTGATATTTCTATCTTGGTTGAATACTATTTTTTGTTCTTTAAACTCTTGAGTATCTCCATTTATAATAAAACATATTTCTCACAAATAAACTTACATCTTAAGAAAACTACGTAGAAAACTTTAAAACTATATTATTTCTCATGAGGTAAAGGACTTGGCTAACTTCTCTAAGTAAGCCATGAAATACTTAAAGAATAAAGTAAAGCATTACTCTACTTTCATCCCAATATAATAACGGTGTGACAAGTTTTATTACAGACCAGATTGTAGAGAGGGTGGGGGTGGAGGTGGTGGGATGAAGTTCGTTATCCTTACATACCGTAGTCATACTGCGGAGATGTAACTCTGCAAGCAGTTTCCTGCATTCCTTATTGCAGACTGGTATTGTAGAGAGGGTGGGGTAGAGGTGGGGGGATGAAGTTCGTTATCGTTACATACCGTACTCATACTGCGCAGATATAACTCTGCAAGCAGTTTCCTGCATTCCTTATTGCAGACTGGTATTGTAGAGAGGGTGAGGGTGGAGGCGGGGGGATGAAGTTCGTTATCGTTACATACCGTAGTCGTACTGCGGAGATATAAATCTGCAAGCAGTTTCCTGCATTCCTTATTGCAGACTGGTATTGTAGAGAGGGTGGGGGTGGAGGTGGGGGGATGAAGTTCGTTATCGTTACATACCGTAGTCATACTGCGCAGATATAACTCTGCAAGCAGTTTCCTGCATCCCTTATTGCAGACTGGTATTGTAGAGAGGGTGAGGGTGGAGGCGGGGGGGATGAAGTTCGTTATCGTTACAAACCGTAGTCGTACTGCGGAGATATAACTCTGCAAGCAGTTTCCTGCATTCCTTATTGCAGACTGGTATTGTAGAGAGGGTGGGGTGGGGGCAGGGGGATGAAGTTCATTATTGTTACATGCTGTAGTTGTACTGCGGAGATGTAACTCTGCAAACAGTTTCCTGCATTCCTTATTGCAGACTTGTATTGTAGAGAGGGTGGGGATGAGGGGATTGCAGACTGGTATTGTAGAGAGGGCGGGGTGGAAGCGGGAGGATGAAGTTCGTTATTGTTACATGCCGTAGTTGTACTGCGGAGATGTAACTCTGCAAACAGTTTCCTGCATTCCTTATTGCAGACTTGTATTGTAGAGAGGGTGGGGATGAGGGGATTGCAGACTGGTATTGTAGAGAGGGCGGGGTGGAAGCGGGAGGATGAAGTTCGTTATTGTTACATGCCGTAGTTGTACTGCGGAGATGTAACTCTGCAAGCAGTTTCCTGCATTCCTTATTGCAGACTGGTATTGTAGAGAGGACGGGGGGGGATGAAGTTCGTTATTGTTACATGCCGTAGTCGTACTACTGAGACGCAACTCTAGGAGCAGTTTCCTGCATTCCTTATTGCAGACTGGTATTGTAGAGAGGGTGGGGTGGGGGCAGGGGGATGAAGTTCATTATTGTTACATGCTGTAGTTGTACTGCGGAGATGTAACTCTGCAAACAGTTTCCTGCATTCCTTATTGCAGACTTGTATTGTAGAGAGGGTGGGGATGAGGGGATTGCAGACTGGTATTGTAGAGAGGGCGGGGTGGAAGCGGGAGGATGAAGTTCGTTATTGTTACGTGCCGTAGTTGTACTGCGGAGATGTAACTCTGCAAGCAGTTTCCTGCATTCCTTATTGCAGACTGGTATTGTAGAGAGGGCGGGGGGGGATGAAGTTCATTATTGTTACATGCCGTAGTTGTACTGCGGAGATGTAACTCTGCAAGCAGTTTCTTGCATTCCTTATTGCAGACTGGTATTGTAGGGAGGGCGAGGTAGAGGCGGGAGGATGAAGTTCGTTATTGTTACATGCCGTAGTTGTACTGCGGAGATGTAACTCTGCAAGCAGTTTCCTGCATTCCTTATTGCAGACTGGTATTGTAGAGAGGACGGGGTAGGGGTGGTGGGATGAAGTTCGTTATTGTTACATGCCGTAGGCGTACTGCGGAGATGTAACTCTGCAAGCAGTTTCCTGCATTCCTTATTGCAGACTGGTATTGTAGAGATGACGGGGGTGGGGGCGGCGGGATGAAGTTCGTTATTGTTACATGCCATAGTTGTACTGTGGAGATGTAACTCTGCAAGCAGTTTCTTGCACTCCTTATTGCAGACTGGTATTGTAGAGAGGGCGGGGTGGAGGCGGGAGGATGAAGTTCGTTATTGTTACATGCCGTAGTTGTACTGCGGAGATGTAATTCTGCAAGCAGTTTCCTGCATTCCTTATTGCAGACTGGTATTGTAGAGAGGACGGGGTGGGGGTGGTGGGGTGAAGTTCGTTATTGTTACATGCCATAGGCGTACTGCGGAGATGTAACTCTGCAAGCAGTTTCCTGCATTCCTTATTGCAGACTGGTATTGTAGAGAGGGCGGGGTGGAAGCGGGAGGATGAAGTTCGTTATTGTTACATGCCGTAGGCGTACTGCGGAGATGTAACTCTGCAAGCAGTTTCCTGCATTCCTTATTGCAGACTGGTATTGTAGAGAGGACGGGGTGGGGGTGGTGGGATGTAGTTCGTCATTGTTACATGCCGTAGTCGTACTGCGGAGATGTAACTCTGCAAGCTGTTTCCTGCAGACTGCTATTGCATCCATGTTAAACTTTACAAAATCACTTCTTAGAGTCGTTTACAACAATCGGTTTCCTTTACGATCTGATTGTTGTTGTTTCTCTTCACAAGAAAATCCAAAAATGTTTCTTTCTATTTCAACGATTCGGTTCGTTATATTGATCGTTTCGCAACAAAGAAATGTAATTTTATAGGTGAACTTCTACAGGCTAAGTCATTTTTATTTGTTCTAGTGAATTGTAAGTTGCTTTTTGCCGAAAATACATTAAAATATGTGAAATTTCAAATTTATTTCCTAACGATTAATCATGGAAAATTGAAAAAAAACTCATATTAACTTCTTTTTTCACAAAACCTCATTTGAATAATAGATACGAACCTTACAGTTGAAATAAAATAGCATATTTTTTCCCACTGACGATAAGATTGTATGTCTACTAAAGCGTTGTCTGGCGATGTCGACTTCCCAACCGTGAGTTGACAGTTTGGAAAATGGCCACAATAAACACTACATTTAAATATCTCTTCG
This sequence comes from Stictocephala bisonia, assembly GCA_035578905.1. NCBI lineage: Eukaryota > Metazoa > Arthropoda > Insecta > Hemiptera > Membracidae > Stictocephala > Stictocephala bisonia. Next base: position 1,819,166 of record JAQJVL010000115.1, on the reverse strand, counting down.
TGGAGTATAGAATACTATAAACAAATATTTAAGGAACTTAACGGTGTGTTAATTAAATATATACACAACATTAGTAATCATAAACTTACTGACAACTTATAATTTTTCAGATATGATATAAGACACCTTGTGGTATTTTAAGGCAAATATTAATGATTACATGAGTGTAGTATAAGTGTGGATGACCTGTGTAGTCTAGTTACTATCTAAGGACAATTCCTCCCCTAGAAAGAGCCTTTTAGGATAACTAAGGGCCCTACAACTTTACGTGGAATCCAAACCACGTACAGTTGGTTCGATTTTCAATTAATTACAAGCATGATACTCAGTTCACTGCTCTCCACAGCACCCGAACCTTGACATCCACCCGACTTCTTACTCGTCTGATAGTAAAAGGAGTGATTTGAGGTACGAGCTTTTTGATTTTTGGAAGAATTCAAGAGTATAAATAATTGTAGAGTGTCATGATAAACACAATTCGATCGGAAGATGTGTCTAATAATTATTATAATGTTTTGGTACTTCTTTTACCTAAATTTAGCACACACGATATATTACTCATTTTTATTACTTGTAAAAGGTTTAATAAATTATTATATTATATAACAAATATTAATTAGCACGAAAACGTTGCCTAAGTTACTATAATGCAGTGCATAGACAAGATGAGAAGTAAAAGTGAAATACAATCAAAGACAAAATCAAAGGAGTGTTACACTTAACATGGCACAATATATAACAGAAGAAACAGCAATTAAATAATACGGAAAACACAACGATAAAATCATGCTGAAACTATTTGGAGAAGAAAAATTTTAGTGAAAGTAGACGTTACAATCTCGTAAAAGGGTGCCTGCAAAGTAGAAACAGAAAATAAAAAAAAAAAAAAAATGGAGAGATCTCCATTATTCATAGAAGACCAACAACCAATGAAAACAAAAATATGCACTGTAAGCCTAAGAAAAACAGCTGAGGTAACCCTACAAACATTTTAAATCAGTGATAGGCGAAAAATTGTTTTAACTTCAATCACAATATTTACGTTTGTTTATTATTGTTTTATCATAAAAACAGAAGCTAAAATGTAATATAATAGCAAAATGTATAATGTTTTTCGTAAATGATTACCATTTTAAATAAGGTAAATTTATGATAGAGTACGCTTGTATGTATTATAAGAAATTTCATGTATGTATTTCTTATGTGGTTTTTTTAACTTTCAAGTAAAATAAATTTAAAACAGATTCACAAATTTTAACTACATACAGATTTTGCACACCAATATTTAAATGTTTAATCTTGTTTAAAATCAAACCAATAGCGACTTATTTAGAATTTTACTTAAAATTTTTATAAACCCTGCCATACACGTTTTTATAGACTGAATAGGGTTAAGAAATAATCGGTTATTAAATTTTCTTTTACTCATAAACCGCTGAAGTATGTAATAAAAATAGTAAACGGTTAAGTAAAAACTGTTTTTTTAAAGTAAAAACAGCTTTTTCAAAGTTTTAACAAAGATAATCCTGAAGTAAATAACAAAATTTTTCATAGGTATCAAATTAGCGGCTTCTGCTCAGATATGTTTTAGTTAAAAAATCCCAGGAATTCAAATATCAGAAACATAATAAAATAACTGAAAAATAAATTGCATGTCATCGTTTGGACATGGCGTGAGAAGTAAGGGGATTATTGCGTAGGGACGAGAAATGAATATCCGGTTTTTAAGTTAGCTGATATACAAATACTATGTGATTTGGATTCCACGACTATTTCGGTTCAAATTCTACGACAAACTACAGCAACCCCGTAGATTATTGGCTGGCCAATAATCTTTTAATCTATTAATTAATCTTTTAATATATAGTTCTCAGGATCATTTTTTGTTAGTTCGTAACTAAGACTACACTTATTCATTCGTTTCTTACTAATCGGCGTCTTAGTGATGATAAATGATAAATTGTCATTTATCGATGTTAAAATCACTACACATTCTCCATAATGTGTCTAGGTTGTTCGAGTAGAAGTTTTGATCCATGTAGCATCATCACACATCCCTGACTCCTAAAGGATGGTAATAAAGCTTACTGAATATTCTGGCAACTTTTTTAATTTAATCTAAGTTATAGTAATAATTAAGATAAAAACAAGTACTCAATTTTTAAAATATTCTGCTCTTTCAAGGTAGGAGTATTATTATAATATGACTGTTCATAGAATTTGGAAGAAAATATAATTTAACTACAAAAAATTAGTAAAGCATTGCCAAGTTCAGTAAGATTATCACTAAAAAGTATTGTTTCTTTTCTTATATAAGGTATATATTGTTTAAACAAGTTTGGTTCCAGCATCCAACAGAAACACGTATGAAGTGATAGATATAGGTCCGTATTTGTATACAGACTACCGAAGGTCCTCTGTCTCGTAAGACGTATTGGATCGAACACCAAAGCCATGCCAGTATGGTAATGAGGGAAGTACACGACCTGTGTTGTTGTTTATGACATGTTCGTGCTGTACCCCCCCGTGTGGACACCCCATCTGTCCCCCTCCTTACACCCTTGTACACCAGCAATGTCCGCGCTGTGTACTATTTGAGCACAGAACCTAGGCTTTATTGACCCACCTTACCTTCGTGTACGCATAGCTTTGTATCCACTGTATACTACCTAACCATACTAGTTAGGTTCTACTGACCCACCTAGGCTCCTTGTACGCTCACCCACTTATAAACTGTGTACTAATTCATAGCACAACCAAGGTTCTATTGACCCACCTTAACTCCTTGTATGCATAGCTTTGTATCCACTTTATACTACCTAACCATACTAGTTAGGTTCTACTGACCCACCTTGGCCCCTTGTACGCTCACCCACTTATAAACTGTGTACTAATTCATAGCACAACCACGACCCATCTTACCTCCTTGTACGCATAGCTACGTACGCACTGTGTACTACGCACGCTAAAAGCTAAGGAACTTTTACATAAATAAAGGTACTGTGTTCATTTATCATATTTTAACTAGATTTAACAACTGTCATGGGTTTTGAGTTCAATGCGTTTTTCCAGTGTCTCACAAAAGTGACAATAAAAGCAAATACACTAAAAGGAGAACCGTGTCACTGCTTCAAATCGCCTATTTGTATGGCTGGATGTGTCTGTTACTGTAACGGGACAGGGTAAGGAGAGACAAATTATCATACTGTACTCTTCATACTCTTGGATACGAGTCAAGAAGGCGTCGTAAAATGGCTCACAGTCGAGGGGTGGTAAAAATACAAATACCATCACTGTCATTTATTACTTATATGAATTTTTCAAATAATATTTTTTAGATTAAATATTTATCATATCAATTAAATAATCTGGCCATTAAAAAAATACCATCATAAACTATTTTTTGACCCAAGTTAACAGAAATAGTGGTTGATATATATATATATATATATATATATATATATATTTATATATATATATATATTTAAATATATATATATATTCGAAGGAGGGATCAGTCTTAATGTGCCTCTGTCAGTGCATAACTAGCTCTCACATATTATCAATCATGTAAATATCAATATAATGATTTTTCGAATATCAATATATATGAATTTGAAACAATTAGCTTATTTTCTGTTTAACTAAACTATCTTAATATCTTTAAAACCCCCATTACATATGAAACGTAATGTCAGGCAATAAGTACGAAAATAAAAAAATAACAATAAATAAATACTCAACCCTTACAAAGTAACATAATCGTATACGGATTATAACTGTGTTATGAACATCGCGTAAAACTAGTTTATGTCTAAAAAAAACTAATTACAGATTTCAAAATATTATTGTTTTATTAAACAATTATACCAATAAGGTAAATATTATTTCCTTATTATACCAAACATAAATGTAAGTAGTAGGTTTATAAATTCGGTAATTCTGAGTAATTGTCTATTCAACTTTGACTTTTTCCAAACGGTAGGTTATGTTAGATTCTTATGTTTTTACTTCACTGGATCACTATTTCTTGACTGAAACACGGCTTGTGATACTTAAAATACCTCAATACAAGTGATTTCTAATGTATGATAAGTTAATCTAAAACTATGACAATCGCGAAGCGATCTAAATTAGTAGCCTTTGTTTAAAAAATACGCCATTTCCTTACCAAACATGTTTTTTCAACACCTAATTTTTACTAAATACTTCTATTTAACATCCAAAAATTTACTATCAAAGTTTGAAAAGATTCTACGCTGACCCATTCTTAGACCTCGTGAATTGCCATAACTTCAGCTCCTAACTTATCTTATAAAAATACTTATACACAATATCAAAATGTAAGTCCTGTGTGACCTGTAAAGAAGATAATCGACCAATATGAACTAGGTTAAGGTGACCTACTACCACCGTCTGCTAGGTACAAGATAGATATTTATTTATCTGTACTAAATAAAGCTACCCCAGCGCCCTTATCACCATGGCGACAAAGTAGAACAATGTTCAGCTTCCGCAAATCTCATGCGGTCTGCAACCGTGGATTTGACTTCATCGGTCCATTTACTCAACGCAGAATAAGTTGGGGTTTTGGACTCAAGTAGAGTCCCTATGTACTACCAGTCTCAAAAACAGCAGTCTTAAGTGGTCGGGGTTAGGCTACTACAAAAACATTGATCTATATTAAAATATTTATATTATATAAATAAATGAAAATGCCTTTATTTAGAAGCGTTTCTCAGTACATAACTGTTTTACAGAACAACTCAAGTCAATGGCCTCAATACTAAGAAATAAATATTAAAAACTAAGAACAGTGCAAGTTAAGATTAAGGTATAAGATATATATAGTTTTACAAAGAAACACAAAGACTTAAAATTACAATATACTATTGGGCTACTATTGGGGCTATAATTATAATAGGGCGAGTAAGGGGGACTCCTATAAAGAAACCTTAAGGAAAAGTCGGCACTGATCAAGAATGATCTAATATTTATATCTTTAATTAAGCCTAAAACTATGAAAAGTGAATTTTCATGATTAAACCACAGTATATACAATGTTCATTTAAGTTAAAGCACCAGGTAAACTGTGAAAATGCACCTTATAAGAGTTTTCTGGAACCAAACGGGTAATTTTAATTTGACAGAGGTAGCATAAAAGGAAGATTTTACTCTCTGGAAATGTGAAGGCATTTTATTGATTACGGTAATTTAACTGATAGTTTTTACTAAGAAACATCGCAACAGTAGACAATATTGAACTTATCAGTTACCGTCTGCAAAGCTCTATGTAGACGTCTACGACGAATTCTTGTTAAATGACACTTTGATTTAAGCAGTAATGTTTTCACAATTTTCAAATTCTTATTTATTGTTTTCCAAACGGACAAAATATGCAGTTTTTTATTGAAATTTTTTTAGAAATAATAAAAATATAAACAATGTGTTGTTTCAGTGAACACTGATTATCTCAAAGTCAAAACGAACTCATTTGTTACATTGCGTTTTTTTTTTTTTTATTTTTTTTCAGCCAGTTAATATATTTTATGTAGCCATAAAACCACCATAAATAAGCCTTCAGTCGTAAGAAACAAGTAAATAAGAATACAGTTATTTATTACATGTAAATGTTCAGATTTTAAAAATATCTCCAGAAACAGACTTTTAATATAACACTTAGGAAGATGTTACCAACTGATTTCTATAAGCGTTAATCAGTATCAGTGTATGTACTAAATACAAAAAGATAAAATTGAAAAAACTGGATTTATCACCTCTACGGTCCAATTTATCACCCTTCTGCCTTCGCTAATTAAACCATCCCAATCTTGGAACAGTTATTATTGCGGAGTGTACAATCAGTAGGAGTGTCAGGTGACATAAGTTATTTGCCTATTTAGAGGACCTGTTTGCAGTAACGGGTCATTCCTATTAAACCCAGGAAGCCATCAAGCTGACGTCCCCTGGTCAGTCGTTGAGAAGGACATCCTACGGAGGTCAATTAGTCAGCCTCGCAGAATACACTGCCAGAATATTACGGCCTTAAATTATGGTTGCGTTATTTATACAGATCAGGTCTATCCGTTTCCTTCTCAGCTTTATTCATCCAATTCGTATATATTCAAACATAATTAGCCTATTTTTGTGATTTGAAAAGATATAACATAAATTATTAGAATTGCTATTTTTGACGTATTTTACTTGAGTGAATTATTAAATTTTTACGTTATTACGACATCAACTAATTGGTTTTAACATTTAAACTATAGTCGATTTCTGACAAATTTTGTTTTTAAGATGATTCAATTAACTAGTCAATATTCAGTTACAAAGATAAATATATACAATATACACTGACAATATTAGAGGTATAAGAGTAAACATTATTACATAAGGGTGTAATAACAAAATACTCTCTCTTTTTGTTAAATTTAATATTTTAAAATAAGGGTTCATTTATTTTGAGCATTCATTTGAAGTGGTTTCCATATAACACAAATTAAACAATCCTTATATATAATACGCGAAGCCGTTTATTGTCAACGCAACTCCTCCCTTATTTCTTGGCCACTTTAATCGGTTGAGGTGTTAACAGATTTGCCTCTGTTCGTAGTTGTACAATAAGGTCTTAATTATTCAATATTTTCACTCTGAAGTGTAAGGGAAGCCCTCAAAGTACGTTTTTCGGCCATAAGAATAATATAAGTGTTAACAGCTGTTGCAATTTAAACAATGGTGTTTGTAATATTGAGGAGGTTAGATAATTCATAACGTCAAACCATGGAGGGCTGTAAACATTGCTTCATCCACATTCGATTTTAAGGCTCCACTCTACTGGACTTGAAGGTTTCAATTGTAATCTAATGCAGTTATTTTATTTATTCAATCAATCTTCAGCTGTTAAACAAAAACAAATTAAATTATTACGTTTTAAATAGACTAAGTAATATCATTGGGTGTTCATACTAATCAATTAATGTGAGTGAGATACTACGACGAATTTAATGTTGTGATATTACATATTACAGTTATTCTATTATTATTTTTAATTAAAAGTCACAGGTCGAGGCTGAATGTGAGGTGTAAAGAGCGCAGCGAGCGACGGGGTTGATACGGGAAGTGGCAGGGGTGATCCCCAATCTCTTTTATTTCATCAATAGTTTAGAGAAGTAAGAACTAATTTATTACTATTATAATTAAATTGATTAACAATTATTTTGCACATTACCGTGGAAGAAGAACTATTAATGTCTGGAAAACGAACCTAGAAAAGAAAAAAACTATCATCAATTAAAATAATTAAAACAACATAATATGATAAAGTTACAAATATGTTTTAAATCCGAAAAGTATTCTCAGTGTAAAAAATGTTGAAGACAGTCTTCAAAGTTGACAAATAAATGTAATGCTGTACAAACGTGTGGAACTGCGTCAATATTTGACCAGTGACCATGTGTTTGGGCCGGCCCGCCTAAGGACCAAACATTACTTGTGGCCGGCCTCGCTCGGTTGACTTTGTCACACGCATATTCAACACAGGTGGAACTGTTTTACAATGGAAATCTTAAGGAGTCATTCACAAAAAATTGAATGTACTACGTAGTATTTCCATCAGGATGATTTAACAAGGTGTCTCTAGGTGATAACATAAAAATATCATACACTGAGGGCTTGTTTGTATATCGCAAGAGTATGTAATATTCTGTTTAAAATTACTTCGTATACAAGCATTTATAAGTAATTTTAAAGTAACTTTTAAAGGGTTTTATGCGAAGGACACGAAAGTAAAGAATAACTAAGTAAATATTCGAATGAATTGGATCACGTACGAAAATTCTAACACATTACAAAGAAAAAGCAGCCGATTCCCTTTTCAGCACTTGCATGACAAAAGATCTGTACATGACACATGACCAATCATCGATGAGCTGCATGTGTGTCGAGTATGTTATTTAATGTGAATTTAGATTTAAGGTCACATGTATAAATGCTGACGAAATCTCTTAGTGTTTGTGTAAGACAGAGTTTAAGATCAATATTTGTGAAGAACCACAGAGTTCAAAGAATATGACTGATATTGAATACCAGACAAGTGGAGGTTCTACAAAGACGGTGATATACACAAGATAAACGATAATAAGTATCTCTTGGATGCGGATAAAAATTTGTCTGGCGAAGAATTTGTGTAGAACGAGTGGTTAAAAACATCCTTTTCCAGATAAAGAAGGGTCCAAAAAAAGATGTAGCCATTCCAGTGAAGTAGTAAGGTTTCCTTCTATAATTGGGCCGAGAGCTTGTGATCCATTCATTACACACTGCCGTCCAACACTCTGTTACTTCCTCCTGCCCAATCTTCTCTTGTAACCTCCATTCCAGTGAAGTAGTAAGGTTTCCTTCTATAATTGGGCCGATAGCTTGTGATCCATTCATTACACACTGCCGTCCAACACTCTGTTACTTCCTCCTGCCCAATCTTCTCTTGTAACCTCCATTCCAGTGGAGTAGTGGGCTGAGAGCTTGTGATCCATTCATTACACACTGCCGTCCAACACTCTGTTACTTCCTCCTGCCCAATCTTCTCTTGTAACCTCCATTCCAGTGAAGTAGTAAGGTTTCCTTCTATAATTGGGCTGAGAGCTTGTGATCCATTCATTACACACTGCCGTCCAACACTCTGTTACTTCCTCCTGCCCAATCTTCTCTTGTAACCTCCATTCCAGTGAAGTAGTAAGGTTTCCTTCTATAATTGGGCTGAGAGCTTGTGATCCATTCATTACACACTGCCGTCCAACACTCTGTTACTTCCTCCTGCCCAATCTTCTCTTGTAACCTCCATTCCAGTGAAGTAGTAAGGTTTCCTTCTATAATTGGGCCGAGAGCTTGTGATCCATTCTTTACACACTGCCGTTCGACACTGTTACTTCCTCCTGCCCAATCTTCTCTTGTAACCTCCATTCCAGTGAAGTAGTAAGGTTTCCTTCTATATTTGGGCTGAGAGCTTGTGATCCATTCATTACACACTGCCGTCCAACACTCTGATACTTCCTCCTGCCCAATCTTCTCTTGTAACCTCCATTCCAGTGAAGCGAAGGAATTTTATCTAAAAATTAAGTCTAGTCGCAACAGTTTCGAAGGATACATGCAAATACAATAACGGAGAATAAAGAAGGAGAACACCAAATAATAATAAAAAAAGTACTTTGAACTTATATCAATCAATATAATAGTATAAAAAACGTAGTTTCTCATAAAATCGTAAGTTTATTTAAGCAACGAGAATTATTTTACTTTTTCACAATCAATTTCTCAAAGCCAATGAAGTGAATTGTTGTATCACATACTATTACTATTTTGAGTTCTTTAAAATATTCCATGACACTTATCAATGCAGTCCCAGACATTTATTATTAATGGTCAAAATATGTGTAAATTTTAAAGAATAAATAATAATAATAATAATATATTTTGTATTGCATCTTGTTAACAATTGACAAAATTGTATCGCAATAGTCATTAATAAATTAAATAAAATTTGCCATCCATTCAATCACAATAACACTTTCAAACATTCGCCTATTATACCTCCAAAATGTCCTCCAGTATCAATTTTAAAATTCAGTGGCTTCCCAATTATATGAAAAAAAACTCGTCTACACTATAAAATGCCAGTTTGGCCAAACATTTCTTGAGACGGTTCTTAAACGCCTTGGGCGTTGTAGCATTTTTAATACATTCTGGGAGTCTGTTAATTATACGAACACCAATCTGTGAGGGTAGGTGTTCGTAGACTACCGTCCTGTGATTTCCAATTCTGTATATATCCCTGCTTCTAGTATGATGATTGTGAATATCTCTGCCTCTTGTCAGTGCAGTTTTAAACATACAATATGTTGCTGTCTCTAAAATATAGAGGCAAGGCAACGTCAGCAGGTTTAACCGTTTAAATACTGGCCTACACGACTCTCTATAATGTAATTTGCTAATTATTCTAACTGCCATTTTTTGAATTCTAAATATTCTGGTCAGGTTTGTGGCAGAGCAGCCTCCCCACAAAGCCAGACCATATGAGAGATGACTGTAAACTAAACCATGATAAGCTGTCATCATTATATGGTTAGGGCAAAATTTTGCTAAGTTTCTCAAAACATAAATGCTTGATGAAAGCTTTTTGCAAAGACTGTCAACATGTATATTCCAAGTCAAACCCCGATCTAGGTATATTCCAAGGAATTTAGTTGAATTTAACTCCTCAATTTCATTTTCATCTATTGCCACTGTCAAATTTCCTTCGGAATCTGACTTCCGTAAACAGAACTTCATGAAATTGGACTTAGTCGAATTTGTGTTAAGGTTTAGTTCTTGAAATTTTTGAATGCAGTTGTTCAGTTCCATGTATGCATGGATTTCAAGCTCCTGATTTGTAATTTCTTTAAAGCAGAGAGTCGTGTCATCAGCATACTGCACGAGTGACCCATGCAGTAGTGATGAACCAATTTCGTTTACGTATATCAGGAATAAGAGAGGGCTAAGTATCGATCCCTGTGGGACTCCATACCTTAGACATCTATATCCAGATCGTACTTCGGAAATTTGAACCATTTGTGTTCTTTTTGTTAGATAGGATTCTAGCCACTGAAGCGGTACTCCTCGGATCCCATAGGTGTGTAGTTTCTGAAGCAGAATGTCGTGGTCAACACAGTCAAAAGCCTTGGAGAGATCCAAAAACACACTAATTGTAGCTTTCCGACTCTCCAGCCCTTCTACAATCGTTTCTACTAATCGTATGACTGCGTCAGTTGTTGACAGACCTTTTCTAAAACCAAATTGGTCTTTCGAGAGAAGACTATGTTTTTCTAAGAAACCAAGCATTCGGGACAGGAAAAGCTTCTCAAAAATTTTACTAATGATTGGTAGAATTGAAACTGGTCGGTAATTTTTAATGCTGGAAGAATCACCTTTCTTAAAGATTGGTGTCACTTTAGCAGTTTTCAAAGACGAAGGAAAAACGCCTGATGAGAAGGAAAGGTTAATCAAATGTTCCAAGGGCGTTAGAATATGGTGGGAGCATTTTTTTAAAAGCCATGTCGATACGTAATTCACGTCATTCGACTTCTTGGGTGCAAGCTCATTGATAACCTTCTCAATCTCATGTTCCGTGACTGGAGCCAATGCCAAAGAAGCTAATGGACTCAGTCTTGATAAGCGAGGATTCTGGACTCTCCGTGGACGAAGTCCTAGATCAGTACCTACTGATGCGAAGAAGGCGTTAAATTCCTCCGCAATCCTGCGCTTATCACAGACTTGTTCTCCGCTAATTTGAAGTTGAATTGGTTTGTTTTTTTGTGCAACACTATTGTTTATGATAGCCCAGGCAGTTTTTGCTACATTTTTCGATGTGGCTATTGCTTTATTTACATCATAAGCTTTAGCCGCTCTAATGACTTTTTCGTAAATTTTCTTATAATTTTGGAAAAAAATTTTGAAATTCAAATTTGTAGTGTATTTAGATATTTTGGTGAGAAATTTCATCTTTTCCCTTGATGTTAGGATACCTTTTGTGATCCATTTGCATCCCGTTTTCTTTGGTGCTGGTTTCAGTGTCTTTACTGGGCAATTTACATCAAAATGAAAATTAAGCAATTTTCAAAATTTTGAAATTGTAACGTAATGGAATCAATAACATTGATACAATTCCAACTCTCTCTTTTTAGTGAAACGTCTAAATGAGCTAGGTTTTTGGGATTAGTGTCTCTAAATGTTCGTTTAGTTACGGGATCTCGTGCCAGATAACAATCACTGATAATGGCCTGTTGACCGTAATGGTCTGAGATAGCTGTGTTGACCACACTGACATCTACTTCATGCACGTTTGTTATAATGTTGTCTATAGCCGTTTGTGAAATGGCCGTAACTCTCGTGGGAGAGGTGATAGACCATTTCAGTCCGAAAGACTGTAAAAGGTCGGCCATACGTTTAGAAGTGGGATTATTAACATCGAGAGCGTCAATGTTAAAATCCCCCATAAATATGAATTTTGAATTTCTTTTTGATAAATATCTGAGACAATTTTCGAATTTTTGTAAAAAGATGTCTATATTTCCATTTGGAGATCTATATATCCCAATTATTGTAAATTGAAATCTGTTGTTCTGTATTTTTATACCAGTAATTTCAATGTCTCTTTCTATAGATTCTCCGACTACCACTGGAATGAATTTAAGTTCTTTTTTTACGTGTATTGCAGTTCCACCACCACGATGGATGTCTCTGCAATAGAAATTTGCTAAATTATAATTTTGAATTTTAAAATGGTTTATATTGTTGATGCTAAAGCCGTGCTCAGTTATTAACAATACATCGGGATTTAGCTCTTCACATAACAATGAGAGCTCATCTATTTTATTAGTAGCAATTTGTGAATTTTGATGAAGTAAAAAAATGTGTTGTTTATTTATTGTTCTTTTTGTAATATGGCATTTCCGAGGAGTGAGACCGGAATTACTTAATTTAGTCTGGAGGTTTGAGGAGGTATCTCTAAAAAATGGCTCTGTTCTCTTTCAGCCCAGACAAGTTCCACATCAGAATGTCCCTTCGGAATGCATCCGTTTGGATGGCCCTGCTTTACGGCTTCCGCGAAGGTCTCGTAGGGCAGTGTAGTTGGGCCTGAAGGTATCACGATTGGCTTAGTGGGGATGGTTGATGCCCTCCCATCCTGGGAGTCATGTTGTAGTGATCCTTGCCAGCAGCTCAGTTTCTTCACTATAAGACCAGCCAGAAGGCGCTTTCCACTCGCTCTCAAGTGTAGTCCATGGGTGGTGAAGTATCTCCGGGAAATGCAACTTAAATCCAGCCACTCAACGCCTTCGTGGTGACTACATAGGTCCTCGATGTAACTGTTCACTTGAGAGACTATCCTGTGAATGGGGCTTGTAAGTGGCAGATCGTATCTAGTTGGCAGCGAGCACACCAAAACTCTAGAGGTCTGCCTACAACTGTTAACAATTTCCCCCAAGTTGTCAAATATGATGTGTTGTCTTCCAGCAGACACGTCGTTGGTCCCGGCAAGCAGCACCATACAGTTAGCCTCGGGATTAGTTGGTGTTGTGGATGAAGGCTTGATTTTAAGAAGTCCCGCTCCGGGCTTACAAATACCGGTGATGTTGGTCTTGTTCGATGTCCTCTCACTCATCAGAGTAGCGATATGTCGAGCATGGCTGTCACCGACCACAGATACATTGAAGAATGGAATGTTTACCTCAGAATTATTTTTGTCTGTAGTTTTTGAAGCTGTTTTTTGTTTGGGATATTTGGGTATGAAAGTGGTTTATTTTGTTTTGTTTTTCACTTTCTATGATTGGAGACTGTTTGAAATTCTGTTTCTTCGGGATTAAGGTTGTGGAGAATATCGAAACTATTGTGTAAAGGGAGTGAAGTTGTGACTGAAGTGGCGTGTTTGGGAGGAATGTGAGTTGTGTCAGGGTGTACGTTTCGCAATTCTTTTATAACTTTTAGTTGGCTTTCACTTTTATTTTTAAACATTTTTATTTCTCTGACACGAATATGAACTTCCTCTAGCAGACGTTCCGATAAGCACTTAAAGTTGTCTTTTGGGTATTTTCTATGGTACTCCAATAAGTTAGCATATTCTGTTTTATTTGAGTATCTTAGTTCTTCAAGTTTTTGGTATTGTTTAGTAAGGTCTTCTTCCATTTCCGCGATTTGATTATTTTTTGATTTTATATCTACTTCAAAACCTCTTATCGTACTTATCATGTTTTTAGTTTCTTCGTTCAATATGTCATATTTTGTCTGTAAACTATAGTTTTTGTCTTCAAGTTGTGTTATTCTGGCTTGTAATTCATTTGCTTTCAGTAACAGACAACCATTATTGGCCAAAGTTAGTTTGTCATTATTTTCTACGCGCTGGTCATCCCCCACGTCGGGTAAAAGGTGGCATTGCACCGCGCAATCGTTCGTAATGAGCATGTCCCTTTCACCTTTAAATTGGGTCGATTTGTCATTAGAAGCGTAGACTTTGGTAGCAAGTCCATTTATCAGGGGTATCACTGAAGGCGACGGTAAAAATACTTTATCCGTGTATTCAAGAAGTCTTGTATCCGTCTCTATCGAATGGTTCAAGATAGCCTGCCTGCTTAGTTGGAGCTCTGATAATTGCTTCTTAAGATAATTGTTTTCGGCCTCTAGTTCCAAGTTCGTAGGATGGGTACACTGTGCCCGTTGCATTGCTGGCGTTGTATTGGCAGCTCGTTCGGGAGTAGCACTAGCAGGTATAGGGGTAGTTGGCGTAGCAACCACTGGTTTCGGAATACTAGTACGGGAGCTTTGGTTGCGCTGGGGAGATAGCGTTGGAGTCATAGCCCTCATTGTAACTGGGTGTGGCCCAGTATGTGTTTCATTTGCAGTGTAGATAGCATTTTTTTCCTTATTTGTCCGTATGAGTGCTTTGCAGCTTTTACCCAGGCAGCGCCACACAATTTCCCCGCTTTTTACGGAATAACATTCCCGATATTTGTAGTTATTAAATACTACAGTGTCCTTTCCTATTTTAGATACTTCTAAGATAAAAGACATTCTATTTAATTGAAATGAATATGTCTGGAGTGCTGAAAAATGACGATTATTATAAATTTAAGATCAATAAAAAGTAATTTAAATAAAAACATTGGTTTTCAAATCCCTTTTTAGTTATTTGGCTGGCAAAACGTAATGACCACAATTGGAATCGATCGCAGAACCTTGTATTTTGTAAGCTCCTGTCGTACTGACATCACCACTGAAATTGATAAGACGGGCGGTGAGTAGTTATTCAACTGCTTCGCCTGTTTAAAGTTGCGGCAGCGTGTGGTTAGTGCATAATGTGATTTTAACCTCACAAAACTACGATGCTTGTTACAATGTCAGTTTACTTACAAAATAAGTGACCGATTTCCCGTAACTTGGAACAAACCACAAAGCACACTATGCAGGCACGGTAAACGCAAAGCGTAATGAAAACGTATTCGATAAACTACAATAAATAAGTTAAAACAACGAAACGAACGTGGTCTGTCTGCACAAACAGGGGCCTTTCCCCCACTCCCCTGTGTTGTTAATTATTCTAATTAACAATGTAATGGAATATATCGACAAAAGTACAGATTCATGGAGCACTTGCAAATAAAGATTTTTTAAATTTAAACTGTAGTCATATTTACCACAGAAACAATTCTGATCGTAAAAAAAGGGTTCTTTATATTTTTCATCGTTATGAGTGATCCTTGACAGATATATGAATTATTATGACCATAGAATAAACGTAATAGATTAGAAAACAAAAATATTTATGAAAGTTCATACAACAAGTATATTATGTCTCATTATTAATTGAAAAACCTAATATAATCAACACGTTGATTAAACCAAAAAATGTGTTTCAGTTGATGCACACATAATCACCTAATGCACCCAAAAATTCACTAGAATCAAGCATTTAAATCTTACAAGTTTTGTTTGTATAGGATTCGCGTTCGTTACCCTTGGCCGCGTATTCCCTTCCACACTGCAGAGGTGGAGGGGGAAGGGGGAACGATGCCCCAGGGGATTGAGCCACAGAGTAAATCCAAACGTACAGGATAAAACACACAGTACGAACTCTCCCTGGTTTCCCCTCAGCCGGCTTCTAGGGGATTACATAGCAATTCGAAAACATATGGGTGTTTCGCTAAGCACGGGGCGGCGGGTATTGGGGGAAACTGTTCAGTTCCCGGTTTCAGTATTTAAATACAACTACTAAATATCTATTTCTAAATATATTAGCAGCTTGCACGTCCTTAAACCAAGCTTTGATTGGTAGAAGTAATGATTGAATATGAATAAACATGCTAAACAAACTAGAGTACGGTTGGATCAATCGTACCCAGCTCTGGCAGACCTGGACGTGATGAAATATTAATTTACAAGGAATGAAATCTATTTTATTTCTTTATTTTTTAAGTTAGAATAGATATGGTTCTTTTGCACTAACCACCTTGAAGAAAATACGAAAATAGTTACAGATATAAATCCAAAGTTCATACATTTCATTTCTGATGAGCGTACTATTTCAAATCAAACAAAAATGTGTAATAGCAAAATTATTTATTTAATAAAATTCAATTTTTATTGCAGAGGGTCAACACATGACCTTTTTAAAATTTAATTGTACACTATTTATTAATTAATTAAAGTTAAACTGATGACATATCATCTTCATAGAGCTGAACTTTAGCTTACGGTATTAGATTCTTGACAAATATTTAATGATAAATGAACCAACACTTATTGTAAAAAGGTGAAAATAAAATAAACGCATGCAAAAAATGTGTTTTGGGATTATATTTTATAACTAAGTGTAATAAGTATTTAGTCTCAAGGATTTGATTGATCATTCAAATCTCTTATTTCTAACAAATTATCCAAACACAATCAATGTATAATATACACCATGAATTGGTTACGGAATGAAAACAGCACAACAATATTAACATAGCGTGTAAAATCCTCCCCCAATGTCGTTAAAATCATGCGGAACGCAAAGCTATATTTTACACATGTTTATTCAACCCCAGCTGTTGTGCCACATCCCGACATGCACAGTATATGTTCTTAATATATGTAAATGACTTAATCCATACAGACAGTTTGTCTAACACGCACCAAAAGTATTCAGACAATTCTTCTAAGTAAACCAGACATAAACAACTAACTGTGTGAGAAAGTTCAACAGGAACGCTAAGTATCCAAACATTTTTGGATCGTAGCTCTTTTGATCCTATTTGATGGCCTATTTTTCTTGTTCCACTGTAATTTATTGTATGGTGTTATGTTATGGGCCAACTCAGTTGGAGCACTATAAGATGTTTTCCGATGCCAAAAGCGCACTGATAGGTTTGAAAAAACAAGAGAGCTGTAAGCCTCATTTTATTGAGCAATCAATACCAACCCTGCCTAGCTTATTTATCCAAGCCAATCTGTTACATGTAAAAAGCCACATAGAGGATTTTAATCAACGCAATACAGTTCATACATATAGAACTAGGAATTAGAACAGCCAGTAGTAAGACTTTGCAAAACGGGTGTTCTTCCGGGCGACCAGTTTAGCACTCTAAGGAATTTTGTTCTAGATTTTATCGGAACTGCTGCTAAGAGCAGTAAAGATCCTGACTTACTAACGAACAAGCAATGTAAGTTCGTTTCTCCCAACTCATAGGCCCCGCCCCGCAAATTTGACATATAGGCATAATTCTATATTTATAATAAACTCTAGCAATGAATTTTATTTATATTATAAATCTACTTTTTTAGCCAAAGATGACTGCACAAATTTCAACTCAACATTTGAACAAATATAATTTATAGAAAAATAATTGGTAACACTCAAATAATTATTTTATATATTATATATATATATATATATATATATATATATATATATACTATATACTAATTTGATTAGTACCTTTTATCCACTATATTCTTAAAATATTTATAAAATCTATCACACGGTTTGTTCATGAGTTATGCACACAAAAAAAGCAAAATTAGTCACTTTGGGCAGCCATATCTCCATAAAGAATTCTTTTTAGAATTTTTTCCCGTAACAAATGTTTTACTTATATGGATCCTAACAATTTTATTCAAAAACTTTTCAAAAATAATGTTCGATCGAACACCCTTAAACAGCAGTAGAAATGTGCAAGAAAGTTTGCCAGTCTCTGTACAAAATTTTGATTTCATACATTTTGAAACATTTTTTAACAGGAAATTACAAATTCCTGTTAAAAAAAGATGGTTATACACTATGAGTTTTTTGTTAATGTACACGAAATACTTAGGTAATATTATAACTATTTCTCTATTTGTATCTTAGTGAGTAAGTTGGCTTGGCCTATTACTGTGCTTGTAAGTTTATCGGCAATTAAAGATTTTGAATTTGAATCACTCCCATTGTCACTGAATGTTGAAACAATGTGTAAACTCAATCATAACTATCCTTATTTCAATACAATTTGACACCTTATTGACACCTTAATTACAATACAAACGAAAGTCAGAGCTAACTTAGTCGACTGACTTTGTAAATCGATTCTCTACGAAAGGGAGACGAATATTTCGTTTCCTCCCTCTAAATCAACCGTGAAATAAGATTGAAAGTTAAACGGGGATTTCCATTGATTGCTTTGTACCATTATGCCACATTATCGTGGGGGGCAGTGAGCTTGGTGAGGGGGAGAGGGGGAAGAGGAAAGAGCACTTCTCATTGTGAGGCTTAAAACCGTTTGTCGAGCTGTGAAACCAACCCCTTGCTTTTAAAGTGTTCCGGGTATTACGAATCGTTTGTATTCTTAAGAAGAAAAAGCTCCTGTAGAATGAACTTTAACGTTCGTCTAGAAGGTATACAAACTAATGGAGAAAATAATTCTGTGTATCTCAATTTGAAATGACTTAGTGGATGTTGATGTTACATGTGTGAAGCATTTTCTTTGGTGTGTAAGGTAAATTTTGATCGGTAACGCATTTGGTTTATTTACAGCTTTATAACTTAAAGATTCTCAGTTCGATCCCAATCTAAGCCAAACAATTTTTGAAAGGGGTCAGCTGATAACCATAGGCTGTTCATTAGTCTCTTATGAATGACTCTAAACTCAGCCTTAGTATGTAACAAAATCTAAATTCGTTCATACTAACTCATTAATTTTCAATCTATGACTCACCCGGATCATTATTCTAATGATAATGAACTCATCTTGTTTTGTCTTAATCAACTGTAAACAATTACATCACATGGTACAATGGCATTCAAAATACATTCAGGCTTTGGTCATTTTACAACAAATGTATTCTGTAAGTACATCCAAGTGGAATACATGTAGGCCTATAGCGTACATTTGTAATTGTTAACCCTGAATATGCAAACATTCTAATCTTCTATACCTACAAAAGGCAAATACCACTAACTCATTCACTCATAGCTGTAACTAAAAAAGTACTATGCCTACGAGGCTGAAATTGTGTAGAGTCAAAAGTCTTATGTTGTAGATGTGCAATAAGAAGGGATTTTGAAAAATGCTTAGTAAGTAAGTCGAAGATAGCCACCTTTTTAGTAGAAAAAGTTTTAAATGAAAACAAAATTAATGGTTCTACAGCAAAACTAACACCTTTTCTGTACCTGATTTGATACGATCTACAACTTTGGTCCTATGACTTTTTGCCTTATTTCACCTCCTTCATCCTTAGGTAGAGCTAGATGTTGAATTTGTGCGTGTAAATCATATTGGTTAATTTATGGCCTCTAAGAGTAGACTTGCCCATTTTTCTAGACTGTGAAACTTTGTTAACTAGGAGAACATACTGTATTCAATGGGAAAATATACAATTTAATCTGAACACATGTATAGCCATATCATAGGACATGGTTAGAAACACAATATTTCACTGAGTCAATTACCGTACTTTGCGCACTGTAAAAGTAGACTTAGTTACTACAGATTTTGCTAGACTATGAAACTTTGTTATCTAGGTGAACAAACTGTTTTGAATCGGAAAATTAACAATTTAGTTTTAAAGCATGCATAGCCAGATCATAGGACATGGCTAAACATGGTAAGAAACACAATATTTTATTGATTCAGAGTCAAATATAGTACTTTGTGCCCTCTAAAAGTAGACTTACAGATTTCTTTAAACTTTGAAACTTTTTTTATCTAAGAGAACAAACTGATTTTAATCGGAAAATTTACAATTTAATTTAACCAAAAGTATAGCCAGTTCATAGGATATGGTTTAATATGGCGAGAAACCCAATATTTCACTGATTCAGAGTCAACTACAGTAATGTGTGCCCTCTAAAAGTAGACTTAGACATTTGTCTAGACTTTAAAACTTTTTTATCTAAGTGAACAAACTGATTTAAATCAGACAATTTTTAATTTAATATATATATATATATATATATATATATATATATATATATATATATATATATATATATATATATATATAAGCCATTCACCACTCTTCACGGTTCATCCAAAACTATACGTCCAATTGACTTGAAATGTTGTAAATAGGTTTATCATGGTCCCTAGAGGGTCACTAAGAAAAGATTTTCCTTTCCGTCCCACTGGCCTCCAAAATTCCCATGGTACTCTTATGGAGCTATATTAATTGATTTATTTATTGGATTAACAGCAGTTAATTAAAAACAAAATAAATTGAATAAAATTGTGGTAAATTAAAAATAATTGAGTACAGTAGTAAATCTTACATAACATTAGCTGTTCTAAATTGGATATTAGATTACATTTTTAAACCGAATATTATAACCGGCAAAGTGGGCGGTTACAGCTAGTAATTATATATTATTATATTACCACTCATCACTATTTATCCAAACCTATATGCCCAACTGACTTGAATTTTTGTACATAGTTTATCTTGGCTCCCCTTACATAACACATGAAGCATTTTTGCTAAAGCAACTACTTCCTTATCTCTTGATCAGTTTTAACTATTGAGGTGTCAAAAAAGTTTGTCTTCTTCGTAGTTGTGCAATAAGGTCTTAATTGTTCAACGCTTTTACCCTGAAGGGTACGGAAAGCCCTCAAAGTCCATGTTAGGAATAACATGGAGAGAGATTTAAATTTATCAAAAGTAACAGCTGTTTAAATTTTAATATTGATATTTATGAAATTTTAACACCTGTTGGAATGGATTTGAATTTATGCAATTTAACCACTAGTAGTTTTAGTCAATAGTAACATTGTTATTGTTACTATTGACTAAAACTCGGGGGTTGACTAAAGAAGGGTGCAGTGTTCACTAGTTTTTATATAAATTTGTAATATTATATAGACTAGACTGTATGTTAGTTTGTTACGTATTTATGAGACTTAAAAGCTAAATAAAATGTTTATGGTTTATTTATTTACCTTTTCTTAAGTATATTATTGTATTTTGTAAATCCATGTAAATTGGGAAACAATAAAAAAATGATATTTACTACTGACGTTAAGATCAACTCAGGTCATGGTGCAATTTCCGACAAAACACCATATGTCTTTCCTATAGGACATGCATGCATGTAATGGCAAATGAGTGTACTTCGAAGAGGGTGTGGAAACCAGTAAAGATGACGTCATAGCCCTTATCACCCCTCAATCAGAGCAATCAACCACAGTAACACGCATAATTACACTCACGGGTATGACTAATACTGGCTGTGGGGGTATATGGGGGGGTGACAAGGGGCCCAGAGTTGATAACGTCACTGATAACATCTGCAGTACAAATTGTACCACGGAGAACTGTTAAGGGACATTTTGCACAACGTTTTGTCGTACGTGTACATTGTTGCAATCACGGACGTCTGTTTTGAGAAACCCCCAAGCATCTACGTGCCAAAGGGATGCTATTTTACTGTAAATATTTTTTTCACTGTCGAAAATAAAAATGTACAACTTTTGTATCAGTAAAAAGATTAGGGTTGGGGGGGTTATCATAGGTTTGGTATTAAAATAACACTACCATACACAAAACTATGAGGAAAAGTTGTTTTGTCCATAATCTAAATGTTAATACTGTAGTTACAAATTAAAAATTGTATATTCTGAACATTTAATATTATGTACATACAACGTAATTAAACGTTATACATACAAATTTAGATTTATATAAATTAACATAAATTCACAATGTTTTGATTTTTTTTTTCACTAAAAAGTTCTGTCTAATTAAATAGTTTTTTAATTAGCATAACACATATTGGTACATATACAGGACAAGTAAACGTCACACAACACAAATATAAAATATAAGCACAAAATGCACAAATATTATGGTGATCGATTTCGGTGAACCACGCTCACCTTCCTCAGACCAGAAGGATTTCTTATGAATTTTGTGCATTTTGTACTTGTATTGTAATATATTTGTGCATTTTGTGCTTATATTGTAATACATTTTTGTTGTGTGACGTTTACTTTCTCTAATTGTAACAACATTAATTGAAATGTAATGTTTTTAATAATTATTACAGTACCATCTTACTTATATGATATGTTTGTAGGGTGTTAAGCTGTTGGTTGAAAAACAATCATTGTTTTAAAAGTTTATATTTTTTAGTATGTATTATTACTTCATACATACAAGTTCCTGAAATCATTTTGAATCAAAGAAAAAAATTATGGACATTTCCGTAAATTAAACTCCCCTCGGGAATAGTTTAGAATACATATAAAATTTGGTAGGTTACCAAGCATGACACATTAATATATGTAAAATATAGATAATAATGTATGTACAATGTTTGTACAGTAATATATGTAAAATATTGTCCACAAAAAAAAGTGACACACTTTCTAGTTGAATGTTGTTATTAAATCTACATAGTATATAATAAAATTCAATATTGTGTTTTGCTTAAATAGAAAACCTTCAATTGAGAACCTATTATTTACTACTAACCTTTTTAAATATAATTGTTTGTGCCTGGATTTCTCATAAAAACATTATTTTTAAATGTTGTCTATGGTTTGTTTGTATTTATAAATACGTGTTGTATTGCGTTTTTCGTAAAGTAAATAGTAGATAATTACTATCAAATTTTAAAGATTTTAAGGAACTGATTTTTATTTTAGTTTAGCTTTCCATTTTTAGACTGATGTACCGCTTCAGTTTCTAAAACATCCAAGTTCGAATACTGTGATTTGTTAACCCAATTCTCCGTAAACAATAACTATTTTAAATATAGTAATTTCACAACAATTCAAAACGTCCATCAGAAATCTGTTGATTCAAAGACTCCTATCAATTCAGAATATATATCACTCCGTAGGTCGTATTTCGGGCTGACATATTGGCAGCCTGACGGAAGCAAGGCTGCCACCAAACACGGCTCTAAATTGCATGCATTTAAAGATGAGGCAGAGGTGCATGGCCTACAATGCACGATACCTTATAGATTCTCTATTGTTCCTTTGTCAGAAACTCTTTGTTACCTTTTGTCAATAATTTCACTTCAGTGCCACTTTTCTCTTTAAAAGATATCTGGTTGTTAAAAATGTTTACTTACTTTGAAAAACCAATAATATGCTTTTTTTATAGACAATATTTAAATATAAAATTAAATATACGAAAAACTGTATTTTTTTCTTTAAAATGATATTCTCGTTAAGAAAAAGGTGGGATTGAACATGTTTGGCAATTTACCACCATCCTCATACTATTCCTCTTGGAGTTTAGTCAATGTTCGAATTGCTTATAACTGTTCAGGAAAAATATACTGTGACTAAATATGTACAAGTACATACTTTATCTTAAGAGTGTTATATTCATTATAATGTTGTCTCGGGTGAGGTAAGCATACTATGGGCTTCCCAACTACGATAATCCGATATATTACACTAGAAAAATTATGAAGTTCTTTTGTGTCAACATACTATGACATAACCTCTTCTAAATTAGCCATATCATGGAAATAAAATAAAAAAAACTATAGAAAAAGTAGAATTGAAATGATCAGTCCAAATAAAAATGGAATATAGATAAGCGCCTACATTTCTAAATGTCTTCCGATTTTCCAGAGGATAAAAAGATCACAAAACGATATATGTATGAAATATAACCATTTTTTTATGAACCGGAAACAACACATTTCCATGGCAACGTTATAGCTATCTGACTGGTGGTTCATTTAAATTGTTTATGTTTCCATTTCCAATATTTAAATTTGTGCCTATAACAAATTTAATGAAACCTTGATAAAGTCAACTTTTGGCAGAACTTGATAATAAAACCTTTTGCGAGAACTAACTTAGAAAACTACATTTTGGAAAAGAAATGTTACAGCCCCTCTACAGTATATTTAGTACTGCATTATTTCAAATTTAATGTGTTAGATAAAAATGTAACATTATTCAGAATGTTTAGTATATAGAGGAGATTAATAGGGTCTTTAAATATTGTTTGTAGTTTTTGTAGGTGGGTTGAGATATCCAGACAATACCATTTATGTATGTTGGAGAAATGAAAAGACCATGGTTTTGGTCTTTTCATTCACCTACACTCCTAACCACGCTAATGATTATGAGTTTAGATGAGGTTTTCTTTCAAAAGTACGAGTTCATTATACTAAACTACAATTTGTATCAACGTAGGACTGATGACTTCAATCGTGACCTAAGCTTTTAAATGTATTTTATTTGAAACATACGCGATCAAATGTTTAGAGTAGTTCTGAGGCAAAATGCACGGACCTTTATTGATGAATGCGTAGAATGATGATTATTTAATTAATTTTCCTCAAATGACTTTCCGATTATTGAATTTAAAACCGCATCACCAACCTTACATATTATTGAATTCCCAGATTTCCCTTCGGGGGGCCTAAACTCATCAGCCTTACAGGGGATGAGGCTCAAAGGGAGGGTCCTGCGTCTTTTATCGAATTATTCGTCATAGGAAGGGAAAGGGTTCGATGCGGGAGAGTGATATCCGGTTATAACAGATTGCATGTTATACGAAAAACACTATCGCTAAAGATTCGGAGAACAAAATGCAACCAGGACAGGAGAAATAATAAGTGGGTGAATGCGACATGTCAACGATACACAGCGATGTTCAACGGGTATCTTCCGATACGTGACCGTATACTTCTTTGTTTATAATCATATACTGAAGTACTACATTTATGCATATATTTTTTATTTTATTTCTCACGGTACTTTGTATACCAATTTTACGTGTTTAAAAATAATAGTTTTTCCCTTACGACTCTCTTGTTCACGGACATTGTAAAAATTAAATAGTGAGGTAGAGCATTACACTGTATCATTGACGTCTGAAGGATTCCATTGACAAGGTGAAAAGGTTCACAAGATGGCAGATGTTCTTCCCTTCTCTCATCATTCTGGGAATAGGACTCTGCAGTTGGTAGTTAGTGCCCAAATGCCTAATCTCAAAAAGGTGGTGTAGTCTTGTAGCGGATGGGACTCTGAAGCTGATCAGTTGAAGTAAAGGTAGACAATCAACAGCGTCATTTAAAATTTCTTAAAGAAATATAAGATCAGCTAAAAGACGTGTAGTAGCAAGTGATGTCATCCCATGGCTAGCTTTAATTTCAGAAATTGGAACATCCCTGTAGATAAATCCATTCTTCATGCCCAATATCCTTATAAGGATATATCTTCTCTGGATATATTGGATCCTATTAGTATGCCTCATCTGGTATGGTGACCATTTGGAGGATGCATACTCTTGATCGGCCGCACTAGAGCTTTATATAGTATGGCCATTGTCCTGGAATTCTTAATAATAAAAAAGAACTGAAATACAAAAAAGAACAACATGTTGGATGCTTTGGAGAGATATGATATTGCAATGTCAAAAGCATAATTTTAAATGAACCCGTACAATTTATCTCTCAATGTATTCTAGTTAAATCTCTGAAGATTACAGAGACTAGATGACAACATTCCAAGAGGAGTGACATAATTTATCTCTCCTATCCTTCAGTTTATTTGGTCTCAAAAACTGTAGTGTGTTTGGCATAACAGAACGTTATTATTTTTAGTATTTTATGTTATGCGTACATTTTTAATTTATTCTGCAAGTAAAGTCTGAGTG
The DNA here is from genome assembly GCA_035578905.1 of Stictocephala bisonia. Taxonomy (NCBI): domain Eukaryota; kingdom Metazoa; phylum Arthropoda; class Insecta; order Hemiptera; family Membracidae; genus Stictocephala; species Stictocephala bisonia. The sequence goes on along the minus strand of JAQJVL010000115.1, from coordinate 1,793,501 downwards.
AAATTCATCTGATGGTACCTATACCAAAACCCGTCACGGATAAATAAAGCAATATAAAACTTTATTTATCATTTCGTATATATAAATAAAGTTATATATCTACGAAAAGTGCTGAAATATATGTAGAAAAAACAGAGAAGAACAAGTTAAATTATAAAAAAAGTTAGACTCAAATTGCTCAATATTTTGACTATTTTAATTCTATTAATTAAACTTAATCTTTAAATTTGAGGAGCTATAAATCTTGAATTTATCCTACATTATTGATTGAGAACATTTTCAACAGGCAAACTCTTACTTTTCAAAACCTTCCGAAAAAATCACTAGTTTGCTCATAAGAACGAAAAGGAATTGTAAGTAAATCAATTTATCAAAACTTAATAAAATCTTTTGGTATCACGAATTTAGTAGGCTTGCCTCTTTTAATAGACACAACGAATTTCAGTAAAATACACTTGGTATGTTTTGTAAATCCTGGTTATATCATATGTTTCATGAGGTTTCGATTATTTTTTTTACAGAAAAAGGGCGATTCAAGATTATTGTAAGAATATTGGCGTTTAGAGAAAATAGCCAAAACGCATCAGAATCCCGTATTTTCTTATAAAAAAATATAATTACTGTATGTAGCTTATATTTATTGGGTGCCTGTGGCTGGTTTATATGTGTGGGGGGATGTATAAAATCAATTGTGTACGTGGTTTTACCAAAAAGAGTTTTTTTTTTAGAAATAGTAACAAACACTTGCTCTAAATTATATTCTCAGCTATCTGAATATGAAATTTATTGATCATACGATGTATTGAGGCTCATAAGGGTGAATCTAGTTTTTCAATTCTCCAAAAGTTGGTTTCCAATAGTTTTACTGCTGATGTTCATTTATTTAAAAAAGAAGATGTATGGTAATATTTTGATAATTTTGGTCTTATTATATCCAGTAAAGCAGTTTCTAACTGTGAAGAGAATGAAGATTTCAATGCTTTGCATAGAAGTATGCTATTGCAATGAATAAATTAAAAAAAAACCTGTAAATATTTTCAATTCCTAGTTTTAAATGTTTTAACTGTTTCAGAAAATAACAGATTTATCATTACTGTACTATCTTGAAAAGTGAGATTTTGATATTTACACTTAACAATAGAAAATATTTGTAATAACTTCTTTGCAATTTTCATTACGTTTCAAATGAGTTAGCCTTTGAATTAATGCTAATAGTTTATCTGAATCAAGAATTAATTTTATAAAATGATTAATATAAATAGCAAGATATTAATAATAAACATCAATACGTGTATATCGGAGTTTTACAGCTTTATTTGAAAAATATGTAATATTTAGGAAATCATTAAGATGTCTTATACAAACATTTAAAAACAGCACTAAACATCTAAAATGAGTGTAAAAGGTTGCATTTTTATTATTTATAATATTTTTAAACGGGATCGAATCTATATATGCACTAAAAGAGAATCAAACATAGGCCTACTGTAAAATGTCAAGTTATTAAAAAGTATATAGTCATGTGTAGCATACGGAAGTACTCCAGCCGACGGTTCATACCTAAGTGAAAATGTTTCATATCATTTTCCTGGAACATCAGTATCCATTTCTTGGAGGATAATTTAATAAAATCCGCCAAGTTCTGTTCTTGGAGCGACCCTTCCCCCACTCAGTCTCTGACAAGGTTATAGGGCGGATTACAAATCTCATCACAGCAAAGTGTCGGTTTCAAGATTACATTTCTTACAACTTGTAAAATTATTAGTTATTTTTATTGTCAGAGAAATAATACACGTATATATACTAAGATAAGCCGTTATTTGCTAACCCAACTCCTCACCTTTTTTGATCAATTTTAACGACTGAAGCGTAAATAATTCGCCTCCATTCGTAGGTTTGCAATCAAGTCTTTATTGTTCGATATTTTCAGCCTGAAACGTTCAAATGGGTAGCGTTCAATGTACGTTTTCTAGTCATAAGAATGACATAGAGAGATTTTAACTAATCGAAAAGTAACAGCTGTTCAAATTTAAATAATGAAGTTTATAATATTGAAGAGACTAGAAATCTCCTAAATGTTAGTTAGAGTAAATTTGATTGATTTAGTGGAAGTTTTTTTTCTATATATATATATATATATATATATATATATATATATATATATATATATATATATATATATATATATATATAAAAGTGAATGCATGTCTGGCAGTCTATTTTTATGTCCTTTTTTTACTATTACATGGAATACTTTCAAATTTCCAATGGTAGACTAAAGGAGTTATTTTTATTAATTTAATTGACAATCAGCAATCAGCTATTAAAGAAAAACGAATGAAATGAAAACTTTTGAAATAGGCTTAAGTACAACTTGAGTGCAGTGAGTGAGTTACTTTAATTGAATTTACATATAATCATTTTATTTGTTATCGTTTCCCTACTAATTTGTAATCTTAAGTCACAAACCGAGCGTAGCGGGTGAACCGGCATTACCGAGGCCGAAGTCCGAGGTCACACGAGCACAGCGAGTGGTGGGATCGGCGCGCGAAGCGTGCAGGGGTGTCCCCTAGTCAATATATAACTGTCGATAAATAAAAAATAATATTTACTCGATTTTACGTAAATAATGTGTCAATATTTATTAGACTAATGTACATAGAAATATCAAACAACATTACGGAAATAACAAATTCTCAAATGGAATATTTTTTAAGGAACGTAAGCATTTTTTAACGATATGTATTCTGTTTTCGATTCACGTAACACTAAAGGGGTGAGGAGTGTTTGTGGCAACTGGGTGATATAGCCAACCTTGCCTTTATTTGTAGTCTATACAAATATATAATATTTTTATTCTGTACAAATATATAGTATTTTTACAAATGATTATTTTTATATTTGAATAAATACTTCAACTGTATAGCTTTGTAACTGAAACTAAGTGAGTACATGTTCATGTGCACAGATTTTTAGCCTGTTACTTTTTATAAGGACACTATTTAAATTTAAATTAAAATTCTTTAGAGGCAAAAATATTTTTATCACTTCATAATTACTATACATTAATAACATGTATTTTGGTTACGTTTTTATATAGTGCAGATCATAATATCATAACAGCCCAGCATTGTAGAGCTACAGGAAAGCAACTTAAACGTTTTTAAATAAATTGTTCTCATAACTGGTCTCATAAAAGAATATTGCTGGAATATTGCTATCGATTTAGTTTTGAAACGTAAGAAAATTATAGTTGTTTTTACCTAGCAGGAATAAGCTTCTACATTGAATTTAATAACTGTCGTATTCCATAATTGTAATCCATTCATTACTGCAGATGGTTTTGCTTCAGGCAGAATTTTCTCTGAAACAGCTGTACTATTAATTTAAATATAAACTGAGGTGTACCATATATTTGAAACAAACCTGATTTATTATTTTTTTTTTTATTTTAATTATACAATCACTTATTTTCTTAATTTTCAGTACTTTATTTTTTAGGCTTTATCCATAATAATTTTAGGCCTTTTGTGATAAATATAGTGCGACTTTCACAAAATGGCTTCACATTTTTTTTTTTTTTTTTAAGTTCCCTAAACCCAAACTACCCACAGTTATCTTAAATTAGAAATAGAAATATTGAACTTTTTAGAATGTTAGCCACAATTAATTGTTGAAGCAACGTGACGAAACTGAAATTCTTTTAATACTTATGTTCTATATTATATTTATGAAATATATATGGTTTTATGTCTAACACCTCGCTAAGATCGTATTTGACTCTTCCCTCTTGGAGTGAAAGAGTTGAAAGGTATGAACCCCTTATAATTTACAATATAATATTAATAAACAGAGAACAGTGCAACTCTAGGATTAAGTCCTCACGTTTTTGCCATTTTAACTGTCCTTTTTCGCTTTGGGGGGACGTCCTGTGGAGGAAGTCTGAAAAATCTTAAATGTAAGCATAGGTCGAGTTATGCCTCGTTTTAAAGGTCATTGTTAAATGAGCCAAAATTTGAGAGGTAGCTATTTCCAAACGAAAGGTCATTTTTAGTCGTGGATGCGGCAATGTGTTCCTCTAACAATAACCTTTCAAATGAAGTATAACTCGACCTATGCTTACAATTATGATTTTTCAGACTTCCTACATAGGACGTACCCTTAAAGCGGAAAAGGACAGCTAAATTGGCAAAAAATCCAGTAACTACAGTGCAGATGTAATCCTATAGTTGCATTGCAATGTGTTTATTAATATAATAAAAATATTAAGGTATTTCCAGACTTTTTGAACACCAGGTATATTACCTTCCAATAGACCATAGTTTCGATAAATAAACAAAGTTGACATATGATTTCCTAGTAATGAAACAACATATTTATGAATACAAATATTTGCAAAGTATCCAAATATTTTAGTGTGACTCTGACAAAACTATTTTTGATTGTGAAAAAATAGATAGTTCCTTAAAACTAATATACACCGATAGCTTATTCCCAAATATATAGACAAACTATATATTTTAACTTGCAGATTAAAATAAAATGTATAGACATAAACACTCGTCATTATTTACATTAACAAGACAGTTTTCTTATTTTAACTAAGATTAAGTTTTGTATGTATCCAGCTCTGAGAAAAGTGTGTCACAGAGACTCCTGGGACGCAACTCCATTGCAGGATGCAGTGGACCGTAAAGATATCGGGGACACGTAAATTGGGTTTGAGATCTTTTTCTTGGACAATAGCCCGCGCCATCGAGATATTTTCTGGGCAGCATGGTCTGGAATAGTTAATATCTTCAGACGGTTTATATAAAATACAATGTACGAAGCATTTACTATATTTATAATGTTAACTTTACAAACAATACACAATGTGTATACAAACAATACACAATTCATAGTTTGTTTGTTTATAATCAATGAATAAAGTTAAAACATATCCACAGCTTGTATTCATCTATACGAATAGTGAGGCTAGAAAACTCAATGTGAAAAACATGAATACTGTATTTACAAACTTTACCCTGCCGTATGCAATAAACGGTTAAAACTCTAATTTTATACTTAAATATCTTTAGATCAATGCGATAAAAACAAAGACAAAACAACAATTCGTCATTGTTCTGCAACAAACATTTTGATTGTTAATGTTTAATTTCATTTTCAATATAAATGTTGTGATACTTATTCCATACCATATGATACTACAGGGTAGAAAAAATATGGAAACGCTTTCACAACTTTTGAATGACTTCACTTGTAAGTCATTCATCATCATCATCAAGATCATAGTTACAAAGAACGTACTTTTTGACGCCATTAGCGACATTTCATCTTTTCAGGGGGACGGCCCATGAGTTGAATTAAAATCTTCTGTAAGCGTAAGTCGAGTTTGGTATCAATTGAAAGGTCTCTTCAAGAGAAATTATTTGCCACAAACCAGACCTCGAACTGTTTATCCTTTCCAGAGTAGCAGTCATTTGAATGTCGAATTAACTAATGTGAACAATATTATTTCTCCAATTATACTTTATGGAACACAATTATTAAACAAATTAGATTATCAAATTATCTTTGGAAAATAAATTACCTTGTTGTGAAAACGTTTCCATATTTTTTTCTACCCTGTATACGACTAACTTGGCAATTTTAAGGTTTGTTTTTCGAGTTGTACATAGTGATTGTTATCTATAAACTGTATAAAACACGCTAACGTTTTAATGTCGTCTTCATAACATGTCAAGTGCGTACAGGTCCTTAGTGCTTTGGTAGGTTGTGGAATACTATTTTGAAAACGTTCCTGCATTTATGGATGGGAGAACCTCCTTATTATTGTACATGTTGTGATGTTGTAGGAAGATCTCTAGATTAATATCTATTATAAAATAACGTAAGTTAGGATGACAAATATACATTTTCACTTTATGTACGTACAATTCGGGAATCGAGTGCATCTTGATGCTCTTCTTGAAGATGACTTCTAATACAACCGAAGGTCGGTTTAGTGCATACCATCAAGACATCAAGTTGAAAATAAATCTTTACACTTTTAATTTGTTTAGTAACCATTTGTGCCATACGTTATCTATATTAAAGTAGAACCTCCACAACGTTGAAGTTTAAAGTGAAATAAAGACGCTGTAAGACAGATAATCCTCTATGTAGTCGTTTATAGTTTTGTAACAATTTGTTAAGTATTGTTATATATTGTAATTTCAATCAAATTTCTCTTTTCCCCTTTAAAATGTAAATACTAGCTAAGCGTGTTAATTATTGTCAAGTCATATTTTTTCGGAGAGGCGAGTCTACTATAAATGGTGATTCCTTGAGACATCCCCGACTGGTGTGGGGACAAGACAGAGAGTATGCAAAGCTGACAATTAATCGTGCGGCTGTAGGGTCCTCCGTCGTCATGACGACAGGACGTCGGGAGTCAAACTGACGAGGGTGGTGTGGTGGCTTCACCTCGGGACACTTGGGGAGCCACGTACGAAATTGTAAATAATAGCCAGAACTGCTGTTAGCTATTCATTTACATTACAACGTCTGCTACAACAGCTGCTCGTATGAATACGTACTGATACAAAAACATCACAACATCCTAGTTTTCCAGCCATAAGGTTTAATTCATTACTATGTGATTTTCCACCCTCAACTTTATCACTCCTTTTCACATAAATATAACATCCACATTTCTGCTTCCCATTCTTCTTTAAAAACAAACATATCCCCTTCTGCTTCTCCCTGGAATGCAACAAATGCTCTCCTTTTTTGTTTTTATAATTAAATATTTATAAATATAAGATAAACGTTTTTTATCACTCATTTATAATTTGTTTACAGTTTTTTACACGTAAAGATGTATCAAGTAAACCTATAATTGAGCTTATGGAAGCAGTATTCTTTCACATTAAAGTAAGAACTGCGAGATTCGTTTTAAGTTCGAAAATGTAGGAAACAAAATCTCTTTAGCTTCTTTGGAACAAGAAGTAGGACATGTCAGACAATGAAGAAAAAGCTTTGAGTCTATTCATAACTATTTTATAACTCTTGTTTTGTGTTTTGTGTGTGTTTTCTTCTCAGGAAAAAACGAATTTGAAAAGGTGTTTTATTAATTTTAGGTTATTTGCTTCAAAGAACAACTGAATTATAATCCAATAATACTACTTTATCTGAAATGATTTAAATCAAAAGAGTGATGCTATTAATGCACTTTTACATCATTAGTTTGAATAAATGAATCGAATAAAGGCGTCGAACTTAGAATGAGCCTAAATTAAAAATCCGTATCCTGGCCTGGACTGGAAGTATTTTGGTGAGATAATAAGATGGATTTTAATTTTTTGTTTTTATATATTTAAACTCCTAGTTAAGGATTAAATTCTGCATCAGAAGCCACGAAAGTGTGATTCGTCTATATCTAGATTTTCTGTATTCCTGTAATGTTGTGTCAAAGAACTATTAAAACCCATCATCATTAAATTTCAATTTTCTAAGGAGCGTTTTCATAGAGAATTGGAAGTTTCTTAGCTCGTCAAAGAAGCGCGTGATAATTTTTTCGTCCACGAGTACTTGAAACTTACACTTATTTTGACGTAGAGAACCATTTCACTGTTGTAACAACGAGTAACACAAATCAATAAAAATTTATCAATTTTACAAATATAATAGTACATTAAGTCTGTTTGATTGAAATACAAAATGTCACAAGCGTAAAACCCGCCTTCTCATAAGATATTGACTTTTACTACGGGGCACATACTCAGGAAGGTCGTACTCCTGACCTTTTGACGTCATTATTTTTTGGCTTCTCATCTTATTGCTTGTATTTTTGTGGAGAGGGGAACTTTTTAAAGGTTGATTCGACTCTATTAGGGAACAGAAAATTTCCTGAAAAAAGAAGAAGAAAAAAGCGTAAATATAGTCCACTTTACATTTGGGTAGATTGTTTAGTACATCATAAATTGGTTACGTGAGGTTTGAAACAATTAAACTAAACATTTTCTAAAACTGTATACTTGTGATATTTAAAATCTTAAAATAACAACAATTGAACTAAAGTTTAAATACCGCTAGAAATACAAGTTTGCGCCTCAGGTTTCTTAACTATATCTTATTGATACGTATCACCATCGTCATAGCATAAGTCATTGTACCCCCCCCCCTGCGCGGATAACTGCACTCTTCCGGGCATCTAGGCCAATCCAGTTTTTCCAGGAAGGGCTAGAATGGTAGTTTATTTTCCTGTAGTTGGAGCCAGAACCTTCCCGAATTGGAGCCCAGAAGGACCTAGATCCTCCTTCCAGAACCGTTTAGGTTTACACCGCTGCGCTATACAGACACCCTCCGACCGACCTGACAATCAATGTGAGTCAGTAACAGTGCAGCCTACGGAGTCAGAGTGACAACCTACAAAGTGACTGAGTTAGGAAGTGACAGTATTAAATAGTGACAGTGATTGAACACCGAGTAGTGATCAACACATTGTGTGAACACAGACTGTAATAGGTGACATTAAGTGTTGTAAATATTAGTGATAAATTCGGAATGTAAAAATAGCATCTATGAATTTCAGTTCGTAAATGTTTCATAGAGTCTAATTTAGTTATTTAAAGCATGTAAAACCAAGCACAATTAGTAGCCAAAGATGGGAATTGCCTTATTATTTCGAACTAAGTCAGACCGTAACAGCGTTATTTATGACATTATTCATTTTTTCACGAATATAAAAAAATGCTATTGCACTAAAACTTAATCAAGCAAAACTAGCAAAAATAACATTTAGAGCAATGTAAACGTGACATATGTTAAGTAGCTTGTAATATATTTATATTTTGACCGCTTATTTGTATCCGACAGCGCACAATTGACTTTAATCCTTTTATATTTAAAGTTAAGCTCAATGAAAAATAATTGTAGTATGTTATTGGTCACTAATTATGGACTACACATTGCATTAAGTAACATTAAAAGTTATTAAAATTTGAGTATTCACACACAGGCGCTATTATTTCTATAATAGCGGAACATATTTTTACCTTTTCCTCACTAAGGCCGACCACAGCATGTGTCTGCCTAATATATTCTCAAGTGATCCAGTCGCTCAATTTCTTAATTATCTACAAATTACTATAATTAAACTACCGTATTCTATAATTTTGTCAGCTAGTTGTCATACAAAGCGTTTCGCATGGAAACCGAACCGGTCATTTCAATAATTCTACAGGCATCGCTTAGGGCCACGTATAAACGTAAGAACCCTATAATCTAAATAATCATTTTAAAAATATTAAACCGAATTTTTCACTTATTACAATCTGAAGACATACATACTATGTCAAGATGTATACGCTAAATATGCAATCATACGTAGAGGTTTTTCTCGTTACTGTACGTAAACTTTCCAAAGATTGTACGAATATCTTTACTTTATTGTGGCAAAGTTCAGTGCTTATTTACAATCGAAATGTATTTTTATTTATTCTTAAGACACCAATCGTCAATAAGCATAAGAGTGAATTTAGTTTAGTTAAGTTTTTTGTCATTAGCGTACATACAGTATTATTTTTTAATGCTTTAAAGTTGGTTTCTATTAATTAATTTTATTTAGTTATAAAGATAAAAGTTATGTATAAAGTTCATAGGCCTATTGAAATCAAAAGCTATTTTACTAAAGATAAATTACCACAAACAAATACGTTATTACTATCATCAACTACTAGTTATAAAATATTTAATCCACCTACATTTAATGCAAGTTAAACGTAAACTTCGGCACTATTAAAGAATATTAAGTAAAAAGGGGGGGGGAATCTAATAAATGTAGACAGAGTAAACTAAATATAAATTACTCTCATATTCATTACACCTTGTCGCTATGCAAGAACAAACATTTGTTAACTTTGAAGTAACGCAGAGAACAGGTAAGGCTTTACTTTCATCGTGTAAAGGCTCAAATTATCAAACAATTAGATTAAAGCGAGCGGGCTTATGTTTTAGGGGGGAGGGGGCGGTAAACACAATTAGACCTTGTCGTAAATTACAAAGTTACTCTGGTTACCGTTAGTTAATTACTCACAAAGTTCCCATGAAAGGGAGTTGGCTCTGAGCATCCCTAACCTCAAAAACGGGGAGACCAAACTAAATTGGCGTGTATTCAGGTTACCATCCATACAAACTGGACCAGATGGATCTTATTTCATACAAACTGGACCAGATGGATCTTATTTCATACAAACTGGACCAGATGGATCTTATTTCATACAAACTGGACCAGATGGATCTTATTTCATACAAACTGGACCAGATGGATCTTATTTCATACAAACTGGACCAGATGGATCTTATTTCATACAAACTGGACCAGATGGATCTTATTTCAAGCACCGTTAACTTATTCTACTTGAAACAGATTCATTACACGTCTTAAACACATATTTTAGTTTAGTGTAATTTGCACATTTGGACCTTGTAAGCACTAAGCTTGTAGTAAGAATAGCTGCATGCAATAACGAGAGATAACTCAAATTACCAATTACGTCAAAAAGACTCAACTACTAAAATGGCATTAGCTAGAACATTCCTAAGTTAAAAACATTCGAATAACAGTAATTTTATTAAGTCAACATTTAAACACGTTGACCCAGTCTATTCCTACCCGTTTTAGCCCTCCTATAATATAAAATAGGTTGCCTCACTCTCATATGGTCTGTATACGCAGCGCTTAGCTAAGTTGTGACGTCAGAAGCCGACCTCCAAAACACCGCTCTGATCAATTATTAATTAATGATTAATTAATTTATTTAGTTATTTTCAACTAATAACGACAATTATCCATTTACATAGTACTTATTTGGAAATTAACTGGCCACTATATCGAGTTATGTGACCAGTTTGATTAAAGAAAATATATATATATTTAAAAAACATAGTATTAATTAATTGAGTCTAGCAATACATATAATTGCATAATATAATACACACAATCGCCACCTGCAGTGTTTACATTCCTGAAAATATAATTTAATTAAAGTATAAAAATAATCTAAAACTATAGTCACAAATAATTTAAAAACGTGAACAAGAGAGTTGTACTGTGCTTCATGACAATGGCTTCTAGTCAAGAACAAAACAAAAAAAATCATTTTATGTTATATCAATATTAAAATAGCTTACGTCTTGTTGCAGTGAAAGCCAAGTAGTTGATTTTTTACAAAAAGTTTTCAAATTAACTGCATTTTTAATATCAAGTGGAAGAAAATTAAAAAATGTTGGTCCTAAGTAGACAAGTGAACGTTTAAAAATGGCTTTGTTTACTTTTGGCAGTCTGTAATTTTTGTTCTGTATAAATCTTGTTGTGTAGTATAAATTAGTGTTCCTTATGTTTCCACTTCTAATAAAAACCAATCTTAAGACTTTAAATATAAAAAGGTGCTGAAGGGGTAGAATTTTTAATTGACTGTAAAGAGGGAAAGAGCTTTCTTTCTTAGTTTTCTTTAGAATTATCCTGAGGAAGTAATTTTGTTTTGTTCCTAATTTGTTTATTAAATATTTGTAGCTTCCACCCCAGCACAATAGGCCATACTGCAATCTGGACATCAATAGATACTAAAAAACATTACTTTATTTTCAGTACTATTTAAGAATTCATTAAGTTTCTGTTTCTTTAATGATATTTAAATCAGTAATTATCCTTTTTCATGTAATGTGGAATTATATTTACTTAATTTCCTTAGTGTAACTACTAAATAATATGAATATTTCACTCGCATAAAATAAAATGAAGTGTCACCTTCTACTTCCCTTGACGCGTTTAACACAGAATTTTAGTAAGAGCATTGTAAGGTTCTAAATTAGGATTATAATTAATTTAATTTACCTTATTTAGTCAATTTGTTTTTTCAAATCAGTAAAAAAAAACGTAACAATCGAAAATACGATCATTTTTATTACTTTACTAAACATTATGTTATCTGTAATACTTTGTACTAATTATAAACATTTACCTAAAAGAAATCAAGCTTTCTGGTCACTAACCCCAGATGTTAAATACCAGTTTTCAAACTGCATAAGGAAGAGCTGAAAATGTATAAAAAAAGGCCATCGGCACACTTTGGAACAACATTTGAGACTTTGTGCTTAATATGCAGAACGAGTTTCGAACAAGGCACATGATTGGTTAGAGCTTAAAAACCTGAACAATTAGCATACGCGCTGAATTCGGCAACACAGATATGCAAATCCTTGGGCTTTTAATTTAAAATGTGTGAGGAATATTTGGACATTAGATAGCTTTATATAAAAAAGATTAATTTGTTAAATGTGTGCTATTTATTTTATGTTATTTTCTTAACAGACGCCTAAGTGGTAAAAGAACCGGTTTGGACAAATGAGTGTACCTAAAACAATGGTCGAAAGAGCAACTAATTTACTAAACTCATGCTTTAGTTGTTTCAGAACAGCGTTTATACATTGTGATTTCAGCACTGAAGTATTTAAATTGATCAAGTTAACATTGCTGACTAGGTTGATACAATCTAATCACGAGCTGTTGAGCAAACTATCAAATTTAATTCCTCAGTCTTGAGGGTAATTCTGGATGGTTACCAAACCAATTTACGAACCCTGTGTTAAATAAGTAATAGCCTAAGTATTAGTAGTTACATTTACATGATAAAAACGTTCTTATGGTTTACTTTAAGGCGATAAAGATATTTCCAACCAAATTTTCTCTCATTTTTATGTAAAAAAATTGTATCAATATTCTATACAATAAGGTTATTTATAAATGTTCTACTCTAACCCTGGGCTGTAAACGTTACATAACTTACTATAACAAGGATGAGTTCATATCTGAAACGGTTTGTATTTGAGGAATCTAATTTATAAATTAAACTCAACATTTAAATAGAACCAAAATGATATATTTCATTAACTCGTCAATATTTCATATTTTTTATGAAAACGTATAGTGTGTGTCAATGAAGTAGAGTTCAAGTATTTAGGAAGTAAGGCGAGTAAAGAGGTTGTAATGGGAACAGCGCGTTAAAATTATTTAGGATAGGTAATTTACGTCTGTGTTCCGCTCTACACCCCTCTAGTACTTCCCTTCCCATAAGGCATTAATTATTTTTATAACCACTAGAAAATAGCAAAACAGTTAACAACAAAGTTAACTAATTTTTTAGTATGTGGATAAGTATCATACTACGTAATTAATCAACAACAGTTTTTAAAATATCACAGAGAATAAATAAACAGAGGTCGCATCCAATAGTGTACTGAAGTGTGTCGATTAGTTATTTCTCCAGGTTGCCATGCAATGGCCGGACCTTCAGCTTCTCCCTCATTACCCCAAGTCTTCCAGGGTAAACATTGTAAACATTATTACAGATGTATAAAGTATATAGTATATATAGTGTTCACTAATTTTAATCTTTTTGTAACTGCCATTAAGGCGTTCGCTGTGGCCATAAGAAAGCGACCTCTGTTTATTTATTTATTTTTTTTTTCTGTTAATATAATTCTAAGAAAATTAATATTGAACTTACTGAGCTGTATAAAACTCATTAGTCAATTATTATTATTGGTGTAAGCACTATTAAAATACAAATGGCTACATAATAATATAATACATTTTAAATATCATACCAATCTCCATGTGCATTACGATTTTAAAAGGCTCACCTGAAACAAATATATACTATTAATAAAAATGACCAGCGTGTGTTTAAAATGAACACAAATGCAAATAAGTTAAGATTGACATTAAAGCGATCATTTCAAAATCTTTTAAATATTCGAAACCCCAAACAATGCTTTATTCATATAATAAATTGGGGAAAGGGAATAGTAAATTGAACATAAGACGTATTTTTTATCTAATTGAACTAAATTAAATTATAAACTGTTAATACAATTAAATTGTGGAGATAGTCTTATACTCCACTTGTGGAAAATTTTCCAATTGTGGAAAAAGTTCTTATACTCTAATATGAAAAAGTACGGTTTAAATTACCACAAATTTAAAACGGTATACTAAATTACCGATATTACACGTTCACCGTTATATATAAAACCAATACATAACATTAGTAATAACAAACTATATTTTCTTAAATAAACATAGTTACAAAAAAGGTTATTAAATGTATGCCTTGATTAACGTTTAATAGGATCTTTCAAACGTGTGTCTCTAATTGAATCACGATTTAAAATGTCTACATAAAGTACAAAAATAACACTTTTTATAAAAATCGAAAAAATTTTATAATCCATGATTAAATTACCCGCATTTCCTAGACCAATCAAAATGAATCTATAATATAAATTAAAAGTACTAGTGGACTCTAGATGATGGAAGTGTAGAATCCACTATACGTATATTATTCCAACTGTTTTGTTATTTCTGTCGCCTCAAGCCTGAATAGAAGACCCAAGTCAAAGACGACTAAACACAGGAATTTCCATCCAGATGACGCCATGTCCTGTGGAAATGGTAGCGTAAACCTGACCGCAGCCAATTCCAAATTAGAGTGAAGTGTAAAGCCGCATCTGCATGCCAATGACTGTCCCTTGTCTGTGTGTGGGCAGCCTCAATGGTTCGCACTCGGACCACTTTTGTTCCAAAATCTTTCTCTCCAACTTGATTTACATTTCTACTCTTCTATATTATTAAACATTTATTCTACAATGGAACTGACGAAACCTTTTTCAAAATGACTCTTACTTCAGAAATAATAAATAGGTTTATGAGCGTTTAAACATTATTTTAAACATCATTCATGTTTAAAATTTATAAATATGGCTACATTTATCAAAATCTCCGTAGGGTGGGCATCTTCAAGTAATTTTATGTGCAAAGGCGAATAATTGGTTTTAATTTGAAAAATAGGAAACTAATCAATTTTTATAAATATCTTGTGTTAAAATTTTATAATTTTGATTTCCATGGATTTCATTTATTTTTTGTGAAGTGTTTTAGCTTGAATGACAACTTTTCCTAGTACGCAGTTCTAATTAAACTAATTAAGGGAATATTTGTCGATAACGAGGAGACATATACTATACATACAACTTTGAACATGTATTATTTTGCTGCTTAATTTTCCATAGTTACGATAGCAAATTGTAGGCAAAGCGATAACCTAATACTATCGAATAAATAAATGTTTCAAACGTCGTTGTTGGTGGGAAAACATACCCCTTGGAACATAGAACACAAAGTAAAGTAATCGAAAAGTACTACTTGGAGGTTCTTACTTTTTTGGGAAAGTTACCGTATAGATAAATGAAGAAGTCCCTTACAGGGAAAACTTCTGCAGAGGAAATAACGTGAAAAGAACTTTCGACTGAATGCGCTTCAATATCTCGCATTGTTTGAATGTATCACAGGTCAAATTGAACGGAAAATTGGTTTTCTTTGCTATCTTTAGTCTTCGCATTACTCGCCGTAAGCAGATATAAAGTCGCTTTAACTGAAAATATGTTATTGACAACTCATTTGTCTCTGATTATTTCGTTGTCTCCTTCTCATTTGTCAATTTATTTTTACCATGATAATCCATTAATTTAAGACTATTATGGGAACAATGCATTATTAAATTATTACGAATAGTATTACGTTAATTTATATAAAAAACAACAAATGTTACTTATCGAAATATATATATTGTAACAAGAAAACAGAAGAAATAACAAATAATTATTCTTTGATTAAATCTTGACGTAAGTTATTGTGACGTAAGTTATTGTGTTGACGTTCAGTGACGTAAGTTATTGTGACAATCCTTCATGTGTGATTTAATAAAATTGTTATTGTTTCAAATAAGTTAGGTTTGAATGGGTCTAATATTGATTGGTAAAGACTATAAATAATAATTAAGGACGTTCAACTTAAACTAGATTGAACTTTAGTTTAACTAGAATGACTAAATTAGGGTGAACTAGATTTAAATAACCATGAACTAATTCATGGAAATAAAAATCTACAATCAAATTCTTAAAGACTTAAGTTGCGATAAATACGTAGGCTACGTTTCATGGGGAAAAAAGAAAAATTAGTACAGGAGTGCTGTAGTAAATATATTTGATGACTAATATCTTTAATCGTAACTGCATCTTCATATTCATAGGTCTTTGGATCCATTTAAAATACGAACAAAAACTTCCGAAAAACTGATAACGTTATTACTTATTTTGATTTTGAGTTTTGTAGTCTGTGTTATACTACCCTCCAGATTTTACGTTACGTTTACTGACATCAAAACTACCTGAACATCTAGAGTTTTTAGAATTAGTGAAAGATTCATTCTCATTGACGTTCTGCGCATGCGCAGTTTCTTCGTATAGTAGCAACATAGCATAAAGCCCGCTAAGGCTTCTGAAGGTAATAGAATTAATTATAGAGTAAAATAATGTTTTAACAAAAGAACCTAAAAATATATTTCACCATTTATTCTCAAAATACAGTAAGTTATGTAGAGCACCTAGTAGAAATAGTTATACATTGAGGTTTGTTCACTTCGATCTTCTTTGCCATACCAAGTGAAAACAACTATTCCGTAAGTAAAAGAAATACAAATATTTAAAAAAACTCAATTAATGATAGTTTAATACAAAGATACAAATATCATAGTTGTTAATTTGTTGCATTTTTACAAGGTCTAGTGTTTAAAACACAACGTTTCGATTGGTATAAAGGTTCCTATAGTTTCTAAGTGTTACTTACTTCCATAGCGTACATTTAAATTAAAACTCATATCCCTAATTGACCAAATTATATCAGTATCAAAAAACATTCAAAAAAAACTATTTATACACTTAGAATGGCTCATTGTGAAAAATCTTGTCTTGTTAAAAACGATTTGTAATTTGTGATAGTAACAACTCTATGCTTTTCGAAACTCGGTGTATGCTTTTTAAGCACTAAAACTTTGGAAATTACAAACAAATTAACAACCAATCCAACGCTAATGTATTAACTTTCAAACATACAACTATTCACTATTTGTTTTGTTCTTAAAGAGTTCTTTGAGATCCCTTCGATAGAAGAATAGTATCAACAACATCTTGTATTATTGTACTTATACTTGTATAAACTTGAACTCTACGATGTTTAATTTATTTGTAACTTTTAAGGAAATCCAACCAGATGTTCTCCGTCTGTTTTTAAGTATCACTACAAACAACATTAAATAAAACAACAGGGCGCGTAGGTTTTGGAATGCCACCACCACCTTCATTAATTCTACAACACAGCGTTGTCTTTTTACATATAAGAACATAAACCACTACTTGAGTGTAATTTTGTTTCACCAACAACACCTACAATATCTGTACGCGGAACACGCACCGGCCACGTGACCTCTATATATTGTGCGGACCTACTTTAGTGGCTCAGTTGTGTTATATATAACGCCTGGACCACCGAAGAAGCAGTTACTGTCTCGGTAACAGTCGCGTTAAAATAAAGTACAGCTCTTCACTTATCATACCACAACACTTGTTTACGAACTTCTTTGACTGAGAGCGATAGCATCTCTTCCACAATGTTGCTCTCTTTAACTACACTCAGTTTACGGTCGTCATTGTTACCAACATTTGTGTTCCTTCCTCACTATGACACGGCAGTATACCAGTTTCCGTCTGATATCTGACAATCATCTCAACATTGACTTGTTAGTTTGCCAAAATCAGACCAATATTACGTGGTTCTCATTCCACGATAATTCGTCTCTTAGTTACAGTTTATTAGGCTATTAATAAATTTTTCTTTTAACGAATTAGTCAAGTTAGTATAGTGACTACATTCTTTCATTTACACTCATTTTCCAACCAAATGTGCTTAATCTTGACGATCGGCTTCTTATCACTCAATAGTAACACCAAAGGATGATTTAAAAGGTGTATCCATTTTGTCATTAAGGTGGCCGTCTCCTACCACTGGGAAGTCGACAGCCCAAGACAGCCCTATAGTAGCAATGCGATTTTACCGTCAGCTGGCCAAAACATGGTGTTATATTAAACTCTACGGTTCGTGTTTATTATTATAACAAGTCAAAATGAACGCTGTGTAATTATTAAAGGTACAACCTAGTGAACCATAAGTCCATATAAAGGATTTTCCGATGTTCACGAAGAAAGACGTTTATAGTTTCACATATTTAACTGTTAAAAAAAATATAAATAGTCTCATTTTTTACAAAAACCAAATGTGTTCTAGAACACCTATCAAATGACACTTCAAGTGTTACGATACCACCATTATTACGGACCGAATTATTGAAACAGAAACCCATCCTTTTGGCGTTTTTGGCGGGGGAAAGTAAGAAAACCGTATCTCACACTCGGAATGTTTTCTTTACCTCTCCTGTGATATTCTTTGCTTTTTAGGTTAAGTGTCAAACATTGCCATTTCTTGAGTATAATAATATATCCCGAGGTCAAACTAAAATTTCATTACGTAAAGTTTAGGCGGATCTGTGTCAAGGAAGAGTCATCCGAGGTTAGCCAAGATTTATACTAAAAGTAAGTAAAGATAAGTTCACAACTAAACGTTTCCAGCACTGGAACTGAATTGAATTGCAATGTTACTTAGATGACGATGACGTTTGTACTCTATAGATGCTGTAACATTTAATTATTATGATTACTGAGCCGATAATTAGGATTAATATAAGAAATAGGCATTGAGCAGAAATGGTGTATACATCTTACACCACCAGTTACAATAAATACAATAAATAAATTACTACTTTACATGAATGTTAGGACCGTTTCATCTTTGTTAAACATTTGTCATTAAATTACTCTTATAAACTATATTATTAATGTGACACAAGTTTACAAATACGGGGTTTATTTTAGATAAAGTCCACAACTGAACATTGTAAACATTGACGTTTACTGAGCAATATGTACTCATTTTACTAAATGAAGGTTCAGCCACTTGGATTGCAACCTAATTAAAGCACTGGTACGAGAGAGATGAAGTCAGTAGATGAAGTGAGAGATAAAATTCCTCTGGTCCCACCAGCATATCGATGTGCCACTTTAACATTTCGTCGTCATGGATACTTGAGTAGATGGCCACAAGATGGCTATGCAGTGGTAAGCTCCGCCCATTACGTCATCGTTCTAAGTTACTATTGGTGGGCCAGGCACTTAGTGGGGACTGAAAGCTAGCACAGATGGAATTTTAGTTGGTGTAAGGGGAAACGAGCCATGATAGGCAAGAGCTGCATCAGCTGAGGAATCAGCTGATGCAAGATGATTTGTTGTCATTACCGACTTATATTGAGTTTACATTAAAATGTCATTTGTTATACTATTGTATTTTTGTTATATTATGTTTAAAATATTTATAATGCTATTAAAATAGTCGGTAACCTACCTTCAAATTGAAATAATATTGATCACTATTTACAATATTGCTTTTTTTACGTGTTACATATTTACGTAACCCACCAACAGTTTCACCAGCTGTTTGTGTTCATTGCCCCCACTCCCAACACGGCCCTTCATGCTAAAGATGGAGTAGTGGAACATTTCTTCTCACTGCTGAAACCACTCTATTCGCTACTAAATATAGGACGCAGGTCGTTTTCAGTCCGGCCCAATGTATAGCTAGATTAGGTTAAGGTAAGTTATGTTAGAGTGGATTTGTGCCACGTAGAGCCTTAACACTTGTAAGCTCACTGCATAGATATTTACAGCGTTAACCCGGATATTCGTTTTAAGTTTTTAGTGTCTTAAATTCATCAGACAAACCCAAAAGACATTAACCATATCCTAAGTACGAAATTTTATGGCCCATAATTTTGCCATCTCATATATCTTTTCTACACATTATTACTTCAATTTTAATAGACACTTAAATTACGAATGTGAGTTATTAATAACTTATAGCTTATTTTACTAACCCAACACTTGTTAACTCGTTTGAGCTACGTGCAGTATAAATAATTACTTCGGTTTTGTAGACACTTGTTAACTCGTTTGAGCTACGTGCAGTATAAATAATTATTTCTGTTTTGTAGACACTTGTTAACTCGTTTGAGCTACGTGCAGTATAAATAATTACTTCGGTTTTGTGGACACTTGTTAACTCGTTTGAGCTGCATGCAGTATAAATAATTACTTCGGTTTTGTAGACACTTGTTAACTCGTTTGAGCTACGTGCAGTATAAATAATTATTTCTGTTTTGTAGACACTTATTAACTCGTTTGAGCTACGTGCAGTATAAATAATTACTTCGGTTTTGTAGACACTTGTTAACTCGTTTGAGCTACGTGCAGTATAAATAATTATTTCTGTTTTGTAGACACTTGTTAACTCGTTTGAGCTACGTGCAGTATAAATAATTACTTCGGTTTTGCGGACACTTGTTAACTCGTTTGAGCTACGTGCAGTATAAATAATTACTTCGGTTTTGTAGACACTTGTTAACTCGTTTGAGCTACGTGCAGTATAAATAATTACTTCGGTTTTGCGGACACTTGTTAACTCGTTTGAGCTACGTGCAGTATAAATAATTATTTCTGTTTTGTAGACACTTGTTAACTCGTTTGAGCTACGTGCAGTATAAATAACTTCGGTTTTGTGGACACTTGTTAACTCGTTTGAGCTACGTGCAGTATAAATAACTTCGGTTTTGCGGACACTTGTTAACTCGTTTGAGCTACGTGCAGTATAAATAATTTATTCGGTTTTGTGGCTCGTCTGGTATTTGGATGGAACAGCTTATTTCTTCATTCTTCTCCATTCTCTATTCGCCTATTACTGTGACTTTCCACGCCATATGATAAGACCTTAATCCAGTGGCTGAGAACTGTAATTCCCACGAATCTAAAAAAAGTCCGCATTAGGCCAAAGTGGTAGACTACCACTGCCTTCGAGATCTACCACTGCTAAAAGCCAAACTGTGTTCTTCTGAACCTCATTTGCAGCTTATCAAAAGCTCGGCTCGCCCAGCGACACTGCTTGTTCTCTGTTTTGTATGGGAGTTTTTTAGCCCATAAGCATATCTTTTGTTTGATTCATAATGAATATCCTAGATTGTAACTCCAAATAAAAGAGCATTTAAATTTATTTCTGTGACAACATTAGCGAAGTGGAGACTTAATTATGGGATTAATTTAAAAGGTTTTACTTTTTTCAACTGTTATCTAATTTTGTGCTTCAGGGGTGGATAAATAATGTTATGACTTGTTTAGCTCTAAAACTGGCATCTGCAAATATTTTAGTAGGTATATAAAAAATTATGAACTTTCTTATGTTTAAAGGAGTAGTCCTTTTTCACTTAAAACCAACCAGCGTTATCGTTCATATTCATCCAAATTTTGCGTTCATTACTTAAAGCCTGTCATAATGGCAGTAAAGTGATGATTGGTGATTTGAGAAATCAGACTTTTTGTCACTCATATATAATTTTGATAAATTCATTTATTTATATCCCTCTCCTCACACTGTAGTCTATCAAACAAATGGATTTAGGAGCAAAATTACATTACATTCTTAAGACCCTTTAATTACGTTTGCCATAAGAATATGTACTCAAAGGAATATGCATATTTAATACCATGGCCGTTCAAGCATGGCACAACTCAACAACTCCGCCTCCACTAAGCTAATTTGACAACAGTGTAACTGAATTCAAGAAATGTGTCACGAAATAAATTCTACCATAGGAAAATAAATAACTCACAAAATGAACATCTGTCGGGCTAACACGTTTTCAAGAAAGAGGCCACACACAGACCATTGCCATGCAAATTCGGACACACCCACGCCTAATGTGTTTTGCCTAGACTTATTCTGTGTACATATGTAGTCCCCAACTGACCTTTACAAGCTTACCTTTTTTGTAAACATGAGTTTTATCTTTCCTTTACGATTTCGTTATTCACTTAGCCTATTATTAATTTGCTATTCGACAACCGTATTGCACTTCGTGTAGTCCAGGTTGGTAGAACAAACCACATTCAGAATGTTATGATAAATACACATTTTTACTTTAAAGTTAAATAGGCTTTATTGTTTTGCTAACAAAAATATAGGCAACTGTTCTAATCAGGACTGATAAAAACAATTTTTTAATAAAATTTTATATAAATAGCATGACTAGATTCAATCAGAACTGTACATATTTGTCCTTGGTTTGATTCTTTCATCCTACAATTTATGCCGGTATTGTTAAGGAACCATGCCCATTCTCGAATGAGTTACAGGACCATTCTTCAATTAGTGTCAGTATTGTGTAAGAAATCATATCTGTTATCAGGTGAGTTATGTTAATATAGGCTAAGGAATCATACCCGTTCTACGATGAGTTATGTTAATAATGGTTTGGGGAATATGTCCATTCTCCAATTACATGTTAAAAATTTGTTAGATAATTATATACTTCCTTTTGTAAGCTGTGTTCTTTTACGGAATCTTGTCCGTTCTCCAATGAGTTGTGTCAGTATCAGTTAAAGAATCATGTCGTTATTCCAATAAGCTGTGTCCGTATTGTTTGCCGAATCATGTCCGTTCTCCAATGAGTTGTGTCAGTATCAGTTAAAGAATCATGTCGTTATTCCAATAAGCTGTGTCCGTATTGTTTGCCGAATCATGTCCGTTCTCCAATGAGTTGTGTCAGTATCAGTTAAAGAATCATGTCGTTATTCCAATAAGCTGTGTCCGTATTGTTTGCCGAATCATGTCCGTTCTCCAATGAGTTGTGTCAGTATCAGTTAAAGAATCATGTCGTTATTCCAATAAGCTGTGTCCGTATTGTTTGCCGAATCATGTCCGTTCTCCAATGAGTTGTGTCAGTATCAGTTAAGGAATCATGTCGTTATTCCATTAAGCTGTGTCCGTATTGTTTGCCGAATCATGTCCATTCTCCAATGAGTTGTGTCAGTATCAGTTAAGGAATCATGTCGTTATTCCAATAAGCTGTGTCCGTATTGTTTGCCGAATCATGTCCGTTCTCCAATGAGTTGTGTCAGTATCAGTTAAGGAATCATGTCGTTATTCCATTAAGCTGTGTCCGTATTGTTTGCCGAATCATGTCCGTTCTCCAATGAGTTGTGTCAGTATCAGTTAAGGAATCATGTCGTTATTCCATTAAGCTGTGTCATTTTGTTTGCCGAATCATGTCCGTTTTCCAATGATGCGTGTCAGTCAGTAATAGTTAAGAGATCTTGCCCGTTTTCCAACGAGTTATGTCAATATTGGTTAAGGAATCATCTCCATTCTTCAACGAGTTGCGCCAATATTGGTTAAGGAATCATTTCCATTCTCCAATGTTTTATATACAGGGTGGAAAAAAGTACGGAAACGCTTTAACAACTGTTGTATGAGAGGAATCTTGTACATGATCATGGTTACAAAGATCATACGTTTTGACGCCATTAGTGACACTTCATCTTTTCTGGTGGACGGCCCACGAGGAATTGAACGAAAATCTTCAACGTAAGACTCGGTCGAGTTTAGTATCAAATGAAAGGTGCATTCAAGAGAAATTAATTGCCGCAAACCAGGCTTCGAAAGCTTTATCCTTTCCAGAGTAGTGGTCATTTGAATTTAAAAATACTAATTTGAACAATATTATTTCTCCGCTATTTAACGGTTGTAAGTAAATTATTCTGATACAAATTTATACTTTATGGAACACAATTATTTTTGAACATTTAAATTATCTATGGAAAAAAATAACGTTGTTGTGAAAGCGTTTCCATATTTTTTGTCCACCCTGTATGTATTAAACTTTTCACACAAGTTAACATGGTCCTGCAGGTCTGTGCGTAAACTTTATGCAACAAATGAAGTACCGATCTTCAGCTCAGTTGAGCAAATCTTGGACCTTGCCCTCCGCTGTCCGAAGCCTTAGCCACTGAGGTTCACATTAGGTTTTTTTAAGGAATCACCTCAACCCTCAAAATGGTTGAGTGAATATTTGTTGAAGGATCGTGTTCTCCTTCAATTGTAGTTTCAATACTGCTGAAAAATCATGTTCATTTAAAAATGAGTTTTCCGTTGGGAAATATGATTAGTTTTCATTTTAAAATCATTAGGCTCATCTTCATTTGATTCTTTCAACAAACATCTGTAAAAATTGCGTTTACCCTCATGCCACGTACTCGTATGTGTCTTAAAAGGCAAACTGATCAAGTAATTTCTTATTGCTGTTTATAATTCAGCGAATGTGATAATTTCCCAGTTCCTGCGGATGAAGATAATTAATTATGAGTTTTGCTTTTGACGTATTCTGCATTTTAATTAATTATCACTCAGATTTTTCTGTCATATTCTAATTTATAAATTTAAATAACAATTTTGAGTTTTAATTTTATAAAATCCTTTTTAATAGTTTCATACATATATTTTACCCATAATTATACATTATCTATAATATAGGCTATGGTTTGTATTTATAATTCTAGTTGTGTATTTTTTTTTTTTATTTTTTTTTTAAGTAGAAAACTTTTCATTTTGACGATGTATTGGAGATAAATACAATTTCCTGCAAATGTTAGAATAATTATTAACCTTGATATTTTCTTACTAAAGTCTTTCATAATATTTAATGAAACCAGGTTTGTAAATGATAAAACCTTATAGACAAATATTTTGAACAGTAGGTATTAAATCTGCCACACTCATGTATTGAGTTACATTAAATATCGTCTAAGGATCGACTTTGTTTTTATTAAACGTAAGTCGATACAAAAGCCATCACCAGGGCGACAGACTATAATTAACCGCTAACACCACTGACTGAGACCAAGCTTCTACAAAAAAAGTCTACATTAGTTAGCTTGGCAATTATTGAAAATTGATAATTTCTTATAGTATTTAAAGATACCTTTAAGTTTCCAAGTGTCTTTATATAAATGTTTAATTATAAACTATCAAGCATATAATTGTAAAATTTTAGTGTTATTACGTACAGTATAAAACTTCAAAATTATCTTACAAAATTGTTGTTTTGAATTCAATTCCCATAACATTCTGATAAAATTGCGTTATTAACTTGTCACGCACTCCCAAAGTGTTTTATTTTGTGCCAAACCATCCTGGAGGAAATGGTAGGGATTGCGTGTCGGCCGCCAGAGGGCGGCAAACATCACGCGATGATGAAACCTCCTGCTATCTGGATGGCTATCTGGCTCTTCCTTGATGGCGTCTTCTGCCCCTGGAGTACTCTGATAATTCAATATCAATACTTCCTCAGTCAGTTTCTTGGGTGCTTTTATGGTCCTGATGGTCGTTACGTTTTCGTTAATTGAAGGTAGATAAGAGTCAATGTGTAGTGCAGATGGAGTTTTCGATCTCGGCAAAGCTTTCGTTCTTGTTGATAGTTAAACTCTTACTAAAAAAAATTGCCGGAATCGTACATATTTGGTAGGAATCATTCGAATATTAATTCTTTATGTAGGCAGTTTTAATTTTCTCCAGCATCACTTTTCATACGTAACTCAAAATGAAAACTGGAGTTCCTCAAGGGTCTGTTATTGGACCTATTATTTTTAAATATTAATCAATGTCATAAAATCTGGTGTATCAAATACAAATCTATGCCTTTTTGCCGGTGTATGGAGTACTGAAATATGTATGGAGCTTAGTTAGCAATTGTTGGAGCAAAGCCTCTTGGTAGAGGTGGACAGCGTATTACAGTACTCTGGTTCAAACGAACTCACAATCAACGTGGAGAAAGTTTAATAGATTATTCTGTATTTTTAAAAAAAGCCACGATCTATGTTGCTTTGGTTCATTTGTTTGGATCTTATTTCCACTCAGCTAACCATATTGTGAGCCCTCGACTAACGGGTCTAGGCACTGCCCCAACCTCGGCCTCTCAGTTGTGATGATATCATTTTGGATATTTCAATTCATAATTAACAGTATTTTACAACGTTACTTTCTAGACTAATATATAAAGTCTAAATTTATCTATTGTAAATTCACATGAACGCCTATGTAACCTTAACATTAAATACATAAATACTACACAGTAATATAAGAATAAATACTAAATAAGACATAAAGAAATAAACAAAGTTGTTGGATTTGTTCAAAGTTACTTGAAAGTATGACTACTTCCTTATTTATTTCAAGTTATTAGCTTTCTTAATTATGTGGTACAAACCACCTAGTATAAACGATTGTTACTTTCTTGTATTAGAGGTAAGAAAGTAAGAGTGCCTTAAACGCCATTATTTATAATAATTGAGCTTAATGTTTCAGGGATGTTACAATGAGAACAAATAAACCGCCACTTGGACAAGTAATTGTTAATGCCATTATACCTTGGGCCATTAACGACATCATAACTTTAGCAAGCAATAATTAACGATAGCATCAGTTGGGCAAGTAAATACTTAACGACATCATCACTTGAGCAAGAAATACTTAACGAAATCGTCACTTGGATACTTATGTTACTTAACGCTTAACGATATAATCACTTAGACAAGTAATACTTTAAGACATCATCACTTAGACAAGTAATACTTTACGACATGATCACTTAGACAAGTTAATACTTTACGACATGATCACTTAGACAAGTAATACTTAAGGACATAATAGCTTAGACGGGTTAATACTTTACGATATCATCACTAAGACAATTAATACTTTACGATATCATCACTTAAACAAGTATTACTTTACGACATGATCACTTAGACAAGTTAATACTTTACGATATCATTATTTAGACAAGTAATACTTTACGACATGATCACTTAGACAAGTAATACTTAAGGACATAATAGCTTAGACGGGTTAATACTTTACGACATAATAACGTAGACAATTAATGATTGACGATATCATCACTTGGACAGGCAATACTTTACGACATGATCACTTAGACAAGTTAATACTTTACGATATCATCACTTAAACAAGTATTACTTTACGACATGATCACTTAGACAAGTAATACTTAAGGTCATAATAGCTTAGACGGGTTAATACTTTACGATATCATTACTTAGACAATTAATACTTTACGATATCATCACTTGAACAGGCAATACTTTACGACATGATCACTTAGACAAGTTAATACTTTACGATATCATTACTTAGACAAGTAATACTTTACGACATGATCACTTAGACAAGTAATAATTAAGGACATAATAGCTTAGACGGGTTAATACTTTACGACATAATAACTTAGACAATTAATACTTTACGATATCATCACTTGAACAGGCAATACTTTACGACATGATCACTTAGACAAGTTAATACTTTACGATATCATTACTTAGACAAGTAATACTTTACGATATCATCACTTAAACAAGTATTACTTTACGACATGATCACTTAGACAAGTAATACTTTAAGACATCATTACTTAGACAAGTAATACTTTACGATATCATCACTTAAACAAGTATTACTTTACGACATGATCACTTAGACAAGTAATACTTAAGGACATAATAGCTTAGACGGGTTAATACTTTACGATATCATCACTAAGACAATTAATACTTTACGATATCATCACTTAAACAAGTATTACTTTACGACATGATCACTTAGACAAGTTAATACTTTACGATATCATTATTTAGACAAGTAATACTTTACGACATGATCACTTAGACAAGTAATACTTAAGGACATAATAGCTTAGACGGGTTAATACTTTACGACATAATAACTTAGACAATTAATACTTTACGATATCATCACTTGAACAGGCAATACTTTACGACATGATCACTTAGACAAGTTAATACTTTACGATATCATCACTTAAACAAGTATTACTTTACGACATGATCACTTAGACAAGTAATACTTAAGGTCATAATAGCTTAGACGGGTTAATACTTTACGATATCATTACTTAGACAATTAATACTTTACGATATCATCACTTGAACAGGCAATACTTTACGACATGATCACTTAGACAAGTTAATACTTTACGATATCATCATTTAGACAAGTAATACTTTACGACATGATCACTTAGACAAGTAATACTTAAGGACATAATAGCTTAGACGGGTTAATACTTTACGATATCATCACTTAGACAATTAATACTTTACGATATCATCACTTAAACAAGTATTACTTTACGACATGATCACTTAGACAAGTAATACTTTACGACATGATCACTTAGACAAGTAATACTTAAGGACATAATAGCTTAGACGGGTTAATACTTTACGATATCATCACTTAGACAATTAATACTTTACGATATCATCACTTAAACAAGTATTACTTTATGACATGATCACTTATACAAGTACAGTAATACTTAAGGACATAATAGCTAAGACAGAATAATACTTTACGATATCATCACTTAGACAAGTAATACTTTACGACATAATAACTTAGACAAGTAAATGCTTGACGATATCATCACTTGGACATGTAATAATTAACGACATCATCACATGGACAATTAATACTTAGCCGCATCATTAGTTGGACAAAAGTGATACTTGACGCCATCGTTACTTGGGCAAAGTAATGGTTAGTTACATCATGACTTTGGCAACGAAAATGTACTTCCTTGCAGACACTTTAAAATTAATTTTGATTATATATAATCAGTTTTAGTTTGCCAGTTTAAGTGTTAGAGAGGGATTCTTAGCTCTTACTTTACCTGATACAATAAGAAATTCTGGAACTTTTTAACTTTGATTCAGATTTTTTTTATAATGAGCATAATTCTGAAAAGGGAAGTATTCAAATATTACGTACTAAAAAGTGTTATACATTCACAAACTGTTGTCTACAGAGATGTTGGAAATAATTAGTTTATTTGTTAAATAACAGATAAGGTCTTGCAGTCCCGTGTGTTTAGAGAACCGACTGAACTGAACTATTGGCAAAGGATCAACCTCAAACTAAGTCCGTAAGACTTGTTAGAATGTAGTTAGTTGCCTCTCTGACTCCGTCGTAAATTTAACTTTTGACGTGTATTTCCGTTCAGTTTCTTTAACTAAAGGAAATTGTATTATTCATCAAATTAAGAGACTGTAATACATCCACTTTATTCTCTGCATTTCAATTTCCAGCAAACCCCAACAGCAACATCACATAAAATCTGAATACAATAGCGTAACTGTTATAATGTTATATTCTAATAAACAAACTAACTAATAGCCTACCTAAACTGTTGATGGACCTGCTACTTGTTTTAAGAACGTTATTTTCGTGTTATGTTTGTATTTGTCATTTGATTCATTGATTAACTCAGGGGGAGCATAAAGCTATAGTAGTGCTCAAGTGAGACAATTTCTACCGGGTACACAACTTTTTGTTTTTATGAAATTTATTAATGATTTACCTGCTAATATTAAGTCAGATCTGGTTGTATAAGCAGATGATACAACCATATATACTCATCCAACTGTAACACAGATGTTCTTTAAAACATAAAGAACTTAGCCCACAACTCTGCTTCTGACTGGTTTTCTTCAAATAAATTGTTGTGTAACAGGGAAAAACTCAGGAATTACTTTTAAGTCTTTCTGTTGAAAATCATTATTAGTCGGTTAAGCTGCTTGGCTTTTTTATTAATAATAGGCTGGATTGGAAATTACACATTGAAAAAATCTGTAAAAAAATGTCTAGTGTTTATTTTCTAATGTGGAAGCTTAGAGACTGTATAAGTAATGACTATTTAAGGGTACAGTACAAGTAAACGTCACACAACACAAATTTATTACAATATAACCACAAAATGCACAAATATACTACAATACAAGCACAAAATGCACAAATATTATGGTGATCAATTTCGGTGAACCACGCTCACCTTCCTCAGACCAGAGGGATTCACAAAAGAATCTTTTTGTGCTTATATTGTAATAAATGTGTGTTGTGTGACGTTTACTTGTACTGTATTTGTACCAACACGTATTATGCTAATTAAAAAACTATATTTAAGGGTAGCATATTATGCATGATTCAATCAAATATTTACTATGGATTAATTTTATAGGGCCATTCTAGCAATGTCAGTGGTATAACTTTGATATAAAAGAAAATAGTTAGGACTTTAAATAGAGCAGAACATCTGAAACATTGCAAACCACTTTTTATAAAACTTAAATTGATAACAATAAGTAACCTCTACATTTTTCATATTTTAAAATGCACTAAATTACACTTTACAGTGTTTACATTCATAGAAAATATACACCCACATAATACCAGATGGAAAGGAAAGATTGACCTAACTCTACATCGGTTAGCAAAAACAGGTAGGTACCTCTTTTCAAATTAACTGTGTCAAATATTTAATAAGCTCACCTGTACTGCCCGGCTTGTTCCTTTTAAAAGAACAAATTAAGTGATTGGCTCATCGAAACCCCATTTTATTCTGTTAAAGAGTTTTTGGATCAAACTATAAATATAGATTTTTAAGCCAATTTATCATTTAATCTTTATAGTTTTTGTTTTTTTTTTGTTTTTTTTTTTTTTTGTTTTTTATGTTTACCTATTTATATATTTGTGATATGTTACTTATTTATTCGTTACTGTTTAAATTTTTAGTTTATAAGTAACTTATCTTCTATCTTTGTACTTTTTAATTTATTTATTTATGTATTATAGTTTGCTATTTTTCGAAATTCATTTGATTTTGCCTATTTCTATCAAATATGTATGGATCAATGGAAATAAACATTCTTGATTCTTGACTGGTTGCTCTAGTTGCGACTAGAATCCAAGAGCAGCCCCAAACTGGTGCACGAGTTACGACAATCTATTCATAGCATTAATCTAATTTATAACGTTAAAAAAGCATTAATATAGTCTAGTTTAAAAAAAAGACGTTTAGATAGTAAAAATTGGTCTCACTAAAAAAACGTTTGGAGTGGCAAAATAGTCTGGGCCAAACATAATTTGGCTGTTCAATCAAACTCTTTACGGAGCCAAATTAACATACAATTTGCATTAGCCAAGTAATACTATATAGTTCATATGATAATAAATAAAAATAAAATAATAAAATAAAAGTTACAACCAAAATCTTCACTGTAATGAGACGAAATACAGCTCCACAGTGTGATTTCACATTTTTTCAAGTGTAACAAATGTGTTCACAGTTATACCATGTTTAAACGGTACGTCAACACTCAAGAACCGCTGGTACTAATTCACGATATTAGGAATAGTAGGGTTAAGTATAGGAATATTTCTTAGTACAGCTTGTAAGATGAATGACTCGACATATTTGAGTAACATCATTTGACGGACTACTTTGGGTCTATTATGGCGAATTGTCGCAACTTGAGCGTCAGTTAGACACCAGTATTAATATGCGTAGTAATTATCGCAATTCATCGGTACCAATAATAGTCCTGAAGTACTCGATAGCTCTTATAATAATATAATGTAAAACTGAGTGAAAAAATCCAGTATAAAATTACACTAATCTCTAGGGTATATAAACAGCCCTTAAAATGATTTTTTCGAATGGACGGTTTAACTGATTATATTTTTTATCTTAATAAATATGTGTCAAAAAGCACGAGTAAAATGTTCATTGCTTAACATGTATTTAATGTAAACACCCTCTATATTATGAATTTGGATACATATTTAGAATTAAATAAAATGTAATTGGAAAACCATGTACGTTATTGGAATTATAGCTGTTTAAAATATGTCCATTTTAGATAGTTATTAAAATCCTTGATTTCTTTGACATTCCTTCAATATTGGTACGTGTGTGCCAGCTTTACCACTGAGGTGTGGTTCGTGTCACCTCCAGCCAAAGAGATTAGAAAGCAGATGAGACGAGTTCGCCCGTACAATACCGTCTGTGGCGAGAAAGTTCTTCTTCTTCTCTCAGTGTCGGCGGATTTGCTTACAGTTGAGTCAAGCTAATGGCCGCTCATTTATATCAGCTGTTAATGACGTGGCAGCCCAGTGCTAATTGTCAGCATCATTAAAGCCCAGTAACGGCTTGCCAACGCACCCGTCATCCGAACAACAATACTCCGACGGATCGTTACTGCTATGTTGATTGGTTATCGTTACAAGCTATGACGTAGTCAGTATCGATACATCGTTACTCTGATGTATCGTTTCTGCTATGCTGATTGGTTATCGTTACAAGCTACGTTGTAGGCACTATCGATTCATTGTTTTATCGTATCGATTCATCGTTGCCCGTAGGGATCGTCAATGCTATGTTGATTAGTTATCGTTAAAAGCTATGACGTAGTCAGTATCGATACACCATTGCATCGTTTCGATATATCCTCACTCCTACGGATCGTTTCTGTTATGTTTATTGGTTATCTATCACTACAAGCTATGACGTAATCTGTATCGATATATATAATTCTATCGATACATAGTTACTCTAAGAAATCGTTAGTGCTAAGTTGATTGGTTATCGTTAAAATCTATCGTTCAGATACATCGTTACTCTGACGGATCGTTTCTGTTATGTTGATTGGTTAGCGCTACAAGATATGACGTAATCTGTATCGATAGATCACAGCATCATATCGATACATCCTTACTCCAAGATATCGTTAATGCTATGTTAGTTGGTTATCGTTACAACTTATGGCGTATTTCGTATCGAAATATTGTTACATTATATCGGTACATCGTTACTCCGACGAATTGTTAGTTCTATGTTGATTGGATATCGTTACAAGCTATGACACAGTCAATGTCGATACATCGTTACGTCGTATCGATACATATTGACTCCGACGGATCGTTTCTGTTATGTTGATAGTTTATCATTAGCTATCGCGTAGTCAGTATGGATACATCGTTAGTCCATCGAATCGTTACTTCTATGTTGATTGTTTATCGATTTCATTTATTCGATTTGAAATAGGTTACGAATAAATTAAAGATCGTTCTTAGTTAACGGTTTGATTTTTAAAATTGCCATATATACATTATTGTTTTAACTTTGTAACTAAATGAATTCGACTGCTATCTTAATATCTAAAAACTTCTTTCTCACGCCACTTTTATTATAAAAACCGTTCCCTAGAGTTACAAATTGTAAAATGCAACCTGAGAGAGAGAGAGTACAAACGCTTTGTAATTAGCCAGCGATTACAATGTGAACAGAGGTACAAAAGAATCGTACATTCAAAGCTAAAAGATTTATTCCTCTAATTAGTAAGTAGTGCTGGGAACAAGATTTAGAGAGTAGATGTGGGTGTAGAATGGCCAAGCGTGCCCCTAATACCAGGGGGTTAACAGTTTTAATTCATCAGCCGAGATTGCAGGATTGCTTTAACTGTTTGTAGAAGATATAAAACGGCGTGGGAGCTCTGTGGAGATGATATCTGCCGGGCTGTTGTTTCAGTCTGTCTAATTATACAACTACACAATATAGACCCCATCTGTTGCAAGTTTCCCTACTTCTGCACTTGTTGAAAACGTTGATTAGCATATTTGCTAAATGTTTATCTTGATTTACCTACTACAAGTAACGCTGTATCAGAGTCTGTTATTTTATTTGCTTTTGATTACTTTGACCATCCTAATTTTTTTTTTTTTTTATAATTCATGACTGTTAAATTGTATAACACATATGGGATGATTTACTGCAGTGGGCAGACAGCTCAATGTCTTATATTCCTCACACAAACTATATTAACACAATTTAACAATATACAGTCACGATACGACTTCTATTGCAGCGGTTCAGAGCTAGCGCGACACTAGTGCTCCAAGTAGCCAACCAGCACAACTATGCGCTATTATCGTTATCTTACAAAGAAGTGGAATAGTAGCAATAGAATAAGTGCCTTGGCAGTTACTTGACATTTACTAATCACAGGTGAGGATGTAGCACTGTCAGCAGAGATACGCACTGCTGCTGGCTGGCCGCTAGGATCGCTAGCGTCGCGCTTGTCACCAATATCTTGCTGAGTTTAGGAACTAAGTTTCTGTGTTTCCACTGTAATATAACGTAGTCTGTGTTTCCACTGTAATATAACGTAGTCTGTGTTTCCACTGTAATATAACGTAGTCTGTGTTTCCACTGTAATATAACGTGTCTGTGTTTCCACTGTAATA
Organism: Stictocephala bisonia; assembly: GCA_035578905.1. Lineage (NCBI taxonomy): Eukaryota > Metazoa > Arthropoda > Insecta > Hemiptera > Membracidae > Stictocephala > Stictocephala bisonia. The sequence goes on along the minus strand of JAQJVL010000115.1, from coordinate 1,759,444 downwards.
TAACATAGTCTATGTTTCCACTGTAATATAACGTGTCTGTGTTTCCACTGTAATATAACGTAGTCTGTGTTTCCACTGTAATATAACGTGTCTGTGTTTCCACTGTAATATAACGTAGTCTATGTTTCCACTGTAATATAACGTAGTCTGTGTTTCCACTGTAATATAACGTGTCTGTGTTTCCACTGTAATATAACGTAGTCTGTGTTTCCACTGTAATATAACGTAGTCTGTGTTTCCACTGTAATATAACGTAGTCTGTGTTTCCACTGTAATATAACGTAGTCTATGTTTCCACTGTAATATAACGTAGTCTATGTTTCCACTGTAATATAACGTGTCTGTGTTTCCACTGTAATATAACGTAGTCTGTGTTTCCACTGTAATATAACGTAGTCTGTGTTTCCACTGTAATATAACGTGTCTGTGTTTCCACTGTAATATAACGTAGTCTATGTTTCCACTGTAATATAACGTGTCTGTGTTTCCACTGTAATATAACGTAGTCTATGTTTCCACTGTAATATAACGTGTCTGTGTTTCCACTGTAATATAACGTAGTCTATGTTTCCACTGTAATATAACGTGTCTGTGTTTCCACTGTAATATAACGTAGTCTATGTTTCCACTGTAATATAACGTGTCTGTGTTTCCACTGTAATATAACGTGTCTGTGTTTCCACTGTAATATAACGTGCCTGTGTTTCCACTGTAATATAACGTAGTCTGTGTTTCCACTGTAATATAACGTGTCTGTTTTTCCACTGTAATATAACGTAGTCTATGTTTCCACTGTAATATAACGTGTCTGTGTTTCCACTGTAATATAACGTGTCTGTGTTTCCACTGTAATATAACGTGTCTGTGTTTCCACTGTAATATAACGTGTCTGTGTTTCCACTGTAATATAACGTAGTCTATGTTTCCACTGTAATATAACGTGTCTGTGTTTCCACTGTAATATAACGTAGTCTGTGTTTCCACTGTAATATAACGTGTCTGTGTTTCCACTGTAATATAACGTAGTCTGTGTTTCCACTGTAATATAACGTAGTCTGTGTTTCCACTGTAATATAACGTAGTCTGTGTTTCCACTGTAATATAACGTGTCTGTGTTTCCACTGTAATATAACGTGTCTGTGTTTCCACTGTAATATAACGTACTCTGTGTTTCCACTGTAATATAACGTGTCTGTGTTTCCACTGTAATATAACGTGTCTGTGTTTCCACTGTAATATAACGTAGTCTGTGTTTCCACTGTAATATAACGTGTCTGTGTTTCCACTGTAATATAACGTGTCAGTGTTTCCACTGTAATATAACGTAGTCTGTGTTTCCACTGTAATATAACGTAGTCTGTGTTTCCACTGTAATATAACGTAGTCTGTGTTTCCACTGTAATATAACGTGTCTGAGTTTCCACTGTAATATAACGTAGTCTGTGTTTCCACTGTAATATAACGTAGTCTGTGTTTCCACTGTAATATAACGTGTCTGTGTTTCCACTGTAATATAACGTGTCAGTGTTTCCACTGTAATATAACGTAGTCTGTGTTTCCACTGTAATATAACGTAGTCTGTGTTTCCACTGTAATATAACGTAGTCTGTGTTTCCACTGTAATATAACGTGTCTGTGTTTCCACTGTAATATAACGTAGTCTGTGTTTCCACTGTAATATAACGTGTCTGTGTTTCCACTGTAATATAACGTAGACTATGTTTCCACTGTAATATAACGTGTCTGTGTTTCCACTGTAATATAACGTGTCTGTGTTTCCACTGTAATATAACGTGTCTGTGTTTCCACTGTAATATAACGTGTCTGTGTTTCCACTGTAATATAACGTGTCTGTGTTTCCACTGTAATATAACGTATCTGTGTTTCCACTGTAATATAACGTAGTCTATGTTTCCACTGTAATATAACGTGTCTGTGTTTCCACTGTAATATAACGTAGTCTGTGTTTCCACTGTAATATAACGTGTCTGTGTTTCCACTGTAATATAACGTAGTCTGTGTTTCCACTGTAATATAACGTGTCTGTGTTTCCACTGTAATGTAACGTAGTCTATGTTTCCACTGTAATATAACGTGTCTGTGTTTCCACTGTAATATAACGTAGTCTATGTTTCCACTGTAATATAACGTGTCTGTGTTCCACTGTAATATAACGTAGTCTGTGTTTCCACTGTAATATAACGTGTCTGTGTTTCCACTGTAATATAACGTGTCTGTGTTTCCACTGTAATATAACGTGTCTGTGTTTCCACTGTAATATAACGTGTCTGTGTTTCCACTGTAATATAACGTGTCTGTGTTTCCACTGTAATATAACGTAGTCTGTGTTTCCACTGTAATATAACGTGTCTGTGTTTCCACTGTAATATAACGTGTCTGTGTTTCCACTGTAATATAACGTGTCTGTGTTTCCACTGTAATATAACGTAGTCTGTGTTTCCACTGTAATATAACGTGTCTGTGTTTCCACTGTAATATAACGTGTCTGTGTTTCCACTGTAATATAACGTAGTCTGTGTTTCCACTGTAATATAACGTGTCTGTGTTTCCACTGTAATATAACGTAGTCTATGTTTCCACTGTAATATAACGTGTCTGTGTTTCCACTGTAATATAACGTAGTCTGTGTTTCCACTGTAATATAACGTAGTCTGTGTTTCCACTGTAATATAACGTAGTCTGTGTTTCCACTGTAATATAACGTGTCTGTGTTTCCACTGTAATATAACGTAGTCTGTGTTTCCACTGTAATATAACGTAGTCTGTGTTTCCACTGTAATATAACGTGTCTGTGTTTCCACTGTAATATAACGTAGTCTGTGTTTTCACTGTAATATAACGTGTCTGTGTTTCCACTGTAATATAACGTAGTCTATGTTTCCACTGTAATATAACGTGTCAGTGTTTCCACTGTAATATAACGTAGTCTGTGTTTCCACTGTAATATAACGTAGTCTGTGTTTCCACTGTAATATAACGTGTCTGTGTTTCCACTGTAATATAACGTAGTCTGTGTTTCCACTGTAATATAACGTGTCTGTGTTTCCACTGTAATATAACGTAGTCTATGTTTCCACTGTAATATAACGTGTCTGTGTTTCCACTGTAATATAACGTGTCTGTGTTTCCACTGTAATATAACGTGTCTGTGTTTCCACTGTAATATAACGTGTGTGTGTTTCCACTGTAATATAACGTAGTCTGTGTTTCCACTGTAATATAACGTGTCTGTGTTTCCACTGTAATATAACGTGTCTGTGTTTCCACTGTAATATAACGTAGTCTGTGTTTCCACTGTAATATAACGTGTCTGTGTTTCCACTGTAATATAACGTGTCTGTGTTTCCACTGTAATATAACGTGTCTGTGTTTCCACTGTAATATAACGTAGTCTATGTTTCCACTGTAATATAACGTGTCTGTGTTTCCACTGTAATATAACGTAGTCTGTGTTTCCACTGTAATATAACGTGTCTGTGTTTCCACTGTAATATAACGTAGTCTGTGTTTCCACTGTAATATAACGTGTCTGTGTTTCCACTGTAATATAACGTAGTCTGTGTTTCCACTGTAATATAACGTAGTCTGTGTTTCCACTGTAATATAACGTAGTCTGTGTTTCCACTGTAATATAACGTGTCTGTGTTTCCACTGTAATATAACGTGTCTGTGTTTCCACTGTAATATAACGTGTCTGTGTTTCCACTGTAATATAACGTGTCTGTGTTTCCACTGTAATATAACGTGTCTGTGTTTCCACTGTAATATAACGTAGTCTGTGTTTCCACTGTAATATAACGTGTCTGTGTTTCCACTGTAATATAACGTGTCTGTGTTTCCACTGTAATATAACGTAGTCTGTGTTTCCACTGTAATATAACGTGTCTGTGTTTCCACTGTAATATAACGTAGTCTATGTTTCCACTGTAATATAACGTGTCTGTGTTTCCACTGTAATATAACGTAGTCTGTGTTTCCACTGTAATATAACGTAGTCTGTGTTTCCACTGTAATATAACGTAGTCTGTGTTTCCACTGTAATATAACGTGTCTGTGTTTCCACTGTAATATAACGTAGTCTGTGTTTCCACTGTAATATAACGTAGTCTGTGTTTCCACTGTAATATAACGTGTCTGTGTTTCCACTGTAATATAACGTAGTCTGTGTTTCCACTGTAATATAACGTGTCTGTGTTTCCACTGTAATATAACGTGTCTGTGTTTCCACTGTAATATAACGTAGTCTGTGTTTCCACTGTAATATAACGTGTCTGTGTTTCCACTGTAATATAACGTAGTCTATGTTTCCACTGTAATATAACGTGTCAGTGTTTCCACTGTAATATAACGTAGTCTGTGTTTCCACTGTAATATAACGTAGTCTGTGTTTCCACTGTAATATAACGTAGTCTGTGTTTCCACTGTAATATAACGTGTCTGTGTTTCCACTGTAATATAACGTAGTCTGTGTTTCCACTGTAATATAACGTAGTCTGTGTTTCCACTGTAATATAACGTGTCTGTGTTTCCACTGTAATATAACGTAGTCTGTGTTTTCACTGTAATATAACGTGTCTGTGTTTCCACTGTAATATAACGTAGTCTATGTTTCCACTGTAATATAACGTGTCAGTGTTTCCACTGTAATATAACGTAGTCTGTGTTTCCACTGTAATATAACGTAGTCTGTGTTTCCACTGTAATATAACGTGTCTGTGTTTCCACTGTAATATAACGTAGTCTGTGTTTCCACTGTAATATAACGTGTCTGTGTTTCCACTGTAATATAACGTAGTCTATGTTTCCACTGTAATATAACGTGTCTGTGTTTCCACTGTAATATAACGTGTCTGTGTTTCCACTGTAATATAACGTGTCTGTGTTTCCACTGTAATATAACGTGTGTGTGTTTCCACTGTAATATAACGTAGTCTGTGTTTCCACTGTAATATAACGTGTCTGTGTTTCCACTGTAATATAACGTGTCTGTGTTTCCACTGTAATATAACGTAGTCTGTGTTTCCACTGTAATATAACGTGTCTGTGTTTCCACTGTAATATAACGTGTCTGTGTTTCCACTGTAATATAACGTGTCTGTTTTTCCACTGTAATATAACGTAGTCTATGTTTCCACTGTAATATAACGTGTCTGTGTTTCCACTGTAATATAACGTAGTCTGTGTTTCCACTGTAATATAACGTGTCTGTGTTTCCACTGTAATATAACGTAGTCTGTGTTTCCACTGTAATATAACGTGTCTGTGTTTCCACTGTAATATAACGTAGTCTGTGTTTCCACTGTAATATAACGTAGTCTGTGTTTCCACTGTAATATAACGTAGTCTGTGTTTCCACTGTAATATAACGTGTCTGTGTTTCCACTGTAATATAACGTGTCTGTGTTTCCACTGTAATATAACGTGTCTGTGTTTCCACTGTAATATAACGTAGTCTATGTTTCCACTGTAATATAACGTGTCTGTGTTTCCACTGTAATATAACGTGTCTGTGTTTCCACTGTAATATAACGTGTCTGTGTTTCCACTGTAATATAACGTAGTCTGTGTTTCCACTGTAATATAACGTGTCTGTGTTTCCACTGTAATATAACGTGTCTGTGTTTCCACTGTAATATAACGTAGTCTGTGTTTCCACTGTAATATAACGTGTCTGTGTTTCCACTGTAATATAACGTAGTCTATGTTTCCACTGTAATATAACGTGTCAGTGTTTCCACTGTAATATAACGTAGTCTGTGTTTCCACTGTAATATAACGTAGTCTGTGTTTCCACTGTAATATAACGTAGTCTGTGTTTCCACTGTAATATAACGTGTCTGTGTTTCCACTGTAATATAACGTAGTCTGTGTTTCCACTGTAATATAACGTAGTCTGTGTTTCCACTGTAATATAACGTGTCTGTGTTTCCACTGTAATATAACGTAGTCTGTGTTTTCACTGTAATATAACGTGTCAGTGTTTCCACTGTAATATAACGTAGTCTGTGTTTCCACTGTAATATAACGTAGTCTGTGTTTCCACTGTAATATAACGTGTCTGTGTTTCCACTGTAATATAACGTAGTCTGTGTTTCCACTGTAATATAACGTGTCTGTGTTTCCACTGTAATATAACGTAGTCTATGTTTCCACTGTAATATAACGTGTCTGTGTTTCCACTGTAATATAACGTGTCTGTGTTTCCACTGTAATATAACGTGTCTGTGTTTCCACTGTAATATAACGTGTGTGTGTTTCCACTGTAATATAACGTAGTCTGTGTTTCCACTGTAATATAACGTGTCTGTGTTTCCACTGTAATATAACGTGTCTGTGTTTCCACTGTAATATAACGTAGTCTGTGTTTCCACTGTAATATAACGTGTCTGTGTTTCCACTGTAATATAACGTGTCTGTGTTTCCACTGTAATATAACGTGTCTGTGTTTCCACTGTAATATAACGTAGTCTATGTTTCCACTGTAATATAACGTGTATGTGTTTCCACTGTAATATAACGTAGTCTGTGTTTCCACTGTAATATAACGTGTCTGTGTTTCCACTGTAATATAACGTAGTCTGTGTTTCCACTGTAATATAACGTGTCTGTGTTTCCACTGTAATATAACGTAGTCTATGTTTCCACTGTAATATAACGTGTCTGTGTTTCCACTGTAATATAACGTAGTCTATGTTTCCACTGTAATATAACGTGTCTGTGTTTCCACTGTAATATAACGTGTCTGTGTTTCCACTGTAATATAACGTAGTCTGTGTTTCCACTGTACGTTATATTTTTATTGATAGCCGGTACATTTAAGCAGGTTATTAAAAGCTATTGAGCAACGTATCTAAATTAGTAAAAAGGCAATTTTTGTTTGAATTATTGAATCTCAAAAGTCTACACCGGTTGCTTTTATTTGTTACCACTCTTGTTGCTTTTGAATGTTATTTTGAAATGTAATATATATGAAATTATTTGTAAGTTGTCTTTATTAGGCGGAGTTAGGACTATTATATCCTCGCTTCCACTCAACCTTAAACGCAGGAATGTGAGAGCGTCAAAACGTACTCATGTTGGAGCGCCTTTTAAGACGTAAGTATGCACGATTAGTGAGTGGGTTTATTTGTGCGGATAATTTGAATTGTTACCAATAAAGCGAAAACCGATTACAAAAATTTTAAAATTACAATATTCAAAGCTATGTAGTATTTTTTATATGTACTTATTTGATGCGTGATATCACATAAGTGTTCAATGGAGGGCACATAGCCTCAAAAGTTGAGAACCATTGATTTAAAGGAAGAAACGAAGGTTGTGACAATACCAAACTTTTCATGTAACTTGCAATCATGAATCGATATTAATGTTTACAAGAGATTTTTATTTTGTTTATAAAATCCAGTTAAGGTCTGGATTAAAGGTAGATAGAAGTGCACTTACTGCATCATGCATTTTGGTGTGTCAGCTATTCTTTTTATGCAAGTCTGTTCCGTTTTCACGTTCATCATGTTGCATTGGTATAAAAAAAGGCTCCAAAATAAGTATGTTTTTCACATTTTTTTAAAAAAAAGAAAAAGAAAAAAAATTTGATGTAGGCTAAGTTAGTAAGTACACCTGAAGATTGTACTTGTTTGTTATACCTTTCGAAACGTTGTGTTTGTTTCTTAAACACTCAAGCATTGGAAATCTCCAAATATAATCTACATATCAAGAACAATCCAATGCTAATAAATAACTTTCAAACAACTGTGTAGTATTGTTTTGTTACTCCCTCATATAAATACATTACAGTACATAAATAAAATAAACAACCTATTTAAAGTGATAGGCTTTGAACGTAGTTTAACATACATCCATTTGAGTTTAAACAACTTTGGGGGTGTGGCCTCAGGATCATATTTAAAGTGATAGGCTTTGAACGTAGTTTAACATAGATCCATTTGAGTTTAAACAACTTTGGGGGTGTGGCCTCAGGATCATATTTAAAGTGATAGGCTTTGAACGTAGTTTAACATACATCCATTTGAGTTTAAACAACTTTGGGGGTGTGGCCTCAGGATCATATTTAAAGTGATAGGCTTTGAACGTAGTTTAACATACATCCATTTGAGTTTAAACAACTTTGGGGGTGTGGCTTCAGGATCATTTTTGTTATTTATTTCATTTACCCATCCTCCGCATATAAGTATTCACGTCTTCTTAAGGATGTAGGGCTAAAGACATCTACTTACCAACAGTAAGCGAGTTCTATATTTAAATCGAACATGATGTCGATGTATATGATACTCTCAACCACAGAGTAAAGCAGGAGCTGGCTCTAATGCACAGTGGCGGGTATTTCCAGCATCCACGGTCCGTTTGGTATGTTTCCGCCTTAGCTCTGAGATCCGATGACCGATGTTCTTCAGTCCATGTCACGGCAATTTTCCCTTTCATACACTCACACAGCTCTTTGTAACGTGTTACTTCGCATCTGCTGTGTTTCCTTGCAGCTACGGTTGTTATTCAGATACGTATGGGGAGAACTTATTACAGGAGGCATTGTGTTTTGTCCATTACGATTTGTTCTCTATCCCAGACAGAAGCTGACACATGTCACCCAAGCGAACTGCGGATACTGCAGCATTCACAAGTGACTGCACCCCTGGTTGTTTTAATACTGCGGAATTCCCGGACGATGCTCCCTTTGAAAAATTATCAAAACCCAATTTAACACAACCTTGCTTGCTTGCACATGCTTGAGTTTAAAAAGAATTGAATGTAAATAGGACCATACGTTTAACACATGTTGAAACATAAATACAGGTATGTGCAATATCTGAACTTTCTTTTCAACCCTAGTTGTTTAAAATTATGACATCAGACAAACAGGAAATATCGAAACAGTTTTAGCAAATTGAACACAATCTACTTTTAAACGTGTTGTTTGGCTCCTTGAGCAAGGAGTTGGTATGGCGAGTAAACACCATTCGCCCTTGAGCAAATTGTTGGTTTGTCGATGTGAAAACCATTCACCCTTGAGTAAAGTTTTAGTTTGGTAAAGTGAACACCATCCACTTTTGCACAAAGTGTTGGTTTGGCAAAGTGAACACCATCCACCATTGCACAGAGTGAACATCATTCTCCTTTGGGCAAGATATTGGTTTGGCGAGTGAACACATTTCACTTTTGAGGAAGGTGTTGGTTTGTCAAATTGAACACCGTTCAACTTTGAGAAAAGTGTTGGTATGGCAAAGTGAACACCATCCACCTTTGCACAAAGTGTTGCCTTGGCAAAGCGAACACCATTCACCTCTGCACAAAGTGTTGGCTTGACAAAGTGAATACTATTCACCTCTGCACAAAGTGTTGGCTTGACAAAGTGAACACTATTCACCTTTGCACAAAGTATTGGCTTGACAAAGTGAACACTATTCACCTTTGCACAAAGTGTTGGTTTGGCAAAGTGAACACTATTCACCTTTGCACAAAGTGTTGGTTTGGCAAAGTGAACACCATTCACCTCTGCACAAAGTGTTGGCTTGACAAAGTGAACACTATTCACCTTTACATAAAGTGTTAGCTTAGCAAAGTGAACACCATTCACCTTTGCACGAAGTATTGGCTTGACAATGTGAACACTATTCACCTTTGCACAAAGTGTTCGTTTGCCCAGTAACCGATGCCAACTTTAAAACACTGGAGTGGGAAGTAACAGACTACATGTGGCCTGAGATATGGTAATGTGCCCGTGCCGGGTAGGCGAGGCCCACACTGCGTCTGAGAGGTACGACCGGCGCCTGCACCGATTCCGGATTGCTCTATTTATACTTGAACTCAATTAAATTGCAGCTGTGACAAAATGCAGGTTGGATCTTGTCCACAGCTGACTAGATCCAAGTGTTGTGGATTGTCCAAGAGTCTAGATCTATTACTGATCTAGTCTTACGATAACCGGAAAAATTTACTATTGCACTTTCGGTTATAATTAAGCTATTTTCTATGAGAATCTTTGAATCCTGATATGTTCTTCTTTGTCAAGTGTATGATCCTAAATTTGAGTCGATTTTTTTTCATTTTACTGTCTATGTCAGTGGCATTTTTTAACATTTTTTTCAGACGTTGTTAAGGGACAACGATCCAAACTCCATGACAAATTTAAGTGGACCTTCCGGGTTCTTAACCCGTGACCCTGAGCATTGGAAGCAGAAGAGCTACACACTATGCAAGCAAGAGTCTTAAATTCTTCTTTGGTGGGTTCAATTATTGACTACCCTTACTGCGCCATCCAAACCTATTCAGTGCAGGTTATCTTTACAACCTCTCGCCTCACCAACAGTTGAGTTATCTAAACAGCACACATTAAAAACTGTACAACTGCTTTTAAATCATTAACCTCCTTCCTATAGAAGTAATAGTCAAATTACTTTCATTACAGAGCAATTAAAAGTAAATTACTCTCATAAATGAATAGTTAATCATGGATTTATCTCTTTTTGTTCATCTGAAATGTTAATTACCTATTTTCAATTGCCGTTATTATTACTTCTACCATATTTGAATCCCACCATGATAATTTGTTGCATTAATTTGTTTTCAGTAATTACTCAACAGTCTCATTTATTAGACTAGTTCTGAGACTAAAATATTTTTAAATTAAGAGTCTACATAGGCTGTCGGCCATTTTGGTTTGATCACATAAGAACAATGTAATTTGCGAATCCATATTTTGTTCGTTATTTATTGACCAACAGTTGTGTATTAGGTGTCATTTTAAACGTTTTCATCTTGCGCATTGGGTTTCATTGTTATATTTTGAATACATACGCCTAGGTTTGAAAAAAATAGGTGAAAATAAAAACTTTAAACTAATTTTTTTCTATGAAACTGTTAAAAAACAGTTTAATTTGGATACGTGTGATTGTAAGTCCGATTCTAAAATAACATTGTTCTTTAGGGATTAAAACCAACATGGCCGACAGCCTCTGTAGACTCTTAAGGGATTTTCAATAGCTTTCACTCCCTATAAAGTATTCTAAAACAAATCGCAGAACGTGTTAAATTACACCAAGTAAAGTTCTTGAGAATTCGCGTATTAATTAAGTTAAAAATTCCTGAAAAATGATTAATATTGCTCTACTTTGAAGCAGTGTTGTTGTTATGTCAGTTATTAAAACAAAAGGACGGACAATTAGTTTTCTCCCTTTAAACGATCCTGTGAGAATCCTATAGACAACAATCGCCAATTCAACTTGAGACATAAATAGTTGTGCCAGCCCATGCGTCATCTACAGCAGACAATGGCGGTGAACAATGGCCGTTACCCAGTGTTTAGTGGCCAGTTGGCATCTCCTCTCGTACATTAATTACACGACTTACAACTGTACTTGCTACTAACTTGATTTGTGTCCATGATCAAACTTCTTCAGCTCTTTCGATTCACAGCTATCAAATATTCATGTCGGATACTTTAATCTTTATATTAGTATTGTAATTATCTAATATTAAAACTAAATTAGTATATTTCGGTCGAAGACGAAGAAACTATTCCAGAGAAAGTTTAAAGATAATGAACCATGAGTTTGAACAAATGGATGAATTCAAGTACCTTGGGACAGTTATAAATTCAAAAAATGACGAACACATAGAAATTCAGAACAGAATAAACCTAGCAAACAGAAGCACGTATGCAGCAAAAAATCCTAACATCAAAATTATTATCACACAAAAAAATTAAAAGTAAGTAAAACTACAATCAGGCCGATCCTTTAATATGGTGGAGAGACATTGGTACTTGACAAAAACAAAACAGAAAGGAAACCAATAAAATAAGATCCTGAGAAAAATATTTGGACCTACCAAAGAAGGAGGTACGTGAATAATTAATTCCAACCAAGAAATTAGGAATATTTATAAATCCTCTGACAGTGCAGCTGAATCCAAAAGAATAAGAATGAGACGGACTAGGCATGGATTACGAAGAGAAGCCCAAACTTTGATAAAAGAAATATGGAGAAGCAATCCAACAAGAACTCTTTCCGCCTCTGACGTCCAAAGAAGCGATGGAAAGACCAAGTAAAGATAGATCTGTGGAAGCTTGCAGGAACAGAAGACAGTGCTACGGACAGGGAGAGATGGAAGCGACTTGTTGATGAAGCAAAAGGATACCTTGAGTATCCATGGCCATGGGAGTTATTAAGTAAGTAAATATTAATGTCGGGTACGTATACATTAAAGTGATTCTAGCATTATAACTTTTGAAAGCGGTTACTATGATAAACTACTGTCATTTTCACGTTTAGTAGTTTTCATTCAAATTTCTTTTCTTTCAGTTAGCTCTAAACAGTTCATACCATTTGGACCAAATAATTTTTCATGCCAACCAAAAGTTTAGTTTCATAGTGTTCGAAAATTCTCTTATTAATATTATCTCAGTTTATTTTCAGATATCTATCAGTTGTTGAAAGCAAATAATTGATATTATTGATATTCATTAATTTTAAAATATGACTTCAGAGTAATTTTTGGCCTTTTTACTTTCCCCCAAATAATGCGTTAGCATAGAGAAAGTATTGTGATCGTCCAAAAAGGTTTTTCTTACAAGTTGGTCTAAAAATCCATTTTAGGGCCCCCTGAACACAAAGAAGTAGTTTTTTCGAAAAAAAAATGTTGGTGTCTGTCCGTATGTGAGCGTGCAGTTAGCTGGAGACTAAAAGGATGGATACTTTTTTATTAAACTTGGTATTTATGTGTATTTAACCAATATTTTCAGACCATTTTTTAACTTTTTTGAAATTTTAGCTTTTTTCATTTGAATGGACAAAAAAACGTACAAAAATAGATTTTTCTCAAAAACTGCTATAACTATTTTGATTACATTTTCAGAAAAGATGTAAATTACAATTTAAAATATTTTAGTAAAAACCGCATAATATCTCTAACTTTTTCTAACGTTTTTTTTTTTTTTGAGGGCAAGAACATGTTAAAATGCAATTTTTTCAAGCTGTATTCTAGGATTTTGATTAAATTTTCAGTAAAGATGCAAATTACAATTTAAAACATTTTACTAACCACCCCACTATATAAGTTGGAGCTGAAGGCTAAAAGCCGGAAGTCACAATTTAAGGTTTTAAAGGTTGTTTTCATAAAATCTGGCTATGTGATTAATTGAAAAGCTGTTTTAGAAGAGTATTTTATCCATACTTGTATTTAAATAAAACAAGTGTTTAGTTTGTACATTCCTTAGAAATTTAATTAATGGAATGTCTATTTTATTTGGGTGTATTTTTAAATCCTTTAATTTTCAGTTTTGTAACAATCTGACATAACAAAGGGACAGGGAGAAAGTTTGTGCCAGTTATTTAGTAGCTTTTTTTATATTTTGTTCAAAGCTTAACCATACTGCAGTTCTCACATACGTATTTGGTGGAAATTGTATGGTTTAAGAAATTATATCTAGATAGCCCGCTGAGAAAGTGACCTACTCAATGTATTGGTGTAAGTGATATTCACTGAATGGTGGAAGTGAGATAAAAAATTACCCTACCCTCACTGTGTCATTACACTTACAAATTTGTATGGCAACCAGGATGACGGAAGATTGCGTTTTGGCGGCGCAATAACAAGCCCCACCCACTACTTCATAAGCAGCAGTGACCATTGGGTTTATTAACACTAACGAAAAAAGCTTAGTGATTAAATTAAATCGTTATTTACTATTCAAATAACAATTAGAAGTAACAATAACACTCTGAGTAATAATTTAAATAGTAATAGCATTCAAACAACTTGTACATTTCATTATGTATATATATATATATATATATATATATATATATATATATATATATATATATATATATAAACAACTAAAGACTATTGTGAAAGTTCAACACTTGAAGGCGGAAGTTAGTAATACTCATAATGTACGACAGCTCAGAGGTGGAAAGAATCCCCTCCACTGCTGAAATCCCTACATTCTCTAAATATAACACGCAGGTTACTTACTGTCCGGTCCAATTATAGTTGATCAATTTTCCTTTCTGGGCTAACTTGCCTAAATGTGGTAGCATGATTTACCGAAATCGAATATCTTAACTTGCATTAACAAAAAAAAATAATATTTTTCACCGGTATATTATAATTGATTCTCACAAAAGGTGGGAATGTTCAATTTAATTTCAATAAATGTCAATATAATAAATTGCCATGTCGTATTTGTTAGGTCAGGGAAGTTTAAGGTGTGTAATATTAGAGATGAAAATCTGAGTAGAAACAGTTAGAATACATAATATTAGTATAACCACAGTATAACGTACAGTTCTGTTTTACTAGCCAACTATGCGATGCTAGCGCTCCAAGCGGTGGTAAAGCAGCCAGCTGGCGTGGTAAGTACCTGTTGTAACACACGTGTTGTTTATATCTATAGTACGGTCATAAAACTTATTATATTTTCAATATCTTAATGCTTTATACTCAACTGTATGGCAACGTAAGTGAACTGCCATGCTATCTACTGGAGAGATGCCATAGCTGTGATTTACAACCACTAGGAGCGCTAGCGTCAGTAGTTGGGATTTCTCTCAGGAGTAAGCTTCACGACTGTTTATATAACCCTAAAGTTACATGACCTGTTGGGAATAAACTTTTCCAGACAGTTGCCCATTTTTGTGAGTAACAAGTCATCTTTAAAGACGTAGGAGTGTATCCTGACGTGACTCCTGGCACGAGTATCCTTGTCCAGCCACCACACTCAGCCGGACCATTGTTCCACCCACACACATACACCTTTGTGCGGCTTTTCACCTGGCCCTTCACACCTTAACGAAGTGGCCGGCTACCGCGCACAATCACTGGCCTTCACGCAAATCCCGTTCGCTCCGCTCCTGTTCTTTAGGACGCTAGAGAAGAAGCGTCTTAGTGTTACACTGTTCCTATTGCGGATGCTCCTTAAATTTAAGTCAAACCTATACCAGCAAGTTAAAAACTAATGTTTAGTGAAAAATCTGACCTGACAACCGAAAAATAGCACATAATCTGAGTCTTAAATAATGGGAGTAGTTGCTTTGTAAACAATTCCGTCTTGGTAAGACATTCAAAATAGTATTTAGATTTTATTTTTGTTATTATAATGTTATTATAAAATCATTCAAAATAGAGCGTTGTATTTAGTAAAATTAGGACGCTCAGTAATGAAATTTCGTAATTGTAAACCAGGATTTCCACACGAATGAAATTTCTAACTGCAAAGGCAACAGATTTATCACATAGACAAAATCCTCAATCTATCGACTTATCAGAATTAAAGGACTGAATGGATGGATGGAACCTTGGATGGATTTCCCTCGTCAATAAAGTACACTTATTGAAGTCTGAAGTCAAGAATTCTCTTAGAAGTGGACTTTAATAAAGCAAAGATTTTTCAAGGTGTAGATTTTCCAATAACTTGATTCTCAATAGACACGGCAATCAGTCAACGTACAAATTTATAACAATAAAATTATCGTCCAATAATAAATGTCTATGAGGCTGTACTTCGACTCGGGCGACTTTCCGTAATATCAGTTTAAATATGTAATATTTCCTTCAAAATTCTTTGCTGTACAACTGATTCTTGTAGTATATAACAAGTTGTAATACAATCTATGAGGTGTATATATTTTCAGTACAAGTTTCTTGAAGGCAATGGCACTATCGTTTACATTAAATTTTTTTTAAGTAATGAAGCAACAGAATGAACGGAGTATTTTCATTAAACGTATTTCAAGATAACTAGAATACTTGAGAATTTACGTTGCATTTTAGTTGCGAGTGCACAACAATCGGGTAGGAAAATCAAATAATATAACATCTACAAAATATATGGGAGATAAACATGTGTAGAATGAATTTGATTTACTAGCAGAGTATATGTGGATTGTTATTATTATATGTCAATCAACTTAAAATAACAGTTACTATATTATATCTCAAGTATTATATTTAAGGGGGAATGTTATGAGAAGTATGTATAAGGGAAGATCTGCAAATAACTGTAAGTTACTTTTTCCCTGAACAGTTGCGTCAGTCTACGAGAAAGTCAACTTTGGTCCGAGGTAAGTGACTTAAGTGTTTGCTTTGCATTGATCATATCGTCAACTACGTATTAACTTCAGTCCTAAGGACACACTGTAACTTTTCTCTAAAAGGAAATTTCGTTTTCGTTGTTTCTCCTCTGGCGTATCAGGAGATCCCCCTGTATGTCCTCCCAGTCACTTGTCATGTTCTAAGTGCGTGTGTTGCACTACGATAAGGATTCCCAGGCTGTTTCCGACATCCACCCCTCTACAAATGTGCGTGACATTCCGTTAAGGCCCCCCTACTATGAAACCGCCCTTTCAGGTTTTATTATATCAACTCCTTCCAAACACTAAGAGAGAGGTTGGCTTTTCTTAGCCACGTCGACTATATACTTCAAACCCAGATTTACCCCTCTCGAACACTCGGGATGTGGTTCTTAGTACAGGCTGGAAGAACACGCTATCTTACTTTGTATTTTAAGTTGAACTCTTATTGTCATATCAATGAAATTGTTCGAAAGTTTGCACATTTTATTGACTTTTATATTAATTAATCTCACGTAGCTAATTGAAACATTCATTTTTTATGAATGAATATCTATTGAAATGAGGATGTAGGATTATTAAGTCCTTCTTTCCGTACAACCTTAACTACATATTTTACGAACAGAAATTCTTAACAGTCAGTGTTTACAAATAGTTATGATCTTTTTCATCACCTGGCAAATCAAATTCTTCCTATTTTACTTTCTCCCATATGCGTTAGCATAGAGAAAGTATTGTCATTGTCAAAAAAACTTTTACAAGTTGGTCTAAAAATCCATTTTTAGGGTCCCCTGAACCCAAAAAAATGTTGTTTTCTTTTTCGAAAATATACTCCGGCGACAGAGTATGTGCAGTTCACTGGAGACCAAACCTATGGATCAATTTTTATGAAATTTGGCATGTATGTGTATTTAGCCAATATCTCCAGACCAATTTTTAACTTTTTTGAAATTTTAGTTTTTTTCAATTGTATGGGTAAAAAACATATAAGAATGGAATTTTCTCAAAATCAGGTCTAACGATTTTGATTAAATATTCAGGAAACGTGTAAATCACAATTTAAAATATTTGAGTAAATATCGCATGACTAGTTTTTGAGTTATGGCAAAAAAAACATATTTGCTAATCGAACTGGTATTCAATGTTTTGATATTTTAATGTTTAATATGGGGGAAAGTTTGTACCAATTCTTTGGAACCATTTACTAACTATGTAATCTAAATCTCTATTCATTTACTTATAAAATGTCATATATTTTGTATAGTGATCCAAAAATTGAAAACATTGTCATACACCATTTGCTAAAATGTTAAAGTCAATAAGAAATGCACTTATTCCGTTAAATACTGACTGGTGAGTGTTCAAAACGAAGTATGTCATCATAACTCTAACACAGTGTCCCAGATTACGATGTCTAAACCATCATCAGTGTGGAAAATCGGTGGTGTCTATCGGATCACTGGTGAGTGTTCAAAACGAAGTATGTCACCATAACTAGAACTCAGTGTTCCAGATTATAGTGTCCAAACCATCATCAGAGTGGTAAATCGGTGGTGTCTATCGATCACTGGTGAGTGTTCAAAACGAAGTATGTCACCATAACTAGAACACAGTATTCCAAATTACGGTGTCTAAACCATCATCAGTGTAGAAAATCGGTGGTGTCTATCTGATCACTGGTGAGTGTTCAAAATGAAGTATGTCACCTTAACTAGAACACAGTGTTCCAGATTGTAGTGTCCAAACCATCATCAGTGTGGGTGAGTGTTCAAAACGAAGTATATCACCATAACTAGACTACATAGTGATCCGATAGACACCACCGATTTTCCACACTGATGATGGTTTAGACACCATAATCTGGAACACTGTGAACCGAACCTTTCATAAATAGTTATTAGCTGCTTGTAAGTAGAAGTATTTTGATGTTTTACAATAAGTCTAACAAGGAAATCGGAATTCAATGTTCTGTTTTCAGAATTTTTTATTTATACTTTCAGAATGTAGATCTGTACAGAGAAGATTTCACGTGAAGACGAAAATTCAGGCTTGGTCAAGGCTACACAAATGTCCTCTTCCTTATCACAGAACTAGAACAGTAACACTGTTTGGTTTTATGCCACAATCACCGTGTTATCGAAAACATTTTAATTGCAACTGACAGTAAAATATTCAAACACGACTTCTCGTACTTATATATAAGATACCAAGAGAAAGTTAGAGATTTGTAATTGTATATTTCAACGTGCAAGTAAATATAAAGCTGTTGTATAATACGGACACTACATTACATGGAATTCAACATGAAGAGTACCAGCCCACACTTACACTGCGAGAGATTATCTTCTGAGAGGACAGAGAGACAGACAGACAGATCGTAGGACGTCGTCTGGAGACATCCAGAACAGGTGCCACTGCACCCTTTTTGTAGACTATTAATCTTTTTGAAATCCGAGCTAATTATCTTTTTCACGGTGGTTCCGTGCCAAGTGGTGTGATAATTTGTAATTGGTGACGGCTGTTATTATTTATTAACAACTCTCGCCGCTGTTTTTGCCAACGGACGCTTTGTTTTACAAGCTGCGCTTCTATTATTAGAATATATTTAGTGTTTAACAATGTAGAATTGAAACATTTTGATGGATTTATTGTATAGATATATATTTTACAAGATCGCATATCGGGAACACAACATTACGCATAATTCCAACATTACGCATATAAGACAGCTTATAAAATAATAGGCTGATCTATCAATGGTCTACGTGAGTGCAGAATGCGTGGGTGAACTTCGTAGGTAGGGTACGGAGGCTGTCACAGAGGGGGTGGGACATTGTACACCCTTAACGATCGCATTGTAACTGAAGGTTAATTTAAACTGCGATTCAGATCTACGTGGTTCCAGTGACATTAGTGAATCCTTCCACCTAGAGTAGGAGAGGGTGTCGAGTAAATTTACTCACCGATACATCAGAGTGGTGTATTTTTCTGGTTTAAAGTTTGTATATGTTGTATGTGAGAATTAAACAAAATTGATGCATTGGGTGGTATTATATGAATAATATGGCACCTACATGGAGGAAGTGAGTATGTTTTGGGAAGAGATATAGCTACTGTTGTTGGACTGGATGATTTGCCAGAAAAATACTGTATTTACCCTATTAAAACACAGACCTGGATAAATTTAATAAAAAGGTGATCTACTGACTCGTAATACTTACAGTTTTACAGACATTCTAAAACTCGCACAAATTAAAAAGTTATATTGACTGTATATAAAAATAATCACAAAATTGTAATATAATATTCTTGCTATATAATCAGATGATGGAGAATCTAAACCAAAAAACAAAAGAAACAATCAACACAACGATTCAAAAATTAATATTATAATTACAAACAATAATGAAATAAATTTACAGATCCTTTGAACACAACATCCTTTGATTCCGGAGGCAAGGTCCAAAGGAAAAGTTAAGAATTTTAATTCGAATTTTTGGGTTTCATTGCAATTCAAATATATTTTTCAGTTACGTATATACTTAAGTTTCTTTGTTATATATCGCAAATTTCCGAGTATTGTAAATTCAAAAAGATTCACAGACAAATTTAACTTGAGTAAAAACGCAATATGATTTTTTAAGAGTTGGAAAAATACTAAATCTTTCTTTCACTTGCTCCAAGACTAAGAGCACGTCGCTGATGAATGCTTAGGGAAAGAGAGTTATCAGTAACCCACCAACCCAACCTACGAGGACACTACTGACAGGTGTTTCAGTTGTGGAAGGAACGTGTTTACAAGATTGCACGGTGGGAGGGTATCCTTATTAACAAGCCACTCTCTCGGTGTTTTGATGTCAAACAACTTTCCACGCTGACTCGTTAATAATTAACACGGTTGTTTAACAAGTGCCCATACCACTTGGCTAGGTTACCTTGCGTCCTTTGACTTCTGGCTCATTAACCTTACTGTAATAGTCTCAGGTGATTCTCGTGCTGACCCCATGTAATAAGTCGTGAGGAAACAACCACGTCCAACGTGACACTACATAAATTAAGTAGGAAAATCAGCAATCTAGTAATTGTGTAAAAAATACGCTAATAGTTTAATAAGAATACGCCAAAATATAAGTAGTTCATGTGTGAAATTTTGCTGAGTTCACATATGACACGACATTTTTATGAAAAGTGTATTTCCAAGTACAAATACAGTTCCTTCTCACGTGAGATTTGAAAGTGCTCTCTACCTACAGTTATGATCTTACCCACACACGAAATAAACAGTGGTACTTTGCGGACTTATCTAAATAAAAACAAATGGGGGACGTTGTGGATACACCCACCCACACACCTGTGAAACATTTTGGACCTACCCACACTACTTACGCATGTGGTACTTTGCAGACCTACCTAACCACGAGGTAAACTTACCTTTAAGCAAAACAGTGTTGTGGATATACACACCCACCCACAAATATGTTAAACATATTGGACCTACTCGCTCTCCATCCATGTGTGGCATTTTGGGATCCAATACATACAGTCGAATTGTGGATCCACCAATCCGCTTCTCTCACGTAAGACTCGTATAGACCCATGTAGTCACAAATATTTGAAAAACACCGTGGACTCATACATTCACGTTAATATACGGAAAACAATGGCACACCCCACCCACATGTACTGCACAAACATGTATGGCACTTTACTGTCTCACCTACTAGACCTCAAAATATTCTCCTTAAAAAAACAACCTTTTTAATTTGATTATGTGGTGTTGAATATCACAGAAATCAAATTTTATGAACGTTTCAACATATAGCATTGAATAATTTTATAGGACAGATCTATTGATAAATTTACTAGAAAGTATTATTATACTTTCTAGTAAATTTTTTCTTGCAATTATGTGACTACAAATAAGTGGCGTCGTCAATAGAAACAACCTTCAAAGGAGACGTATAAGTCATTTCTTGTAATTTTGTTTAGGAAGAGAAACGTCAGAATTGCATTTTGAATTGAAAAGTATCTATTTTGGAGAGTGGTGAAACAAAACCTATTTGTAGATCTCGGCCAGATTAGGTTTCATTAAAATGAAACATCATCTCATATTTACTAAAACCAAAGACCAAAACCATTCCTAGGTCTCGGTCACGTGAACATCATCGCTTAAATCCACTAGTACCTAACAACCCATTGTCTTTCTAGGTCAGTGTAGATTTTACTATGGTGAGATATCAGCTCTTGTCTACAAAAGCCAAACACCTTCATCGGGGTTGAAAGTTCAATTTGGTTTTAGGTTGGACTATCAACTCCTATCTCCCCAAACCAGAGATTCTTCGCTATTACTTTCGACTACTTAGCTCTTTAGTTAAGTATTCACTAGAAACCATGTTAACTAAAGTAACGGTTTGTAGTTCACAATTTGAGGTTAGTGAGAATGGGCCGAGGTAGATAAAATGTAAAACTTTATTTTTAAAATAATCGTCAAAGATTTGATATTGCAAAAAGAACTTTTGTACTTTTGGTCAGAAACTTGCGCTTTTGAAAAAAGAAAAGGCTGTCTCGGTAAACAGTGTACATTTGCAAAAAAACCAATATGAGTCGACATTTTCAAAATACTTGTGAACTTAAAATCCAAAAAACTGTAATCTCCCCGCTGACCAACTTAAGCTCATTTTCTCCCCCACATGTTGCTGGAATAATGTGAAACGTGGGCTTAACCTGACTTTGTCATGCGTGTTGAGCCTCTTTAGATGGGTGGCGAAATGTTAATACCCTCTCTTTGTCTGCCTTTTTACACTAATCACTTTTCCACTGTAATCATATAAATGGACATTAAAATCTTTTTAGACACGACTCATTATTTTAAAATAAAAAATATAAATGATATCAAATCAAATAGCTGTGCTTTTTTAAATACAAGTATTTGTTTTATATGCGTATATTAGTTCCCACTAATTATAAATTATTTGAGTAACCGGCTGACTGTAAGGGGTGAATTTAGTTCGTCTAATTCTCATCCCACTTACCACAACTTTACATAAATAACATTTTAAAGTGGCTACAAATCAAGGCATTGTGTTGCTCATTGCCATTTTTAATTAGCTATTTTTATTAGACATTTGACATTGATAAGAATTTCTAGAAGTAAACTTGGACTCCTTCTCCTATTTTATTTGTATGTAACTGTACCCTGGATAGTTAGAGCCACAGGAACAATAGACTAACACTTTTTTCAGCTTTTCAATGTTCAGCTGCTCATATTTTCATCGCACAAAGAGTCTTGAAGAATTTATTTTTGTGTTACATATAAAGACTGACGAACAGGTTTTGTGGCCTTCTAGACTGTATTAATGCGTTATATGCATCATTTAATACATTAACTGTTGACGTTAATACCCAGATACGACCATTCTCAATGTTAAGTGAGCACTGCGAGAAATAATGCTGAATTCTTCTACCTTACATGTTTGTTTTTTTAACAATTATTTTCTTGTGTCACAGTAGATTTTATGTCACATTCACACATCAAGGAGTTAAGCTTGGACGTAGATCAAGTTTATCGTTTAAGTCATAGCATTTAAACTGTTTCATGTAAAGATGTTATTACTTAATTTAGTACAGAATATTTTATTTATTTTTATTGTTAATATTTTATTTATAAATAAATAATTAATAGCAGTTTGTTTCATTTAATAAAAACTAATACACATTTAATATTCCTATGTAACTCCTAGGTGAAGAAAATCTGTTTAAACTTCTATTATTTTCAATCCTATCACCTTCTATCAAACCATCAAACTTTCTTATTTTCAATCCTATCAACTCCTATCAAACCACCAAACCTTCTTATTTTCAATCCTATCAACTCCTATCAAACCATCAAACCTTCTTATTTTCAATCCTATCAACTCCTATTAAACCATCAAACCTTCTTATTTTCAATCCTATCAACTCCTATCAAACCATCAAAACTATCAAACTTCTATCAAAACTACTATCAAAACTTCTATTATTTTCAATCCTATCAACTTCTATCAAACTATCAAAACTTCTATTATTTTAAATCCTATCAACTCCTATCAAACCATCAAAACTTCTATTATTTTCAATCCTATCAACTTCTATCAAATCACCAAAACTTCTATTATTTTCAATCCTATCAACTTCGATCAAACCACCAATTCGTGTTGACAAAACAATTTACTCTAGAAAGCCACTCAAGTGGACCACAACTGTGGGAATCCGGCTAAACCGGTACCAACAGTCGCTCAGGAGGTTTGCATGCCGATATCGTGTTAAACGAAAAAGAATTTCAATTCTCCAGCAGTGCTGCCAAGTTAAAACAGTGTTTTTTTCGTTTTTATTTGTTAATTATGACCAAGACAGAGCAACACTGGACAAGGCTGGAGTAAAGATTCTCACGCATTTGATACTTCAACAACTCAATTAACTTGGTTATTACGAAATACTTAAAACGGTTGGCAATCATTATACGTTTTGTTCTTATTGCCGAAATATTTGGACAAACAATCGTGCTTGAGACCCAAGCCTAACAATACTATAACAATGAGCCATCTGTCACCTTGGTTCAAAATATTAGTTGATTATTGGTCCTTTTTACATTTAATCTATTTTTGTTTATCAGAATGTTAATAATCAGGGGAAGTATGTATAAAACTTAAATATCTAAAATTATTTGAAATTAAAGTTCCTATTTTCGGCTTTAAAGAACGACTGGCTTTTCGTCTCCAACTGACAAAGTAATCCACTGAAATAATTTTTTCAGAACTACATTATTGTCAACAAACAAATATATTGATCAACATTAAATGCTATTATTTTCTATACATAATACTCACAAAGTAATTACTCCGAAAATATCACGAAGATGATTCTTAACGTACCTGAAACAGAAATATTAGTGAGTAAAGTATGCCAAGACATTCCTAAAAAGTTAAAAATAAATTCTATACTGTAAATGCACTAGATCATTAAATATACAGTGGTCACATTATCGAAGTGACTTAGCGAGTGGTTTAATTTTATGACGTGTGAAAATAAGGGAAAACAAAAAGTAGTCTACAAGTAAACTTATGAAAATTTATAACTAGTCACTTTTTAAAAATAATAGTACGTAGTAAATAGTATAGAGGGTGTACCGTAATAAGTAACCAAAACTTTACCAGGTCAAGACAAACAATTTTCATCACCTTGCTTAGTTTTTCGTCTGTCTGTCTATTGTTTTTAGAAAATATTTGGTATCTCTTTAACGGTTTTAGATATTTAATTCAAAATTTATAGGTTTGCTTATCTTATCAGATTACATGTTAAATAAAAGTTTCAAAAAATAACCATTTACTGAAACAAAATGTCGGCCATTTAAAAATGGCAAGCCTTTATGGCTTTTTAAGGGGTAGTTTTATGGAAAAATGCTAATGTACATAAAAGATAGCCCTGTCCAATACAAACATTTTGGTACTTTATTTAAAACCGTACAATATGTGGTTACAGAAAAATTGTCAATAATGTAAACTCAGCTCCAACAAAACTTTTTTTTTTTAATTGGAACAAAATAATTATTGATAAGCAACTTCGCGTTATTATTTAGCATTACATGCTCATTTCGTCCTCCCCTGTTCTGGCTGCAATGAAGATAGACAGACAACTTGTCTCAGATAATGTGACGATTGCCTTAAGGTGTTCTTCTATGATTAATGACATCTACTTTCCACTGTCTGTGCCTTGCTTTGTATCCTGTCCGTTTCGCATTTCTATAAGTGAAAGCCTACGCACCATTCTGGTTGTTTTAATTGACAGACTTCTGATTGCGACTGACTAACGAGCTACCTCGCTATGCATAATTTAGTTAATAATTACGTTAGTAGGTTAGTGGGCCTGTGTACACCTCCTGGAGTAGCAAAATATAAACAAACTAACCTATGTATTTAAGGACCTACTTGATAAAGTTTTATTGATAAAAAATACATTAATTGGAATATTTTATAAGAATTAACATGTTCAAATAATTACCGTTAAAATAATATGACATGAAGATGTCATATATTCCAATTAACAATCGAATTAAAAGACTATATATAATGCATGACAGGAATTCTATAGAAGCTGTACATTTCAATTAATATACCATCTTCAAAATTTTCTTAACAGTTTCAAATACTAAACATTAACTAATTTTCTTTATCCTGTAACGAAAAATCACATAAAAATTGCTCCTAATAAATAAAAAAAACCTATAAAAACAAAAGTATACGATAATTACTTACAATACCAAAAGTGATACAAAATTATTAATGGAAAATGAATTGTTAAATAATGAAATAATGATTTATTTTCCTTATTTAAACATACAAAATGATTGCATATTGATTGTTAAGGAAAGAGTTCAGTGTCCACAATAACTAGTAGCGTAGCCAGCAACAATAACTAGTAGCGTAGCCAGCCACAATAATTAGTAGCGTAGCCAGCTACAATAACTAGTAGCGTAGCCAGCCACAATAATTAGTAGCGTAGCCAGCCACAATAACTAGTAGCGTAGCCAGCCACAATAATTAGTAGCGTAGCCAGCTACAATAACTAGTAGCGTAGCCAGCTACAATAACTAGTAGCGTAGCCAGCTACAATAACTAGTAGCGTAGCCAGCTACAATAACTAGTAGCGTAGCCAGCTACAATAACTAGTAGCGTAGCCAGCTACAATAACTAGTAGCGTAGCCAGCTACAATAACTAGTAGCGTAGCCAGCCACAATAATTAGTAGCGTAGCCAGCTACAATAACTAGTAGCGTAGCCAGCCACAATAATTAGTAGCATAGCCAGCCACAATAACTAGTAGCGTAGCCAGCCACAATAATTAGTAGCGTAGCCAGCTACAATAACTAGTAGCGTAGCCAGCCACAATAACTAGTAGCGTAGCCAGACACAATAATTAGTAGCGTAGCCAGCTACAATAACTAGTAGCGAAGCCAGCCACAATAATTAGTAGCGTAGCCAGCTACAATAACTAGTAGCGTAGCCAGCCACAATAACTAGTAGCGTAGCCAGCCACAATAATTAGTAGCATAGCCAGCCACAATAACTAGTACCGTACCCAACCACAATAACTAGAAGCGTAGCCAGCCACAATAACTAGTAGCGTAGCCAGCCAAAATAACTAGTAGCGTAGCCAGCCATAATAACTAGTAGCGTAGCCAGTCACAATAACTAGTAGCGTAGCCAGCCACAATAACTAGTAGCGTAGCCAGCCATAATAACTAGTAGCGTAGCCAGCCACAATTACTAGTAGCGTAGCCAGCCACAATAACAAGAACTTACTTCATCTATAATAATAAATAAAATTTACATAATTTGTTTCATAAAATTAACAGTCCAACCATTTTAAATACATATAAAATTAAAGCAGTTATCTGCAGTATCTGTACAATATAACCAAATAAATATCAGATGAAAAACTACAATATATATATATATATATATATATATATATATATATATATATATATATATATATATATATATATATATATATATATATATATATATTGTAGTTTTTTATATACAAATATATATACAAATAGGTAAAATTATACTAATTTATATGAGGATACATATTTACATTTTAACTAAAATACATTAGGTTTCAACAAAAAATAAAAAATTAATATTACTCTTTACAAATGCCCATTTTTTTATTGATTACAAAAAGCTTTAAAATTTGATCTTGATTTAACAATCTGAGGAAAGTTGATTTAAATTTTTGGTGCTGAATATTGAAAGGACCGGTAATCTGAAACCCTCGGTAATCTGAAAATTCTAACATTTGAATGTCTTGTCAAAATATATGCTAATTTGTTTCCTTCATTGCCACTTCTGAAATAAAATAATTTTAAAAATTTGAAAACATAAAGTTGTTGAATTGGAAAGATTTTTAATTCTGCGTAGAGAGAAATTACCTATCAGTTTTTATTCTGTTCGTAATAATTCGTACAATTCCGTTTTTAAAGATTCTTAAACAGCTTATAGAGGTTTTAAACGCTCCTCCCCAACATGTGATTCTGTACTGCAGTCTGGAATGAACCATTGCAAAACACAAACTACGAAGTGACTCAATGTCACCAAATGTTTTCAAGTAATAACATTTCGTTATGGAGAATTTAATTGTTGAATGAAGATCTGTAATATGTTTTTCCCAAGATAATTTTGCATCTAAATTTAAGCCTAGATATTTAAAAATGTCAACTTGTCCAATCTCGTTACAGTAAAAATCATTTAATACATTTCTTATACAGTTTGCGTTGTGATATTTAATAGGCAACTCAAATTTAAAACCTTTAAAATTAAAATTACAAGCAATTGTATAGTTACTTATGATAGTTAATCAAGTCATAGAGCTACTAATGCAGCTATTCTGTTACTGTTATTAATCGTTACTACTAAGTTAATAACTATTAGTAGGTTTGAATATTAGGTACACATTTATTCAAAACAAATTTGTATGTACAGGAAAGGACAATATAACGGACAGCGAATTTGACTGGTTTGTTGGTTCTGTCATTGACAATCTATTGACTGGAAACAGAGAACAAAGGCTAAGCTTTTTCTGACAAAACCTCATTTCCTGTGTTGGTTTTCGATCATTTTTCACCAGTTTTACTTCCATGTGGACTAATTTATATATACTACAGATAGAGAATGAATTGCTTTTGATGGTATTTTTATTTTTGAACGAATGGCATGTTGCAATGTGTGATAAAATTTAGTTCTGTTTTAACTTTATTTTAGGCATTTAGTTCAAATCAACCGGGACTCATAGCAAAATAGAGTAGAAAACACGCCAAGAGGCTTTAACATGTTGGGAGTGTGGGAAGGCTTTTTAGATACGTTATTTGGAAGCAGTTTGTGCTATAGAGGTAAATGTTTGTGCTGATCGCCGTCATTAGCAACTCTTGCCCTTGTACTACTGTTTCTAATGGTGTAACTGGTATCAAAATGGTAGATCTTCTACAGAGTTTGGCCAAGGATTAGTATTATAGTGTACTTGGACTTACATTTTCAGTTCAGCAAAATATTTCCAAGGAGTCCTGTTAAGTAATTATTACAGATGTTGGTTATTACACATCCTCAGCCATTCAGAGACATAGACACCCCTCCATAGACCCATCCTTAGACGTTCGAAGATATGAACGCACCCACCCACCTATATACGTACGGTGGTAATGACCTACACACACACATATAGACTTATGGTAATATTAACCAACCCTTCGATGTTCAGAGATATAGGCCTTACACCCACCTTTAGACGCACAGTGGTATTGACCCACCTCAAGACGTTCATAGACGTATACCCACCCACCCACCTATATACGTACGGTGGTATTGACCCACCTCAAGACGTTCATAGACGTATACCCACCCACCTGCCTATAGACGTACGGTGGTATTGACCCACTTCAAGACGTTCATAGATGTATACCCACCCACCCGCCTATAGACTTACGGTGGTATTGACCCACCTCAAGACGTATATAGATGTATACCCACCCACCCACCTATATACGTACGGTGGTAATGACCAACGTATAGACTTATGGTAGAATTAACCAACCCTTCGATGTTCAGAGATATAGGCCCCTCACCCACCTTTAGACGCACAGTGGTATTGACCCATTTCAAGACGTTCATAGATGTATACCCACCCACCCACCTATATACGTACGGTGGTATTGACCCACCTCAAGACGTTCATAGATGTATACCCACCCACCTGCCTATAGACGTACGGTGGTATAGACCCACACACACACATATAGACTTATGGTAATATTAACCAACCCTTCGATGTTCAGAGATATAGGCCCCTCACCCACCTTTAGACGCACAGTGGTATTGACCCACCTCAAGACGTTCATAGACGTATACCCACCCACCCACCTATATACGTACGGTGGTATTGACCCACCTCAAGACGTTCATAGATGTATACCCACCCACCTGCCTATAGACGTACGGTGGTATTGACCCACTTCAAGACGTTCATAGATGTATACCCACCCACCCGCCTATAGACTTTAGGTGGTATTGACCCACCTCAAGACGTTTATATATGTAAACCCACCCACCCACTTTTAGACGCACGGTGGTATTGACCCACCTCAAGACGTTCATAGACGTATACCCACCCACCCACCTATATACGTACGGTGGTATTGACCCACCTCAAGACGTTCATAGATGTATACCCACCCACCTGCCTATAGACGTACGGTGGTATTGACCCACTTCAAGACGTTCATAGATGTATACCCACCCACCCGCCTATAGACTTACGGTGGTATTGACCCACCTCAAGACGTTTATATATGTAAACCCACCCACCCACTTTTAGACGCACGGTGGTATTGACCCACCTCAAGACGTTCATAGACGTATACCCACCCACCCACCTATATACGTAAGGTGCTATTGACCCACCTCAAGACGTTCATAGATGTATACCCACCCACCCGCCTATAGACGCACAGTGGTATTGACCCACCTCAAGACGTTCATAGACGTATACCCACCCACCCACCTATATACGTACGGTGGTATTGACCCACCTCAAGACGTTCATAGATGTATACCCACCCACCTGCCTATAGACGTACGGTGGTATTGACCCACTTCAAGACGTTCATAGATGTATACCCACCCACCCGCCTATAGACTTACGGTGGTATTGACCCACCTCAAGACGTATATATATGTAAACGCACCCACCCGCCTATAGACGTACGGTGGTATTGACCCACCTCAAGACGTTCATAGATGTATATCCAACCACCCGCCTATAGACTTACGGTGGTATTGACCCATCTCAAGACGTTTATATATGTAAACGCACCCACCCGCCTATAGACGTACGGTGGTATTGACCCACTTCAAGACGTTCATAGATGTATATCCACCCACCCGCCTATAGACTTACGGTGGTATTGACCCATCTCAAGACGTTTATATATGTAAACCCACCCACCCGCCTATAGACGTACGGTGGTATTGACCCATCTCAAGACGTTCATAGATGTATACCTACTCACCCGCCTATAGAAGTACGGTGGTATTGATCCACCTCAAGACGTTTATATATGTAAACCCACCCACGCGCCTTTAGACGCACGGTGGTATAGACCCACCTCAAGACGTTCATAGATGTATACCCACCCGCCTATAGACGTACTGTGGTATTGACCAATTCTTAGACGTTCATAGACGTATACCCACCCACCTACCTATACACGTACGGTGGTATTGTCCCGCCCTTAGACGTCAAGAGAAATATAGACCCACCCACTCACCTATAAACGTACGGTGGTATTAACCCATTAGACATTCCGATATATAAACTCAACCGCCCACCTACATACGTGCTGTGGTATTGACCTACCTAACCACCCATAGACGTACCGTGGTATTGGTCCAATTATTGTGTTGAACAAGTGGGTGATACTTCAGGTATTGCTCTCAAAAGATTGTTTTCTACTTTTTCAGTAATTTTACGACAATTTTTTAACGGCTTATGTATAAGGCACTGACACAAAAAACAATCAAGGTGATTGGTTAAATACATCAATCGAATATTACAATCCTTTGTTCTTCATCGCAGGTGAATTATGGGTATTATGGGTAAGTGTATGTTAATACACAGTAGTAGAGACTACTGGTAGACCCCCCACACACGTACAGTGATATTAACCCACCTGCCCACCCATACACGTACAGTGGTATTAACCCACCTGCCCACCCATACACGCACTGTGGTATTATACATACGGTGCTTACAGTTTTCCCTTGATGTTTTGTGATTTAAATACCAATAAATACCCACCCGCCCACCCATTCACGTACAGTGGCATTGACCCACTCGCCCATCCATACACGCACAGTGGCATTGACCCACCCGCCCACCCATACACGTACAGTGGCATTGACCCACCCGCCCACCATACACGCACAGTGGTATTGACCCACTCGCCCACCCATACAGTGTACCGGGTCTTGGACCGGTACAGTTTCTTTTTTCGTTGTTGTCTGCCAGGCTGCCTGAGATTCGCTTTTGCCCGGCGATTTGCGTACTTTGGTAGCCGTTGGCCCAGTTCCGTTTCTTTCCGTGTTCCAGCAGCTTCAGTCCGGTTGGCCTGGCTGTTCAGTTGTCTTGTGCTGCCTGCAGAAATAGTCATGTTCAGATAGACAAACTAAAACTCCAGGGTCCTTGAGTAGGACGTTTCACCCTCGGCCTGCCGTCGGGGAATTGCCGACCTTCTGCACTGCTAGCCTGGCCTGAGGACCATGTTGGAGCCTGGAGTCGCCCGTTACCCGCTCTACATCTCTGTGGTATAAGTCTCCTGTCCTCAGGTCAGTGTTTTCCATGTTTTTGTTTCCCGGCGGCTGAGCTGGGGGCTGTTGAAATTTTTACATAAAAAAACAAAATAATAAACCAAGAAAAACAGTGAAATATAAGAAAAAAAGAAGAAAAAAATGATTATGGAACTGTATGTGGCCTAGGCCTAAAACTTATACTTTACAGTGATTTATGAAACAGCCATGGGGGACTTATATATTTTTTTATTAAAGGAATAAAACTGTTGAAATATACCAAGAACTTTTAATGTTAATATTTATTGTTATTTAGTTTAATTAGTTTATTTTCTTGTTACATTTGTTTAGATTTTTATTTTTGTTAGGTCCCCATTGTTAAATCCTGTTATTATTTATTTATATGTTTAGGCCTAGTTATTGTTATTTATTTTGTTTGTTATAGTTTTTAAAATTTTTTGTATTGATTAGGCTCTATGGTTAAAACGTTGTTTGCATGATTGGAACCAGTGGTTATTTGAGATGCTTAAATTTTTTTGTATACTGTTTAAATTAAGGAATTGTCCAAATTATGGTTTAGGCCTAGTGCGTTAGTTAGGGTTAGTTATTCATTTCTTCGTGTAGTGTTATTGATGTCAGGGGATAATAGAACGGTACCGTGTTATATTTTTTTTTAAATTGTTTAATTTTTTTAAACTTTCACCAAAAGGGGATTATTGTGCTTTGCTTAATTTTTTAATTCGGAGCTGCCCAGGGATTCCGGCTTACTCCCTGGCCCGGTGGAATCAAGGGATTCGGGCTAAATTGCCGGTGTAAATGTTGTGATCCAAAAGTTTTCTAAATTTTCACTTTTATTTGGGGCTTAATATTTTCTTACGTTTTGGGGTGTCTCAGGCTAAACTGCAGATAGGCCATGTAGTTGTTAATTTGTTAATTTTGGTATTTGTTGAGTTTGTTGTTCTTGTAAATTTTAGTGTTTGTTATTATTTATTTAAGTGCTAATTCTATTGTGGCCTTCTGCCGTTTTGATTAATTAATTATTTTGATTATGGTAATAAATTAGTTTTGCTCAGCTGCCGAGTATTATTTTGACCCTCCAACTGCCACCCGTGATCCCATCGCTCGACTTGTTTTGAGCCATCCCCCGGTTGGCACGCTTTCCAGCTTTGGTGGGGGGATGGGTCTCAATTGGTAGCAGAGCGTGGTTGCCTAAAAAAAAAAAAAAAAAAAAAAAAAAAAAAAATTTAATTCTTTCTTGGTTGTTGACGGTGGGTGTTTGCCAGTTAGTAGGCCATGGGTGGCCGACCTACCGTCAAGGTGTCTTGGTAATACGTAGGAAAAAAAAAATAAAGAAACAAATAAATAATTAATTTAAAAAAAAAAAAAAAAAAAAAAAAAAAAAAAAACAATTAAAAACCAAATAAATCATTTAACTTTATATTAAAAAAAAAAAAAAAAAAAAAAAAAAAAAAACCTAGGCAATCCGCTTGGTTACTTTGTTGAATGGGTTTCATGGGTGGATTGGAGTGGTCGGCAGTGGCTCGGTAGGCTGAGGGTTTAGTTCGTCTTGGACCCTGGAGTTGTCGTTTTTTGTGTACTGTTGAGAATTTTGTTTTGCGAGATGGCCTATCTGCAGAATGTTGCGCTCCTGGTCAAGGAGGAGTTGATATTTGAGTTGAGGTCGCGGGGTGTGACTCCGGAAGGGGATGTTTTGAATCTCCGGAGGTTGCTGCGGGAGCAGTTGTCCGCGGGTACGGCGGTGGATTGGTCTGACCTGCTGGAGGTTGGTGATGAGTTGGGGATTTGTAAACGTAAGGTGGAAGATTGGGAAGGGGTTTTAGAGGATTTGCAGTTTGAACCTCCAGTGGGTCATGACCGGGCCTGCCGCCTTGCACGTTTGGGGCATCTGCTTGCCCGTTTAAGGCTGGTCAACCGGGCACCGGGGTTGGAGCCATCTGGAAGGGCGTGGATCTTGGAGAGTGTGGCTAGGCTTGAGGAGATTTTTCAGGCACTCTCCGGTTCCACGACTCCTACGGGTCTGGGTCAGCGGCCTACTTTCGCGCTTTCGCCTAATGTGTCGAGGCCGCAGGCTGAGACACCGGCTCTCACTGTGCCTGAGGTTCCTTCTGAGCCTGCAGGCGTTTCTGTTGAGGTTGCTTGTGGTTCGGCTCCAGCTGCCGTTCCTACTACTTCTTTGGTTTCACCTGCTCTTCTGCAGCTGAGCTACCACAAGCTACCTAACCCTCTCACGCCCATGATCCAGAATCTCCCTGTGATCGATGGGATGGATCCTGAGGAGCTTCTTAAGTTTCTGGTGGCCTTTCTCAGACTTAGTGAGATGCCCGGCATGCAGGCTGGGGACTTGCTTCGTCTGGTTTTCCCTTATTGTAGAGGTCCCGTTGGGGAGTTGCTGAGTTCTGTCTTGGCCAGTGATGCCTCGGTGGACTCGTTCCATCGAGAGTTACTTTCGTCATTTCTTCCCCTTCGACTCAGGGAGAGGATGGTCATGGACAGATTTTATCGGTCGCAGGGTAGGGGCGAGTCTCTGGCAGCCTATGTCTCTTCAGTCAAGGAAGCTCGTCAAGCGTTGCGCCTCACCCTTTCTGAAGCTGACACCGTTCGTTTCATCCTGGATGGCATTTCTCCCGAAGAACGGTGCAGATTGGTTTTTGCTGGTGTTCCTTCGACTTTTCGGGAGCTGCATCAGCTGTGCATTGTTTCGCGCAGCGTGCAGTTCTCAGACCAGCAAGGGAGGGATTCTGAGAGTCATCGTGCTCTCCCCACCCGTCGACCAGCTATGTCTGTAGGTGTGAGTCCGCCAGTGGAGGGTCGTGGTTCTCGGCCTCCGGTTGTGTGCTTTGCTTGTGGCCAACCTGGTCACATTCGACGTGACTGTCCACGTGCTCGAGGTCGTGGGGCGGGAAACGCTCAGCGCGGGGGGTTGCCTCCACAGTAGCTCCCCGCGTTGTTGCGACTGACCGTGGCCATTTGCCTCTGACACGTGCCCATAGCAGGAGTGTCGGGGATTTTTCGGGCCTTGCTGGCATGGCTTCCCTGGGACTTAGTGCGGTCACCTCGGTGTGTCCTGGCGTTTTTGTTTCTTTTGGTGGTACGGTGTGTCGAGCCCTTCTTGATTCTGGTTCGGCATGCTGTATCATCAGCCTTTCTCTTTTTGAGTCCCTTGACGCCTTAGGACTTGTCAGGCACACCGAGCCCTCTTCTATTACTTGCTGGACGGCATCCCAAACTCCTCTACCTATTCTTCTGAAGGCGTTTTTCCAGTTTAAGATTGAAGGATTTTCCTGGAGGTGGGGTTTTCTTGTTGCCAAGGACCTGGCGGTTTCTTGTATCCTAGGGGCAGACTTTATTTCTAAGAGTGGTATGGTGCTTGACCTCCAGAAGCGCCAGATGTTTTTCAAGTTTAATCGGCGAGTTTTGGTGCCTCTAGTAGGG
Organism: Stictocephala bisonia; assembly: GCA_035578905.1. NCBI lineage: Eukaryota > Metazoa > Arthropoda > Insecta > Hemiptera > Membracidae > Stictocephala > Stictocephala bisonia. The sequence continues at coordinate 1,724,506 of JAQJVL010000115.1, read as the reverse complement.
GATTCTGACTGCCCTCCTGCAGTCAGAGAGGTGGGTTGTGAGCCCGAACAACCCAAGGTGGATCCAGTTGGTCATCTCCCCCCTGAGCAGGCGGAGGCCATTAGGAGGCTGTGTTTGCGGTTTCCTGATGTGCTTACGGCTGAGCTTGGGGTCACTTCTCTTCTGGAGTATGAGATCCACCTCACCGATTCTCAGCCAGTTAGGAGTCATCCGTACAAACTTGCTCCCCCAAAGATGGAGGTTATGAGGGCTATGATAGAAGATCTTCTGAGCAAGGGTGTGATTGAACCGTCTCGTTCTGCTTATGCCAGTCCAGCTTTTCTTGTGCCCAAGCCTAATGGTAAGTCTAGGCTTGTGATGGATTATCGGAGGCTCAACGCTAAGGTCGCTATTGACTCGGTACCTCTGCCTGATTTGCATTCTGCGTTTGATTGGTTCGGTAAGGCTAAGTTTTTCAGTGTGTTTGATTTGAACCAGGCCTACCATCAGATTCCATTGAAGAAGGAATCACGGCCCATGACTAGCTTCTGTGTTCCCTGGAATCTCTATCAGTTCACTAGGGTTCCTATGGGTCTTGCTGTGGGTGCCCAGACTCTTACTCGTCTGCTTGATTCCATCTTCCATGATGTGAAGTTCAAGTTTGTTTTCAATTACCTGGACGATCTTCTTGTCTACAGTGAGACTTTCGGGGAACACATGCAACATCTGGAGGAAGTTCTTAGTCGCCTCAAATCAGCTGGCCTTACCGTCAATCCAGAGAAAGTCACTTTTGCTCGTCCTGAGATTTCTTTTCTGGGTCATCTTATCTCTGCTCGAGGCGTCTGCATAGATCCTGCGAGGACCCAGGGCATTCGGGATTTTCCTCCTCCCAGAGATGCCAAGGGGATTGCCCGTTTTGTGGGGATGGTGAATTTTTACCGTCGCTTCATCCCTAACGTGGCCGAGCTTGCTGCCCCGTTGAACGAGCTACGAAAGAAAGGTGTCCCTTTTGTGTGGGGCCAAGCTCAGCAGACTGCCTTTGACGCTCTCAAGGAGGCTATCATGCAACCTCCTGTCCTGCGTATGCCTGATTTCAGCAGAGAATTTGTTCTTCAGACTGATGCCTCCTCCTCCGCCATTGCTGCTGTTCTTTCTCAGGAGTTTGATGGGGTCAGGCAGCCCATCGCTTTTGCTTCGAGGACGTTGTCTCACCAGGAAAGGAAGGCTTCTTCCATCTATGAGTTAGAGTGTCTGGCTGTTGTCTTTGGTACGGACAAGTTTCGGCGTTTCTTGGAACACGCTGAGTTCTTGCTGGAGACTGACAATCAGGCACTATCTTGGCTTCTTGCCCATCCCCGACAGCTCGGGAAAATTGGTCGCTGGGTGGTCAAAATTTCTGCCTTTAAGTTCCGAGTTCAACATCTTAGGGGTACCCAGAATGTCATCGCGGATGCTCTTTCCCGCATGTACCACGAACCCAGTGATCCACCTACTGAGGCTGTTGCTCAGTGTGGTGCTGTTCTTCTGGATTTTCCTCTGGCTTTTGACGACCTACTGTCCCATCAGCAGAAAGATCCTGAGCTGTCAGTCATCTTAGGTGAGCTTCAAGAGGGAGGTGCCCACCCTCCCTATTTTCTGTCCAAAGGGGTCCTCTGTTGCCGTCCTCGTCAGAGGGGTGAACCCCGTGTAGTGCTGCCTAGTCATCTAGTACCGATGGTCTTTCAATATTATCACTCTTCTCTTGTGGGCGGTCATCTTGGCATTCATAAGACCATCGCTAAGATTCGTAGGTACTTCATCTGGAAGGGCATGGACCGGGATGTTGCAGGCAGAGTGCGGGCTTGTCACCTGTGCTCTCTCAGCAAGCCTAGTCAGAATGCAAAGTTAGGGTTGTTATCTTCTGAGGTGGCCGAGCGTCCTTTTGAGAAGGTGTTCATCGACTACGTGGGTCCTTTTCCCCGTAGCAAGTCAGGTAGCTCCTACCTACTTGTTTGTGTGGATGCTTTCTCGAAGTTCGTTTGGCTTTTCCCACTTCGGAGTGCCACGGCTAAGCTCACCATCCGTGCTCTCCAGTCCCAACTCTTCCAGCACTTTGGTGTGCCTTCCACTCTTGTGTCCGACAACGGTAGCCAGTTTACCTCCCATGAGTTTCGTAGGTTCTGTTTTGGCAATGGTATCAGGCATGTGACTACCTCTCCGTATTACCCACAGCCTTCTCATGCAGAGCGGTTCAACCGCAATCTTCGGTCTGCCCTTATTACTTTCCATGCTGAGAAGCAGAACACCTGGGATGAGAGTCTCTCTTGGCTCCAGCTTGCTTTTAATTCTTCCAAGCATGAGAGTCACAATGCCACTCCCTTCGAGATTCTACATGGCTACCCTCCTAACAACCCTTTGTCCAACTTGTGGAGGTTAGAGGATCTTCTACCTACGCCAGGTGCCACTGACGTAGTGTCCACGTGGCGGGCTGCTCGGCGCAACCTGCTACGTGCTAGAGAGAGAGTAAGGAGGAGGTATGATAAGGGTCGTACTCCTAACCCTTTTCAGGTTGGAGATCTAGTTCTTTGTCAGGCTCACCCGGTCAGTTCGGCCGCGGAACGAAGAGCTGCAAAGTTGTGCTATCGGTGGTCTGGTCCCCACCGCATCGACAGGTTTTTGTCACCGGTGACTGCTCTGCTGGTTGATCCCCAGTCAGGCAGGGTGTTTAGGAAAGCCCATGTGTCCCAGCTTAAGGCTTTCCGGGGAACGGTTGGTCCAGGAGTTGGTGTTCCTGGGGGTTTCTTGGGGCAAAGAGATTGATCACCTCTGCGCCCTAGGTGGCTGTTCTGAGAGAGTCTTCTTTCTCTCTTTTTTCTTGTCGGGCCCGACAGTCAGGGTAGTTTGCTCCCTGTTCGAGGGGTTTCCCCTCTTAGTTTCTCTTGGACGTCCTTGGAACACCACTCTTCGGAGGTCTTCGTCTTCTCTTGGTTCCCTGAGGTACCGAGTTTGCTCCCCTGCCTGGGTGTGTTGAGGTTTGCAGAGGGAGGTTGTACCGGGTCTTGGACCGGTACAGTTTCTTTTTTCGTTGTTGTCTGCCAGGCTGCCTGAGATTCGCTTTTGCCCGGCGATTTGCGTACTTTGGTAGCCGTTGGCCCAGTTCCGTTTCTTTCCGTGTTCCAGCAGCTTCAGTCCGGTTGGCCTGGCTGTTCAGTTGTCTTGTGCTGCCTGCAGAAATAGTCATGTTCAGATAGACAAACTAAAACTCCAGGGTCCTTGAGTAGGACGTTTCACCCTCGGCCTGCCGTCGGGGAATTGCCGACCTTCTGCACTGCTAGCCTGGCCTGAGGACCATGTTGGAGCCTGGAGTCGCCCGTTACCCGCTCTACATCTCTGTGGTATAAGTCTCCTGTCCTCAGGTCAGTGTTTTCCATGTTTTTGTTTCCCGGCGGCTGAGCTGGGGGCTGTTGAAATTTTTACATAAAAAAACAAAATAATAAACCAAGAAAAACAGTGAAATATAAGAAAAAAAGAAGAAAAAAATGATTATGGAACTGTATGTGGCCTAGGCCTAAAACTTATACTTTACAGTGATTTATGAAACAGCCATGGGGGACTTATATATTTTTTTATTAAAGGAATAAAACTGTTGAAATATACCAAGAACTTTTAATGTTAATATTTATTGTTATTTAGTTTAATTAGTTTATTTTCTTGTTACATTTGTTTAGATTTTTATTTTTGTTAGGTCCCCATTGTTAAATCCTGTTATTATTTATTTATATGTTTAGGCCTAGTTATTGTTATTTATTTTGTTTGTTATAGTTTTTAAAATTTTTTGTATTGATTAGGCTCTATGGTTAAAACGTTGTTTGCATGATTGGAACCAGTGGTTATTTGAGATGCTTAAATTTTTTTGTATACTGTTTAAATTAAGGAATTGTCCAAATTATGGTTTAGGCCTAGTGCGTTAGTTAGGGTTAGTTATTCATTTCTTCGTGTAGTGTTATTGATGTCAGGGGATAATAGAACGGTACCGTGTTATATTTTTTTTTTAAATTGTTTAATTTTTTTAAACTTTCACCAAAAGGGGATTATTGTGCTTTGCTTAATTTTTTAATTCGGAGCTGCCCAGGGATTCCGGCTTACTCCCTGGCCCGGTGGAATCAAGGGATTCGGGCTAAATTGCCGGTGTAAATGTTGTGATCCAAAAGTTTTCTAAATTTTCACTTTTATTTGGGGCTTAATATTTTCTTACGTTTTGGGGTGTCTCAGGCTAAACTGCAGATAGGCCATGTAGTTGTTAATTTGTTAATTTTGGTATTTGTTGAGTTTGTTGTTCTTGTAAATTTTAGTGTTTGTTATTATTTATTTAAGTGCTAATTCTATTGTGGCCTTCTGCCGTTTTGATTAATTAATTATTTTGATTATGGTAATAAATTAGTTTTGCTCAGCTGCCGAGTATTATTTTGACCCTCCAACTGCCACCCGTGATCCCATCGCTCGACTTGTTTTGAGCCATCCCCCGGTTGGCACGCTTTCCAGCTTTGGTGGGGGGATGGGTCTCAACAGGTACGGTGGTATTGACCCACCCGCCCACCCATACAGGTACGGTGGTATTGACCCACCCGCCCACCCTTACACTTACAGTGGTATTGACCCACCCTCCCACCCTTACATGTACAGTGGTATTGACCCACCCGCCCACCCTTACACTTACAGTGGTATTGACCCACCCGCCCACCTTTACATGTACAGTGGTATTGACTCACCCGTCCACCCTTACATGTACAGTGGTATTGACTCACCCGTCCACCCATACACGTACAGTGGTATTGACCCACTCGCCCACCCATACACGTACGGTGGTATTGACCCACCCGCCCACCCATACACGTACATTGATATTGACCCAGCCACCCACACATACAGGTACGGTGATATTGACTCATCCGCCCACCCATACACGTACAGTGATATTGACCCACTCGCCCACCCATACAGGTACGGTGGTAGTACCACTATACCTTCATGGGTGGGCGGGTGGGTCAGTACCACTGTACGTTCATGGGTGGTTAGCATTGGTTCAATGCCAATGTACGTGTATGGGTGGGCGGGTGTGTCAATGCCAATGTATTAATTCCACCGTGCGCGCGCATGTGTGTGTGTGTGTGTGTGTGTGAGAACGATACAATAATGTGCAAATGTATCGTTAGATTAGTGCTGGAGCACGTAGACACAAACGGCACCTTGCACACAAAACACACTTGTGTAACGTTCCAGGCGGAGTTAATTGGACCAGAAGACAAGTCGGGCTCGTGTGCCTGGACAGGGATATATTTCAACTCATTTAATGTTTTAGAATCCGTTATATGACATATTAAACACACAACGAGGTCTCACGGTCCTTAGTTACTCCATTGTTTAATGCATCCACTTATTGTAAGACTTCCTGCTGTAGGTTTGCTCTAACTAGAAGATTATTTAATTTTCTTTAAACAATTTATTTAATTAATTCGGTCACTGTCATTCTTGTAGATTGCAATTTGAAACTTCCGTGTTATTATGATTACGTTTCTATTACTGATAGTTAGTTCCCTAGACAGAACTAACCACATTTGACCTACTGTATGTGTTTGTAGATGTGACGGTGTGTTAAACATTTCATTACAAACTAAACTGAACACCATATTATAATAAACTTTATTAATAACCTCTTTGGTGTGGTTACAATTTAAAACTTAAATTATTCTGTTCACCTTATATTTTTCTAATACGAGGGAATATATGATATGATACAAAAATTAAAATAATGCCAAATTCTTATAAATTGTGAGGTAACACAATTTTAACCTGTTTTTTTATTATCTTTTAATCTAAAAAAGTATATTTCAAAGAGTGTTGTTGGTGTATGAAATGAAACTTCGTACGGATATGTATTAAACTTATTTATATATAACAGTTTTGAATATTGTTAACAATAAAGAAAACAAAATCTTCACTAATATTTAATGAATAGGTACAATTATTTTCATTTATTATTGGTACCTCATTTTGGAATTGAACGTGCAGAGGGATTTTTTAGCTAAATAAAAATATACTATGAAGATGAAATGAAATAAAAAATACTATTAAGGGGTCCTCTTTATCACTTAACCCCACTAAAATGAAAATAGCTTTCGATTAGAGTAACTCACACTTTACCAGAACTAAATCTTAAAACCTCCTTGCACATTGGAATACTGCTACAACCCTGTTACCAAAATATTGTAGGCAATAAGTTCTGTTCTGAGCCCTTTAAACCAATACGGCGACCGCTTAGTGGTCTCCATCGATATAGGATACTTCTGAAGAAGGGTAGTATAGCTCTATACTAGTTGGGGTGCTGGCAGGTATAGATTTATTGATAGTAAATTGAATATTATGCTTGTCAGCCAAACCAAGACCATTGTGGTTCGGACTCAATCGTTTGAGAGGTCTGTTAACAGCCTTGGCTAATCGACTCATTAAATCAGTCAACCATAGTTGAGAACAAACAACGTAGTCGTCAGCCACACTCATCACACCAGTCGACCTTTGAGATGGGTCATGATATTCACAAATATGTTGACGATCATTGTCTAGATATGGATGCCGGTGTGGTGGCTCAGTGGCTAAGGCTGGGACTGTGGAGGGCAATGCTCAAGATTCGAATCACCAACTGATCTAACGGTCGATATTTCACTCGTTGAATAAAATTCACGCATATAAATATAGGCGCATGTAAATTTGCGAATGAGGTTAAAAAAATTATTTTAAAACCCGTAAATAAACAATTAATATATTCCCATAAATTGAAATGAATTAATTATGCATACCAGTAGGCATAATTAGTCAAACTTAACATCGTAAATTATTTCTACGACGTAAAATTGCATATTATTAACTGTGTCTGGCAATACAGGTACAGTGTGTTGCTTCGATCCGAAAATCGAAACATTTGGATGAAATACTTCAGTTATCCGTTTTTAAAACCTTGGTAAAGAAGCGGTCCACTTAATCATCGTTAATGGTGCCCTTGCCTCGTAAACGACCTCGTTTGTGCCCTTTATATCTATTAAGTACCTACCAGACACTGTTACTTTCACCCTGATCGTTTATTTCATCTTGGCAGGAACGACCGGGCCTAATTTCCTGGGGGAAAGTCGCCCATTTTCAATACTTTGCCATAGATTGTACATTACGATAAATATACTTAAATACTTAACATACTTTCTTTTATTACATTTATAATTAAGCTTAAATTGTAGCGATTTATACGATTATCATTACCTTTAACACTTGTAACATAGTTAAAAAAAGTTAAATTGTTTCTCCATTAAACCGCTCAAAAATAAATTCAAGAATAAATTTCAGTTATCTAATCGTAATATTTTCCAGATAAATTATTTGCAACAATGATACTGATGGATTTAGTGTATTAATAAATCCATTGTCATCCAAAAATACAATTTAAAAAACGTTAACCCGTAATTCTATACAATTTATTTCTGAATTGTTTATTTTAGACAATTACTAATTTTTGAGCCAGTAGAATTGTTTTTAACAAATTTTGTAAATCACTCACCCCTTTCAAAAATGTATTATTGTTTTACTTCAACATTATAATTTTATAATAAAAAGGCGTGAGTTGTTTATGGTAGAAAATGAAGTACAACGAAACTTTCAAATGAAGTTTTGGTTTGTATCTTTATACTCAATTTTTAAACAATATTACTTTATGAAATTTGAAAACCAAACCAATGGATAATATTATTTTTCCAAACTAATGAAATAAAAAACATATAAAGTTATCATTGAACATACTAAATATTTATCAACGGACAGTAAATACTACGTAATGAATATTTATAACAAAATACCAAAACATAAATAAATATCCACAACATAAATTCTAAGACAATAAATAGAAGTTAAAATAAATGAGTTTAAAGTAAAAATAATTGTTTTGTTATGAATCTTACGTATTTATAGGTATATCTTGTTGTATTCATTTAATTAGTTTTCATTTTCGTATAAATGACATTAAACCACCCTAAGTACGAGTTTTACGTCCTCTCTAGCAAACTGTTAGTAAATATATGTCATTATTACTAAAACTAATGACGGACCCCCCTATTATAAGTTAATGAAAAGTGACCCGTCATTTGTGGACCACTTCTTGGTTACTTTCAATGGCTGAAACACTCAGCCCCCTCCCCCAGATATGTTGGCAATAACGAAATCATCTCATCTTCTAAAATCAGACAATCCAATTATTCCGATTGTCTGCCCCCCCTCCCCCCCATTCATTCTTCTGACAGAACTGATCCGTCCAATTTGTTAGTCACAACGCATAATAAGATAAATTTTATAAATAATCCCACTTAGACAATCCCTTAATTTTTTTCATAAATTCAACCATCTTGTTACAAACACAACTCCTATACGTCCTCCTCCCAATCACGAACTCACTTTTTCCTCAGAGAATAAATTGACAGATGTCGCTTTTTTTATGGCCGCAGTTATAAATAGATGTCAACTAAAGTACATCTTTACATATCTGAAGTAATAATTACAAAGTTTATCCTTGAGGATTGGGGGGGGGGGGTAAAAAGGGAGGGACTGACAAGGTGCTGGCCCTGCAATCCACATACAAACTGAAGAAATAATTACTCGACTCATAAACTCAACTTAGCGCATTTATGTTTATGTCAACTACTCGACACATTTAGCGCACTATTGAATACGACCTCTGTTTCTTTCTTCTCTGTGCTTCGTCGTGTTTTCGTCAGCTGGGTGGTGACTAGACCACCATTATTCTCTATAATAGTTGTGCTTACAAACGGTTTGTGCTCTTCCTAGTTTTCTACATAAACGAAGTCAGACAACTCTAACAAAATCCCATCTTATCCATGGGGTTTTTCACTTTTCAACTTTTTTTTTAATTAGAGCTTATTAAAAGCAAAATTATAACTAATTGTTAAAACTATTTATCAAAATGTCCATTGATAAAGATTTTATTCGTGGCAAATTCGAAATTCTCATAAAAAATGATTTCATGGTTCAATATTAATCTTATGTCTACACATACGTACAACATCCTTTCAAAGTAAACAAACATGTCAGTAGGTTATTATTGATTACTTACAGAAATTCGTACAAACAAACCATTCATAAAAAAGTTAATTTGTCAATTAGTGTTTCATTTCAATCTGACACTTATGATTAGTAATAATGGATGTATAATACCCTTGGTTAAATTATTACTTATAAGTGTGTGCGTGTGCGTGTGCGTGCGTGCGTGCGTGTGTGTGTGTATGAAATTACTCTAGCGCTCAACAATGGACCACAAAAACAGCTGATAATTTGAGAGAAAAACTTTAACATTGGATGAGAAATCTATGTGTGTGTATAAAATCAATGCTAATAGATAGTTGAAGACAGTGGGAACTGATCTTAATAAAATAATACTGCAAATAATTATTCTGACATCTCCGGAATTATTTCTTTTATTCCTTACCCTTGATGTATCATATAAAGTTGATGGACATAATATACCTTAATGTTCATTATTGAAAAGGTAATCGTACCTGAGTAAGTACCAAAAGCCATCGATGAATTTATCCTCTTTAACTGTGACCTTGACTCACTTCAACCCCCTCAAGAAGAGCAAGCCGTAAGGGAAGATGGATGTCAGCCTTACATCATCTTAATGATATATCGACTGTTAACAAAGGGTTCCATGTAAGATATATTATAATGTGCGCAAGACTTTGTTCTCCCATATCTTCGTCATATCAAACAACCTCAACTAACAACAAAATACAAAAAGAATAGTCACAAATCAACAGAACAGCGCGTAACAAAAAAGGAAATTGAACGGTAAATGGTTAGAATTACATATTTAAAAACGAAATTACTTAAGAATAAATAGTTATTTTACTGCTTTAAAATTTATTTATAATGTTATATTTTCATTAGTCTAAAATACAATTAATTTTACAATATAGTTATTATTTTACATCGTTTCTGGAAACGTGAAAAGGGTGTAAAGAAAAGCTCTTATATATAAAATGGCAATAAAACGTGACTTGGAGTAGTTCACTGATAATTTTGCAATGCTTCGTAAGGTTTAACTACTAATAATTAGTAAAGTTGGACTGAATTGTGTCCAAGTAGTTAAAGAAAATGACAATCGCAAATTTGCTAAATTAGCAATAAATTAATAAACAATACACTACACATGTTTATTAATTAAATATAAAGACAAGTTTATTTTTCACTATGTTTGAGAAAATAGAGAGAAACACTAAAATTAACTATTTATTCCTTAGGCCTACTAAAATTTGAGGCATGTGCCAACATATCTGTTTTTATATAATTAACATTTTATGTAGAAAGTTCTTTCGTTCCTGAATTTTTCAATCACTTTTTATCAAGATGAGTCCAAATAATAAATTAGGCTATTATTTAAATAAGAATCCACATAAGAGTTTATATCGCATCGCATTCATAATTGAAATCTTTTACCTTATTTTTTAGAAAAATGTTTGGAAAAAGTTTGTTAAATTGTTGTTAGGAGAACTAATAATCCATTATGTCGTGAAAGTTAGGAATGGTCTATAATCCGCTAGCGGCCAGGTTTGGGGGAATGAACTATAGGCAAAACTAAGTTGCAAATATAACATATATGGCTTTTAATTTTTCCTGCTTTTTGTACTTAATGAATACTAAGCCAAGCCAAATAATAAAATAATAGCAGGTCTAAAAGGCTTAAATACGTCTCGTAATTTGTTTTTTGTGATTTTGACAAATATATAATTTTGATAATTGCGAAATGAATGCGTATACACAACGTAAATTGCTCTGCTCAGTCAAGCTCATTTATGGTGTAACGATTCACTTGAAGCAATGAACTTTGAGTTGAGTGCCAGGTGTCACAAAGATTGCAGACACGAAGATTGCTCTGAACAATCAGCTAACAATCAGGACAACGTACAATCGGGTGACCCGCTGATTGCTGGTATTGTGACGTATTAACCAGCGGCTTCTGGCGTTATAATGGCACACTGTTCAGACACCTTCATCCATCCTTACGTTACTTCTCAGTTGTTACATTTAGGCTTGTTAACAGCCTTTCTGTAGACATTATGAGCACATATCTCACTCTAGAAATTGTCAAAATTTGGAAGGTTAGGGTTCAGTCTGACTAAATTAGCACACAAAGTGATTTAGCGTACGCCATAGATAAATTACAGTATTAAGTAGCCTAAAATACCATTCCAGTTTCTCTTGTAGTGAGTTCCTTCGATCAAATCTGTTCTACGCTACTCCTTATCAACCTTTGCAAGAAAAAATGTAAAACTCCTATATGCTATTCAGAGTGATTTGAAAGTGAAGCTCCACTCTCTGCTTGTTTGACGTAACGCTAGACCGATTCACAGACGTTCACATGTTACTCTAGTGATGAACTGCGTTTTTTTACTGTAAGATCACCTTATTGCACACTTAGAAAATCGTCCATTTTGTCAAAAGCACACAATCTGCTTTTTTCTGGGGATACAGTAGTTCCTTAACGTGTCTTATTTATACGCAGATATACACAATTATATGCTCAGTACGTTTCCGAATGCCAGTCGTTTTGCCAAACTATTTAATCACCATATCAATTGGCGTGCCTTGATGTTTCACCACTAGACTTTTACAAACATTAATAACAAGCTGTTTTTTTCTGACTACGAACGTCCGGGTTTGTGTCATTTTTAAATATGTGCCACCCATATTTAAAAATGAAAGGATCAACTCACTGATTAATATTTATCACAGAATAATATTTACACCAACTCTTATATTGAAAACTAAAAAAAACATTAAAAAATTGATGTTACTACACCGTACCAACCAAAACATATTTCACTATACAATGCAGAACGTATGAGCAAACTGACTGTCTGGGGATGCCACTGAATCAGACTTGTTGCGAATCGAGAGTCCATGTGGACACATTTTCTTATTGGCCAGCGTCCTTGAGACAGGGACAGTTAGCATTAATCTCAACTTACCCTGAACAGCATATAGGCAGCTCGTCACCAGTTCGGAACTCGAATAGTATTTTACACAATTGAAGCATACCTACTCGTTAGTTAAAACGTGTTGAAAATTCAATTTTTCTAAAGTGGTCATAAGTGAAATTAATTTTGTATTATGAATGGCAATCTGCAAATTGAACATCTTTTTCCCTTGTGTTAATATTGTTATTACAGATATCTGGTATTATTCCCCTCCACCCAGCCTAAACCCCTTTCCACCACCCTCTTGCCATTATATTTCTAATGGATTACTTTTCGAGACCAACTTACACAAATGTTTATTTCTTATTTAAATTTCCAAAATTTAATTATCCCAAATATCACATCCAAGATTCAAAAACCTACATTCGCTCTCTAAGTATCTACGAGCACAAATTGAAAACTCACCTTTTCTCTTTGAATATCCAGATCTATATTAAACATTACAAAATCTTTCCTTAAGATAGACGCGTCTTGGGACTCTACGAGAAAAAAAAAACAAAAACATGAACTGATATCCTACATTTATCCTCTAATCATCTTCAGACCGATTAATACCCCACTACGATAATAATCCACCTGTAAATACGTGAAGAGCGTTTATAATCCAGTTTAAAAAGTCTGGAATAAACTGTTGTACACGGTATCTTATCCATGTTTAGATCCCTGCACAGGCATTGTGGCCGATGTTGACAGTCACTGGCTACCAAGTGACAGGGAAGCAAATCCATTTCTCGGTTTCTAGCAGATTTAGTCAGAACATTCCGTCCGTATAACGGGCAGATCAAGACGCAAGTGGACAAGAGGTATTTAATATTCATAGATATGCAAATCGAATCTGCGAAGCTGTTTAGCTACGCTTGCAGATAAAGACACGGATACATTCACTAGTTACCCCAGGTCGTTTAGAGACTCTCGTTTTCTAGGATTATAATATTTTGGTAAAATATAACCAATAACTACTAATTTAGTAAACATAACATGTTACGATTTTAGGATAAAGATTAAACAAGATTAATTTTTAATAAAGTATGCAGCATCCAAATTTTTTATTCATATTTTTTTTTAATTTTAAGATTTTTACCGATAGAAAGAGCGCACCAACCCTTCCGTAAACGTACGGTGGTGTTGACCAACCCACCCTCCCGTAAACGTACGGTGGTATTCTCCTACCCAACCTTCCATAAACGTACGGTGGTGTTGACCTACCCACCCTCCCATAAACGTACGGTGGTGTTGACCTATCCACCCTCTCATAAACTTACGGTGGTGTTGACCTACCCAACCTTCCATAAACGTACGGTGGTGTTGACCTACCCACCCTCCCATAAACGTACGGTGGTATTGACCTGCCCACCCTCCCATAAACGTACGGAGATATTGACCTACCCACCCTTCCGTAAACGTACGGTGGTGTTGACCAACCCACCCTCCCGTAAACGTACGGTGGTATTCTCCTACCCAACCTTCCATAAACGTACGGTGGTGTTGACCTACCCACCCTCCCATAAACGTACGGTGGTGTTGACCTATCCACCCTCTCATAAACTAACGGTGGTGTTGACCTACCCAACCTTCCATAAACGTACGGTGGTGTTGACCTACCCACCCTCCCATAAACGTACGGTGGTATTGACCTGCCCACCCTCCCATAAACGTACGGAGATATTGACCTACCCACCCTTCCGTAAACGTACGGTGGTGTTGACCAACCCACCCTCCCGTAAACGTACGGTGGTATTCTCCTACCCAACCTTCCATAAACGTACGGTGGTGTTGACCTACCCACCCTCCCATAAACGTACGGTGGTGTTGACCTACCCACCCTCCCATAAACGTACGGTGGTATTGACCTATCCACCCTCCCATAAACTTACGGTGGTGTTGACCCACCATCCCTCTCATAAACGTACGGTGGTATTGACCTACCCTCCCTCTCATAAACGTACGGTAGTATTGACCCACCATCCCTCTCATAAACGTACGGTAGTATTGACCTACCCACCCTCTCATAAACATACGGTGATATTGACCTACCCACTCTCCTATTAGCGTGCGATGGTATTGTTATATGCCACAAATAAACTAACTACACACAGATTGATCGTATCCATGCTCACACGAAATTTTCTTTAGTTTGTGGACTGTCCACTTTGCAGCGAGTCGAACGTTTGTGGATTGAGCGTGGTTGTCAGACCATGTTCGTCGACAGAGGACCATAACTGTTACTCAAATAGTTTTCATCTCTACATCACTGTGTGTACATATGGAAACGCCACAAGGATGGACCAGTAGAGTCCGTTAAAAGTGAATCACCCTCAGTTTTCAGTTTTCTTTATAATATTTACAATTTGTAAATACGGTAGTAGCAGTAGTGAATTTGCGATAATTTTTCACTGAAATTGGCTTAGATACTTCGTAAGGAGCACATGTTTTTTTTTACTTAAATGCTTAATCTTTTCTATCGCCTTTTTTACTGTGCGGTTTACTATAAGTTGAATGAAAACTGCTTTTCGTAAATTAAGGGTTTGCTACGCTGCTGTTCAAGCTGTTAAAATTAAAACGATAATCAATTAGGATACACGTTTTATTTCACTCAATTGTTTATGGAAGAAACCCGTTGAGACAAAGTATTTTCGACACAAAAGTTACTTAAAACTGCAGACATCCATTTATCTTCAAAACTTTGTCTGGTGCAGCAAAACTAATATATCTTTCATGAACTCTCCAAGAACTCCTGAGTGAAAATAAAACAAAACATTAATTAGCATTTGATCATAGCAGTACGCTTTAATTTATTATCTGTTACAATACAAAATATCGGTGTTTAATTAACTATAGCCTGTATATATTTAGAGTGTAATCAAATTTAAACACGAATGAATTCATTAACAAATATATGCAAGCAATATAAGGATGTAATAGATGTCAAATATTCCTATGACGTATTAAGTAGTGTATTAAAATAAATTTCAACATATTTTAAAAGTAATTAAAATAAATAATCACATTCAATGAATCAAGTACAGTAACATATTAAAATAAATCATTGAATTGGTGGTGAAAAATTTACAAAGGCATTTTGTAATACATAACTTCAAATGTTTTATTTCGATTTAATCTTCATATTTTATTTCGATTTAAAACAATAAAATACAGCTAAATTACAAGGAGGAAGGGAAAAATTATGTGAAAACAATAGAATCAATAAACTTATCTGGTATAATCTCGAATGTGTAATCCGTTTATAAATGAACAAGTAAACTCATACAGATTAGAACGTATTATATGGAGTGAAATCACACATAACCTCAACTGAACTAACCTTTTAATGCGCGTAAATAAACTCAGGAAACTAACAATAACAGAACAGGTTCAAAGAATGCTCACTGAATAAAATCAAATACAATCTTGGACGATTTAATCATGATTTTAGAATGTTTGTGAAAAATGAAAGCTAAGTTACTCTACAGGGTAGTGAGAACCAATCAAACGTACTGATAACCAGTATTAATTGAAACAAAGGCGTGAAGACGCAAAGCAATTCTGAGAAGAAAAACTGATATTGGTGAAATCAAAACGTACCTTCAACTAGCCTAATCTCAAATATTTCATCTGTTAAAGGAGTAAGAATGTAAGTATTGATTTTTATACATTTTAAGTACTAGGATAGAATTTAACATTGCTTCAGCCAATATAATTTTGAAATTGTAATCTATGCAGAAAGCAAATTGTAAATTAAAGAAAGTAAAAACATTAAAAATTAAAATTAAAGTGGTTTGAAACAAACATAACCTCAACCGGACATAACCTCGAAGTTGCAATGTATGAGAGAGCTACTGGACCAGTAGCTGCTTGGGTATGTGCTTAATATTCATAGACATGCAAATTACATTTCCGCAAGTCTCGTAAATAAAACACCACTATGGCTGCTACTTTCTCTCTGATTTACTGGGCGGGTGGTTTAAATGAACTCGTTCCGTGAAGTGTGCGTGTGTTGACTGTTTAAGTCCCTAATTACACTGTTTAAGTAATCGTTATGTACAGTTAATGATATATAGGTACATACAAACACCACTTGACTCGCATTTTAACTCAAACATATAGGTAATAGTATCTATGAATTTGTGTAGAAATAAAATTAATTTGGACGTGTATCTGATAAAATAAAATATGAATTTTTAAAATAATACAGTTGATGTGTAAGTCTCTTTCTATTGTCTTCATATAATCCAATATAAACCTTCGTCTTATACCAATATAATTTATATAGATCTTCGGGGATATACAAACCAAAAGTTTTCTATTGAAGTCATAAATAACGAATGGATGGATATAGTAAATGCAACGCATAATTTTCTATCATTATGAGTAGAAACCCGAAACGAATTTTAAGACTGTTGAATTTTATTTTCAATCACATTTTCAATTATTTAAATCTAACAACACGCATTTGCTACGAAAATGTTAGATTACGCCTCACAATACCACCCAATAATACATTGCAATGTTGACGGAAGAATTCTTACGGGATGCTTACTGTTCAATAGACTCAGGAACTTCAAATTTTGAGTTCGATTCAAGCTGAATGCGCAAAATACCTAGATTTCCATTAGCACTAGCACAAATGGCAATACACGACTGTTGGCTCATGGTATAGGGAAAACTGAGATAATTGTTCACCTGGCACAAGCGCTCTAAATGTAGGTCGTGCGTGAACGTTGCCGTATGAACGAGAGTGACGGAAAGGCACGTCATCCGCCCTCTTTGGACAAATAGTTCGATCTGGCAACAGAGCACAAACCACACGCTCTACCTACGACGAAGCTTGAGTCCATAAACTACAGAAATCATCTTGATAATGTATACTATGAAAACGAGTAATCTCTGTATAGTTAGTTAACTGAGGGATTAGTAGAAATAGTATTGATGTTGGAAAACGTCTTCACGCTGTGATGATAATCCTTTCCTATTTTGGTGGCATTGTACCCGTTCTTATATTATGTGAATTACACAATCAGTACTCTATGCTGAACCAATTTAGTCGCATTCAAATGTTTCAGCTATTTTATTGCCAAAGACGACATTTTGGGTAGTTTACGCTATTTTCCCACATTTACAATCGTTTACTGTATTATAACATTTTTGTACTAACTTATCACATATTTTGGAGGACTAGAGGCATTGAAAAAAAAAATAGAAGAAAACACAAAACACACTGAAATACACTAAGAGAAATTTACTTATTTTTAAGACTATTTGGAGTGCTTCCTATCTAAGTATATACTGTGATATAATTAGTTGAGTGCAATAATTATTTTGTTCGTACCGGCTAATGCTAATAGTAATTAGTACAAACGTATATCTTCTAGCATACTTTAGAACATTATTTGAAAATACAAGGTCAACTCGAAACCCCTGGTAATTTTTTAATTCTAATTCAAAATATATTTATTTGTCAATTATAATGGGAAAACAATATAGTTAAATTATTCTTCCGAATTAACAGTGGTTTCGTAAAGTATACATTTTATCCTCTCCTTTTTCTCTCTCTTTTAGAATATTTTACCAATAACTGAAATAAACACAGCTTTTCCTGAATAGAATATAATTTTAGAAGTTTTAAAAAATATTCCCATAATATAACCATCCTAATATTGGTGGCTGAAAAAAAGGACCATGAACTCCGGATGTTTGACTCCCCTTGTATGCAAACTTCATTGTGCAATGTTTGATTTGACGGATGAAACATCAGTGTCAAACAAAAATCGTTTGCCAAGTCACTTGACAAACATAAACTCCGTCTTCCATATGAAGTGAGAACAAAGCTAAGTGGTTCCGCGAAAGAATCCTCACGCTGACCAAATATAAACATAAACATTTTCACCTTACAACGTGGACATCCCACCTGCACCTGACCAGGTGGGCGAAGCCCCACTCCCTCCAAGATAGCACCTGTTTGTTGAACAACTTCGGCCACCAGGAAGGCCACGAACTCTTGTACAGATTTACAGTCCCCAAAGAGGAATCAGTAGCGTGCAGTGATACAGAAGGGGTAACTGGACAACTCTTTAAGAACCAAGCTATTTCAAAGTTTGGTTGATAACTAAGGATATTTATTATAGAGTATACTTTAACCATGACGACTCTATAACTCCGTGAGATTGTCGCCCAAATTATTTATCGGTAACATTCGATTTTTATTTAACTAGAACAATCAAAGGAATACACTGTTAGACCTGTTGGGTGAAGATATGTTCTCCTCGGAGCGATTTATATTACGCGACGTAAAGCGTATTACGCAGCGATATTACGCTGAGCACTGTCTATATATAAGTAAACGAGAGTGTTGTCCTCAGAGCGACGTGGCGTAATCCGCCAGATTTGCTTCTGGAGCAGTAGTGGACGCACTACGTCGCGACATAGGCATGGATAGTTCAAAGAAAACTATGTCTTTTCCGAGGTTTTCGGTAGATGATGACGAAAAACTTATTTTTGAGGTATCAAGCAAGACCTGTTATGGAAGTTAAGTGATTTTAATTAAAAAAAACGTTTTTGTTATTGTAAATCAGTCGTCATGTGTTTCCAGCAAGGTTACGTCATCACGTATAAGGTCAGCGATATTCGAAAACTGCTCTCATTCTATTCAGTAATACTCTTTAAATTTCACGTCACCTTCCAGCAAGTGCCTTTTTAAAAGAATATTAAAAGCCCCCTCTTCTTCTCTATCCCTGTACATTTAGCTGCATGATTTTCTAGTATGAATCATATCACTAATCAAACAGTCCACTCCGAAACCTAAATCTGCCTCTTGAGCAAGCAGTAAAGCAGCTGTACACTTTGTCATTGGGATATAGTCCAACATTGTGAGAAGTTCTGACCAAACTGAGAGCGAATTTTGCTGCTAGGACAACACCCCAAGTCGGAGATATAACGAGTTACGTTGGCGTAGCGTGCAGGGGTGTCCCCTAGTTGGGATATAGTCCGACATGGTGAGAAGTTCGGACCAAACTGAGAGCGAATGTTGCTGCTTGAACAACACCTCAAGTTGGCGATATAATGACCTACATTGGCGTAGCATACTACGTTTTACGTCGCTTAATATAAATCGCCCCGAGGACAGCTTGAGCGGTCTACGCCATTAGACCGTTAAATCTTAGTTAGAGAGAGCACAGGTTCGAATCCTGGCCTTGATTGAACGTTTTTATCAGTAATATTCACCTTATGTACTGGTTCTCCCCTTACTCTGTCTGAATCAGTTTCCCACTCAGATATACAGTCTGTGGGGAATGGGCAGAATGAGGTAAATAAGGATATTGGTCAACATTGAAGATCCTGCGCAATCAGTCTGTCAGTAACTGTGCTACCCTGCGAACACAACTTAACTATCCACTCACACGATCTTAACAGCACCTTGCTGTCCTATATTTATGTGTTGACAAGCGACTCCCTCACTCACCTGCTACTGAAAAAGTGTTTACCCATAAATAACTTCAACGCGTACTTTCCCTTCCAATACTCCAGTTGATGATTGGTTCAACTGATATGGTTTGCAACGAACGGTTTCGCTCTATTATAATATTGGTCAATTATTACCTGAAAACGTTTACCTAACTTTGCCAGCAGGGTCCTTTTTTGTATTTCTGCAGCACCCCACTATTGAGGTGGAGAGCTAACTGTAACGTAAAGTTTTATTGTTTTAATTAAATATTTAGTTGAAAATTAAGTACTAATATATTTCTTAAACTATTCACTGCGATATTGTTTACTTTCATTTGTTCATAGAAATTTCATCAAACATATTCCGTATTAAATTTCTTTTTCAAGAATTACAGATATACAAATGTGAGAAATCAATTTTATATAGTATCTTTCAGTATTATCGGTAGTTTATGGAAAACATGGTTCCCAAAGGTCATTATAAATTTCCTGGATCTGGCTCCATGAGGATGTTTGGTTTATTGCAACGATAATCTTGTGACTTAGCCCTTTAGACATGAGTCTCCACATGATCACTGTAGATAAAATCGCAGACACGTCTAATTACGTGACTAAGTTCCACAACGTTTTATCTTTAAAACTTTTTATCTATAAAGAGCTTCAATTGTGTTTATGTTATTTCAGCCAAGCAAAAGAGAGAAGAATGTGAGGACAACTTGGTGGTGAGGCGAAAATCCATCAAGGATTTGAGCTGTTACATGAAGTAAGGTTAAGAAAATGTATTATAACCGTTCCTTATTTGAGCTTACCACTTTTTTGGCAACAAAACCTTGACAACTTGCCATTTTTAGCGAAACACGTATAATATATAAAACCTCTGTCATATAGTATTCCATATCAGCACATAATAATCACTCAATTGTTGCCATCGACGTGGACACTACTCGAGAAGTCTGGGGTGTTCATGTTGGATGGTAGTCAAGGTTCAGATGTTGTGTAGGGATGAGAACTAAGTGTCAAACTTGTCAGGTAGCTGAAAATCGGACCATCACTACGTGGTTCGGATTCCACGTAAAGCTTTAGGTCCCATAGTTGCCTTGGCTATTGGGCTATTAATAAATAGTTCTTTCTGAGCTAAGTCGAACTCAAATAGTAACTGTGATTTCACTAATTCATCAACACTCATCACATTCATTCGCCCCTCATATTCGCCCATATCTCAACGATCGGCGTCTTAGAAGTAAATATATACGATTAGTTGCAACTGAATCCAAACATTCAATACAATTGTCCTCTTATTAGAGTTTTTAGTAATATTCCGTAAAAACTGTTCAAGAATCTAACATACAACAGTACATACAATCAGAACATACAACAGTAAACCATCTGATGAGGAATACAATGCAGCTTTTCAATCACTTATTTTAGATCTTAAACTTAAAAAAATTAAAACACTTATTTGTTCCCCCATGGGATGCATGAGAGATGAGATTGCCCCTCAAATGTTTGCTAGGAATATTGTGCAGCTTCACCGCAGTACCAGTGCCTCAGTCAACATAGTCATACGGGATGAGAGGGCCACCAGAACGCTTCGAAATGGACTTAAACATCATGAGTTTGTGGCTTTGATAAGGAGTTGCATCGCCCAAGAAATGAGCAAGAGAAGTTCCATAGTTCCAGTCCAGATGTCAAGCTTGGGAGAGCACCTACAACCAGCATCAGAGAGAGATGTCATACCAGTGACAGCTGCAGAGTTACCACTTGTGTCAGTTTTGACTGGAGATACTCCCAGTGAAATACAAAGCTCCTGTAAAGCAAGAGTAATAGTAGAAGATAAAAAAAGTTCTGTTAAGGGGGGTTATCCAAAGCCACAGAGGTCAATGATTTAAACTCCCAACCCATTGCCTTAAAGGAATCGACTTAAAAATACCTAAACATAAAGAAATTAATCTCTTTGATAACAATTCAGAAATATTATCTAATTATCTTAATTTTCTGTTTTTAAATGTCCATGGTCTTGATAAAAAAACTGCTGTTTTGGAAAGTTTCCTGATTGGCTTACATGGTATTCAGTTTATATGTCTTACCGAGCACTGGCTGAAAAAAAATGAAATTGACGCTTCCAATCCGCAAGGCTTTTATTGTGCAGCCTCCTATAGTAGGTCTGAACACATAAGATGAGGTCCTTTAATATTCGTGCGCGATAATTTATGTGTAAAGGAATTTAATATATTTAATTTCTGCCAGGAATTTAACTTTGAAGCCTCAGCCATTATTGTTGAGGAAATAAAACTTATAGCTGTTTCTTTATACCACTCTCCCTCGGGTGATGTGTATGAGTTTATTAAAACACTTGACAACCTTCTTGAGTTTTTGGGCTCCTGGTCCAGCTACACTATTATTGTAGGGGGTGATATTAACTCAAAATTTGATGTAAATACAAATAAAAAAACCGTAACTATCTTCAAAAATATATTGAGGCAGCATAATTTTTATTGTCTTAATAAGGCTGCGACAAGAGGCTATAACTGCCTCGACAACGTTTTTATTTATTAACAGTCCAGTCAATAAAACATCATGCAAAATTATTCCATTTCCTTATTCAGATCATGATGGTATTCTTCTAGGCTTCCACGCTAACAACAAGCAAACATCTAAAACGTCCACTTTCTCTGCCAATAAATCTACATTCATTATTCCAAAATCGGTTTATAACGATATATCACTCCATTTACACTCTTACGACTGGGACCATTTGCTATCAGAGTACCGAAGCTAAGGAGCTACCTGTATTTTTCAACACCTTTTCTCTTTAATTTTAAATAACATCAACTTTTATAAAAAAATTAAAGTTACTTAAGTCAAATAAACCTACTAAGCCGCGTCCTAACTGGTTTTCACCAGATCTACTAAAGATGAGAGACAGGCTGTTTTTTCTACATAGTGTGGCAAAAAGCACCGATAACAAGGCTGTCAAGCACAGCTTTGCTACCCTAAAAAAACAGTACAGAAAATCCATTAAGGAAGCAAAGATTTCTCAAAATATAAAATACATTGAGCGCAGCAAAAATAAATGTAAAGCTGCTTGGAACGTTATCAGGAGCAATCAGGGAACATTAAAACAAGATCAAATATGTTTCACGCCTAATGAGTATAATGATTTCTGTATTGAGTCTGTCTCCGAATCAAAAAACAAAATGAATAATTTTAAATCTAATGTTGATAACTGTTGTGTCTTTCTAAATCGCTCTGACGTAACTCCAGTTGCCTTTAGTTGGACTGCCATTACACCAGATGACGATAGGCTGTCAAGAGTAATTTACCTCTTAAGGCGTTTAACATCTTGTGTTACCATAAATTATGTAAAAATAGCATATTACGCTTATTTCCAATATATTTTTAGATATGGTCTGATTTTCTGGGGGAATTCAAAACGAATTAAGGAAATATTAGTTATCAAAAAAAAAGCAATTAGAGTAGTTTCAGAATCAAGTTTATTAGAACATTGCAAACCCCTTTTCCAGTATTTGAAAATTCCAACTATTATTAACTTATACCTATTCGATCTCATTTCCTATGTTTTTCAAAATCCTCATTTGCTACATTTTAATTACAAAAATCATTCTCACAACACCAGACAGAAACTGAACACATCAATACACTTTTCTAGATTGACGAAGTCTCTTGATAGCCATGTGGTATTGTGCTTGAAAGTATACAATTTCCTTTTCCATTTAGTTTTGAAGTACAGTCAAAAACAATTTTTAACTAAGTTTTATATATGGCTCCTGGAAAACCCCTTCTATTCTGTAGATGAATTTTTTACTTTGAACCACATTGACTTCTAACCTTTTATTACGTCATAAGACATTATTAAAATATATATTGTATTTCATTTATCTATTTTGTTTTTTTAATGTTAAACAAATGTTTAAACTTAGTTTAGTTTAAAATTAAGATGATTTGACATTGTCCATAATTGTAAACAATTTGACGGCAAATAAATGAATTATTATTATTATTACTATCCCACATATATGCAATATTTGTTGAATTTTTCACACTGGCCTACTTTCAAACTACAATAATATACTTCTAATTAAGTACAGTGTCAGGCTATCAGATTCTTTTCTAAAACAGTGCGATATTTTTGGAAATTTTAATAGTACAATTGAATGGCTAAACTTATTACATGACTAAATATAATGAAGTTATCTTAATTTACACGTGAATTAAAATTAAAAATCTATAGTAAAATTCAACCACAAATCTAGGCTCGTAACTTAAACTCATACATGTTGCTGCAAATCTAAATAATAGATTAAAAATGGCAGATAAAAAATGTTTTAGTAACTCTTGGTGCCATGTTTGTAAAAAAGATAATTTTTTAATGACATTGAATAGGTAAATACACTTTACAGTAAAGAGTAAGCAAGCTCTCAAAGACTATATAGTAATATAATATAAATAAATGAGGTATTATTTCCCTTTTTGTTAAAAATTACACTATTTTAAAAAATAAGTCTATTGTTTTACATTGAATAAAATATATATCCTAACTTTCTCATAAAGTTCTGTTAATAGGCCAATTTACAGGTAACAAAGGTGTATGTATACATCCAACTCTTTACTAATACCTCTAAAATTGTCCTTGTAAATTTCATATAAATCCATTTTATATTCTAAATCATCACAAGAAAGTAAAAACATTGGTGGGAACATTTCATACATAATATTTTGGTTCAAACTGTTTGGATGTCGGAAAATGTATCAACACGACGGGCAGTTAACCGAGTTACGAAAGTCGCCCGCAGTTGCGGCATCTCTGGATTTATTATTTAATCTTCCACCAGGAGGATATTAAACTCAGTATTCCACTAATGATATTAAGCCATCTCCTGTTTTTGCTGGAAATAAGGAAGAAAGGAGCACTTTTACATTTTTGCATATAAACGAGGTTTGCGCAAAGTGAATGGAACTTTTTGTTCCCAGTTTGTTCCCGGAATATCCTCAGTTAGCGAGAAAGTTATTACGCGTTATTGCAGAAATCATCAGGGAGGTTTTGCTTATTACTGGAGGATCGATTGGTATTTAGCATGTTTTTAATTTTTTCGATTAATTATTAGAACTCTTTTTACATTGCTTTTGAACCTAAAAATTTTTATTAGATGATTTTTTAATAGATTGTTTAATTTTTTTCAATGAAATATTGAATTAATTAATTATATTTCAATTATTATTCCACTGGAGACTAAAACATAGTATTGTGTTTAACGTCTAGTTTGATAAATGTATGTATATAGGCCTACTAAATTGCACTAAATGTATCACCAAAAAAAATATCTGTTACTACACTTATAGTACCATTAATAGTAAAATATTAGGGTTTGTTATTCAGTAATTCGATGCGGCTAACGGTCTAAGGTGATGGTTTGTTATTCAGTAATTCGATGCGGCTAACGGTCTAAGGTGATGGTTTGTTATTCAGTAATTCGATGCGGCTAACGGTCTAAGGTGATGGTTTGTTATTCAGTAATTCGATGCGGCTAACGGTCTAAGGTGATGGTTGGTTTGTTATTCAGTAATTCGATGCGGCTAACGGTCTAAGGTGATGGTTTGCCACGTAGCCTATCCGGGTTCGATTCCCGGAGTGACCATATAAATGTTTTTCCCTTCTACCGCTCGCTTGGTTCGGAGGTCACGTTAAGCGTTGATCTAATGAGCCAACAAAACAAAAGTTGGCTTCTCTAAGCAGGCGAGGATAACTGTGGATCTCTCCCGACTAACTCCAAACGAAACTTAATTAGTTTACTTCAATAATAAAGCGTAATGTAAATCAAAACAAGTATGGAGCTTTGAAAAAGAGTAAAATGTTGTAGTTTTCTTTTATAAAAAGATACATAACATAACATTTAAATAAAATAAATAATTGTTTGAATAAAAATCTGTTAAAAAAGTTTTATTTCTCAAGATTATAGATACAAAGTTTGACGAAGTCTCACAATTACTTTAGTTTATCACGATGATACGCGTACTTCCTACCGTTTTTATTAGCCATCCTAATTAAAGTATTACGGCTTTCATATCATCTATACGTTCAACAAGTATCCAGCTGCCTAGCTATTATTTCAATAGATATTAAATTGTGCTTTTAAAGATGACACGTAAAATATAAAAAGGCGATGAATGTAATGTTTTAGGATAGCTGGTAACTAAATAGGCTATAATAAAGCATATAGATGGCAGTGGAGGAGTCTCTATAAGTAAGGAGGGATATGGGTGGTGTATATGGGGAGGGGGAGAGGGGGTAAATTAATAACTACTACCACTCTTACTTTTGCTCCACATCCCGTTAAATCATGAAACAAAGTTCAGCTATGAAGCTAACTTGCAAACCAAATCTGCTTATGTACACGTGAACGACATCTAAGGTTCTACCGAGACTGTCGAAGGATATAGGGTAGCCTATTAATCAACCAGTCGGTTGACCCTATTGAGAACGCGTGTGGCCAATACACACCCTCATACACCAAAGGCTGACAAAGAGGTTTCCGGCACTGTGGAGGATGAAGTATGACTTTGACAGGCTGGCGATAGAACGACAGCACTTTGGTAATTGCGTACTCTGTCGGCTGCCGATTTGAAGAATTGATTCAGTTAATGGCTTCATGTGAATGGCATCACGCATGGGGAATCACCACTTGGGACTTGGATTGAGGTTGTATATTTTAGACGATATGGGGTGTTTTCTTCGATAGAAGTAAAAATTTTAATTATAAAATACAGAGAATTGTGTTCAGTAAGTTTACAAATAGTTTCAGCTTTTAGTAATAACTTTGTGTACATGCTTTATTGATGATTATGTCATCTCTTTTACAAACATGAAGGATATAAAATATGGCTGCAAGAAAGTTATCATTTTTATAATTTAGCTGAAAATATAACATCATGGGACTTTAAATATTTAGATATAACAGTTGTGTGTTACAGGCCTACAACTACAGATTCATCCACGACTCCTCACACACGTCTTGTACGAGTCGTAAGTGTCTACCCTCTCATCCACTAAACACATCTTGATGAGCTTTCCCACCTACCCACACGTCATTGCGAGTCCGACCACATGTCATTATGAGTCTTCCCAAGCACCAACGTGACACATCTTGATAATTCCTGCCACCACCTGAGAAACACTTTTTGATGACCTCGCCTACCCACTCACGAGACACTCTTGATGATTTCTCTAACCTACAACAGACATTACTTGAGACCTCCCACCCAGCAATGAGACACGTCTTAATGAGCCCCTACAACCTATCCACGATATAAATCTTGATGAAACCTCCCACGCACCCAAAAGACATATCTTGACAATCCTTCCATCCAATCACGGGATGTGGCTTGAGTGAACCATTAAACGACAACATTTTATTTAGACACTCTAACCTGGCACAGTTTGGCTCATAGTAGGCTACTGAACTCGTCATATTTTTGTCCCTTCAATGTGGTCAGCATTATCCAAATCTTCAACCTGTTTAGCGTCTCCAAAAACTTCGGAGAACGAAGGACCTTCCGACATCAACATGAAGAGCTTATTTCTGATGGTTCCATGTGATAAAGTGACTAAGGATGCGTCTCATGTCGTTTACTACCTCCAGCAATACGGCCACTCAGATTCAAATGACTTTCCACATTTATTTTTATCCCTCAATCAATATCAGCAAAGTTATCCCGAAACAAAAAGATACGATTATTCAATACATTTTCTTGATATATGTTTTATGAAGGGGGGTAGACTAGTAAAGTAAGTGAGCCACAGAGACTCTGTGTGTAAGACAATAATAGGTTGGGATTTGCGATGTCTGCCGAGCCAGCGACTGTCAGATACACCATAATTATTGCTACGCTTGGTCGTTCTTCTACCTGAGGAGTGGATCTGCCAGAAAAGAGCTACTGCTCTGGACACGGTAGGAGGGCCTAGGATCGTATACCACCAGCAGGAGGCACAGATGCTTCGTTAGAGGAGGAAACTATAGTAAGAAATATATTTTGGAAAATAAATTAATAAAAAACATTACGTAAATTAAAGACAAGTATATTAATTCAACGAAGTATATTAATAATATGTTTAATAAATTTGTTGTTAAGCATATTATTAACAACAAATTTAAAGTTAGAAGTGCTTTACTCAAATGAGGCAACAAAGAACCATATTAAGAACGAAGCAATACATTTATATCATATAGAGAATATATAATAATTTAAGATAACAAGTTCTAATTTAAAAAATAACGGTCAACACAAGTGATAAGTATAAAAACGAAAAGGTATAACGCAATCATTAAAACGCCAAAGAAATACGAAAAACAGCTATCTGTCTCAATACAAACGTTTAAAACACAAAAGCCACCATCTGCAGTAAAATATAGGATTAAATTATAAGATTTATGTAGAATCAAATTAAATTATTTTCAAATTACTTTGAAGTTAAATAATACAATATTACTACTAATTTCTAATTCTGAAAATTATTATTAGTTTCAAACGAAATTAAACTCTTATTGAATAACCGTATTCATAAAAATAATATCATGTTTAGACAACAACCACTTTGTTAGATCTTTAGCAAAGACCTTTAATGTATTTGATTATTTGATATGATTTGAAATATCTAAGCACACACCTATGACTAGAAAGCGTACAACACACAGAGGTAGATTAAATATGCAGGATATTACGTAACTACCCAGACGTATTTGGTTTGACTTCAGTTTTAGACATGGATAAAATAATTTACCAATAATAGAGTTTAAAGGGTTTTTATAGTACCATACAACTTGCTCATTATTAATTTAAAAAAGGATGAATTTGTAGCCATTTATAGATCCTGACTACACAAGACGTGTAAGCCTCGATAACTATCTTACATGAAGACTCCCTAACATAGAAAAAAATTGAATTACAAAAAAAGGATAGCTTACAGTTTATCGAAAAATAATCCAATGAAGCGAATCAGGATAGCGAGCACCATTATTAAAGGTCGTAAAGACCTTCTGAATTCCTCTACTAGTTGGTTTAAACTCTCCTTACTCCAACGACTACAATTACTACTCTCGCACCAAGATTGTGCGGTGGGAGTAAACCACAGAACTTTATAACGTCTTCATTTAACGCTCCTTTCGGAACGAACCTCCTCCCAGCCGCTAACTCACAAATCCTCAAACAATGACATTAATTTACTCTTGACTAAGAAACCTGTTTCGCTCTATCAATGTTGCTCTATTGTGTGAACTGGTCGTCAATGACTCTTCAGACACAGAACGTAGACGTTCGTAAAAGTCCTAGAAATGTGTTTAATGTGTGAAGACGTCACCACTGAAGCTGCACTGACTGTAGTTTTTGGGATTACTTGTTCGAGGTAGCATCATCATTTACATTATTTTTGAAGGACCATTCAAAATATTTTATTGGTTAAGAAAGGTCCACTAGTAACAGGTGCGTTATAATTTATCCTTTTCTACAGAAGGAATAAATATTAATGTCTTTAGTCATAAATTCATCATGGGGCCTCAATGATGAATTCCCAACGAACTTTCAACGCAAAGGAGTATTCAATTTTGCAAAATGAAGAGTAAATTTTAGTTGGACCTACTACTGACGTAATATGTTTCCTTTCCCTGACGTATATTCATTTTATATTTTTGTCATGATAGATCGTTCGCTCCGACGTTACTTATCAATAAATAATGAATTACTGTACATTATGATGAACCATAGACCCTGATACTGATAATTTAAGATATAATTATTTCAAGCAATAAATTGTATGAATTCTCTATTCTCTTTCCTAAATAAGAGTCATTGTAAATAAAAGATGTACTATATACGATGATGTTCTGCAAATATCCACGTAGAGTAGATAAAAGAATGACCACTATAGTCCATTCCTTCAGACATGGCCACTAGCGGATTAGAGACCTTTAGTACTATAAACTCACTACGGTAGGGCCGTTTACCTCTCCTTTCAGCCACTCCAAATTAATTATTGAACAAGCGAACGTTCCACTATACTTTAGCAAATTTGTCGTTTTCAAATTATCTTTTTTATCGTGATATTTTCATAATCTACTTAAAATTATAAGGAAAATGATTCCAAACACGAAAGGAATGCTATATAAAGTAACATGTATAACGGTTTATGTTCATACGAACATTGAAAATTGTCTCGTGTTTTTATATTTGTTAGTTTATATCGAATTCCTTTCGTTTTTGG
Source organism: Stictocephala bisonia (assembly GCA_035578905.1). Classification (NCBI taxonomy): domain Eukaryota; kingdom Metazoa; phylum Arthropoda; class Insecta; order Hemiptera; family Membracidae; genus Stictocephala; species Stictocephala bisonia. The sequence goes on along the minus strand of JAQJVL010000115.1, from coordinate 1,694,749 downwards.
ATGCATTTTCCTTATAATTTTTCGTAGATTATGAAAATATTATGATAGAAAATATTTTGTTTAAAAATCATATATTTACCAAACTGTAGTGGAACGTCCGTTGTTCGATAATTAGGGGTGGACGGAAGGAGATGTAAACAGCCTTACCATCGTGAGTTTATGGTAGTAAGGGTCTATAATCCGCTAGCGTCCATAGCTGAGGGAACGGACTGTAACGTCCGATCAGTTCAGATCATATCAACCAGAACAGGACTGGGACTAATTTGAAATTAAAAATTATCCAAAGTGTACGTCACATTATGACATCAGACACACCCACATGAGCAGATAACGTGGGATAAGTGGTATTTACAAGTCCCAGAGTCCAACACAATATGAAATTGATCCTCGAGCCGCGTCAAATCATCAATACACGGCTTACATACTAAATACCGTACCTCTGCTGGGGGTCGCCTTTATATTGATTCTTCATCCTCTAAAATGTCATCCTGTGGGAGTGTAACAGCCATTCTGTTCAGATTATTACTTTGAAATGTGGAACTATCTCTTTTAATTAGCTAAGTGCCCGTTACATATCTTTATGGAAATTTGTTGCTTGGATCATAATAATTTCATTATTCAATTTACGATTAGTGGTTTACTTTTAGAGAAGGTGAATTTAGTTTACGACCATCGTTGAAAGACTTTCTGGAGTGGTTCTGTCACCCCTTCGATAACCCCCCTTCTCACATTTAGTTTACGACCATCGTTGAAAGACTTTCTGGAGTGGTTCTGTCACCCCTTCGATAACCCCCCTTCTCACATTTAGTTTACGACCATCGTTGAAAGACTTTCTGGAGTGGTTCTGTCACCCCTTCGATAACCCCCCTTCTCACATTTAGTTTACGACCATCGTTGAAAGACTTTCTGGAGTGGTTCTGTCACCCCTTCGATAACCCCCCTTCTCACATTTAGTTTACGACCATCGTTGAAAGACTTTCTGGAGTGGTTCTGTCACCCCTTCGATAACCCCCCTTCTCACATTTAGTTTACGACCATCGTTGAAAGAATTTCTGGAGTGGTTCTGTCACCCCTTCGATAACCCCCCTTCTCACAATTAGTTTACGACCATCGTTGAAAGACTTTCTGGAGTGGTTCTGTCACCCCTTCGATAACCCCCCTTCTCACATTTTACATTAGACTGGAACTGTCTGTATACCACCTTGAGTACACGTCACTTTTGATTGCCCACACTCATTCTTATTACGACTCTCGGATCTATCACCCAAATGTTTGTGTATTACGTAATTTGTAAGTAATTATGCTGATAGAAAGATTATGGACACGACATAACTCCTTACAGACACTCTAAACCTGATGGATCCACCAATCCTGCTATTTATACTCACCGAACTTATATACCCTACCTACATGCACAGAGAAAGATATACAGAGGTCGCTTTCTTATGGCCGCAGTGAACGCCTTGGTGGCAGTTATTAGTAGATTACAACTGATGAATATCATTATACAACTGTAGTATTAGTTACTACGTTAATCCTTGAGGATTTGGAGGTAATAAAGAAGGAACTGACAACATGCTGGCTCTATCATCTGGCAAAGTGGATAAATAACTACACACACAATTAGCGCACTATTGTATGCAACCTCTTTTTCCTTCTTTCTGTGTTACTTGTGGCCTAATTTATGTACTATTCTTACATGTAGTTGATGAAATTGTGCATACATTTCATGGCTGTCCATGTTGAACCCACCCACACAGTCTACGAAGACTATATTTGACATTACAAATATTAGAAGGATATAAATAACATAATTAAAACACATTTTAGTATAAACTGAACCAATGAATGTATACAATTAATTGTTTAAATATTTCTTACATTTTTACATTAATAATGGGTTTTTGCAATGTACAGTAATACTTTTGAAGTTATACTTCTTTGCGCCCGTTAGACACTTTGGGATGGGATGTTGGTCGAGAAACCGCGTCACGCTGAAAAGTAAGAACAAATTTTTAAGAACTATCGATTAATCGATTGTTAATCGAAGAAATTTAATCGAAGAAATTACTGATAATGATAATATAGGTATATAATATAATAATGAAGTCACGTATAATATATTGAAGATAAATATATTGAATAATATTGAAAAATGTCTTATATTTCATTTATATATCCTGTCTGTTTGTGTGCGTGAGTGTGTGTATGAGAATGACCAAAGAAGTATAACTTCCACCGTGTGGTCCGACGCACACCCAATTTTTTTTTCTAAAGTTACGTCGTTTTAAACCCAATTTCATACGTAACTGTTTTTTGCTCATTCGCGTTCGTTAATAGTTCTACTAACCACCAGACAATCCCAACTGGCCCTTTAAACAAATATATCACTTTATACGTATAACGCTAATGTGTTAAACTCAAGACACAGTACTGACATGTCTCAGAAGGAGGGCGGGGTTGGGAGGGGTAAGACGCGTGAGATTTCAGCTACGGCAGTGTGACGTGGAATTTTTCATGATTTCGTGACGATCCCTTCCATACATCTTCCCTACCAGCAGGCGTCTTCGCCACTAAATGTTAGACAGCCTAAACAGGGTTACAGTGTTATTGCATCTAGGTTATGTTTATAATGGTGATTTACATTATTTTACAATGTTAAGGAATCTCATTTAGTAAATTCATACGATGAAATATTTTTTCAAACCGTATTTTCTGGTGATTTACTAAGGTATTTTATTAGAATTTATCTGAAGAATTTGCACAATAGACTTTAGATCAGGAATTACTCTTATTGGTGTATTATGTATGAAGATTTATTCATATTGGTGTATGGTGCATAAAGAATTACTCGTAATAGCGGTTTATGCATATGGAACTGCTCGTATTGGTGTATGATACATATGGAACTGATCGTATTGATGTATGATGCATATGGAACTTCTCGTATTTGTGTATGATGCATATGGAACTGATCGTATTGATGTATGATGCATATGGAACTTCTCGTATTTGTGTATGATGCATATGGAACTGATCGTATTGGTGTATGGTGCATATGGAAATGCTCGTATTGGTGTATGATACATATGGAACTGCTCGTATTGGTGTATGATACATATGGAACTGATCGTATTGATGTATGGTGCATATGGAACTGATCGTATTGGTGTATGATACATATGGAACTGCTCGTATTGGTGTATGATACATATGGAACTGATCGTATTGGTGTATGATACATATAGAACTGCTCGTATTGGTGTATGATACATATGGAACTGCTCGTATTGGTGTATGATACATATGGAACTGATCGTATTGATGTATGGTGCATATGGAACTGATCGTATTGGTGTATGATGAATAAGAACACATGAGTCATGGACCTTCATAAAATAATTGTTGTTCTCCCCTCAGGCTTTCTAGGTATTGTACATTTGGTTATACAGTATAAAGAAACCATCACTACGGTGTAAAGTATGTCTCTCTTGTTCACACAATTTATCCAGATACACTGAGAGGCCACTGGGATGTGCGATGTAGTCCTCCCGTGCTCCACTCCACGTACAGAAGAACGGTCGAGCGTATCAATAATTACACCGTGTCTGACGGTCGGTGGCTCGCCAGACATTGCAATTCCCAACCTATTATTGTCGCACACGCACAGTCCCCTCCTCCTTCATTACTCTTTATTCCAAACCCCCCCCCCCCCCGTTACTTACCGTACCTGGACACCCAGCTCGTCCAGCCAGTTTTGTCTGCAGCTAACGTTGGAGTCATACTTTTATGTACCCCAAGAATAATCAGTTTTTGAAACCACTTATCATGAGAAAAGTCACTTAAAAACAGCATATGTACTTATAAGTTGGATAATGTAGGCTATATCTTGCCAAATTAAATCGATCAGTGCATCACTTACGAAATACATTGGTCTTCAAAAGATACTCTCATTATAAAGGCATCACATTGAAAGAGTTGATTCGATCAAATTTATCACATCAAAGAAGTGGGTTGACATTTTTAAGAAAAAAATGTTGGTCATTGTTGATGACAGTGATTTTTGCTAATTAGCAAAATTCTCATGCATTAAAGAAAAAAATGCATGTATCGTTTAATAAAATTCTTTCGGGTTTATTGTACTTCATTTATATATATGGGGTAACATTATTTCAAACAACAAAAGAAAGCTATAATAATAATTCTTGGCCTAAATTACAAACAATCTTGCAAATAATACTTATCAAAACAAACACTATTTCTTCCATCACTATTCATATACTACGTTTTAATCCATATCAAATCACTCATATACAATCATAACACTACAAATTTTTGACTTTTTTGAAATGTTTGACTACTTGAAATTTTTTTCTTTTCTCAACATTTTCTACATTCTTCGAAATTTTCAAAATTTTTCGAACTTTTCAGCTTTTCTCAAAATGTTCTACTTTTCGTTTCGACACACACACACACACACACACACACACACACACACACACACACACACACACACACACACACACACACACACACACACACACACACACACACACACACACACACACGCACGCACGCGCGCGCGCGCGCGCGCGCACACACACACACACACACACACACACACACACACACACACACACACACACACACACACACACACACACACACACACACATATTATGTATAAATATATATTTAGATTTATACATGAGACGCCAACACAGCTTTCATAGTCTGTTACTATAATAGCTAAGTTTTTACTTAAGCTTGCTTGCATCCCCCTCCCACCAGACACACACATAACACTAATCGTGGCAAACATACCACATGGACACCTCAGACTTATCTAGTTGTGTCCACTCCGATGGCTACCATCGAGCGGACACGTCGGTAGGACCTATTGCCTTCAGTCTCACCACACACTGCCCTAAGTTTTACAAGCGCTACACCATGAGCGCAGGTAAAATGATCATCCTCCCTCCTCCTACATTAAACATCTAAGGGTAGGCAATTGAATTTTATCCATACTTCGAAAGCGATTGAATAAAAAAATATATATAGCTTTCGCAAGAAATTATTATACTTTTTCTTGTGCTATTCTACACCTCACTCGACTTCAGTCCGAGGCGTGAGGGGAAGGAAGGGGGTTTCATCAAGCGCGACGCTATTCACAGACTATTTAATTACGATGTACTGTCGTTCTATCAACACCCTACCGAAGTCATACATCATCCATTCACGGCGACGTAGAACCCCTTTGTCGACCTGTAAAGGGGGAGGGTTTGTATTGACCACACGTGTTCTCAATAGGGTCAACTAGGTGGGTAAATAATAGGCTGTTCCATGTGCCACTCCGACAGGCTCAAACACTGATTTATGATAGGCTGCGATCGTTTACATGTTTAAGGGCGGATTGTGAGACACGGCCTAATCGTATACTTCGTACACGATCGTTGCACGATTAGTTCGAACAGTGTTGTCAAAAACCGTATGCTCGTTGTTCATGTTCTGATATGTTTATTACATCAGATGAATGTGGTTTTGTAATAATAACGACCTGTTGATGTGTGTATAATTAATTTAAATATTATTTATAAGAAAGATCGTATATACCACATATTGGTGTATTTTGTATAAGGGTCTGCTCGTATTGATATATGATGCATAAGGGATTGCTCGTATTGGTGTGTGATGCAAATGGAACTGCTCGTATTGGTGTTTGATTCAAATGGAACTGCTCGTATTGGTGTTCGATGTAAATGTAACTGCTCGTATTGGTGTTTTATGCAAATGGAACTGCTCGTATTGTTGTTTGATGCAAATGGAACTGCTCGCATTAGTGTTTGATGTAAATGGAACTGCTCGTATTGGTGTATGATGCAAATGGAACCGCTCGTATTAGTGTTTGATGCAAATGGCACCGCTCGTATTAGTGTTTGATGCAAATGGAACTGCTCGTATTGGTGTTTGATGCAAATGGAACTGCTCGCATTAGTGTTTGATGTAAATGGAACTGCTCGTATTGGTGTATGATGTAAATGGAACTGCTCGTATTGGTGTTTGATTCAAATGGAATTGATCGTATTGGTGTTTGATGCAAATGGAATTGATCGTATTGGTGTTTGATTCAAATGGAATTGATCGTATTGGTGTTTGATTCAAATGGAATTGATCGTATTGGTGTTTGATTCAAATGGAATTGATCGTATTGGTGTTTGATTCAAATGGAACTGCTCGTATTGGTGTTTGATTCAAATGGAATTGATCGTATTGGTGTTTGATTCAAATGGAATTGATCGTATTGGTGTTTGATTCAAATGGAATTGATCGTATTGGTGTTTGATGCAAATTGAACTGCTCGTATTGGTGTTCGATGTAAATGTAAATGCTCATATTGGTGTTTTATGCAAATGGAACTGCTCGTATTGTTGTTTGATGCAAATGGAACTGCTCGCATTAGTGTTTGATGTAAATGGAACTGCTCGTATTAGTGTTTGATGTAAATGGAACTGCTCGTATTGGTGTATGATGCAAATGGAACCGCTCGTATTAGTGTTTGATGCAAATGGCACCGCTCGTATTAGTGTTTGATGCAAATGGAACTGCTCGTATTAGTGTTTGATGCAAATGGAACTTCTCGTATTGGTGTTTGATGCAAATGGAACTGCTCGCATTAGTGTTTGATGTAAATGTAACTGCTCGTATTGGTGTATGATGTAAATGGAACTGCTCGTATTGGTGTTTGATTCAAATGGAATTGATCGTATTGGTGTTTGATTCAAATGGAATTGATCGTATTGGTGTTTGATGCAAATGGAACTGCTCGTATTGGTGTTCGATGTAAATGTAACTGCTCGTATTGGTGTTTTATGCAAATGGAACCGCTCGTATTAGTGTTTGATGCAAATGGAACTGCTCGTATTGTTGTTTGATGCAAATGGAACTGCTCGCATTAGTGTTTGATGTAAATGGAACTGCTCGCATTAGTGTTTGATGTAAATGGAACTGCTCGTATTGGTGTTTGATGTAAATGGAACTGCTCGTATTGGCGTATGATGCAAATGGAACTGCTCGTATTGGCGTATGATGCAAATGGAACCGCTCGTATTAGTGTTTGATGCAAATGGAACTGCTCGTATTGTTGTTTGATGCAAATGGAACTGCTCGCATTAGTGTTTGATGTAAATGGAACTGCTCGCATTAGTGTTTGATGTAAATGGAACTGCTCGTATTGGTGTTTGATGTAAATGGAACTGCTCGTATTGGCGTATGATGCAAATGGAACTGCTCGTATTAGTGTATGATGCAAATGGAACTGCTCATATTGGTGTGTGATGAATAAGATACCCATGATTCATGGACCTCCATAAAATAATACTATTTTTCTCTCCTCAGGCTTCCAAGGTATTGTATACTTTATGTAAAGAAGTCATCACTAAAGTGTAAAATATATCTCTTGTTCATCCACTTTATACAGGTACACCCATTCTCATGATTTGTACTCCAACCAAAATATGTCAAGAAAGCTAGGCATAAGTACGATTGAAATAAATATTGACGATTTATGCTTCTGTGGCAGTGATGTATTAATAATTAAGCACAATATTTGTTATATTTTTATGGAAATAGGCTAATATTTATCACTATTAATTGTTTATTAGCTGCTGCATTAAATAAGTAATATTAAATCCACTCCTAATATTATATACTTCACTAAGATATTAATGATTGTTAAAATAAAAAATAACAGTAAATAAAGTAAAAAATTAAACTAGGTCTTTGGAACACTTGCTGTCAATAGATCACAAATTTATTATATGAATTTATAAATCATGAAACTAGAAATGACATAAAGTATGAAGTAGCATTTGGGCGAACTAAGATCTGATATGGAGGAGACTACATGTATTTTAGTGGGTCTAAAAAAACCATTCCTTCTCGCACAATAGGTTGGAACAGGACGAAATGCGTCCAAGAACATAACTTAGATCATAACTTATTTCCATAATTTCTTGCTGATTTTTTCCAATCTATCGTTTACAATATAAAATATCTGAGCAAGTACGTTCTACACTTATCAACGTAAAAACAAGTGTTCCATCGTCTGCACGTGCGCACCGACGGTATTGAGTGAATTCATGGCCCTAAAGGTGATAAATGAAGAACACATTTATAATTAAAACTGTGGTTTTAATGTTCATTCATTAAGAATTGAATGATTGACTGAACGATATTGCCTAATACTGTAGTGAAATGAAATGGATAAATGGTCGGATATGAAATTAATGGAAGTATGTATAGGCCTACTTAAAGTTAATGAACGAGAGTCAGTTTGGCCTTCTGATAATCGTACGGTTAGGACGATACTAAAGGGTAGTCTTTCACCAAACCACCCCCACTCTGCCAGGAGGGAGTGAGGGAAGCAAGAAGAAAAAAACCTCCTTGGTGCCTCAACACTTCTTTTGACGACTTAGTAGACAATTAAACTCAAGAAGAAGTCATAATTTAGTACAAAACTGGCCGTATTGACATAAAAGGACGTGTGTTGAGTCAGTTCGAAGGATGTTCGAGATAACACTACGAACTATTGGGAAGGAATATAAATGCACTTTTCCTCGTGGCATTTGCCCATAATCATTCCGTGCTCTGTGAGCATTTCAGTTACAAAGTAGACTATTTCCAGTGGAAGTAATTAAAAAAAAAAAAAAAAACAAGTGTTAGTCTTACTTCTCCATTTCTATGGGCAATAAGCTTTAATGTTCTTTAATATAACATCCAAAACAATATACATTCTCCTTATATTGTTACTTTATATTACTTTATCCTTATAATATACTTTATATTATTTTTCAATGTATTTTTGTATTATTTTGTATTATTATGTTGAACAATATCATTTAACTTACTGATGTATACATTTGAATGTTTGGAGAATAAATATACTTTCATTTCATTTCCTAAATATAAATACAATCAGTAAGAATATAGAAATAACAGAAATAAGAATATATGAGAAAATAATATAGTAGTAAAATACAGGGTGTTTCAAAAAGAATGACCCGATTTTAAATAGCTACGTTTATTAGAAACATGGTGCACCCAATAGTTTTCGACATTAAATTACTGACAAAAGAATAAAGTTTACGAAAATGTATCATAAATGTTCAATATATCATCCATTTACTGCAGCTGATATTCCGTTTTTCAGTTCTTAGATATCACGAGCTAAGGGAGGAACATAAACACGTTTGTTACATGTACCCAGAGGAAATAATCACATGGTGTTATGTCAGGGGTCCTAGTAGGCCAAGACTGTGAAGCCTGGTTGTGGTCCGGAACACTCTGTACAACGTTGATGCAAGTTGTCATTGAGCAACTGCGTACGTCGGGGTGCCAGTGCGATGGCGCTCCATCTTGGTTAAAGATGAAGTTGTCCGAGTCAACAGTAAGTGGGAGGTTAACTGGTTACGAAGCATTTGTGACATTTGTTTCAATAATAGTAAAAGTTGAAATTGGGTAATTCTTTTTGAACACCCTGTACCTAAGTCGTTATTCCTGACAGTAATCATTTGACTGGAAAACTCAAAGTTCGTTAGTTAAACAAGTTTACGCCGAGAACTGTGATAGCTCGCAGAGCATGACTGTAGATGGGATATCTGTGTCATGCTGTAAGAAGGGTAAACCAGATTTGAGAGTAATGGAATATGGCTGAAAAAGCAAAAAGCTTGCATAACAGAAACAATTGACCCCTGACCTACCAGCAAGACAGGTCACATGCCCGAGTCTACTCGCCTAGTGCAACTTGCATTAGATGGAGCCCTATAATTCAGACGTTGAGTGTTAAGGAAAGAACGAGACTTTAAGTAGATATAAAATAACTCACAGGAGATATAAACCGTGCTTGATTTGGACTTTCGAAAATAAATTTACTTAAAATAATGTTAAAACGGGCAAATCAATACACTCCTTGAAATGCAAAAATATCAGTAGAAAATCACTAATTTAGATTCTAACAGAGTGCAATCTCTAAACTCTGTTCTAATATTTTACAAGGACTATATTGTGACGGTTGATTGAATGGCAGTTTATGTTCAATTTCATAATATTATCACATTTCAAAATATAATTCGTCTGTCCGTGGCGTGTTGGAATAACCATCCGACCAATTTTAACGCTCAATTTCATTTCGGAGGGTTTTCAATTGGAATATCCGACTGCTGTGTGATTGGGTCTTTTGTGTTCGGGTGTATGTAGTGGGAAGTTCTGTTCCTCTTGATTTTTATAAAATTAGGAAAATGGGGTGAGGGACGGCGGGAACTCAGCTCGCGCCTATGTGAAGCGGCTTGATGCAAATGCTTTACCCTCGGGGCGCGTTTCCAATTTGTCAAAGTATTATTAATTCCTGTCCCTGGGCCGTCGTTTTCTCTGGCCAAGCTCATGTCTGTTCCATTTATTTAAATTTACCTTGGATGAGCAGATTAATTCATTTTTCAAGTACCAACATTTCGTCAATACATTCCAAGCGATATGTTCGTTCTACTTTCCACTTGTATCTATCAAGATTTAAAAGCAAATATTGCACTCACATATTACATTTAAATCATAGTAAAATACTATGGAATTAACTATGGTTATTTCGTTTTTTATTCCACTTACCAAACAAAACATCCCCGCCCAAAAATAATGCATTTAATACTACTCCAATAACAATAATAGGCATATTAACGTCATAAGATCTCTTCTAACTTTTGATCAACTATTAAATAAATGTATTGAAAGACAGTTTGGTAGATTTCAGTAAACATATTTTTTCCAACACTAAACAGAATTAATAAAGTGTTCTCTAGATCCCCAGATTCTTCTCACAATAATTTTATTTGTTAGAAAACAAGAGAACATTGAAATTTGTTAGAATATTGTGACATCGACTAGAACTTTGCTGCCTTTAAAGATCTAGTTTTAATGACTTTCCCATTAAAGTCACGACACCATTCGTTCCTTTCATATGTTCAATTAAACTTATATTTACATTGAAGAACATTTTAAGAAGACTTTGCAACCAACATAACAACAATGAAAAAGTCGATCAATTAAATAGAAACACTAGGATAATTGTTTGTTTGTTGACAAATATTTAAACTAGTAAAACACAACCTTAAATCAATGATAAGTGGGGAAAACATCCTCTTGGTCCAAGTAACCTAGTTCAAGAGTACAAAATTATCGATTCGATTTTGAGAGAGGCTAGGTAAGAAAAACAGACTGAGTTAAACGGATTACTAAATAAAACCGAGCCTGGTAAATATATATAAAAAAAAACTGCTGAATGAATGAAATTACGTTTGAACCAAGTGGTTACTTTCTACACTTAAAAACGAAAATTTCAAGTACTACACTTGAAAAGTTATTATAAATCTGTTATTGTGTAATGTATTCTCAAATGCTCTACCAAAATAATATATATTACATAAATATTACTTGCATGGGAGAATTAGAAGGGCTATTTTCAAAACGAAGAACGAAACAAATACGGGATTGAGTAACTTCCCCAAAAGTAGTTGCAAGTTCATTATCTCGGGGCAAATTGGTTTTTCACGGCGAGTGAATGATCTGCACGGACCCTCCCAGGCCTACGCTGACTCCAGCCACAGCTACTGAAGAAGAATAACCACGGGAGACGGAAGAGAAATGGTGATTGGTGCCGGGAGACGAGGGAGAAGGGCTGCAAATTGGTGCCATTATTGCGGCTACTCTCACCCAGCCTCAGCACGCAGTCAGCAGCTGCACAGCCTCGACCTCCTAGACGCGTTCGTGCGTGGAGTACAAGTCGGAGCGGTTGAACGGATGTCGCATATGTAATGAACACCAACCTATATTCATCCTCTATTGTACATACAGTGACAAGCGTAATATCTGAGTATTGAAATCTATGTACAACAATTTCTAAACCACTTTGTTCAAGAAGCCTAAACATTTTGGGAATCAATGGACATGGAGATACGTTGCGAAAAACTTATTACAGTACGATATCACTAATATTGACAAAATCAAAATATTAAATTCATTTAGAATTCAGGCTAAATTCTCAAGGATTGGTAACGGATGACAAGAAGTTACACCGTACACAAAAAAATCTCTGTTCTAGATTGTTTCGCTATGAAATACTGTGAAAATTAATTTGTCGTGTATAATGGGCTTTGTATATTTCCTTATAAAAGATTTCTTACTTTAACTAAAATTTTTGGACAGGTAAAATAAAATATTAAAAAAACAAAATAACAATAATAACAAATCAAAGTAGTTAAAAGAAACAAAAAAGTAAATTTGCTTCAAATAATACTTGTATGGAAAATAAAGAGCAAGAATTTTCATCGTGTGGCAGTTTTCTTTATTAAATCATACAATGAGGGGGAGGGGGCAACGTTGAACGAACACTAGCAATAAATTCAGTACATAAACTTAGTAAATTATAGAAAAAAGTATTCTCATGTAAAAAATTACGTTGTAAATAGTAATATGAATTGTCCCAATAAATATGCACTCACTCGGGATCATCAGCACACAACCACAACCCTTATTGAAATGTTATGGCAAATTGTTGAGATTGAAACTGTCCAAATAAAATAATCAGTTTAATTATATACCAATTTTAGATTAGAGTTTATGTATTTCAGTTATCGACTTATAGTCCACTACCTTCATGCTGTTGACGTCCACAATCTAAAAGTAAAATTTAATATAGTAATATCTAACTGAAGAATAGTATCAAATTAAGGGTTTTTTTTCGGTTTTACGACCAAGAACGCGAGTAGGGGCGTTATTATTTGGTCTAATTGGGGGGTTGTGTAGTGGGCGTTCCCAGTGGTTGGGGCCGCAAGGGCACGCAAGGTGAGGAAGACGAATGAGTCTGATTCATGGGGGAGGTTTGTATTGGAAGTCTAATTGGACTGGGGTTAGGTCAGCAACCCCGCAACTCTCAAATGGATACGCTGCATACGGGAACTATGGAGCATAATTGCATACAATCAGTGCCGAATACACGTCTGTAGTGTATAACAGGCGTTACGAACTATAGAGGATCTTTTATAATGATATAATTGGATTCGATCAGTACCTAGTACACGTCTGTAGTGTATAACAGCCATTACGAACTATAGAGGATCTTTTATAATGATATAATTGGATACAATCAGTACTTAGTACATGTCTGTAGTGTATAACAGCCATTACGATCTATAGAGGATCTTTTAAACTGATATAATTGGATACGATCAGTACCGAGTACACGTCTATAGTGTATAACAGCCATTACGAACTAAAGAGGATATTTTATACAGTACTGATATAATTGAATACACTCAGTGCCGAGTACTAACCTGTAGTGTATAACAGCCATTACGAACTATAGAGGATATTTTATACAGTACTGATATAATTGAATACACTCAGTGCCGAGTACTAACCTGTAGTATATAACAGCCATTACGAACTATAGAGGATCTTTTATAATGATATAATTGGATACGATCAGTACCTAGTACAGGTTTGTGGTGTATAACAGCCATTACGAACTATGGAGGAATTTTATACTGATATAATTGGATACGATCAGTACCGAGTACACGTCTATAGTGTATAACAGCCATTACGAACTATAGAGAATATTTTATACAGTACTGATATAATTGAATACACTCAGTGCCGAGTACTAACCTGTAGTGTATAACAGCCGTTACGAACTATAGAGGAGCTTTTATACTGATATAACTGGATACGATCAGTTCCAAGTACGTATATGTAGTGTATAACAGCCGTTACGAACTATAGAGGATATTTTATACATTACTGATATAATTTGATACACTCAGTACCGAATATACGTCTGTAGTGTATTACAGCCGTTATGAACTATAGAGGATCTTTTATACAGTACTGATATAATTGCTCACACTCACTACTGAGTACTCATTTGTAGTTTATAACACCGAGGCTATGAAGCCGTTCTATGGACCATCTTTTAAGCAGATATAAGTAACTTTTTAATAAATTTTACTGAACTTTTTTCACTAGGGTCGTGCTCGAAATGACAATAGTTTAAGTGGAAATTACTTGCCAGTATTAACATGTTCTTCTTGTGATTAGGCAACTAGGTTATGTGTAGCACTACTGTTTACAATGAAGATTTCAACAAGCTCGAAAATTTGTTTCTGCTATTGTACTGTAATTCATTGTAGTTTCGGGTTTCCACCGTTGAGGATTTTCTTAGAAAATTCGAAAACTAACTGAAAATATAAAACGTAAGTTTAAATTGAACATTATATAGGTACAAAATATGATATTTCAAATTGTTTGGCAGTTTTGTTTTTAAATATTGCATTTAAATACTTTTAAATACCAATATTTAAACACTTAAATAATGGTATTGTATTATGACAAAACCATTTCCTGGAGAGTGCATAAAAAACGTCTGCAATAACTGCAATAATTTTAAAGGAATTAATAAAACAAACTAAACAACAAATAATTTTTTAGTATTTTCTTTGTTGATGGCTATTATGTTTATCTACCAAAAATGATTCGGAGAACAAAATAATATTGAAATATACCTAATTAAAATTAAAGAGCTTAATAAGTCAATCAAAAGTAAAATAGAGGAAATGATTCATCACAATTTTACGACGGACAAAGATGTGTAGTTACGAACACTTTCACTTTTGTGAACTACAATAATTAAGCATTCTGAATATTTTAGTTTCAATATATTGATAGATTATTCATTTATGTGCTATTTAACGTTTCATAAAAAACAAAGGACAATTTTAAGACGCCAAATGAATTTTAATTCATGAATGTTTCAAAGATGGTGAACTCCTAGTCTATAATGAAATATACCTGAATATACCTCCGGATGATGGTAAATTATACAATCACTAACCATTACAGTAAAGGTCTTATCACAGTTTTATCGACGGCCAAGGAATTTCAAATTATGTTTTAGTTAACTTTACGACTTATTTTAATATACTATAAACTGAATTTTCCAGTGATAAGACAAACACTGTGTTTGTTTTAGATTAACTTTATTTAAATAGCCATCCAGGCGTTATCACCGAGGTAGGGGAACAACTTTGTGGTTTGTGTACGCAGGAGACTTTATTAAAGGATGCAAATTTCCAGCTCCTCCTTGTCGGCTGCATTTCCATATCCAGGATCTCGCTGAGTAATCGCCTTGCACTTGTTTGGAAAACACTCTCAGAAACCGATAATAGTTTTAGAATAAAACTCAATTTAAATAAAATAAAAAATAATAAATCAATTTATAAACACTTTGGCATAAAATACATTTTTCGGAAAATGCGTTATATGTTTAATTCTGCTAAAGCAGCAATTTTGAGATTTGAACTGCATGGAATGAGCACAGCTTGAAAGTAAACAACTTTACCATACTACAAATTGGGATATTGTAATAATAGGAATAATCTTAAAAAGTACAAAATAGAAATACAATGTATAATATTACAACTATTAAAGTGTATAAAATAATACGAACCAAGCGGGATGATTTCTTTTGATTGAGAAAAGTTTAACCATAAAAAAGATAAAACATTTTTTTAAATCCCGCAGTATACATTTATTTACCTCCTTTTATTTAATTTTTCGTTTTTAAAAATACATTGGTTTCCAAAACATGCTAAAACTAAAACTGACTAACACCCAACATGGACACCCCAGACTTTTGTGGTAGTGTCTACGTCGATTGTAACCATTGAGCGGACGCCGAATAAGTATGTTTTCATGTCATCAAAGATAACATTCTTATTCTTCTTTGATGACAATAATGTTTAAAGTATAAAATCATGAAGTCTATGAGGGCCTTCCTATCTATCTAATAATGATAAACTACCCCCAACCCCCTCCCCACCCCACCACCCCACCCCCACTATTAGAAAGTTGTTATATATTGATTTCTTGCAGGGATGTTGAATATTACCTTGATTCGATACTGCCACTAATTACTTTACGAAACTTCACGAAAGTGGTTCACAAAATACATACACAGATCACAAAGAGCCATTTTACACTGTTGAAGACAACAACGACAGACACAATTGCTAGTTTGCAGGGAAAGAGAGCGGGTAATGAGCAACACAATTGCTCAGCGACTGGCAAGCACGACCAGGAGCATGGGCAATTGGCTATGAGCATGGCACGGAGGAGCGGAGTTCAGTAGGCTAGGCTGCACAATTAGGAAGGTAATATGCGGAGATTGTAGCCAGGGGCCTCGGAGACCTCTGAACCGGAGAGGATGGAGCGCCAGGGGTGCAGGAAACTGACCAGAGGAAAGTTGGTCGATGCATATACGTCTTGGCTTCGTCACACTACAGTACATTTACCTAGTACAATGCCGTTCAATGTACAGTACTATCAGTTCTTTAAGAAAGAAATGTTTTAAAATTTGTATGTTCCAATTTGAGATGATTTGCTAGATGATTATTGTTGGATGGATTTTTCAAGTGATAATATCAACATTAAAGTTATACGACCATGAGAGCACGTCCTTTCGTCGTTCACTAAACACGTGAACATGACCTACTCTATGAACAGCTTTCTTGATGACTTTTCCACCCACAATATAGACGCTATTACTACTTACAGAGAAGTTATTTTAAGAGAAAACTTGAATCCGAGTCTCAGTAAAGTCAGCTTATCTTCATATCTTTGGATGACATTAATCATCATAAAGACAACCCTGATCACACCAAATTATTTAATATGTTATTAATTTTTTTTTTTTTTTTTTTCTGTTGATCTACTCAAGTTAGGCTTAAAATAAAAGGCACTGAGTCCATATACTACACGGCAAGGTGTTTGGGTGAGAATTGATGATAAATTTGTGGGCTCAATAGAAAATCCACTCAGTGATCATCATCGTAATAATCAGCATCATCAAAACGATCACCATTGACAATCATGATGGCCATCATTATCGCCGCATTGACGTCGTCGTGTCATTGGCATTGCTTGGGAGTTGACTCATACTAAATACACGGTTAAAGATGTCTGTGTTTGGACCTCGTTAAGAGATAAATGAAACCTAAGGATTTCAATGAAGCCAACAAAATTAGAAATAAAACATATGGTTAAGATTCCAAGTTAACTGTAATTCGCACTGCTCCCTTAATCATTTAACTACTAATAAAGGTTTGAAGATAATATGAAATAATCTTTATTTAGGCTAGTAATCTGACTAAATATGATATTCAAAATCATTAAAGTCAAATTCGTAAACCTTGATTTGTCTACTTATGAATATATATGAAATGAAATGAAATGGTTTATTGTCACAGAAAATTACATTAGTGTTAAACAGATAATCTGCTACTAACTGGTGACTCGTCAATTGTTATAAAACTACTAACCTAAAGAATTAAAAAAGAAGAAATAACAAAATAAAGAGGTTAAATCACCAACTAATCAATAATTTATACACAATAACATACTTAATAATTATTTTTCAGTGTATCTAAAATATAACGACCTCGTCCTGCAGACATTCGGAGACGGAGTAATAGCTTAGGTCAACTAGAAACTGCCTGAACTTTCTATAGAGCTGATTGGCATTCCCCAAGCTTTTGTATTTCTGTGGTATTTTATTATAAATTTGTATTCCGCTACATAATGGACTATTTTCATATTTTCTTAATCTATGTTTGGGGGCACGTAGTTTATTTTTACTTCTTGTATTATGGTCGTGGTTCACATTATTTTTTTGGTAATAATATATATTTTCGTGTACATTTTTTACTACTTCCAACAAATACAATCCTGGGAATGTAAGAATACCAAGTTCTTTAAATATTCTTCTGCAAGATTCTCTTGGGTTCATACCCATCATGACTCTATCATTTTCTTTTGGGCTCTAAATATTTTTTCCCAGTGATTTGAACGTCCCCACATAATTATTCCATAGCGTAATATGGATTCAAAGTACGCAAAATACAGCACTAACTTGATTCTCCTGCTCGCTATATGAGTCAGACATGACATGTTAAATATTGCCTTGTTCAGCCTCGAAGTAATATATTCTATGTGCGCTTTCCATTTTAGTGTTGAGTCAAAAACTAGACCAAGCAATTTCACTGTCTCTGCTATCGCCCCATCGTACTTGTTTGCATCATTTACTACTGTTTGAGTTTTAAACTGTATTATGCTTGTTTTTTCCTTATTTAAATTTAGCCCATTAGCTGCAAACCACTCATCTAACATCTCTATCAGATCACTCATCGCTAGCTCCACTTCACTTATTGTCTGTCTGGTTACATGTGCTGTAGTGTCATCAGCGTACATCACTATCTTTTCTTTGCACAGGAAAGGGAGGTCATTAATATATATCAAGAAGAGCAAAGGACCGAGAACAGAGCCCTGTGGAACACCATGAGGGACTGCTTTCCATTCTGAGTTTATTTTTACATTATTCAGTGTTACTGTTGTCCGCTGTTTTCTGTTCTGGAGGTAAGAACCAAACCATCTCAAACAGTGTCCTTTGATTCCGTAACATTCGAGTTTTGCTAGCAAAATATCATGCCTCACACAATCAAAGGCTTTAGACAAGTCACACATCATCCCAAGGCTAACATTTGAATCGTCCAATGATTTAAGGATATCATTTGTCAATTCGATCAAAGCACTATTTGTCGATCTTTTGCTTCTGAATCCATGCTGACTTACAGAAAACATGTCATTTATCTCAATGTATTTTATTAACTGTTCTTTTACCACAGATTCGAAGATTTTTGAAAAAGTTGGCAGCAAGCATATTGGTCTGAAGTTAGAGATCACCTCTTCACCTCCCTTAAATAGAGGGCTTATATTACCATATTTTAGTTTTTCTGGGAATTTTCCCGTTATCAGAGATTGATTAATTATTCTCGTTAATGGGTCTAATATAGTATTTTTACAGCGTTTTACTAACCACATTGATATCTCATCCCAGCCACAGGACTTTTTGGGCTTTGCTTTGTCAATAATTATGCTAACTTGTGCAGGAGTCACTCTTTGAAAATCAAACTCAGTCGCAATATTTACTGTTTCAAGTGAATTTATAACTTTATCAATGGCAATACTTATGGAGGGGCTGACTGCAAGTTTCTCAGTAACGTTAATAAAGTGAGAATTGACCACTTCACTTACATTTGCACCTAAGTTCTCAAATATTTTACTCAACACATGCTCTGATTTGTTCGATTTTTTTGCCAATCCTAATTCGTGTTTTATGACCTCCCAACTTGCTTTGGATTTGTTTTCAGCCCTCTCTATGTAGCTGTCATTTGCCCACCTTTTTGCTTGATTAAAAACTTTTTTGAAAATATTTCTGTACTTTTTGTATGATTTAGTCATTAGAATTTTAAAAAATTCTTTAAATTAATGACACTTAATTTAATGGACGTGTAATTTCATTACCACTGTATGTGTATGGATGGGCATGTGGGCCAATACCACATTGTACGTGTATGGGTGAGCGGTCTGATCAAGAGAGGGCTTCCCAAAGTTCAGTTTTGGCTCTGACTCTATATATATATATATATATATAGTTTTCTAACTTTAAACTAAAAAAAGTGTCATTAAATACAAATAATTTAAATATTTTACAACTTTCTACTAGTAATTTTTCAATATTTTAGATTGCCTTTGATAATAGTTTGTTTGAATTACGTTGATAATCTGTTACCGATTCTAGGTGAATGGCGTGTAAAACCTGTCAAGCAGAACTTTACACACAATAAGTCGTTGGCGATCGGAAATCACTGTCACGTGACCTGAAGTGATTATATTAATTAATTTAACTCTCACGCACGACCGAACCTCCGCTGCGAGGCTGTCGTGAGGGCCTGGAACCCGCTCCGTCATGCTGCCTACTTCGGCGACGGCGCTCACGGGCAGTCAACTTTATAGATGGAAAATGTTATTAGTTTGGACAATAAATTAGCCATGTGTACTGAGTATTATATAGTTAGTCAGAACCTTGCTGACTGGTCAACAAATACTTCTTCCATACAATGGTTTGTATGCCTACTACTGTATGTATAACGCTGACACAAGGTGTAGCAACAGTGTGGGGACGGCATTATATATGTTGAACCATTGAAGATAACTCTTTACATATACACTCTATACCTAAAAAAACTGTTTTTCTATTTTGCAATTTTCAATTAGCTAACTTTGAACAATTGCCACTTTATGTAGGATGGGCCTTTTAGGGTCGGAGTTGTAGCACTGTGTTTTCCTTAAAAATTCAATTCAACCTAACCTATCCTCTCGTTCAAATATTTTTCTTAGTCCTCGGGGACCACCGATTTGATAAACTATTGAGATTTGCTTTAAAAATATATTTTAGCCACATCTCTACCTTTTGAAAGTTATTGCTTTAATCTGCACTGGTTCAAGAAGATAATTATTCGCATATCAAGCTTAAGTTTGTAACTTTAAACCATTGCCATTTTGGCTAGAATGATCATTTTGATCTCGCATTTGCAGCAATATGATCCACTAATAGATACCTTTAATATGATATTCGTCTTAACCTATCGTCTAATTCATGATTTTTTTCGGGCTCTTTGTGGACAGTCCCCAGTGCGTTGCAAAAAATTTATATTTACTGCAAAAACTAAATTTTTAGGTATTGTATATATGTGTAAGATTGCTTTATCTGCAATGGCTCAAGAAATAAATATAGGCCCAATGCCGTTCCCAGACTTTTGGTACACCATGTATATTATTTAAATATTGCTTGGTATTTTATATATCTTTAAACAACTCATTTTATATCTAGTTCAAGATATGTCATTTCTTTATCCATTGATAAGACTCTGATCATCGAGATATGAGCTAATATGGATGGCGTATGGGTGTAGATGAACTCAACAAGTGTAGTCAATGTTACTAAGGTTTACTGTTCCTTACGAATTCCCAATAACCATTGTCAAGCAACTAAAGTTGAGCGAAGAATCCGAACCACGTAGTATTGGTCTGATTGTTAGTAAACCGTCAAGCCTGATACTCAATTATCCTTTCTGCACAACACCTGAATGTGGAAACCGTCCCACATTGACACATCATACTTCACTAGTAGTGTCCACCTCGATGGCAACAACTGAGCCTTCGGAATGGATAAAAGAGTCTTCG
Organism: Stictocephala bisonia; assembly: GCA_035578905.1. Classification (NCBI taxonomy): domain Eukaryota; kingdom Metazoa; phylum Arthropoda; class Insecta; order Hemiptera; family Membracidae; genus Stictocephala; species Stictocephala bisonia. Next base: position 1,673,566 of record JAQJVL010000115.1, on the reverse strand, counting down.
CCGACAATATCTACAACACTTAGCCCCCATGTAACTGGATTACATCAGTACGCCATAGTACCGGGTATTTTACATAACAACCGGATATGGTCCAGTCATGACTAAATAATGTCTAGTTTGATGTATAATCTTACTGAAAATCTAACAAAAAACTACAAACTTTGATTATTGAATTTATAAACTTAGATTTCCCATCCATTTTTAAATGTTTACTCTGAAAATATCAGCTGTTTTTTGGTCCATTGTGGGGTGCTAGTGTAGTCCCATGTAAATATAATGCAGTTTAAACTAGCTGTGTTAAATATTCCTATTAGTTGTAATATCTATTGTACGTGTATATTATCAAGGGTATGACGTACAACTTACGTCGTATTGTACGAGGAAGTTATTTTATTTGTTCGTCTTTGGTAGTATTAGCGAACTAAAGGAGCTTTCTCATTAGTATGGGACTTTAGTAATTATATAACTCCTTTAATTAACCTACTAAGTACATCGCAAGTTTATGTGACTGTAGTCTTCTAGGAAGGGGAGAAGTACTTTTTGTAAAACTAAAATGTTTTTTATATTTAAAAAAAGTACAACATAAATATTCCACAACAACTTAGTTGAGATGTAACAGTTTACTTCTCATAAAAAAAGAGGACAGCATCACCTTGATACTTCTGTCCAACCAAGTTGAGTTTTACACTGTTAACAACTGACATTTTTATGCAATAAATCCTATAAATTAACTCAGCATTCACCAGTATCAGGTTACTGAAGATCATATGATGGATGTGGAGTGTGAAACCAAAAATATGTCTGCAGTGTTTGTTTTGTTGTAATTTGAACGTTAATTGAGAAAAGAGCCAATATCCGTGAACTATTAACTTTCAAAAACATCCAATAAAACATTCAAAGTGAAAACGGCGAATTGGCAAACATTCAATCAGCGACTACCGATACCATCTGGAATTGAAATTGAGCGTACATTCGCCAAGTATTGAGTGTCGCTGTTTTAAAACGTTCATAATCCTTTATATTGTAGATTTATCAATGAAGTTCCATTAATATAATTCAGACAAAATACAAGAAAGTTACCTCCTGTTTTAAGTTTTTGTTAAGTTAAGCATCTGGGTGCAGTATTTCAGTATGCCTTTATTAGTATTTTGATAAGGTTTAAATTTAATTTATTTTTTATTTCAAGCTTTCCCTCATTAGTATTTACACGTGTAAGCTGAGACAAAAACGCAAATATTTTATTATGAACAGGAATATTTTATTTTTGGAAACCAACATCTCATTGATATATTTTATTATGAACTTAAACCGATGTCAACGATATATTTTTATACTATTCAGAGGGCCCCAGACAGTCAGTTCAAGTCAATAGCCCAAAACAGCCCTATAGTAGCAATGCAATTAATTTTATCACCAACAGGCTAAAACGTGCTTTTATATTTTAACTGTATGTTTTGTGTTTATTATTATAATGAGTTATACTGAACACTGCATGATTATTAAAGGGGCAATCTAAAGGAGTATAAGCAAATATTATGAGTTTTCTAATGCCAAATCATCAAGAATGGCTTTACAGTTTAACATATTTAACCGAGAAAAAGATATAAAAAATACTCAATTCATTACTAAAACCAACTTAAGGTCCACTAGAATGGGTCTTCACGTGTCAAATAACACTTCAAGTGTTACGATACGATCATTATTACTGAACGAATCGTTGAAAGACAAACCCATGTTTTTGGAGGTGTTCGCGGAGGGAACTGGAAAAGTTCTCCTTAAAAGCAGTGCGATTATTTCATACTCAATTTTCTCACCTCTCTTCCGGATACCCGAGCTGCCTCTTTGTCTCGAGCCATAATGTTCCTTTCGAACATCCCTCAAAATCCTATCCCAGCCTGAAGAGACCCTAGTGGCCTATAGCAGTCGTACCTCCCAGCTGATTGATACAATGGTCAAATCAACCCCCCCCCCCTGTGTCAAACTTAACCTGATAGATGTAGATTCCGTTACCGATTAAACATTTTCTACGTTATGACGCATACGTGTCATGTGTGTTGGGTGTCTTGTCTTTTACAACAATGAAAGGTTTCAGACGATGGTTCCTTACCTAGAAAACTTGAAATACTTTTGTTACCTATATTAAGAACATATTACTATCCTGGGATAGCAGCTAATTTACCAGTTGTTATTTCCTGGAATTAATTAGACTTTGCTCGAACTTTATTCAACAAGCGAAATACCGACCATCAGTGGGAGGACTCCGCAATAGTGGTATTTTTATTCGGATAAAAAACAGCACTTAATTAAAAGGCAAATTCAGTCATAAAGGATTAATACGTTTCAAACCAGATAAAATGGGCGCCAAATTAAATAAAGGGGAAACAAAGGGACTGACAGTGGGAACTAGAGACTCGCTAATAAAAGGGACGGAACGCATGTTTAAAACCAAATAAACGCTCACGTCAGCCTCGTTGGCTGAGGCCCGTCATCTGATTGAAAGTTATCGTCCAATAACAGATCAATAACAAGAGAGACAATGTTATTGTTAACTCCCCACTGGGCGAGTCAGGCCATAATTTGCCGGTATGACGTCAAGTCTCATAGGTTCTAGTGAACTGCAGAGCTGTTTGGTTAACTGTAGATGGTTTGAAAAGGAAATTTGGTTTTGCATTTCATTTATTTTAAGCAATAAAAATTGGTACTTATCAGATGAAAAAAATCAATTTAAATTTATAAGTATTCTTAAACTACTGGAAAACACTGTAGTCTTTACGTAGAAACTCCTTCACTCGCTGCGCTCGCTGCTAGTTCCTACCTCGTTAATTCTTCCTTCCTCAATCCTCAATTCCTCCATTCAATGCATAGAATAAATTTTATTTGACACCAATCTTGAGGGTGTTAATTCTATACAAACTATATCTATAATAATAAGCGAATCCTACAATTATTTCCGAAATCTGAAGACGTCTGTGGATCAAGTAGAAGAATAGTCTTTAACGTATTGTTATGATTTCGTGGCAACTGTAAACCCTTGTATTCAGTCCTCATATTTAACGGCCGTATTTCACTCTCTCCCTTCCCTGATTCCCTTCGTTTAACAACACTTCATTCTCTCCCATATGCAACGAGTCCCCACTTTCCTTGCTGTGACATTCAGGAATTCACACATTCGGCCCCAAGTAAATTGGAAGCGTGTTTCCCCATTCATGTGGGAATTCTGACGCGGGGACCCTCATCACAATAATTAAAACATTCCTCCAGTATGACTTAAATTCTATTAGTCTGTCCTGGCTATTCGCAATATTGTTTTTATCAAAGATGGGTGGGTTGATCCTTTTGACAGGTTTGCACATTTTTTCTCATTGTTTCAAAATACATGTGAAATGCCTTTCTTTTTATATGTTTAAATAAAACTAAATATTTTACATTGTTTGAATACTTCATCTTATTTTAATTTATTATAATTAGTAGTATTTGAGTAATCGGACCACCATCAACACTATATATTGATGGAATCACTGCAGTGCGTGTTCATACCACCATCAACATTATATATTGATGGTATCACTGCAGTGCGTGTTCGGGACCACCATCAACACTATATATTGATGGTATCACTGCAGTGCGTGTGCGGGACCACCATCAACACTATATATTGATGGTATCACTGCTGTGCGTGTGCGGGACCCCCATCAACACTATATATTGATGGTATCACTGCAGTGCGTGTGCGGGACCACCATCAACACTATATATTGATGGTATCACTGCTGAGCGTGTGCGGGACCACCATCAACACTATATATTGATGGTATCACTGCTGAGCGTGTGCAGGACCCCCATCAACATTATATATTGATGGTATCACTGCAGTGCGTGTGCGGGACCACCATCAACACTATATATTGATGGTATCACTGCTGAGCGTGTGCGGGACCACCATCAACACTATATATTGATGGTATCACTGCTGAGCATGTGCGGGACCACCATCAACACTATATATTGATGGTATCACTGCTGAGCGTGTGCGGGACCACCATCAACACTATATATTGATGGTATCACTGCAGTGCGTGTGTGGGATCACCGTCAATCATTGTGTGGGTGTGATCAGAGTAAACACAGTGCGTGGGTGTAATTTCTGCAAAGCATGTTTTAGTAACAAATTGTTACCCAATGGATGAATAATTAACACTACGTGACTTTTATACTAAGAATATCGATACTTGTTAATACCAAACCGCTATGCAACGTATCCACTCATTCATCATATAATATGCTAATTTGTAAATTATCGTAATCATACGAAGTTAATAAATACACTAGCCTTTAAAAAACGAATAGGCTAGTTCTACAAAAACTGTCTTTTAAACATCAAAATTATATTAGCCTATTTCTAGTTATTGTCAACTGTAAAATTGTTTGGTACGTAATATGTAGGGCTCAATTTACTTAGCTTCCAATCAGTCCTTAATAATAATTACTTATTTTCCAAAAAATAACATTACAGCATAAATCAATACAAATATATCCAATAAGAAAGCATTATCTAAATAACAGAAACAAAAAGTATATTTACTAAAACAAACTTTAACAAATTAATATTGCGTTGCTGACCATTAACTGCCAGTTAAAAATGCATTTAACAAAATAGAATAGTCATCATAAAAGAAAAGAAGGTGTGTGTTAAAATTTAAAATGGTATCAAGTTTAATATGTAATACAATTGTGATCAGAATATGTGATTTTGTTGCTTTTGGGAAATGTTTACCTCCAAGGCATAGCCTGTTTGGAGAAAAGTTATGTTGTTAAATAAATGTATTAGCATAGCAATCAGTTTTACAAAAAGTTAAGCTATTTTATTTACATAATAGTATAAACAAATATAGTAACACCCAATAAGTACAAAGTAAAGTAACATTTAAATAAAAATACGAAACACAAATAAATCAGAAACAAAACCTAGAGTGAACAACCCAAGAGTGCTACACAAAACGAAATAAAATTTACATTCCTTTAATTATTTTGAAAAAACTAAAGTTAAATTTTAATTTTAATTAAGCTTTAAAAAATTCACTAGACACTATCTAATACAGAACTCAATTTTCTCTATTCACTATAAACACCTCCACATACACACACTGTAATACACATGTACACACACATACGTGTATATAAATACTGTACATACATACACAAATACTGTACATACAAATAAACATGAACAAACACACAAATACAAGAATACATATTTCGAAACCTTATAAATTAAATTAAACTGTTATTTAATACTAAGAAAACTACCTTAGTACATGTATAAATAAATTATCAGCATCCTTAACCTTAAGTATCCAAATTCTTAATTTTTGTGAAAATAATTTGAAAGTTTTTACTGTTTTAATGTCAAGTGGTAGTTTGTTGAAGAACAATGGAGCCAAATATTTGTACGTTTAATAAAAATCGTCTTTTTATAACAACTGTAAAACATTCATTCAGTGTTTATAATACTGTCAAACGTAGTTTTTAACTACAATGAAAATTTAAGTACGGCCCCTTTTTACCTTCATATTTACAACAAAAATAAACCGAAAAATTGTGTATGTAGAAATACTTATTACGTGAAATAATGTACGCTGAGGAAAAGACAACGCATGACCATTCATAATGCACAATTTATAAATTATTTAACATTTATTGATTCACCTTTCATCGCAATCCAAACTTGGGAAAATAATGTAAAAAATATATTGAAATTTAAACATTTTTTAAATCTCCTGAATGGTTGGTGAGATATGTACCACGGGGTACAAGCTTCGATGTAAGACATAGGTTTATTGAAGTAATGTGGTTAAGGACACGCTGCTTCAGATATATAAATAAAAGCAATTCTGAACGATAAATTAAAAATGTTAATGTTATATTCTAATAACTATGTAAAAATAAAACCATTATCAAAATAAACAGGGTTTCCTTTAATTTTTTAACAATTATCTTCCGGCTGACAACAATTCGGCAATATACCATGGAACGTAGTTGAGTTATTACTCAGCCCATGTTTGGTTTCATGGGATTAAGTGCATCACTTCCTATAAAAATAAAAATGTATACAACGACTGATACCTATGTTATGATCCCCTTGAATTTTAAAGTTATTATCATTTTAATGAGTTTTTTAGAAACCTCAAACCTTGTATAACCACCGCAACCTTGAATGAGTACTTGTATACAATTTCCTTGAACATTGGATACTTCAAAATAATCCGAAGTAGAGGGTGGTAAATGAAAGTCGACTTGACTATCGGTTATTGAATATGTCAATCCGTATGATAGGCAATAGGGAACCTTTCATTAATCAGTCCCACAAAATCTCCCTAATTACGTATTTGCTAATTATTATTGACGTAACATATCATAATCGAATACGCTTTCATTATATGATAGTATTTAAAACATAGTATAGGAAGTGCGAAACGTATTATCGTTTTTTCAGTGTGATTCCAACATGCGTGAAAGCACCAGGAAGCTATTTCCCCGAATGGTCCAAAGGACAACAGTCAGGAAGCTAATATATTTTTATTGTGAGATCCTTTCATTACCAATGTACACCTCCCAACGTTGGATAGAAGCCAGCCTTATCTAATCTTCTCCACAAATGACTGCACTACCCAACTACCCAGTTCTTATTTCGTATTTATAAACAACTGTAATAACTTTATTTTGTAAATAAAAAGCCTGATTATATTTTTCAATACATTTATTTATTTCTAAGTAAAGAAATAGTAGACAAAAAATGGTTTAATGTTAATGTTCGATTAGTTTAACTTGAATTTATATTGATTTTTCTGTAATAATATGATTGTTTGTACGTGGAAGAATATAACAGATAAACAAGATTGAAGTTTTACAAGTACTGTATATGACAACTGATAAAAAATAAAAACAACTTTGAGCATTTTTATTAATAATCTAAATAGTAGTATATTAGAAAGGATCGTTTTATGATATATGACAAGGAGACTCTCAAAACTATCTTCTTTCCTTCTCCCCCCACAACAATGTATACGTCTAGGTAACAGTCTCGTCACGAAACACATAAGGAACTCCTCTTACTTCGGTAGTTGTTCACATAATCATACTGTGTTTCATACTGATATGTGAGTGAATTTTTAAAATTGCTTTTGTTAAAAAAAAAACTAAATACATACATATAAATAACATGTTTTAACTTATTTGTAAAGTATATGGGAGAAAAAATGTAGAGTAAATTTGATCTAGTCTTATTTTATTAAAAGATATAAGTACGGGTAGCGTATATAAAATTGATGTACATTTATCATTAATATAAAGAACTTAGAGTATGTGAATGTAAACAAATGTCGCACACTATGTAACTTATGCCTACGCCCGAATAACTTCGCACTTTATATGTTAACCTGAAACTACGCAAACAAACAAAATATTTTGGATACTAAACAATAATAAAAATAATAGCTACATGATTACTAAAACACTCTAGATTACGCCATACCAAAGGTATTATATACGCACGCTTATCAACAACACAAGTATCAACAGACTAACTGAATCTAGAGGCTGAAGAAGGTTTTTTAGTGTGTGGCCTCAGATTTCCAGATCCCTAAATGATTCAATTTTGATAAAATAACTTGAAAAAGTTTGGGTTATACGAGTCAAACCTGTGTTCTGATGGTAGAAAATGAATTGTTGTTTTTATCAATAGAGTGTATTATAACAAATGAAAAAATAATACAACAAATTTCAATGAAACTTTTACCTAATCATAAAAATTTTGCATTTTTAATCTTGATTGTTTAATTTAGACCTACACAATTCTTATTTTTAGTCTTATTCTTAGATACGAGTCGCCGACACAACTTAGTGAATATTTTAATGCAAATATGAATAATTACATGAGTAAATTGTATTATGAGTGAAGATGATATGTGTACTATCTGAATTCGACTGTTATTCTCTAAGGACCATTCACTATAGCCCAATAGCCAGGGCAACTACGGGATTATAGCTTTACGTGGAATACGAACCACGTAATATTGGCCTGATTTTCAGCAATTGACAAGCCTGATACTCAGTTCTCTTCCCTATACAACATCCGGACACTGACTACCACCCAACATGGACACCCCAAACTTCTCTACCAGTGTCCGCGCCGGTAGCTATCTTTGCGTGGATGCGATGTCGGTATTAAGGGGACGAAGAATATAAACTACTTTATTTTACAATTGTTTACTATAAACAAATTGCCTTTAATGAAACAATATACGTAAAACAGCCTTTACTAGCTTTATTACTACATAGGAATAATATTTAGCTATTGCACTAACAGACTCAAATGTGAGGAACCACATTGGACAATTCCTTAAAGAACATTTAGACCGTGTTTCAATGACTTAGACATATAATAAAATAACAAAGCCTACTAGTAAAGAAGTTGTGTTATGCATTCTTTGTTACAATGAAAATTTGTGGTATGAATAATGCAATGTTCTTTTTGTATTGTTAAAATTTTCTAAGAAAATCGTGCAAAATTAGTTAGTTCAATTTACAAAATGAGCTTAATTAAGTCAACTGTTCACCAAGGAGTTCGGACCTTTGAAAGATAATGAACTTCTTTGTAGAGAGTCCTATGCAAGTCACGCGAAACCCTAGAGGGATTTGTTTGAAGTGAGGTGTTTTTGCGATTTAGACAAATCCTGACAGTTTAAAAATAAATTACTTCTTTCTAATTTACTTGCTTATTTATTTGTCGTCAGTGTTCGATGAATAAAGATTACGATTAATTAGTGAGTGAGAATGGGTGAGTGTACGTTCTGTTATTAACTAGTTTCTGATCAATTTTACCTTGATATCCCACTCTTTAAAATACTGTCCTTGTTAAGCGCCAAATCCTTCGGCTAGGATTGCAATAGAATCTGATTCAAATGAATACAACTTGTAACCAGTTACGCTAACTGCATTTTAACTAATCTCCCAACAGTTTTATATATATATATATATATATATATATATATATATATATATATATATATATATATATATATATATATATATATATTAAATATCGAAAATTATGCATATTATAATCGTATATTTGAGTCACCGGTCAGCACTCATGTGTACAACTCCATATGCCCCTCAAACATTCACAACTTGAATATCGTTGTGGCTCTCCCTCAATGGTACGACATTGCTAAACCTCTCGATCACTGACAAGCTTACAACGTTGATGACCCTCCACCTACTCAAACAGGTGTGAGATGATGGCCCATCCACCTACCATAAACTACGACATTGATGACCCTTCCACCCAGCTACAAACGTTAGATGGTTATGTTATATGGCGAAATATACATAACCTCTTCATATTTAAAGATTGAGGAAGCGGTCATACGAGACCCTTCGAGACTAGGGTTGTGCAAAGTTTTGTGAGTGTAAGAAACTGACTAAGTCACTAAGACTTGTGTAAGGCTGAAAGTGAGGGAGCCTCAATCCTTGCATTTGAAGGATGAACCCTCAAAGATGGGTTAAATTAACATTAAAATCTATCAAATTTCTTTTTTCTTTGTTTCATTAAAACCACTAATAAAGAAATGAGTATACAGTATTTCAATGTATTTTTAATTGATATCTGACAGATATTTTATCATTAGCAAAGCATTACAACCTTAAACAAGACAGTCGTTTTACTAAAGCAAATGCTCATATTGTTTCACTTTCATCAATTTGGATGTATGCTAGTCGTGTTCTGAAAGGCATCGCTGAGATTGAGTATGCCACATCACAGAATGGGCGAAACGTCAGGTTATCTTGTAAATAGTGTATATAGTAACTTGACATGGTTGTCACCGGAAAATATAGATTCTAGTTATGACCTAAGATCTCTCTTAAGCCTAAGATCTAAAAATAAGTGTTAGTATTTTTGGTAATCTTAAAATAATTGAGAAGTCACAACTAACTGCTTCAAAAACAAAAAACTTGTATTAATAAGCCTTCAGGTTTACTAAGTCCCTGGTAAATGAGCTTTGTCAATTTCGATTTCGAAGGGTATTTAAGAAATCATCTCCAGTTCCATATTTTATTTCACAAAAACATATAATTAAACACTCTGTAAGGACAGTATGTTGTTACCTAGAAACATAAGAAGATTCTAGCCTTAGATGCCTATTTTGAATACATGTAATCTGCAGTAACACGGTTAAGTAAATTCGTTTTCTAATTCCGGTAAATTTTTTTTTTTTTTTTTTTTTTAACTCACCGATTCACACGCTCCTGTAGGCTTATAAGTTCACTTTATTTAACGAGCGAGGTTCCAAACGTAAGCTTAGTTGATAATTCGAACCTTGGACAAGGGACTCCGTAGACCAAAGACAAGAGATAGAAATGTAGTAACTGATCCATGTGACAGTGGTGGAAGATATTGTGGATGGTTGGATGAATGCCAGAAACATTTTGACTGACAAACAATGCAAATTTATTGTTGACGGAAATGTGTCGGGCACGATTATTGTTACTGTTATTGCTGTGAACACTGGCTGCACGCGTGCTGGTATGTCGGTTGGAGACAATATTTGTTCATCATAACATTCCCTCACGCGCAGGGGTTGCGTGTTTATTGTTGAATTATGTGCCAGGTGTCTTCTCGGTCGTTAATGTTTATTACACACATCAAAGTCAATATAAATTATTGCCTATCTTACGAGTAAGGTAATATAGTTAAAAAATACATTTAAATTTTCAATAACATATTTTTATATGTACAAATATAGGATTTGAAAATAGTTGACAAAATTTTTTAATATGATTTGGTAGAAAAAAATTCTAGAATATATTTCAATAAATCCTATCAGTACTAGTTTCTCTTCCTGTATGTCTATACGTAAATATATAACAAAATCTGCATGATAGTTTAATATTGTTGCCCATAGAAATGATGTAACATTTTTATTTCACATCCAACGTGATCATGAAACTGAACAGATATTCTTCAATAACAATTAGTTATTTTTGAGTTACCGCATCATTCAATTTTGGAGTTAACAGCATTTTCTTTATATATATTCAATATATATAACTAAAATGTGTTTTAACATAACTGACGTTCTGAATTTGAACTCTAACTGACCTGATTCTCGTATAGATATAATAATAAAAACTAATACTGATAAAACCAGTAATATCCCAACAGTTCCATACGTGTTGTATATTGTTCCAGCCAAATCACGTTTTAAACGTATTCATGTACATGCTAAATATTGCATTTTGTATGTGCATTGCCTACACTAAGAGTATATCCCTTTTAAAGATCAAATGATCTCCACATGTACGATATTTTAACTTCTTGTAAGAAAATATAGACTTTTAATCTTTATTTGCACCATAATTTTACTTTTTACTACAGTTCAAATGTTTTTAATATACATTGAATTTAATAAAATTAGAACAATTTTATGACATTAATCAGTTAAAACCCAAAGGAACTTTTTACTTTTACCAGTTTTTAAACCGACTAGTAAAATATTAAAGCTGATTTAATCACAGTAAACTTGGTTAAATTGTTAAAGTACACGGTGTGCATAAACTAAACAATAATTAACTAAGGCTTAACCACGAAACTACATTTACTAATATCAAAAAGCAAATACTTGATCCTTAGTATTCCTATCATTGTGTCTTGGTGTGTGTTATGTACATCACGTGATATAAACAACCCAGACTCTAACTTGTCTCAGTACAGTTCTCAACACTGAGAGAGTGAGGGAGTAAGTGAGAGAGAGGGAGAGGGAGAGAGAGAGAGAGAGAGAGAGAGAGAGAGAGAGAGAGAGAGAGAGAGAGAGAGAGAGAGAGAGAGAGAGAGAGAGAGAGAGAGAGAGAGAGAGAGAGAGAGAGAGAGAGAGAGAGAGAGAGAGAGAGAGAGAGAGAGAGAGAGAGAGAGAGAGAGAGAGAGAGAGAGAGAGAGAGAGAGAGAGAGAGAGAGAGAGAGAGAGAGAGAGAGAGAGAGAGAGAGAGAGAGAGAGAGAGAGAGAGAGAGAGAGAGAGAGAGAGAGAGAGAGAGAGAGAGAGAGAGAGAGAGAGAGAGAGAGAGAGAGGAGGGAGGGTCCATCCAGGTAGGCCGGGCTAATCCCTGTTGTCAACACACAGCTATTGTTGAGAGGCCGACCTTACGCTTGAGATAATTGCCATTGCATCCCTTAAGGACTATCGTACACAATAACTTATAGTCACAGAATTGTTTCACTAAATGAAGACCCGTATGAAAGCTTGAATCATACTCGAATATTCTATCATACTGGAAGGCAAGTTAATTACCAAGTAAAACAATAGCAGGCAGACGAGTTATTTTCAAAAACTTGATGGATTCGGTAGAGGTGTCTGCAGGAATCGTCAATAGCAATGTTTTGTTTGACAACAGGTAATTTTGACGGACTTACGATTAGCAGATTTTATAAATGTATGTGCCTTAATAAGTTGTGATATTTGTTTAAAAATACCTATTTACTAAAATACAATTTGACCTATGTAATATAATATTCAACTTGTCATCTGAGTAGTGACTAAACCTTGGCTGAACATTTTTAGGTATTAAAAATATATCATTTCCATATGATTTATTTTTATTAAAGTTATAGAATTTTAGTCATGTGATATTAAAGGATAGTAAATTTAATTTTTGGACTTTTAACGCAGAAAATATGTCTTAAACTTAAATTAATTACTTCTATGGTAGAACAGATATAAGTCTTTCTACACAATAGGTGTTGCATCGAGCTCCTTACCAAATGGAAGCTCGTGTTATGAAACTTTACCCTTTAATGGTTAAAAATATAATTGTTTCTTACCAAAATATCAATCATTTGAATGCGATTTAATTTTATTTTGTTAACATGTGAACTTCTATGACTGTTTAATATATCACAATATGTAACTCTGACTAAATAAACATATTCGTTTGTATGGGTCTATACTAAAGGAAATTTACCTTTTAAACGAGAAATTTGCAATAATCAGATCAAATGATTAGACTTCACACAATTTATGGAATATAATTTATAACAAATACTACCTAATAGTTCATTGAATTTGGACAGTGTGGAGATAGAGTGGATGGGGAGACGTCTAAACCCCTATTTCTAATGTGTGGTGTATAAGAATATAAAATACTGTCACTAACCCTTGATTCCAGGCGATTAGCTGATTCGCAAGTTTAAATGAGAATTTAATGTAAATTTGCAATGGATGTACAAACATGCAAAATAAATACATCCATCTTATAAAAAATCTAGTCAACCATATGTGTGAGTTTTTGCTTTTTATAAATAAAATAATCATGGCCCAAATTAGGACTACCATAAACTTTTGAGAAATATTTTAAGAAAATTCCCAAGTAAATAAATATGCGATGTCTACAAGCATCGTGATTTATCAAAATTGGACTATCAGTTCTCCTATCGGAACTCTTCAGTTCTCCTATCTTGGCCTATCAGTTCTCCTATCAGAACTTTTGGCTTATCAGTTCTCCTATTGGAACTCTTGGCCTATCAGTTCTCCTTTTGGAACTCTTGGCTTATCAGTTCTCCTATTGGAACTCTTGGCCTATCAGTTCTCTTATTGGAACACTTGGCCTATCAGTTCTCCTTTTGGAACTCTTGGCCTATCAGTTCTTCTATTGGAACCCTCGGTCCATGTTTAGAGATTATATACAGTATTGAGAAATAATGATTTTATTTTATTCCGTTACTGCATTTTCTATTTTAAGTCATCAAATGAGTCTTTTAATCAATGCTTATATTAGGTTAAATGCTCCACTGTTTTTAAACCGATTTATTCTATTTTTTTATATTTCATATATTTATTTTCAAGCAATTAAAAAATGTATCTAATGACATGTATAGTTAACACAATTTTGGGATTAAATTTCATTTATTTTTAGTGAATGTTAATAAAACACATCTAAGAATACTTTGTAAGAAAGAGTTCCCTCTGTTTAACTTGTCCAAAGATAATTCGAAAGTAAACAGTCGCTAGACAATGGCAAGACCATCATCCCACCTAAGAAGGAAAACTACTTGTTAAGCCTCCCCCTTTCCAGGAATATTACATTCTCCCCTTGTACAATCAAAAGCACCCAGGGATGTAAAAGCCGGGCCGAGTAGAATAAATGGATGGAGGGACGTGGGGGATCAGGATGAGGTGAGGGAACGGCGTTATCCCGACGTAAGGGATTCCTGGAGTAGCGGGAGAAAAGGAGGGATGTGAATCCAGTAAACTCAAAACGTCCATACCTTTTACTTCGAGACTCAGCCACAACAGAAGTAAGAAAACGCTCCTCATACTGGAACCGGGGTTACCACTCCATGCTGGAACAAAAGAAAATATCCCGTTAGTATCCCTCCATCGGATTGCCTTAAAAATACATGGTATCAAATATGAAATCAAAAGTATTGTTTAAGGATAACACTTTGATTCCAAATATAAACAAAACAATTTGAAAGCGACCAGTACTTATGATCCTTGATGTTTATTTTTTACCAGAAAATTATCTATTTACATTTTCTATTCATAAAACGTTATATTTTACTTGGAATAAAACTCACCATCAATAGTACATATTCCCCATCAAACACCAAATAAATAAATTTAGAGTTAAAATAACATATGTGATGCAAAATCCTAAATGAATAAACTACGTTTCAGGTGCAAATAACACGTTAAAGCCATGAGGAAACGTTGTTGAAATAATTGTTAATATATTATCGTTTTGAAAAATCAAAGAAGCACTGTAAGTAAATGTTCAATTTTCGTAGCCATCCATAAAAAGTAATAAATCAATACTGTTATAATACCATGGTGTATTAATACAACCAAATGGTATGAAAATAAATTGATATTGTAAAATAAATTACTATAATACTAAATGGGGTGTATAAAATCTGATTCGATATTCTTAAGAATATAACAAATATTTATATTGAATTGATTTTATCCATAATACATATTTTTAAAAAAAAAAAATGTAACTAAATGATTTCCGCATTGAAATTCTGTTTTATTTCACACTAAATAACAAAATCTAAATATATGAATTAATTATCTCGATATGTGCGGAAAACTAATAGATGTAACTCCTAAAACTATTTTATACAAAAATATAAGTAAATTAGAATAAGTTTACTAAATATAACATATTAGTCTAAATATAACATAATTTAAAGCAGTTGAATTTTAAATCTAAATAAAACATTTTGAAAATTTTTTAATTAAACCTTTTGTAGTTGAAATATTATTTATTCAGTACATTACGGCTTGTAAAGTATTCTTAGATTGCCCACAGTTTGACCTATGATCACTATCCTTTCTGTCATTAACGTTAACACGTTTTAGCTAATTTGAGAACAAGCCAACAAAATCAATAAAGTTTCAGTGTACTGTGGGATTCGAACACTTGTTTTTGTGTGTTGATATTAATTTTTGAACACTTAAGATGGAGTCTCCAAACATTGTTCTCTTTCACTGTACAGACTTCTCTAGCGGTCATAAACTGACGGAATAGTATGGAATGTAATAATACCAAACGTTTTGTTCCCTACCCCTCTATGATATGAAAGTCATATTATAGAATGTCCTAACTTTCAGTTCAATATAACACCGTTAAGGAGCGGAATCCAAATGGAATATGTTTTTTACTAGTTCTTAAGCCAAGACAAATTAGTAAAGCTACTTAAGCGATATAAATTTATCGCTATGCCATTGAAAAACCATGTACAATTCAATGGTATTGGATGTATCAAAATGAGGTTAGCAATGAGAAATAGATCAATAAAATAGATACTATAGTTTTATATATTTTCACCATCCAAAATGTATTGTTATATATTAACTGCGTAACTCTAAACACGACCTATTAGCTATATACATTTTAAAAAATTACAATGATCATGGTTATTTGTTATAACGTAATAACGTCAAGAAGTAAAAGGGTTCACTGTTAAAATACACTTTAATCAGTCTACTTTAAACATAGTATAGGAAGGAACGAAACGTATTATCGTTTTTTCAGTGTGATTCTACCATGTGTGAAAGCACAAGGAAGCTATTTCCCCGAATGATCCAAAGGACAACATTCAGGAAACTAATATAGTTTTATTGTGAGATCCTTTCATTACCAATGTGTTGGATAGAAGCCAGCCTTATCTAATCCCATTCCACAAATGACTCTGCACTACAATGTCAGTTCTTCTTTTTGAATTACAGTAAACCAGTGATAAATAATGTTATCATAGCTATAAAAGCTATTTTGTTGTTCTTGTCCACACTGTTCATCTATGTAAAAATCTCTGTGTCAGATAAAAATAGAATTAGTAATAGATAAAACAGATAACAAATTCATCTGTTTTATCTATTATTAATTCTATTTTAATCTCAAACCCGCCATTTTAACTTGCAGCCTATAGGTAAAATGTAATTTAACGTCGTTTATAATCTAAAAAATTATAAATAAATATTATTTTCATCATCTATTTAACCCTTAAAGGGCTATCTACGGATATATCCGTCTTTTTTACTCCGTTCCGAGCTAAAAGACGGATATATCCGTATATTGATTAAATATATCCGGGATAAAGACGGATATATCCGTCTACAATAACAAACACCAATACAATACTAATTTGTTCTTTGTATAACCATATCATTTATTTGGCGTATAAAAATTTGTTTTCCACTCCTTTTTTAGTTGCGAGGCAATAGTGACAGTGTTGGCAATAGCGACAGCGCGGCAATCTGAGCAGCGTTAGTTAGCGCGGCAAACTGTGGCGTCAGCTGTTAGTGTCTAGCTGCTTTGTCAGTCATTTCAGTAGCTTTGACGTGTTTACAAATTGTTGTGGTTATGTTTATTGATTCTACCTGTGCAAAATAATCTGTAAAAATGACTAACCCAAATGATCCTCGGTTCAGGGACGATGTAATTGATATGTTGAATAGGAGTGTGTCAGAGGCTGATTTTATTTATGCCAGTGACAATGAGGATATCAAATGTACTCAAGAACCAGATGAACAATCTCTGCGTAGTGTTTTCAGTGATTCCGAAGAATTGATTGACATTGATATCAGTGGTATTGATAATATACAATCAGTGATTAGTGATGAAGAACATCTAATGGAAACTGTTACTGCAATAAAATAAATAAAATAATGGAAGTAACATTATTGATAGTGAGTCTGTTCATAGTAACCAAACTGATATTGTAAATAGTCCTACTGATAATGTAAATAGTCCTACTGATATTGTAAATACTAATGTAAATATCAATGTTGTATCTACTGATACAGAAGATAGTGATATGAGTACAGAAGAAATACGTGGAAGAGGAACAGTAGTCCTACGTGGCAGAGGTTAGGGGGGCAGTACGTGGTAAAGGAAGGGGAGCAGGAGACGACGACAACAACAGAGGAAGAGGCAGAGGAGGTAAAAGACTAACAAAAAAACAGCTTGCTCGAATAGAATGTAATAAACGATGAAAGCATGTTACAGATAATGATGAAGGTCCAGTTAGTAATGTGCCAATCATCAACAACAACTCTGGTATACACCTTCCAACATCTTTTGACCAAAATACAAAGCCGATAGAGTATTTTTTGCTATTTTTTAACTATGACCTACTGAACCTAATTTGCACTGAGAGTAATCTTTATGGTCGTGGAAGAAATAATGATGCAGGCCTTAGTCCTAACAGTAGGTTCAAAAAATGGGAGACTATGTCATTAGTCGAACTAAAAGCTGTTATTGGTGTAATACTGAACATGGGGTTGCACCCATTACCCGACATAAAAGATTATTTTTCTTTGAGATGGGTAAACAGAATGCCTTTTTTTAGTGATGTGTTTAGCAGGGACAGATTTCTGATGTTATTTTGTACGTTACATTTTAGCCATAAGGAAGGCCCTGAGCGAGACCTAAAAATAAGGAAAGTGGTGAATCACATGAAGCAAATGTGCACGGTCTTTTATACGCCTAGTTCCATTGTAGTCGTTGATGAAAGTACGGTTTCCTTTAAGGGGAAGATTGTTTTTAGGGTTTATAACCCAATGAAGCCAACAAAGTTCGGACTGAAAATTTTTGTTCTATCCGATTCCATAAATGGATACGTTTTTAACTTTGATCCCTACTATGGTAATCAAGGATATACCGACACTACAGGCGAATAAATGCTGAAAACAACCAAAGTTGTTACAAAACTCTGTAAAACACTCGTGAAAGACCCATCAAACCCTCCTTCCGGTACACATGTTTACATTGATCGATATTATAACAGTCCGCAACTCGCTGCAGAGCTTTTAAAAATAAATATGCACGTGACCGGCACTGTTTTAGGCAATAGATCTGAAATGCCTATCCTAAGTAAAAAATTGAATGTTGGAGAAATCGAAGGCCGGAGAGATGGTGATAAGGCAGTGGTGTTTTGGCAGGACAGAAGATTGGTCACTGTACTATCGACATAACACAAAGTAGACAAAAACCATATGGTTGATGTACCCACCAGACTTCCAGGGATCGATACAGTGACGAAACCAGAAGCAATTGCAGACTACAAGAAACATATGGGAGGGGTAGACCGCAGTGAGCATTTTATTGTGAACTACCAGTTCCTCAGAAAAAGCCGAAAATGGTACAGGAAAATGTTTTTTTGGCTAATGGACGGGGCTGTTGTCGATGCTTTTATATTGTATAAGACTATGCAAGAACAGAATAACAAAAAACCAATGACCCATAAGCAATTCAGGCTTAGCCTAATAGAAGACCTCGTCCGCGAGCACTTGCAATCACGCATTCATCTGGAGCAACGGAGACCAGGCCGCCCTAAAGAAAATGTTTGCCAGAGATTGAATAGGAAACTGCATCTTTTTGGAAAATATTAAAAAGGCTCAAGGAAGTGTATTGTATGTTCAAAAAGGAAATTGCATAAAGAGACTGTATATTTCTGCAAGACCTGTCCTAATCAGCTTTTCCTTCACCCGGATACTTGCTTTCAGCTGTACCACACCGCAGCCGACTACTAACAACAAAGGCAAGGACTTTTCATTTCATAGTAATTTTTGTAAAAATTCATTTTTCCTTCTATATATAATTTTTTATATATTTCAAATTATTTTAGTAGTAGTAACTAATGAAAATGTTTTGCATTATGTTTGAAAAAATAACGTTTATGTCTTGTAAATGTCAAAAATAAATGTTCTGATTTTGTAACTGTGTAGTTCATATTTTGCCTTTGTTGCATTTTTTTCTGTAAAGGATATTATTATTGGACTTGGGTATATATTATGGGCGAAAGAGTGATATATGAATAACAGTTGAGTATATCGTTCGGGCTAAAGACGGATATATCCGTCTGTTTATTTGATAAAAAACGAATAAAAAAATTATTTCGGCTAAATAATTAGTATATTTGTTCTTTTTAATACAAATACAAGAAGAAAAAGACATAATCGCAAAAATTTATTTTATCATCTATACTATAAAATAATTAAACTCAAAGCCACCTGTTAATTTAGCCCTTTAAGGGTTAACTTATTTATCTCTAGTTATGCCTACTCATTGCCATTAGATTTACTAGTACACACTTTTAGTGTTCTCTCGACTGTTATGTATGTTAAATTAAAGTGTTTCTTCTGATTATTAATAAAGACTTAATCAGTGAGATAAGTTATGATTGATAGATAGATTAAGTTGATAGCCTTCCAGGAGGGGGGGAATATACGTGAAATAATATTTCTTGATATTATCTTAGCTTTAGGAAGGTATTAAGTGATTGCCCTTACTCAATACTTTTAGAGTTTTAAGTTTCACACACTTAGTTTTATTTGTGTCATAAACTTAATAACTAATCTTAAATCTTGATAGCGGCATTCGTTCACAGTCAAGGTTGATTGTTTGTTTACTAACTGAATTGATACCTCTTCGTAGCTCTCTTGTAGGATGGTTATTATGATTTCTGTGTAGTCGTCTAGATAATATATCAAAGAAAGTTACAGTACATTAAGTATGGCCTGATTAAACCAAAAAATAAAACTGTTCAGTTACTTCTTTTACTCGACAGAAATCTGTTGATTTTTATGAAATCCTACTACATACTTGTAATAAATTTATTAATAATAATAATACGTCAGGTCTGTGACGCACGTTGCAAGGCAAAACCGAACATATTTTTATTAAATTGATACTCCCTTCCAGGGCATGTGGATTTCCTCCTGTGATTGATTCTCTGTTTTTTTTTTTACTTACTCGCAATCGAATACTCAGTACATACTGAGCGAGGAATTCGTATTGGGTTAATTAAGTGTATTAATGATTTTCAACGTGGTTTTACTATCAACAAGTGTTGAGTGTATGAAGTCCGTAACATGTGATATATGTACTTTACCTCTTCAATATAGGATGTAAAAAATAACATGGCTTATAGGTAACTGAACTATAAATTTTATGAAGAAAATTTTTGATATGTTCAAAAATAGTAAAAGTCAAATTATCAAGGAATGACTGAGGAAATGTCTTGCTTTACTTATTTACGCAACACTTCGCCTCTTAAAAACTACGAGTCTATACATGTAGACTCGTAAGATTAAGTTGTGGTTTTGTAAAAATGTTATTTTCACCGGAGACTTCGTATTTCAATAATTTAAAAACATCGAAGATAAAATTTATACTTTTTTGTTCAATATACTACATTTCAAAATTAAATTTATGTAGAGAATCTTAATTTTTCATTTTCAAACGTCGGACATATTCAACTACAGTAGTGTTATGTTTTGCTGTATAGCTGATGGCACTGCGTAAAAATTTAGACAACAATATCTATTGAGAGATAAGGCTATTTGTGTTGTCAAGTTGTACCGTTTACAAAATTAAAGAACAATACTAATAGCCAGTGATAATGTCAGATCAGGTTTGATTATGAGATGGAAAATGTTGACACTGGTCTCAGACAAGGTTCCACTGAGGTTGTCATCGGCGTTGACACTACTACAGTACTGTCGTATTGGTTGGTGGCCAGGAGAGTACTATCAGACTTGTCAGTTAGTCTAAATTAAGAAGACCATTTCGTGATTCGGATTTTAAATTAATATCCCATAGTCACACCCGGTTTGTTGGAATACGAAGAAATGTCCCTCTCTAAGAATCGGTCGACCTTAGTTAGTAACAAAGACTATATTCGCTCATTTACACCCATAACACTCATTCATAAACTATGACACTTATGGTTGGTTTGTGTTCTTTTTAATTAAAAAATATTTATATCTCGTAGCAATGCAAATCATATTAAGGAATATTTCTTATATCGCCCATGGTACATTTGATTAATCAATATTTTCATCAATTTCCCTGCACTACTCCAGTCAAGGCAATCCACACGATTTACTCTTGTCCAATTCTAGACAAATATTTTGCTACGAAATTCCTACAATACTGTTGACCTGTTTTCCGTTTGTTTCGTTTTCTCAAATATTGTTCCTGTTCCTATTTCCAGCAGTCCTATACTTCTCTCGTTTAGCCCAAACTAAATCCCTATTAATCTCTATACAGCACTATACCAACACTTTTTTTATTCGACCTACACTTCTTTCAATATCTCTAACCAATATCTACATTTATCCTATAATCCAATACCACCAGTACGGGTATGGGTGGTTGAGAAGACCATTATTACTGTACGTATATGGGTTAGTGGGAGGGCCAATACCACCGTACGAATATGGGTCAGTGGGAGGGCCAATACCACCGTACGTGTATGGGTCAGTGGGAGGGCCAATACCACCGTACGTGTTTGGGTCAGTGGGAGGGCCAATACCACCGTAAGTGTATGGGTCAGTGGGAGGGCCAATACCACCGTACGTGTATGGGTCAGTGTGAGGGCCAATACCACTGTACGTGTATGGGTGGATGAGAAGGGTACACCGTGAGTTGCCGTAGGTGAATGGATAGGTGGGAAGGCCATTATCACTGTACGTGTATGAGTGTGTGGGAGGACCATTATATCCTACAATTTTCAGGTTAACTCTTTTTTTCTAACACTATTTCCTACTTCTATATTTAAAATAGGTTTAATGTTCCATAGTTAAATGTACTGTTTCCCTTCACTATTATTTCTTAATTTATACTTTCCTCACACATTTAACACTTTCAATACGCTCTTTATTTGATATTTCTAGTAGAATATTTGATGAATTAATTGTTGTCTCCTGGAGTGAGTCATTCTTATTTTACAAAACTTTAACAAAGAAAGTCACTACAGATTTCATTAATATTAACTTCTTTACAACGTTTACTAACTTACTGAATTTCAAACATTAGTTATTATCACTGATTTTAGATTACATAATCAAGGGTATTGTCTATAGTTATGTGATCCCTTGGCTTTATATATTCTGATGTTACAAATAGTTAGCCAGCTCAACCTGTAATAAACAATATAACTCTGTCAGTAATGCATATCTGAACATTGGTACGCCTCTCTCGTTAAACCGGAGATCATCTCAAGAGAAACCATCCATGGGTCAACAGATCCACGTTAATAAGGCCCAAAGAGTTTTTTCTGTTACTTAAAATATCTCTCGGATTTCTTGGAGCGAACATCCAAAAGAAATTGTGTTTTATACGGGCCGTGTGCTTTTATGGGCGTGTCCCCCATTCAAAACTGCCCCAATCTTTTACCGCCCCAGGCGTTCCTACCCCACGTCTTGCAAGAACGCTACATTATTTAGGCTTATCTTCCCTGCCCTTTCGTAGTTTAAACGCCCATTCTGATATCTTGTTACAGTACTCTCTGTGTTGTATGCACATAATAATATGGAGAGTAAAGCCCCAACATTTGGAATATATTTTGTAGTAACACACTTTTAGATTATCGCGTAATTCATAAAAAAACAACGGTATAATGATTGTTACATAACATATAAATATAACACAAATAATAGAAAACAAATTATCTAGTCACTTTTATTATTGAATAATTTTTGTATTTAATGAATAACGTAAATGGTTAGGAAATAAAAACTACGCACGCTAGTATACGAAAACAGTTGTATGGGGAAAATATGTAGGCGGTTCATTTGTGTGCATTTATTTTTTGGGTAAATAAAAAAATATTCAGCATTTTTATTGAGTGAGTGGGCGAAATTAGTAGTGAGCGAATCATTAACTAACAGAGATCAACTATTTAACTGTGGGCCTTTAAGAAGTAGGCATTAAAGCTTTAAAAACATTTATATTTCTGTTGTGCAATATAAAAATATTTCAATATTTCAATATTCAATAAAAATGTTCACAATAAAATATTATTCAACGAAGCTTTCCGATAAGTTATACTATACTATTTCATATATAAGGAGCCAACGTTATTTTGCATTGTGATTCAAAATATACTCAATATTTCTATTCGCAAGTACACACTACCTTCAAGATTGCACTTGTTTCTTCAATTTCGCTCCTTACCATTCCTTCAAGTTAGCATGTGTATGTTAATGTTCGTTCCCTCCAGCTTCGCACTTCGCACGCCTTAACTTCAAGTTACAATGTGTACATTATCATCTATATTTAATGCCATCGATCCCTTCAATTTCGCACCTTACTTTTCCTTCGATATTTAATGTGAACGTTCCCATGTTCGTTCCCTTCAATATCGCACTTTACCATCTCTAAGAAATGTAACGTGAACGTTCCCTTCAATGTCGCACATTACTTTCCTCAAGAAATGTAACGTGAACGTTCCCTTCAAAGTCGCACATTACTTTCCTCAAGAAATTTAACGTGAACGTTCCCTTCAATGTCGCACATTACTTTCACAAGAAATGTAACGTGAACGTTCCCTTCAATGTCACACATTACTTTCACAAGAAATGTAACGTGAACGTTCCCTTCAATGTCGCACATTACTTTCCTCAAGAAATGTAACGTGAACGTTCCCTTCAATGTCGCACATTACTTTCCTCAAGATATGTAACGTGAACGTTCCCTTCAATGTCGCACATTACTTTCCTCAAGATATGTAACGTGAACGTTCCCTTCAATGTCGCACATTACTTTCCTCAAGATATGTAACGTGAACGTTCCCTTCAATGACGCACATTACTTTCCTCAAGAAATGTAACGTGAACGTTCCCTTCAATGTCGCACATTACTTTCCTCAAGAAATGTAACGTGAACGTTCCCTTCAATGTCGCACATTACTTTCCTCAAGAAATTTAACGTGAACGTTCCCTTCAATGTCGCACATTACTTTCCACAAGAAATTTAACGTAAACGTTCCCTTCAATGTCGCACATTACTTTCACAAGAAATTTACCGTGAACGTTCCCTTCAATGTCACACATTACTTTCCACAAGAAATTTAACGTGAACGTTCCCTTCAATGTCGCACATTACTTTCCACAAGAAATTTAACGTGAACGTTCCCTTCAATGTCGCACATTACTTTCCACAAGAAATTTAACGTGAACGTTCCCTTCAATGTCGCACATTACTTTCACAAGAAATTTAACGTGAACGTTCCCTTCAATGTCGCATATTACCTTCCACAAGAAATTTAACGTGAACGTTCCCTTCAATGTCGCACATTACTTTCACAAGAAATTTAACGTGAACGTTCCCTTCAATGTCGCATATTACTTTCCACAAGAAATTTAACGTGAACGTTCCCTGCAATGTCGCACATTACTTTCCACAAGAAATTTAACGTAAACTTTCCCTTCAATGTCGCACATTACTTTTCACGAGAAATTTAACGTGAACGTTCCCTTCAATGTCGCACATTACTTTCCATAAGAAATTTAACGTGAACGTTCCCTTCAATATCACACATTACTTTTCACAAGAAATTTAACGTAAACTTTCCCTTCAATGTCGCACATTACTTTTCACGAGAAATTTAACGTGAACGTTCCCTTCAATGTCGCACATTACTTTCCACAAGAAATTTAACGTGAACGTTCCCTTCAATATCACACATTACTTTCCACAAGAAATTTAACGTGAACGTTCCCTTCAATGTCGCACATTACTTTCACAGGAAATTTAACGTGAACGTTCCCTTCAATGTCACACATTACTTTCACAGGAAATTTAACGTGAACGTTCCCTTCAATGTCGCACATTACTTTCACAAGAAATTTAACGTGAACGTTCCCTTCAATGTCGCACCTTACATTCACAAGACATTTAAAGTGAACGTTCCCTTCAATGTCGCACATTACTTTCCTCAAGAAATGTAACGTGAACGTTCCCTTCAATGACGCACATTACTTTCCTCAAGAAATGTAACGTGAACGTTCCCTTCAATGACGCACATTACTTTCCTCAAGAAATGTAACGTGAACGTTCCCTTCAATGACGCACATTACTTTCACAAGAAATGTAACGTGAACGTTCCCTTCAATGACGCACATTACTTTCACAAGAAATGTAACGTGAACGTTCCCTTCAATGACGTACATTACTTTCCTCAAGAAATGTAACGTGAACTTTCCCTTCAATGACGCACATTACTTTCCACAAGAAATGTAACGTGAACGTTCCCTTCAATGACGCACATTACTTTCCTCAAGAAATGTAACGTGAACGTTCCCTTCAATGACGCACATTACTTTCCTCAAGAAATGTAACGTGAACGTTCCCTTCAATGTCGTACATTACTTTCCTCAAGAAATGTAACGTGAACTTTCCCTTCAATGTCGCACCTTACTTTCACAAGAAATTTAACGTGAACGTTCCCTTCAATGACGTACATTACTTTCCTCAAGAAATGTAACGTGAACTTTCCCTTCAATGACGTACATTACTTTCCTCAAGAAATGTAACGTGAACTTTCCCTTCAATGTCGCACCTTACTTTCACAAGAAATTTAACGTGAACGTTCCCTTCAATGTCGCACATTGCTTTCCTCAAGAAATTTAACTTGAACGTTCCCTTCAATGTCGCACATTGCTTTCCTCAAGAAATTTAACTTGAACGTTCCCTTCAATGTCGCACATTACTTTCCTCAAGACGTTTAACGTAAACGTTCCCTTCAATGTCGCACATTACTTTCACAAGAAATTTAACGCGAACGTTCCTTTCAATGACGCACATTACTTTCCATAAAAAATTGATGTGAACGTTCTCTTCAATTTCACACCTTCTCTCTAAGTTAGCATTTGTACGTTGCCTTCAAGATTGCACATGTATGTTAACTTCCAAGTCAAATGTGACAGTTCCTTTCGAAGTTACCATATATACCTTCTCTTCAAGATTGTATGTGTATTTTCCCTCTAAAACACAAAAGGTGAGTTTCTAAAGCATTTCCCTCCATTTTGTCCTTAACAATTGACACTAGTGTTCTTATCTGGCTTTTTTAAGGTACAAATGAAGGTGGTACAAGGTAAGCATCATATTCTCACGTGTAGCTCACACTATATGGTCATCATCATCATCAACATTGTCATTATTAGGGAGTCTATTTCATGATCTAGAGTAATCGAGTTGCTGAATAGAGAGCAGTAAGTGCCTGAGAAGATCTTATTAATTCATCTAAAATTTAAAAAAAATTATAGTAATATATACATATAACGTGGCTTGGATTCTACGTTAATATGTAGATCCTCTAATTTTATGGTTAATCGGCACGTAATATATTACTTTTTTCCCCATCCATAAGTGATCAGACTACGAACGTTATCGACATCTTGTCTTACATGTACTTATGCTATTTTTTATATTCGCTTTTAAAACACGAAACTAAACTAAATAAAAATGCAGATACATTATATGCAACAGAAATTCACCACATGATTATAAATGATCCAGTTACAGGTTACAGCCCACTGGAGTCGAGTAAACAGTAACGTTGTTCGTTCAGTTTTAGTAATCCACAAGAGAGGGATTCAGTCGTCACACAGATGATGGACATGTCCATACATGTGACACGAAGCATGCAGTATGCTCATGTACAACAACGAGCATGTTGGCTGAGCATTAGTATGCTCAAAGGCTCGGCTCAGTACTGCTAAATGAGCCGTGGGACAAACTGCCATGAGAACTCTATTGTAAACTCTACCAAAATGACGCATTGTAGCTTCTAAACTCACCTGAATTAATTTCAGATGTAGCAAAAATTCAAAAAAGGTTCAAAATTTTTTTAACAAAATATTAAAGAAAGGAGTTCAAAATGTCAAATGAAGAGAAAATTAAATGATGATTGTGAGATTATACAAGTCATTTATGATTTTTAGTGTTAATAAAAGGGTAATTTACAACGTTTCTATCCCTAAGATTTTTCTCCTTTTTCAGGTGATATGACGTAAGCGAAACTACAACACGTAGTAGAGTATAAATTTATAAGCATGACAAGGACACAGTCAAGAGTACGCAGTGTTAAACGTGAAAAATTTCTCACAAAATGCTGTTGAGGTGAAATAAAAAACGTTCAACAAACAACCATGTCTACAGGAAACAACACGTAGAAATGTCCACAACTATTTTGCACCTTAGTAAGTTCTCTAACATAAAAAAATCAAATAAATATCCATGTAGATTATTTTTCCGAAATTGAACTGGTAAGTTTTGTTAATAAATCAAGTGCCGGTAGTACTTGACAAAATTTCTTTCCTCGTCAAAGTGGACATGGTTGAACTGTGCAAGTGGTCAAGGAATTCCTAAGCGGATTATTTCTGGCCCTCCGGGATACCTGAGTTGGGTCTTGCCTGTCAGCCACTGGGTGGATTGGAAGTCACCCTCAAGCCGTTCACTATTTTATAAGTAAAACTTGTACCACAATAGAGCCCCTACTTAATTATGCAAGATACCGTTTGTAAGCACACTTTTTCTTACTAAAAGAATTTCGTCCTTCAAGGAGGTCCATATTTTAGGTGGAATACACAATGATGCTTTCCACGTGGTAAGACAAAGAGGGTGATAAAGGTTGTTGGTTCCATGAATGTACATCCTGCCGGCCTTAACTACATCTGGTTCAGTTAGCCTCTAACAAATAATTTATTTGTGATGTTGTGAAGACATTTGCTTGATATTTAGTTACATTATTTCTTATTAGGTCTAATTAAAAAAAAAGTAATATGTACGTAGAGTAAAACCTGTATTTTATTTACTGTTGTTTTTTAGGGATATTAGATACTAATAAGTTTAATAAAAACATTATACTGTTCAATACTTTAGTTATCATATTATGTAGAAAATTCCAGATATAGTTGTTGAAAAATAACGGTGTAACGTAGAGAGTGAGGTATTACAAGATTTTCGGCAACAAGATTAAAGAGCTGAATGTTGATTTTTTTTTTTATTTATGATTCGGCCGTTATTTATGAAACCATCATTACAGTAGATATATTCTCTAATCTCCATTTTTAAACCATGGCAGAATGTAAAAATGTGAAGTATATGACATAAAACATATGAGATGTGGTAATTTGACCGTTTAGTGAAATTGTAATTTTTATATTTTTATTTAACAATTGAATTAAAAATTGTTTTAAATAATTCATTATAATATAACTTTTTGAATTTATATGTATAGAAAATTAATAATGCGAAGTGTCCGGGCACCTTGATTAAGAGAGCGTATTGTATGCCAATAAATACAGCATGCCAGAATAATAATTGTATGTTTACTGTAGGTCCAATACAATAATTCAATAAACAAATATTTTTTTAAACATGAAATATACAATATTTACATTTAAATTAAAATTCATACAATCTCTAAACCGAAATACAATTAATTTTAATAATAATATAATAAGAAAATATACATAAAATAATACAAAACAAAGTAACTATGAAAAACAATTTAAACAAAGTGAAAACAAACCTGTATGAAGATTATTATTATACTAGGGGACACCCCTGCAAGCTTCGCATGCTATCCCCGTTACTCGGGCTGTGTATTTTCACTACAAATAATAGCAGGTTAACTATACAACGTAAAATCACAATATTAAATGTATTTACAATATCTCACTCAAACTACTTCCCGTTACTATTTATTAGTATAAACACCCAATCATGTTACTTAGCTTACTTCAAACGTAATTATTTCATTTGTTTTTGTTTAACAGCTGAAGATTGATAAAATATTACATTAGATTACAGCATTAAAAGCATTAGATTACAATTTAAACCTTCAATTCCAGTAAAGTAGTCCTACAATCGAAATTGGATAAAACCATGCTTACATCCTTCCCTGCTTTATTATTAATTATCAATTATCTAACCTCCTCACTATTACAAACATCATTGTTTACATTCCAACAGCTGTTAAAACTTTTTGGAAATCATTACGTATTTACAATTGAACAGCTGTTCGGTCCAGTTCATTTTATTCTCTACCCATGTTGTTTTTATGGGCGAAAAACGTACTTTAAAGCTTCCCACACCCTTCAGGGTAAAATTATCTAAGAATTAAGACTTTATTGCACAACTACAAACACAGGCATAATGTTTAACACCTCAACCGTTGAAGTTTGTCAATAAATAAGGGAGGAGTTACGTTGACAAAAAACGGCTTCACGTATTATATATAAGGAGGATATCAATACGTTAAGACAATTGTTTTTCAAACAAACTACTAATAAGTTTGATTTACTTTAAGTAATTTTTGAATATTCTTGACTTTTTTGGAATGGGAATGTTTACTTATATGTTTATTGCAAGTCTTCAAACTCAATATTATGACCGGCGAAGCGGGTAGGTACAGCTAGTTTGATTGTAATCAAATAAGATTTATTATCCACCGCATGGATAAAAAATAATATAACCTATGAATAGGATAGCCTAATTTGAAAACTGTTTTGAATTTCGATTTTCTTGTAAAGTATTTTTATGCGTGCGTTAAAGATAGCCTGGCCAGAATTGGCAGATGAAGCGTTTAATAACTAGTTTAAAGAGTCTTAAGAATCAGAGTTTTCAAGTTATAAAATATTCACTGTAAGATATAGCTTTTACGTCACATTATTTCTTTTACTTGACATTTTCGCCATACGATACGATTTGTTGGCTATAATAATATTATAATAATATTTATAGGCCTCCGCCTAACTGCTTTAAACAAAGCTGTGCAGTTCGACATTACCCTAGACTTAACCACCTGCACACCTCGACCAATTAGGGTAGTTCTTGAATTCTGAGAATAACCTTGTGCAGTTTGATCGCACCGGTCAAAGTATTACGTATCCATGCCAGTACTTGTACTTTGCTGACAAAAGTATTATTGAATTTATGTTATCACTGATCACACTTCTTGAAAATATTGCCAATTTAATGTCCCAGATAACACACACCCACCATACGATAAGGACTCATTGGGGCCACCCACCCACGAATTCTTTGGTGGTGATTAACCTCCCACCCACCCATACACGTAAACTGGTATTGGTAGCAAAAGAAATCGGAATAGACCCCTATTTAGTTTTATAGTTGTAGAACTGTGTCGCCGGGAACAGTTTTATTCATTCAATATAAGTTATTCCACATTACCATAAAAATAAATAAGCAATGGCTTCAATTGGCGTTAACAATTCATATTTAATCAAACTGAGGAGTAAAATTGGACGAAACAGGTGCCCTGGAGAAATGAGAGTTCTTCAAATAATTCATTCCGGAGAGGAGAATGTAAATAGGCCCGTATTTTTCGATGAACCTCGCTGACAAAATGAAAAAGGCAATTCCCCGCAAGAGTCCATAGCCGTGTTCTGTGTTCATCAGGATCTCACAGACGAAGTGGAATGTATTTTTATTTCCTTCCTTTACCCCCTCCCCTCGTCTTATACCACACCATCCTTTTAAACACAAACCAATCTTGTTCTCGCTGTCTTGGCCCTCACCCAGTAGCCCCCCCCCCCCAAATCACCGACTGTGTCTAATTCGAAACCCTTGTCTGCACTTCCTAACGTAAAAAGGTCTTGTGTTAAATGTTATGTAAATAATAAATTAGCAATTCGCCTTTTACTGTCTTTTTAGACTAAAAGTCAACTGTTTAGCTTTAGTAAGTAATTAACTGTTTAGAATGTACAACGTGGATTCGTTACGAGTAAATACAAGTTATATTCTTGCAATTTGTATTCATAATAAGGACTAATATGTGTTTCAATTGCTGTACAGACAGTCTACAAGCATATCACGTCATAACAATAGAGCCAGCACATAATTTTACGGAGCTATGTAATATTTAGTTTTTTATTAGCATATTACATGTCGATAAAACAACAAGTATTAAACAATATAAGTACAATAAATTACAAATATTATGTCAAATGCTAACATTTTTACCCAATATTTTGTCAAACTACTAAATACTAACAAGGAAGATATCACCCAAAGTCAAACACGCCAACAGAACATCGACAACGAACAAAATGAAAACTAAATCTCATGGCATGATGTTAAAGATCCTATAAAATCAATGAAAAGCGAGCTATCTGCTGGATTTAACGAAACAAGTGTAGATATGTTTAAATATGAAAACCTCAAAGAGAACTCTGATTGAAAAGTGAATTTTACCGTAAACCAAAAAAAATTTAAAAAATTCCCGGAATAAGAAATAATGATACAGATATTAAAAAAAGGTGACAAGAAGAAAGCAGCCAACTACAGAGGAATTAGGACTACTATCACCCAACTTAGAAATGTAATAAATATAAATGACTTAATGTGGCGTCATAAAATATATAAGTTCATTTCAAATGTTCTTTAGAAGAAGTCGTTATTTGTTAATACCAGGGGGAAAAGAACCAAGAACATAGGTTTACTTTTTATTTTATTTTATCTAATTACCCTTTCAAAACTTGTTAGAGTAATTCAAATTAGCTAAACTTATCCTAAAACAAAAATGATGTCCAGTATCACATTTTTGGGTGAGCTTTTTTTAATTAATTTCATAAAATATAATTTGAACCTTTACGTAATTTTTTTATGTTTAAATTCAAGACAGAGCAATTATTTTTAAGTTTCCTTTTTAATTTTTTGTTACTTTTATTATTATTATTTAAGGATTAGATTTCCTGATATGTACATTTCTTTTATGTAATGTATTTCAATTTCAGTACATGACTGGTTAGACGTGAAGAGTTCCAAGAAGTGTAAAGAATGTTAAGTACAATAACAGTGGCGTACAAAGCTGGTACTAAAAGCTGCGTATCTGTGAGGCACAATGAGCTCGACTAATGGGTATGCCTTCGTATCTGTGTGCCTCTGCATTCCTCATTGCGTACGTGCTAAACGAGTTATTGCAGACTCTTTGAAGGTGACGATATGTGCAGACAGAACATTTACTGTTACACTAACCCCAGGGGCACAGTCACCGTTTTACCACCAATACATCCTGATACATTTATTTATTTTTATAAATAAACAGACTCCTATCGTTGATAATATAGCCTCAATATATCTTAGTAAATGTATTTGTTTATACATTATTTTTATTAATATAAAAATACATAATAAATAAACACATATTGTTAATAATTGCCTAAATATATTCTAACACATTTTTTATTTATATATTTTTATGTATAAAAAAAAACAAATAACAAACAAACCTATCGTTTATATATAGGTAAATATGGAAGGTAAATGAGCATGCAGAGTGAAGATCAACAAGTGTAGTCATTGTTACTAACTAATCATGACTGTTCCTTAGAAAGACCGTTTATTACTATTGGAATATCCAATCCAGCTAAAAGACCTGCATACAGTATAATGTGGAATCCGAAATACGTAGTATTGGTCTGATTTTCAACTAATTGACAAGCCTGATAGCCTTGCAAAAACATGAATTCTGGCAAGCATCACACATTTTAGACCTCTAGTAGTGCCCAAGTAAATAGCAACCATTGTGCGCACGCCATATCGTTGTTGAGAGGAATGACGCACAGAACCTATCATCTATAATCTCCATAACATTTAGGCCATAAGTAGCTGGATTACAGCACTCCATCGCGATGCCAACAGACAAAAATTGTTAAAAATTGCAAGACGAAAAATTAGAATATTAAGTCACATGCTCATTACAATCCCTATTATAACCGTACATAAGTAATTTAAAATGTCAGTTTTTATGGTCTAGTTGTGCATTATTTATTTACTTTATATATCATACCATCACTTGGATACAACATTTTGGACTGTAGCATGTTAAATATCAAAATCTACACCTAAAATATATTTTTAATGCAGCTTTGTTCAATGAGTTATATCATCTACATACTATTTCTAGTGCAGAAGCAATATTACACAAACAACTAAGTTGAGATCGCATCAGTGACATTCCGAGTACGTGCACAGACTACAGAGTTGTAGTATGTGGCAACACAAAACATGCTGTGCTATTGTACTGTTCGTGGTTATTATGGTAATGAGTTAAATTGAACAATGTATGATTTATTACCATTCCAGTCTAGAAGACCATAAGTTGATATTATGAGTTGTTTGTTTAACACGTAAAGAATTACATTTAAAGTTTCAAATTTTTAAAAGTAAAATAAATATGAAACTAACTACTTTTGTACAAAAACCAAATAATGGTCTATTAAAATCGTTCTTAACCTATAAAATTGCACTTCGAGGTTGCCATACGATCATTATTACGGACCGAATCCTTGAAATAGAAAACCATGTTTTTGGATGTTTTGTGAAGTGAAACGACACCCTGTGTGAATTCATGAGCACACAGGTTCTTAGATTAGATCGTTAGATATGAGGCGCCGACACAACTTTGTGCGTATATTACGTCATTGTAGGATGAGTGTTGATGACTTGTGTAGTCTGGTTACTAACTGAGTTCGACTGTTCTTCAGAAAGGGTAATTTATTAATAGCCAAATAGCCATGGCAACTAAGGGATCTACACATTTACTTGGAATTCGAACCACGTAGTATTGGTCTGATTTTAAGGAATTGACAAGACTGACACTCAGTTACCTCCCGTTCACAACAATCGGACACTGATTGCCACCTAACATGGACACTCCAGACTTCAAGTAGTCTTCGTCGATAGCAACCATTGAGTGGACGCCAAGTCGGTATCAAGAGGACCAATCATATAACCTACCGCCTTCAATCTCCACAACACTTTGTCTCCAAGTAGCTGGGTTACATCACTACGCTACTAGTGCCGACAAAGGTGTTTAGACTATTTTGAAGTTTAGTGCACAACTTTAAATCTTTTGCAGCGTTTGACTTCACGTTTTCTCGATTTAAATAAGGTATAGTTATATCAATCTAATAAAAAAATCAAACATACTTCTAAGTTATATTTATAAATTAAATAGCAGAACTATTTAAATATGAATAGATATATAGTAAAAAAAATTATGCCCCTTTCACTTATTAACTTATTAAATGAACATGAATTTTGAAAATCTTCTGATGCTTTTACCCATCAGATATTAACAGCAGGTGGGTCAAAATGAAGTTAGGATCTCAAAGGACAGCGTATTACTGTAAAACAAAAAAACTAATCTCTCCAGAAAACTACAAACAACTCTAAAAAGAAAACTAATTAAAAAGAACACGTTACTACATTGGAAAAAGAAGGAAATACCCAGTTTGCAGAACAATCATAAAGAGCAAACTCCGATGTTACTTTACCGCGCCACGTATTGAGAGTAAAGTTGAGAAGGTGGAAGTTTTAACTCGATTTCGGAGTTGGGGCTTCCGTGATTGGCGGAGTTGGGACCAACAATGTAGACTCCTCGTACTGGCCGAGCAAAGTATTTGAATACAAGTCGTCTAATGAATTATTTGAACAAGGCTGTCCCCAGACGCACTCTGCACCCGAGTGACTGAGGCCATCAACAATGATTTGGTT
Source organism: Stictocephala bisonia (assembly GCA_035578905.1). Taxonomy (NCBI): domain Eukaryota; kingdom Metazoa; phylum Arthropoda; class Insecta; order Hemiptera; family Membracidae; genus Stictocephala; species Stictocephala bisonia. The sequence continues at coordinate 1,638,690 of JAQJVL010000115.1, read as the reverse complement.
GCCAATAAAGACTATTAACATCATTAGAAAGTATATTATATTTAAGTAGGGTTTTTTACTTCAGTCGAATAAAAATATTCTACTTATAAACTTGATCAAAATAGCTTTCAAGCAATATTCATCCTGTCATGAATTGTTAACAGTCTCTTCTTAATTCTGTCACATATTCTTTAATCACACATTTATTTTTTACTGCGTGATTAAATATCTAATATCGGTTTTTGCTAGGTTGTTAAAGAATTTTATTTATTTTTATCTATTTATCATATAATTCTTTCTAGTTTTATGTACATTTATAAATTACTGTTATTTTTTAATTTGTTACGATGTTATATTGTTTTGTGATATATTTTCGAATATTTATTGTTTTGATTGTTGTTTGGCTTTTCGTTGGCTGGGTAATGATGTATTCCAAGTTACACAGATTAATAACATTTACATATAAACAATTAAATCAACTATTTATTTTAGTACAATATTAACACTATTTGTACAGTGTATTAAAAAATTAATACGTTATTTGTTAATATGGTCATAGTAGTTTCTCTCAAATAGGTAGAGAGGTAGAGAGAGAAAATAGACGGCTGCAATGTAAAAGAAGTTATTATCAAATAATACTATTTTTAATCTGAATCAGTAAAATATACTTTGATTACATTAGATAAAATATATTATGATTACAAGTTTACAAGGTGTTCTAAAAGTCTAATTTCTAGGAATTACCAAGTATATTTGCACCTTCTCTAAACCAAATAATAAAAAAATGTTTGCTGATATTCTTTTTTATGTTATTTTACGAAGCGAAACTTCGTACTGTAATGTTGTTGTTAGTTTTTTTCTTATTATTTATTTATTAAGAAACGGCAATACATTTAAAGTAAATGGGTAGCTGTACCTGGCCACGCAATCTATGTATTTTGTTTATTATGTTCTTTACATCCATCTGATAGCGATTGTTTCGTGTTTTTAAGAAAGAAGTTTCAAGTTTGATTTTGAACATCCATTTAAGTTTTTATTGACTGATGAAAAACATCTTTCAGTAAGACACTAGAGCTCTATAAATAAATTGATTGGAATTAAACTCAGTTGTATCTAATATTTACTACATTGAAATTACCTTGAACAACTTCAAATTTACCCCTACAACTTAAAAACATCGTGATCTTAATACAAAAACACATTTTGTTGTTCTAAATGTATTTTACGTCGATTACATGAGGCAGTTGAATTTTTACTACAGGTTTAATAACTACACTTCTAAAAGTTGCACTTTCACATGTTTTTGTCAAATAGGTCTCAAGTAATATTCTTTTGCTCGTTAAATTAATTAAACCCCTGCAAAATCTGCGTGATGTTTTACGAAAGGGGGGCAAGAATTTGGTTGTCTATATAATGTTTCCTGTGTAAACGTTACTGAACTGCTTTAGTATATTTTAAAAGAGACTAATAAATAAATCGTGAATCAACATTGCACGTGTATGGTGGGTGGGTGGGTCCATGTTAGCCAAAATGGAAAAATATTGTTATTACAACCATGAAATGGTTTAATTTCAAAATTAAGGACATCAATCCATAAATAATTTAACATTCTTTAATTTTTTTATTGATTAGGTTTTTGCTAGGATGCGTCGTTTAGAATTTATGAGTTGGTCCGTGTTTTTATTTTCAAAATATCAACTCTAAGTATTTATAGCAATGAATTGTTATTTAGAATAATAAATCACTCATAAAATATAGGTCAGTTTTGGGTATGTTTTATAATTATTAGATATAAAATGATTATTTATTTTTTAGTAAAGTTAATTCAATGAAACTGTAATCCATCAAGTGACATGCCGATAGCAATGTAACTTATAACTGCAACAAGTAACTTATAAGCCACGGAGTAGCTGCGGTATCCAGGGTTACTGATCACTTGCTCCTTCACACAAGGCTTCAAGACAAACTCGTGTAATTTATTTTATAGTTTAAAGCTTAATTGAAAGACGAAAGTCCCACAAAAATACTCACCTCACCACCTTCCAATAAAATGGAGATATACAAGTAGCAAAGACACTTGTATATCCCCGCTTGTATTGCTCCAACAATCATTATATTTCAAAGTCTTGTTACGTACGTGATTCAAACTCCTCTCTCTCTCTCTCTCCCTCTCCCCCTCCCTCTCCTATTCCCTATCCCCCTCCCCCTCTCTCCCTCTCTCCCTCTCTCCCTATCCCCCTATCCCCCTATCCCCCTCTCTCCCTCTCTCCCTCTCTCCCTCTCTCCCTCTCTCCCTCTCTCCCTCTCTCCCTATCTCCCTCTCTCCCTATCTCCCTCTCTCCCTCTCTCCCTCTCTCCCTCTCTCCCTCTCTCCCTCTCTCCCTCTCTCCCTCTCTCCCTCTCTCCCTCTCTCCCTCTCTCCCTCTCTCCCTCTCCCCCTCTCCCCCTCTCCCCCTCTCCCCCTCTCCCCCTCCCTATATCCCTCACTCCCCCCCTCCCCCCTCCCTCTCCCCCTCCCCCACCCTCCCCCCTCCCCCTCCCCCTCCATCATCCCCCCTCCCTCCCTCCCTCCCTCCCCCCCTTTAACTTTAAAATAAAGTTAAAGATTGTCTTATTTTACCAGACGAAGTTAGGGCTAAGTAGCCCTCTCTAATACTTAACATGGGGACCAACGGCTTAACGTGACTTCTGAACCACGTGAGCGGCAGGGCGAAAACTGTAATAGGTCATATCGGGAATCGATCCCGGTCCAACTTCGTGGAAATCCTTAGCCCCTTAGCTACGGCCGCCCCAAGGAAGTTTTAGAGACCAAGAAGCAGGTCGACCTCTCATTAAAAAATCAACAAAATTATTAAAAAAAGACTGCTGAATTTTAAAAGAACGTTAAGACCCTTCATTTAAAAATTTCAAAACTGCAATAAAATCGATCCAAGAACAAGTGAATTTAAAAAAAGTAAAAAGGATATACCACCTCGTGGGACATCCTATATACCATATTTTCTGAATAACCTTCAAAATGATGAGTTCTCCTTCGGCCACGTAACATAAAGTACCAGATTTATCCTTCCAAGTTCATTTTTAGAGGTGATAAAAAGTACAAGTTATGTCGCCAGGAAATGGTGTGTATGGGTGTAAACAGTAGGCAGACGAGATAAAGGAGCCAAGGATACAATTCCTTACAGGATCGAGTAATCCTGTGATATATCACTTGGCGAACAAACGAACTTATCTGTCCTTACTTCTTTGGCGCAGGAAGGATTCAATGCAGGATACATCAGCGGATCACAGGTTATGTTCCACGTGAAATATTCCCAACTGACTAACGTCGTTAACAACTTGATTTATACTGTGGTTATAATTACTTTTAAATTCTATAGTACAAATTTATTATTTTAATTCAACCACAATTAAATACTTAAATAGCATTTCTTTATTCTACGATTCGCAACACATGTTTTCCAATAATAATATTATTATTTTAAATTGAAATGTAAAAATATTTGTGATATAATTAACTATCTACGGATTATCAAATTATAATATATAACTAAAAGTTTTTATAACTTAAAATATGAAAGTACTTGTTTTAATTTGTACATATGTATAAGTAACCTAATAAAAAATGATAAATTTATAATTAAAAAAAATAAAATCACCACAAATAATTAATTAAAGTGTAAATGAACATATTAGTAAACCTAAAAAAATCACACATATTAAAAATGATTAACACAAAATATTAAATGTGAGTGGGAGTATGGGTGGGTGGGTAATTTCCAGTGTAAGTGTATTGGTGGGTTGGTCATTATTACTGTGAGCGTATGGGTGGGGAGGGGGGGTCAATACTACTTTATCTGTAGTATTATATATTTTTATGTTACTAGACTATATAGATTGTGATGTCTAGTTAATTAAGACTTATGTTCAGTATTCGTGATTTTGATCTTCACAAATCTGCAATAAAAACATTGCTAATAAGAATAATATTTTAACTCTGGATACTATATAGTAAAAAGGTGTATGTATAAAATTAAATATTAGTTTAGTCGAAAACAGTACTTTTGTGTTTTAAATACAGTGTATATATAAATATTGAGTTTTTAATGTTTTTGCACGACACTTATGGTCCACTGAATACAAATTTTGTACTTATTTTATTAAATATAATATATATTTCCATGAGGAATTACTACTTTATTTAACAACCCAAACTAAAATGTTCTGTTGCGTATTAACATATTTATTGTGATCAATAATCAAGTAATTAGGGACGAAACGTACGATTTATAAAGTTATAACATTTTCAGACAAATATAATTTTTCTGGTATGGTATTTTTTTAAATAGTTTACAATATTCAGTGTTAACTTTATATTGAACGTGAGAGATAAGGTTAACGTACTTCCATTCCTTTCAAAAAATAAACCGTGCTCATACAATGAAAATAAATAACACTTGGCATTTTCAATATAATATACGACAGTGTGCATTGTAAATGCATGCCGACTGTCACCAACAGACCCACCCAGTAGAAACGATATTTTTATTCAGTTCAGGTCCACATCATTACAGGAGAAAAAATCCTTCTTTAAAAGTAAATTTGATTGTTTTCCCTTTGGCGGGCAATAGGTCCACATCACGGGCCGGTGACAAAATGCCAAACCACGCCGTAAATTGCCATAAATAGCCTCCGTGGACAAGATAAGGGCCATTAATTCCTGGGCGGCAGATTTACTGGATGGATCTTCTCGGCAGAAGGTCGCGAGGAGAAGATGGACGACAGTGGACACGTTGACAGCCGCCGGTGACCTTCCACGGGTTCCGAAATACACAATAGACTCGAACTATCAGGGTTTGGATTGTGGATTAGACCAAAACGTAGAGTTTGATCGAACTATTTGTGAAACTTAAACAGGTTATATTGTTTTGAAGAAGACAATTTTTTTAATAAAAATTTTGAACATGGTAAACAGTACACAGATGACGCTGCGTTCAGTCACAAAAAATATATTTTGTTTGTTATTTATCATCCGATCTATTAAATGGGCATATCGTTGAATTTGGCATAATATACTCTACAAAATTTGTGTTTTAAATTTTTTTTAGTAAAATGTGTAGCGTTTTTTTTAATATTTAACTTTGAAATTTTTAGTCAGTCGCTTTTGAAACTTGAAATATTAGACATACAGCCTTTTTACGTAAATTTTTTTCTAACTTTCATACCAAAATTCAGTACTGTACGTCATACGACTTTTGAGTTATTCAAATGTTTGTAACAAACACACTTAGACGCACAGACAGAAAACGGATCCAGAAAAGACACATGTTATAAGGTATTATTTGCTTATATAGACCTGACAAACAATCCTCTAAAATATGACAGCCGAGGCTGTTGATACTTAAGCTACTGCATTTCATTTTTTTTTTTTTTTTTTTTTTTTTTTTTTTTTTTTTTTTTTTTTTTTTTGTAAAAAACATTTATAATGATGGGCTAGTTCTTATAAAATGTGTACACACGAATCCAAATTTTTTTTACAGAACGAAAGTTTAATGAAAGTATATACGTTTTAAATAAGTGCGCAATATTTAAAAAGTTCCAGGTAGGCCTACTGTATATTTTAGCTCGAAATGAAATAGCCTCTGCGTAGATAGAATTTAGTGACATCAAAATTAATAATTGATTAATTAGATGGTAAATAGGCAAACATTATTTTTCAGTAGAGTGTAGTTAAATGATTCCCGACTTGATATAAATAACAGTTACCCAGACTGCCGTAATGGCTGGCGTAAGTTCAAGTCATAAATACGCCAATTAAAACCTATTACACGGTTCATTCCGTATTCCAGTTGTTTCTCCGGTCAAAAAACAGCAGAAATAAGTTGCTAAACGTTGCATTTGCTTGTATTTTGTTTTCATACTGCTTTATAGAAAAGATTTACATTTCTAAGTGCTCCCACTTTCCATGTCGAGTTAACAGACTTCGCCTTTTAGCCGAATAGATCTGTTTATTACACACCCAAACTTCAGTTTAATGGTAATTTTGAAGAGTTATAACTGCCGTTTGAACTTTATTTCGAACAAATCTCTTGTGCCTTTTTCTCTAAATAAAATGATTGCATGCACCGTATATCACTAGTGAAAATACATAGTCTACACAGCCTTTTAGTAAAGACTATATGACTGAAAGTATACAATATAGTCTTGTAACTAACTATGTGAAGCACAATTTATATACAACTCATCAATGGTGAACTACTGAGGTTTTTATTAGTTCTCATTAATTCCCAATATGACCAACTTTGACGTGTATTGTTCAATGTATGTTTTCGCCTGGATAATTGAATGTTCCATTAAGTTATTAATATGCTTTGTGTTTATCATGGTTATTAATAAGCGCATACTTTATGCACTTAGCAAATTATTTTGCCCCCTTGTAACTACAGCTATGGAAGTGCAGTAATATTAAATATTATATTTATATAATATTTAATATTATATTTATATAATATTTAATATTATATAAATATAATATTATATAATATTAAATATTTATATATTATATAAATATTTATAATATATATTAAATATTTAAATATTATATTTAAATAAATATTAAATATTTATATAAATATAAATATTTATAATATTTATAAATATTATAAATATTTACTTATAAAAAAATACTTATATTTAATTAAACTCGAATGTTGTTAGTAAAAAACTATATTTATTTAACCTTAATGGATTGCTGAAATGTGCTTTCTCAATTTCTTTTTAATCCCAATTATTTTACCTCTTACTATCCGGTGCTGATGTATCGTCTCTTGGCGGATTGACTCGGCTGTTAAAGACCGAGGCAGGACAGAGATTAGTTCTGCAACTGCATTAGTCCTGCTTGACAATATGTCGGACAGGACGGTTGCAAGCTCCACAGAGTTGAGCTGTCCCTTGATTGTGGTGGCTGACTGTTGGGCCAGTTTACCCTCCACCTTGGCATATCTCGTAGTTGAAGGTCTCGTTATTTTGCTGAATCTACTTTTACTGGACATTTTGTCCGGTTGATTAGAAGGTTCCTGTGGCTTCCTCTTCTTCCACTTTGTGTTTCTTCTTTAAACCCATTACGATCTAGTAGCTGCCGGAGACCGCTTCCCTAAGCCACTCGCTCATATGATTTTTCCATGTCAGGACCGTAACGTCTCTTTGACGCCTTTCTGGTCAGGTGGAACTACCAAACTGACACTGAACTGGTTATCTCATGTCCTTCCTAGTTTCCTTTAATACCTTATAGCCCTGGTGACCGTGGGTGAGCTCTACTGTGAACGCACTTATAGGGCTAGCCAGCCATTGTGGACCGGGCTGTGGACGAAGACACTGGGGAGATCCTGCTTGTTGTCTACATTACTCGGCAGAGCCCTTCACGTGGAAGAATATCTTGAGAAGTGGATTAATTCTTATTCTCTATCTCCCCTCTCCTCCTCCCACCCCTCTCCCTCTCCTTCTCCCTCTCCATCTCACCCCCTCTCTCTCTCTCTCTCTCTCTCTCTCTCTCTCTCTCTCTCTCTCTCTCTCTCTCTCTCTCTCTCTCTCTCTCTCTCTCTCTCTCTCTCTCTCTCTCTCTCTCTCTCTCTCTCTCTCTCTCTCTCTCTCTCTCTCTCTCTCTCTCTCTCTCTCTCTCTCTCTCTCTCTCTCTCTCTCTCTCTCTCTCTCTCTCTCTCTCTCTCTCTCTCTCTCTCTCTCTCTCTCTCTCTCTCTCTCTCTCTCTCTCTCTCTCTCTCTCTCTCTCTCTCTCTCTCTCTCTCTCTCTCTCTCCTTCTCTCCCTCTCTCTCACTCCCTCTCTCTCTCTGTGGCAATTAACTTGAAGAGCTAGAGGCTGATCAACACCCGTGACTTCATTCATTCTAGCAATGCGTCAATCTCCGGTGTGACTGGAGAAGGCAAGATGAAGAGCTCAACTTGCTTTCTCCAGTCAGACCGTTGATTGAGTATATATAAGCCAATTTTCTTTCTTGATAGTACTGAAGTAACCCTGTAAGTAGTCTCCATTGAGTGAGAAATATTTGCTTGGGATGGTATCAGGCCCCTCATAATGGCGCAGGAGATAATGAAATACTAATCTTCCCTGAAGTTGCAACCCCATCCTTTTAAAATGTCATTCTACTTGATGTTCCGATGGGGGTAACAGGTCGAATATATATGTATATACCCGGTGACTAAAGTTGATCTTTACTTCAGCAACTACGACAGTACCCAATAGTATTTAAAGAGCTGGAAAAACTATGAAAAATGTATTGTAGCAAATTGATTATTACGTGAAAATAGCGTTATTTTAAACTTGCGCAATACAATAACTCAGTCAGTACTTGTAAGTTTGCAAAGGCCGTTTCAGATACACTTGTCATATACAAATCGGTTTCGATGAACTGTCCCACGATGATATTTTGTACCGAAATTAATTAAAATGTTTAAAAGTCTAATTCTAAGTCTAACAATTTAAAAATTAATAAATTATCTTGTCATGTTTTAAACATGACACTTACAGTACATAACCAGTATCAGGATCATCAGAACAATTTAACTCGAGATGTATGATCGTAGAGTAAATGGCAGGGCCTAGTAAGATGAACCACTGATGTACAGTATATAAAAGGTGGGTAGAGACAGTCGGCGTAGAAGTGGACGACAGTAGTAGAATTCCGTGGCCTTATCTCAGAGGATCGTTCTTCAGAACTACTTCTCAGTTATGCAGGTTATTGCTGATAAAAATAAACTAGTAGAAATGTTACTCAATAATTGTTTGATCATATTTGGTTAGATAACTAACAACTCAAGAAGATATGAGAGGGTTGCTATATTATCTATGTTCGAATGTGAGCCTCTAATGCAAGGAATTAACGCAGATCAGCTTAAAAAGATATACTATATATTCACTAAGACAAAAACAAAAAGAATTCACTAATTTCATCCATAAAAAATGAAATAAAATTGTACTTTATATTGAACAAATTATTTTCTAATTAATGAAATCCCGTCTCATTAAATATCGAATTTAAGAAGCCGTTTCCCAAACCGCCAAATCTACGCTGGAAAGTCTACAGCCACGACGGTTAGATTGTATGCCTACTATGTTAGAATATTCAATCTAGTAGGTATACAATCTAACCGTCGTGGCTGTAGACTTTCCAGCGTACACAATTCTGACAAAGTAGGCATACAATCTAACCGTCAACGGACTAAAAAACTTGTTCCGTTTCAACTCGTGTTGTTTTTTTTTTTATTTTAAATGAGTTATTGCATGAAGCCAAAGGAAACAGTGGTTGCATTTTATATCTACAGCTAACTCGTCAGTCGCAGTTATAAATATACTAACCAACTACCAAACATCTTTATAAATATGTAGAATAATTACTACGTTTATCTTTGAAGATTTGGGGGAAATACAAAGATGAACTGTCAAGGTGCTGGTCCTGCCATTTGTATGGCAAAATGGAGAAATACCTACTCGACACACATTCAGCGGACTATTGAATACGACCTCTGTTTCTTTCTTATTTGTGGCTATAGTGAATGGTATATGATTATTAAATATTCATTTTGTATGGTATTTTTTTTTTTCAATTTAAAATCGTTAAGAATGACATTTAAAATGTTACATATTTAACTCTTAAACAATTATAAAAATGCTCATTTAAAATTCATTTTACTGTCCACCAGAACAGTTCTTCGCCTGTCAAATGACACTTAAATTGCTACTATATTATCATTATTACGGACCGAATCCACATGTGTGATGTTCCTCGTGAAGCGAAACGACTCGGAAATCGTATGAGCGCCGTACGAAATTAAGAACGCAAAATGACTACTGCATCTATATTGCCTATACTACCCTGTTCAGGGAAAATGAAGGCGCCACGGTCCCTTCTCTTTACAATACTCATAATTCGTTTTACTAGCTAAATTCCAGTGCTTTGCTTTAGTAAGACCGAATAGTGTTTATGAACATACACTGGTGTATACAAAATAAGTATACACCAGTGATATTATAAACAACGTGTATGACTATAGAAAAAAAAAACATTGGACAGGCATTTAAGTCAAGATACGAAAAACAAAATAAACCCTGACCACAGAACACAAATACATAAACTATATTTCACTCAACACCGCATTGATGACAATCATACGGTAATATTGAAGGTATTGCATCTTTATTGAAAAGTAACAACTTGACACCCTGGAAGACTACAAATGTTTCTAATAAATGGCCAATAAATCATAAATGTCTGAGTTTGCCGTATTAAATGTTTTCAAAGAAAATCTTTTCTTCTATATTTACTGATTTACCTGGAGCTAGATGCGTAGTGTTGTAATCCAGGATAATAGATAGTTAAGAGCATCTGTATTTCCGTGTTGGCGTTGATTGAACAGTTTTAAGGCCTAGGTCTTCGTTTATATAAGAGCCTTTGCCGGCGTGGTGGCTCAGTGCCTAAGGCTTCGGGCTGCGGAGGGCAAGTTCCAAGGTTCAAATCTCCACTGAGCCAACGGTCAGTACTTCACTCGTTGAATAAAGTTGACGCACATGCCTGTAGGCCCATATCAACTGGCGAGTGAAGTAAAAAAAAAAGAAAAGAGAGAGAGAGAGAGAAAGAGAGAGAGAGAACTCGAGCTAACGCTATCAGTCATATTCAACGTGGTTCGGATACCACTCTAAACTGCACCTCGTTGTCCTAACCACTGGTCTATTAATAAACTGCCCTTCCTGAGCATACATTAATATCACTCCTAAAACCATACTTGATACTCTTGAAGTGAGCAAGTTGATCGGCGTTTCATAAAAATGCATAATATTTCATAAACCTTAAAATTATTTAAAATTAACAATCATAAACGTTAGCATAATGCTGTTTCTATATTGAGGATATAGCTGCTAATATAAATGCAGTCGAAATATGGCATTTTTATGGTAATTTTATACATATTTTGGGGTTTTGACATTATAAAATTTTGTAATGTTGACGTAAAAAATCAAAAATTTTATTACAATTAAACATAGACTATAGACATTAAAATCTTTTTAATTTAAAGAAAAAAAATCATCACCTTTTGTCCTAAACTAGTATGTGATATATTTGTTAGTTCATGTAGTATTTAATAATAAATGGTTTGGGGCTATATGTTACTTCATTATTGTTGTCTACACCAGAACAATTTATAAAGATCATTTATTAATTTCGATCGTAGATACCGACTAGTGCAACTATTCGATCAACTTAAAATGGAAAATAAACCACTTAAAACAACGATCTATATATTCACAATGATGTGAATATAAAATGTATGTCCATTATATACTTTGAACCCTTGATTCACTTATAGAAATTTGAACATACATTTAAGGTACATAATATAAAAAGCATGTTCCAATGTGCAATTAACTTACAAATCTTGAAAATCGATAAATTGTAAAAAGTTTAATTAAATTCTTTAAATATTGCTTCTAACGACATATTCAACACACGTATAAATTCATCAGACAAAAAAAGAGTAAAATTAAAATCAAAAAATTAATTTAATTCTAAATGCTAATAGATAATATACTATACCAGCTACAAATTTAAAATTTCTCGACTTTGATAATTGAAAGGACAATATTTAAACTAGACTACTGTTTAAATTCATCCTGAGAGTACATGTGTGAAGTTTTAAATCCGAGCAGTTAAGTTTGTAGGTAGTGTTTACATTGACCTGTTAATAATCAGAAGCCTTAATTTTCTTGCTAAATTGTAGAAGTTTAATATTAGTTTTTTTATGTTCTATTTTCTCTAATGTTTCACTTATTTTTGGGGGCTAGTTTGGTTAGAGATTATTTTCTGCTGAAATTCTTCTTGACGCAATATGTTTTATAAAAGCACGTTGTTGCATAATATAGCTGTTGTGGTTTTTTATTATCTTTGCTAGCGGTTATGTTTTTTAATTGTTAGAGCATAATTAAGAGTGTTTTCCTTCATAGTAAATAAAACTGTGATATTGTAGCCATTTGCATTATTTATAATACAAGTACATAAATAACAGTTTGAGTTATGTTATTTACTTTATAATCTCTTTATTAATCAACGACCTAAAGTTTTTTCAACCTAGTTATTATTATTTATGAACAATTGCTTGATCTTTTACGACAATATACGAGTATATCCTGCCAACTTAACCTAACTATTATAATAATTGTAGGCGTAATTTCAAGCATCCAATCAATAACTATCTTTAACAGTTTTAATGTTTTGAGATTTTCTTTAAAAAAGCTACATAACTGACACACAAATTTGTACAAGCGCCAAATTTGTATTTTTTTAATGTCAGAAAAAAGTTATTGCGTATAACTTGAACGACCTGTCTATGTTACTCACAATCGTGCAGTACCGCAGTGCCATTCGGAGAATGGCGAGCGGCGAGCGCTACATACAAGCAATAATAGTTTCAACAATGCTAAACCCGCTGACACAGTTGTCCATCACGTAAAAGATTGCACTCATTTCCACCATAGTGTTGGAGGCCCTTTCCAAGAACGACAACTTTTTTTTAGAATCTCAAATTTATTTAAACGATTGCTGCTTTATATGCCGAAATATTAAATGCCTTACTAGAATGTAACGCCTAAAAACCGCTATTATAAACATTGTAACAGAAGTTTACCAAATATGTTAGTTGGAAAGAAGACTTGATCGAGAAATATATATAAAAAATTGCACACGTCAATCCGAAACCTAGTCATTGCACAACATTCCACCCGGACATCACCCAACATGGACATTCCAGACCCCTGTAGTACTTTCAACGGCGATAGCAGTCATGAAGTGGACACCGAGTCGTTATTTGGAAGAATCACCTCTATCTCCATAGCACTGTCTCCACTAACTGGGTTACAAACACTACGACTCTGTACTAGTGCCAGGGCTAACTTACACTCTGTAAGAAACGGATATATCAATAAAAACTGTTTTTTTTTTTTTTTTTTTCAAAAACCTCAAATCTTAACAGTTATATAAGCAATTATAACTAGACTCAGATTTGAGATGTCATAATATTCAAGCCGTCACTTTTTGATACTTCAATAAAAGCATAATTACTTTTCCTTACGAATAAAAGTAACTTCTAGAAATGTTTAGGCACTCTCTTAAATAAGCCTGAAATAAACATATTATCTAACAATGATTCTTCAATCATAACAATAATTTGTGTCCGAAGTTAACACAAACAAATCTGAAAGATTTTAAATAAACAAACTCCTTAATGAAAAAGTCAGCCACAGACTAATGTAATTGAATATTTCAAGTTTAAACCGTATATTGATAAAAAGCACAAAGGTATATAAACAATACATATTTTTACAAAACTGAGTCAACAAACTCCGAGTTTTCTTAGTATTCAGGGACAGAGATATTTTTCATCCTAGGTATTTTAAATAAAGCACTCTATAGACTACAAATAAAGGTAGTGTATATATCAAATCAACATTGGCAACATTGGCTTTTTTTCTCAGACACTCATAGTTAAGAAACAAATAAAGAAATAACTAATACTTTTTTTAATTAATATTCTGATATATTATATAAAAAACAAAATATGATCATAGAGTTACTTTTTCTCTTTTTCAATGTGGTTATGGAGAGGAGATGATTGTCACATGAATTATAGAAAACAATTTTTTTTTAGAATTATATTAATTTTCTACATATATGTATGTAAAATAAAAATTTTTTTGCAGATTAAACTTTTATTTGATACAAATGTAGATTAAATTAATGTTCAGAAGTATAATTTCAGTTCAAATTTTAAATATCGGTATCCTTAATAACAAAAGGAATGTGCACGATGGAATATCAATTATATAGAAATAAATTTGGTTCTAATTTTATATGAATATAAATATCATAGAAATACCTTTTACTAGAATTTTATAAATAAATTTAAAGTATTTTTTCGAGTAAATCTATATTTTAAGACGTACTTTAGTATTTTTGTTATTCAATTAATATTAAATAAGCGTTTTTATTAATTGATCGTAATACATATTTTATTTATTTTCTACAATTTTCCTGATTTAGTTGAAATAACAAACTACTAGAACTAATTTATACCACTGAAATAAACATATTTATGTGCTGACCATTTATAACTAATTATTTGGTATGCTTACTTAGTTTGTATAGAGATTAAGATTGTTTAGAGATTATTACGTTTGTCCTTTTTCAAACCAGATTCTTGCCTTTAACTGAAATGTAGTTATCTAACAAGATACTTAGATTTCCTTCATTGCCAATACTAAAGGGAAATAATCAGATATTGTGGTATTTTTGCAAAAGAGTGTGTTCTGTAGAATGTGGACGACACGTTTAAGGTGTACTATGACATCATTGGACAGAAAGAATTACGTTCTTCGTTCAAAATGGTTCAAGTAAGTGCAGAACAGTCGACAGATAAGAAAACAGGAATAATTAAAGCTTCATTAAACTGACAATGATAGAAAACAAACGAATCCTGACACAAGGAAACAATAGGTTTATCGCATATTAAACTCGATGACCTTAGGGGCTGTACTATTGATTTATAGGCCTGCCATCTCACATGGCCTGAGACCGCCCATCTGCGCTGGACCAAACCAGCGCTTTTGGAAACATCTCACCGTGTTTCTTATCAGTTTCCGTGATAAGGAGACATGTTGTCGGCAACTTGACCCTTTACATCTCCAAGCGCAAACCGGTTGGTGAGTACACTCAGCGGCACCCGCCATCTGTGGTCGTTTGGACTCACCTGAACTGGTCACAATGGCGGAGTCGAGTCACTGAAACACTTCACTAGTAACTTAAACTACAATCACTTCCGGTAGTACCAACATCGGGTAAATAGATCACGACTACTCGACACGGTCAGAAACACGACCTCTCTCAACCGAACGTGCTGTAGTACTGAGCTCTCGGCCGGCTTCGGCGTTGCCAGGTCGTTCGGCCGCCTTCGGCACGTCCCGAGTTCACCCGAGCGCTCCCGGTCTCACCCGAGATAACAATAACTGGACACTTTATTTCTGG
Organism: Stictocephala bisonia; assembly: GCA_035578905.1. NCBI lineage: Eukaryota > Metazoa > Arthropoda > Insecta > Hemiptera > Membracidae > Stictocephala > Stictocephala bisonia. The sequence goes on along the minus strand of JAQJVL010000115.1, from coordinate 1,623,630 downwards.
CGTAATTATTGTGATCGTGTTTTTATTCAGGGCCGTAACAGATTGCTATGCAATTAGAATGACGGCTCGAGCCGACCGACCGACGGTGGCGCTGTGGCTTCGTGCGGAGGCGGGACTCTGGAGACTCTACTGTATATCAAACCAAGTATGTTATTTAACATAAGTAAACATTTCAAGCATTTTTAGAAGAAATAAAACATCTATTTGAACTTCTGTTTCAAAATTGGACTTAAAAACAATGAATGCACAAATTTAAAAATATTACATTAACGAATATAAACAAGTTTTCATGGTAAACAATATTTTCTGAGCACATATCGTACAGAGAAAATATGGACTATGAAAGGGTACGTATGAGCGAATGTAATCTTTGTTATACATTAAAAAGACTGTAAGAATGTTAAATAATTTGATAGTTAAATAACAAATCAAAAACCGTACGCCATATCACTTTCATTTGCCAAACTTTTTCACGGAAACAGTTACGACAGATGATGTGATTGCAGTAATCGTGGAGTTTTACAACCATGTCTCTAGTTAATAACTTAATTTATTTATGAAATACTCTTAAATGTAATACGTGAAGATGTTTTTTTTCCTCTTTTTTCTAATGGAATACCTCCATTATTTCTTGCCTAATTTTAACGTTGTAGGTGTCAACAGATTTTCTCCTATTCGTAGTTGTGCAAGAAGTTCTTAATTCTTCAATATTTTCACCCCGAATGGCACGGGAAGGCCTTAAATTACGTTTTTCGGCCTAAAAAATAACACGGAGAGAGTTTTACACAATCGAAAAATAACAGCTCGAATTTAAATAATGATGTTTATGAAATTTTAATAGCTGTTTGAATGTAAACAGTAATATTTTTAATATTGAAAAAATTATAGTTATTTCTTGAGAGGGTAAGTTTGATTGACTCATTGAAACTTTTGTTTGATCTATAGGTAAATATATAACAATCAATGCATGTCTGTCTAATTATCTGTAATCACCAGCTGTTAAATAAAATAATTGTAAACTTTTAAAACATGCTTAGAAATAACAGTGGGTGTGTCTATTATACTACAAATAGGATGCAGCTCAAGTGCAGTGATAAGCTACTGTAAATAGGATGCAGCTCTAGTGCAGTGATAAGCTACTGTAAATAGGATGCAGCTCAAGTGCAGTGATAAGCTACTGTAAATAGGATGCAGCTCAAGTGCAGTGATAAACTACTGTAAATAGGATGCAGCTCTAGTGCAGTGATAAGCTACTGTAAATAGGATGCAGCTCAAGTGCAGTGATAAGTACTGTAAATAGGATGCAGCTCAAGTGCAGTGATAAGCTACTGTAAATAGGATGCAGCTCAAGTGCAGTGATAAGCTACTGTAAATAGGATGCAGCTCAAGTGCAGTGATAAGCTACTGTAAATAGGATGCAGCTCTAGTGCAGTGATAAGCTACTGTAAATAGGATGCAGCTCAAGTGCAGTGATAAACTACTGTAAATAGAATGCAGCTCAAGTGCAGTGATAAGCTACTGTAAATAGGATGCAGCTCTAGTGCAGTGATAAGCTACTGTAAATAGAATGCAGCTCAAGTGCAGTGATAAGCTACTGTAAATAGAATGCAGCTCAAGTGCAGTGATAAGCTACTGTAAATAGAATGCAGCTCAAGTGCAGTGATAAGCTACTGTAAATAGGATGCAGCTCTAGTGCAGTGATAAGCTACTGTAAATAAATTTGTATGATTTTTTTTAATACAGACCCGGTTAACCTTCTGCTATTTGTAGCCAAAAGTAAAATGTTGTGGCGAAGTGTCACGAGCGCAGCGAGTGACGGGACTAGCACACGAAGCGTGCAGGGGTATTCCCAAGCATAATTGAAGTAAATTGAATGCTTACTGTGATTAGTTTAAAATCAAATTTGATAATCGTTTGTAAATAAATATTTTGGATTACACGAAAAGAAAGTGCCATTTTAACAAATTAATGTTACTGCCACTTTGCGCACTTACGATCGTTCAATGTAACTTATGGTAATGTCGTAGACAGTGGAACCCATAAAATCTCGCACACAAGACCATATCGTTAGAACAACTGACTACTAAGTTGGTGGTACAGTATTCTGTATACAGGGTTGGGCAAAAGTCTGGAATATATTTATTAATTTCAAAACTATTGATGTAAATATAATGAAACTTTGCAGTTATCTTCATGTCCCTATACCAAATATTGAGACATATTTTACTGTTTTTCGTGCATGCAGGGGTTGGCCCAAGAAGGAAGTCTTAGAAATGTTAAATGTAAGCCTACCTTGACTTATACCTCATTTTAAAAGTCTTTGTTTGTACAATACAAAAGGGAAAACCTGAGGTCAAAAGGATGACCCAGTGAGAATATACAGCCACTTAAAGAATTTAATGTCAGGGTTGAGCATAAGTCTGGAATATTTTTATTGATATCATAACTATTAAAAGAAATGTAATGAAACTTTGTAGTTATGTACATGTTCCTATACTAAACAATTATATATATTTTACTTGTTTTTCGTATAGCCAGGGGAAGGCCCATGAAGGAAGTCTTAAACATTTGAAATCTAGTCTACCTCGAGTTATGCCTCATTTTAAAGGTCTTTATTTTTATAATACAAGAGTGCAAACCTGAGATCATAAGCATGACCCAATCAGAAAATACAGTGATTCAAATAATTGAGTTTCATATTATTAATTCTTCTTAGTTATACGGCTATCTATTTAACAGTTTGAGGTCCCTGATTCCTCATCACCATACCATTCATTAATTGTTAACAATCGTAATGAACGAATGCATTATAAAAATAACTGTTATTTAACAAAAATAAAAGAAATAAAAATTAGTAAAACTCTTAACAGTATGTTTTACCTCAAAATAGCTTAAGAATTTTATTAAAATAATTTTTTACTTATTATTTATTAAAATTAATTTCTCATATTCAGTCAGATAAATTTATAGCTGTAAGCAACAATAGATAATACCCATATTATCCTTGTTCTTAAGCAGTATTAGTTATATCATTAAATCCTTTATAAGAGGCTATATTTTCTGATTGGGTCATCCTTTTGACCTCAGATTTGGATTCTTGTTTTTTACAAACAAAGAACTTTAAAATGAGGTGTAACTCAAGTTAGGCTTTTATTTTAATTTTTAAGACTTCCTTCATGGGCCATTCCTTGGATATGCAAAAAACAAGTTAAATATGCCTTGATGTTTGGTATAGAGACACTTACATAACTACAAAGTTCCATTACATTTCTTTAAATATTTTTAAAATTATTAAATACATTCGTCTGGGGGGGGGTCGTCAGGGTTTTAAATTTTGCCCAACTCTGACATTAAATTCTTTTAGTGGCTGTATTTTCTGACTGGGTCAACCTTTTGACCTCAGGTTTGCACTCTTGTGTTTTAAAAAGAAAGTCCTTTAAATTGAGGTATAACTCGAGGTAGGCTTACATTCAAAAATGTTAAGACTTCTTTCATGAACCATCACCTGACAATGCGAAAAACAAGTAACATATGTCTGAATGTTTGGTATAGGGACATGTACATAACTCCAAAGTTTCATTAAATTTCTTTCAATAGTTTTAAAAAAAATAAATATATTCCAAACTTTTGCCCAACCCTGTATTTACATATAGTTTTTAGTTACCCTATTACTTGTACGGAGTACTAATTTATTACAATTTAAGTACAACCGTAATCTATTCCGGTAAAACACGAACACGTAAATACTTTTTTAAGTTTGTATATACATTTTCTGTGTGTTATTTTTTATATATTTAACCATTAATTACGTCAATTATCTTCGTTGATTTATAGCTGTGAGATACGTTAATAAAAAATATTTTCACAGCTATAAATCAAAGAAGACAATTGACTTAATTAATGGTACAGTATATAAAAAATAGTACACAGAAAGTGATGTACAATCTTACAAAAGTATGTAAATGTATATTCATTACATATGGACAATTTAATACTGGAAATACAAATGGGTATTGCCACTAGATCAGTCATGTGATTGCGGGAGTCTATCCAAACAATGGATCACATAGTTACAGAGTGCCACTTGCGCTGTTCGACGAAGGGATTAGCTAGCAGAAATATAATCAGTGAGTCAGGTCATAAATGGCTTGATAGATTGGATTTAGCTTTGTGACAGGAGATGATTTCTTATTTATTTATTTATTTTTAATTTTTATAATAGTGTAATGACTTTGTGGACTTTTTGTCTAACTATAAAACTCGTCTTTTAAATAATTTGAAATTTAAACAAAAATTAATAATGGTAGCTAGTAAAATCCATACGATATATATATATATATTAATTACATAAAAACATAAGTGAATTATGATTGGCCACTTATAAGTTAAAATCGAATTGTAAATAGTTTTACGTAAATTAGTGTAAATCGAACCCTATAATAAAAACTATAATATAATTTTTTGTTTTTTTTTTTTTTTTTTTTTTTTTTTTTTTTTTTTTTTTGTAGGCGTGTATACACTAAAATGAAGTTTAGAAATTAATATAGTACAGGTTAATCATTAAAATAAGTGCAAAAAAGGAATTACTGCTGTTTTCTACGATGCATAGTTTAATGAGATAACTCTACGAATAATTTGATAAAACATTATTCAATTCAATGACAAAAACTCATTTGTTGATAGCGTCAACGATATTTATAATGTGGAAGTGATTTAACTGCAACTATTCAGTGGATCCATAATGGTCATTCCCAGATAGTCAATCGGTTATGGTGAGTTGATACTTATTATTCGATTATTACTATCGCAAACTTATTCTGTTCTATTTTTGAAGCACCTCACAAATTCCTCACTACAGTATGTTCAACAAATGTATATTTTTTACATTAGTAACAAACGATGTTTCATTATTTGGTATCCACTTGCCTTATCTCATTAACACAACATGGTTAAATAATAGTAACTAAAGACTAATAATGTTTTATTGCATCTAATTTTGGAAAAGTGTATATTGCTAGTACAGTCTATAATGAGTACACAATTAAAAAACAAAACAATACTTTTTAACTATACCACTTTTTCTTGTATTTTGCATAAATATTTAATTATATGTTAATTGTACTGGTTAAAAAGAAAACAAAAAGAGGTGGCTGCAAAGAAGATAGAAGGTGTTAGAGAGACTATCAGTTATGTTTTTTTTTTTTTTTTTTTTACTATTTGTACCGTATCCGATTCATTTACAAAACCAAACATATGTTGAAAAGAAATTCCGTGGCTAATCCTAGGCTATTCAAATGTTTTATTGTCATATTATTCATTCAATAAATGTATATAATATTATTTAAATCTTAAATCTTATATTTAAATTTTAAATAAATGTATAATAAATAAATATTATTTAAATCATAATGACAATTTCAACAACAATCTAGACCCACTAACATTTATGTACCAACGTTCACTAAGGATTAAAACGCCTCAAGAAAAGTCGGCGTCAAGAGAAGTCCTTAATAGAGAATCAAAGATTCGTTGAAAAGCTTAACCGGGAAATCTCATCTTCTCCATTGAGTGAAGCGGAGCGGCGTGTGTCGAATCCAATACCGACTTGGTGCCATTTCTCACCCGCTTCTTTCATTTCTGGATTCAGGGGGTAAAGCTGAGAATTACATGCGCTCGTTTGAACAGTAAAGGGCGCGCACAATGGTAAATTGAATATAATTTCAATTCATCCTACTCCCGCCTCAGTTACGCCCAGCTAATGGTGCTATTTACTCCCGCCTCTGAACACATTGAGGGTCGGTGACCTGTCCTCTTCTTGTGTTCACGTTCGTCTAATGATGCTTACTTTCGAACACACACAAGGTTCTTTAACCTAACTTTCATGCATTTAACTTACAAATGATATCTCTTCACTTTCTTACGAATACACAAAAGGGATGAAGACCTACCTTTCATGATTTAACTTTAAAATTATATCTCTTCACTTTCTTACGAACACACAAGACGGATGAAGACCTACCTTTCATGATTTAACTTTCAAATGATACCTCTTCACTTTCTTACGAACACACAAGAGGGATGAAGACCTACCTCTCATGATTTATTTTACAAATGAGACCACTACACTTTCTAAGGAACACACATGAGGATAAAAACCTGCCTTTTATGCATTTACATAGGAATGGCACCAACCCACTTGCCTTCGGAGACACACAAGGTATGGTGACCTACCCTTCATGATTTAACTTACAAATGGTACCCCTGCACTTTCTTACGAACACACATGAGGATGATGACCTGCCTTTCATGCAATTACATAGGAAAGGCACCCACCCACTTGCCTACGAAGACACACAAGGTATGGTGACCTGCCTTCATGATTTACCTTACAAATGGTACCCCTTCACTTTCTTACGAACACACGAGAATGATGACCTGCCTTTCATGCATTTACATAGGGATGGAACCCACCAACTTGTCTACAAAAACACACAAGTTATGGTGACCTACCTTCAAGATTTAACTTACAAATGATACCTCTTCACTTTCTTACGAACACACAAGAGGGATGATTTAACTTACAAATGAAACCCCTTCACTTTCTTACGAACACACATGAGGATGATGACCTGCTTTTCATGCATTTACATAGGAATGGCACCCACCCACTTGCCTATGAAGATACACAATGTATGGTGACCTACTCTTCATGATTTAACTTACAAATGATACCTCTTCACTTTCTTACGAACACACAAGGGGGATGATTTAAGTTACAAATGAAACCCCTTCACTTTTCTTACGAACACACATGAGGGATTGTGACATACTGTTGATATGTTTACATAGATTGCTCTTACCTACTCAATGAATCTCCCCTTACTCAATGACCTAATCACCCCGAGTGTTCTCATCGTATTCAAGGTGTTACAAGTCAATATGTTAATACGTATTATGAAATTGACAATGTAGATAAGGTTTATAAAACCTAATTGAATTACCCAAATATAATTTTTGTTACAGCATACTTACTGATTTTCCTATGTAAAATGTGTATTCATTAAAATATTATTGATATGTTCGATGAACAGTTGAAACTATTTAAGCAGAAAACGGTGAATTACACAGTAAATGGACAGTAGGAACTATCTGAGTGTTATTCATTGAGTGTGGTCCAGTGTTTGAAATATTCCCTTTCAGTTCACAAATATGCAGATTTGGTGGTTGAATTCGACCAAATATGACCGTGTGTTAATTGCTTCGTTTATGTAACCATAAATATATGTACAGTAAGTATTCTTTGATCGCGTAGTAGTCTTCAACAGCAATTTAAATTTATTTTAGTTTTTAAAGGATGAATGTTGTAAACGCGTTTAGTCGAATACATCTTGGGTAGAATTATTATTTATATATCACAACATGTGAAGCTAATTCAAACCCACCCAACCATATATTGAAAATTGACTATATTAATTCTAAAGAAAATATGGTATTCTCTATTTTCTATCTCATTTCTTCGGAAATGGCCATAGAATGTGCAACTTTATATCCTACTAGGGGACACCCCTGCACGCTTCGCGTGCCAACCCTGACGCTCACTACGCTCGATACACCTCGGCCTTCGGCCTCGGCATGTAACTATTCAATACAAAAATCGGTATATTAACTATATAACGTAAAATTACAATATTACATTTCGGTACAGTATCTCACTCACACTAATTGCTTTGCCACCTATTTAGCCTATTTCAAGAGTGTTCATTTCATTTATTTTTGTTTAACAGCTGAAGATTAAACTCATAGTAAAATATTAAATAGTATAATGTCAAACATTCAAAATAGACATGTTTATTTATTTACAAAACAGCTGTTATTAATTTACTAAAATCAACCCAATGTTATCCTTATGGACCAATCTTTTAATGGTGCTTTATACCCCTTAGGAGTACTTTATCAAGATGAAAATACTTTAGTTGTCCTATTTAAGTTCTAAAGAAACAGTGTACAACATTTCAGCTCTCTACCTACATGGGAAGTTGGAGAATTAGTGATGAGTGAGTCAATCAGTGAGGGCTTTGCCTTTTATATATATATATATATATATATATATATATATATATATATATATATATATATATATATATATATAGATACGTACGTTGAACAATTGGTAAAAATAACTTGTAATGCAATTAAAACTATTTTACTATGAATAAAAATAAATAATGATACAATATAATTTTATTTTATTTATAACCAAGGCTCCTTTCATGATTTAGTATTACTAAGTTGAAACTGGTACTTTGTAGTAACATTGATAATTATTGACTTTGAAAACTAGGACAATGTAGTAACACTGAAAGTTATTGACTTTGAAAACTAGGACAATGTAGTAACACTGAAAGTTATTGACTTTGAAAACTAGGACAATGTAGTAACACTGAAAGTTATTGACTTTGAAAACTAGGACAATGTAGTAACACTGAAAGTTATTGACTTTGAAAACTAGGACAATGTAGTAACACTGAAAGTTATTGACTTTGAAAACTAGGACAATGTAGAAACACTGAAAGTTATTGACTTTGAAAACTAGGACAATGTAGTAACACTGAAAGTTGTTGACTTTGAAAACTAGGACAATGTAGTAACTCTGAAAGTTATTGACTTTGAAAACTAGTACATTGTAGTAACACTGAAAGTTAACGATTTTGAAAACCGGTGCGATGAAGAACCGCTGAAAGTTTTAGATTCTGAAATCAGTATTCATATCATCTATTGGTAATAACCTCTTGACGTTCACATTTCACTGTAATGACGCAAGTCTCCCTCTGCGCTAAGGGAGTATATAATGTCCCCTCATTGAAGTCATCCGTCATGGTATCACATTACAGACAAATTAACAGGGCAACGACATATAGATCAATACCACTTAACATAGACAGCTACATCCCCGGGGGTGTGAAGACGGGTCGTCTCGCATTCAATGTAAATGAATGGGTGAGAATGTGGAAGTGTCCGCGCCCCGGAACCGGAAACTGAGAACGTGGCGTCGGCTTAATGAATACGGGAGACTCTGGGTTCGGAGTCAGCACACGCACACGCCAAAGTACAAGGGGGGAACTACCCCTCATCTACAACAGTGGTGTTTTACCTCTCGGTGCTCTCTGCTTCTCTCTCTGTGATTTAATCCACTTGTTTTACTCATGTACGTACAAAGTCAAATAATTTTTAACACTTTTGATCTAAAAATCACGTCATAAAGTAATCACGTCTCTCATATGTGTTAGCATAGAGAAAGTATTGTGATCGTTAAAAGAAAGTTTTTACAAGTTGGTCTAAAAATCCATTTTAGGGTCCCCAAAACCCAAAGAATTGGGTTTTTTTTAATGTTTGGTGTCTGTCCATGGGTGCGTGCGTGCGTGGGTGCGTGCGTGCGTGCGTGCGTGTTTGTGTCTGCGTGTATGTGCACTTTGCTGGAGATACCAAACGGGTGGATCAATTGTTATGTAAAATTTTGTATGTTGGTGTATTTAGCAACTATTTCCAGACCATTTTTTCACCTTTTTAAACTTTAGTTTTTTAAATTTGTATGACCAATAAACATATAAAAATTGAGTTGTCTCAAAATCGGCTCTAATGATTTTGAATAAATTTTCAGAAAAGATGTGAAGTACATATTTTAAGTAAATAGTTTATGAAATCCGCATGTCTCTAACTTGACTAGTTTTTTAATTATGACAAAAATATATTTGGGAATCAAACTGGTAATTTTCAAACTTTCGATTTTTTATTGTTTAGTATGGGAAAAGTTGTGCCAATTCTTTGGAACCATTTTTTATGTATATTTTTACATTTCTGATATTTTCCCACCGTCCTTGGCCCTTAAGCTTTAAATGAATCATATCAAGATATGTCACCTTCTTCCTAGCTTGATACAATTCGTAAGGACTGATTCGCTTACAGAATTAAATATATAGATTTTGCTATTAGTCCTGAATAAATTTGAAACATGAATATATTTTTGAATGTTTGTATACATCACTTAAATGGTTAGAAAAATTATGCTGTGGATATTATTTATGATTGCTTTTAAATGTATTATATTAAGAATGGATGGCTTTGTTAGTTTATGTAATATTAATAGTACGACATTCAAAGCCTAACAATGCAAGTAAGCTCCGTCAGCAGCAGGAAGTAGTTTCAAATGACTTTCCGATCTGTACTACTGTAACACCATTACGCAGAAAGCCACGGGGGATCAGGGCAGTTCGACAAAACAGCCAGCAATCAAAAAACACCCCCGATACCTGACGATCGATGAGAGCGTCCCCTAGGAGGGCGAGGGTGCGGGTTGTGGAGTGCCCACGTACAGGCCCGGATTCCAACAACTTCCCAATATGTACTACTTCCACGGCTAAGGATTCACTCGGTGATCAATTTGTTCGGGAAAATCCAATCGTCCGGAACATTATATCATCTTTCACCTTCTTTCTTTAAACATAAAAAATTAGTCTTCATAGAGAAATATAATCCATACTTTTAATCGATAATATTTTTAATCTCGTGGATAGTGAAAAATTATTTGCTATTTATGTTTTAACCTCTTTCATAAAATACCTAATTTTTTATACCTAACCCAAAATAACATGTAATCAGAACAAATTCGCAGCTATACGAGTCTAAATTCATTAGTAGGCCTAACTACAAAAAAATGGACCTGAAAATACATTATTTAAACAAAACTTTAATAATGTTGTTGACGTATATTCAACAACGTCGTATTGAAGATAAAAAGGGTTTGAATGGCCGCATTGTATGACATTTCCTGTTCGGTAGTGCAGATTGATAAGATTGAAATTAATTTATACACACTGTTTTAGTTACTAAAATAAATATTATACTATAATTTGGCCGGACAGTATACGACCTGCGTAGTATATTTAGTATAAGTTATGTTTGGATTTTAGCAGCGTAGGGGAAACATTCTACCAATCAGCCAGTGAAGATCATGGACGTGTTATTTCTACCTCTAAGTGTTCAACTTCCGTAACTGTATTTAGTTGACAAAAATAACCGTGATGTACTTTACAAGTTTGTTTAGTTGCTATGTACAAACTTACATGTTTACATTATTAGTCGTCAGGTTTTGTTGTTATTAATGTATTATTTTAATACTAATTTTATTTATAATAATTATTATTAAAATAATTTAAATAATTTTTATTATAATTTTAATAATAATTTTATTTTAATCGTTCTAAGCTTGACTCGTTAGATTTAATTAACCAACCAATGGTCACTGCTGTTAATGACGTAGTTGGTGGGGCTTGTTACTGTGCTGCCAGCACGTAGCTACCGTCTTTCTAGTTGCCATGACAATTTTTAAATGGAATATAACAGTTGGAGAAGAGTTGTTCTCTAATTAACTTCCACCACTCAGTGCATCTATCTCATACTGCTGCTTTCAGTATGTCACTTTTTCAGCGGACTATCTTTATCTCTTACTACAATGTATCAAGTTAGTGATTTTAATAGTTTCTTCATCTTAGTAGGCCTAACGTGTAGAGGCATTTACATAAGTTATATTTTTAAATAGACAAAAGTATGAAATTAACTTTAGGTTTAGTTTCTTAAGTATATCTAGGACACTCACCCACCCAGGTGACGAACGACTGTTTGGAAAATGGGCTGAAGATTAAAATGCTTCGTGAAATATAGTACAAGTGTTGTCATCCTTAGGTCCTTATGTGCTGTTTCAATCTTGGTCAGTTATAATCTTCTCCCAACCCGAGGTTATACGAATTAGTGTATCATCTTATACCCTAACGTACCATATCCAGGATGTTCCTCCATTGTAAACCGTTTCCCCGCCTATAAGTTCTATGCTCAGTCCTCTTAACCGACACGGCGTCCACTCAATGATTGCCATTGACGTGGACACTACAAGAGAAGTCTGGAGTGTTCATGTTGGGTGGTAGTCAAGGGCCGAATGTTATGTAGGGAAGAGAACTAAGTGTGAGGTGTGTCAGTTACCTGAAAATCTGACCAACACTACGTGATTCGGATTTTCCATAAATCTGTAGATCCTTTAGTTGCCCTGGCTATCAAAATAAATAGCTCTTTGTGAGAAACGTAGTCGACCTTAGTAACAATGACTATACTCGTTCCTCTACACACATTCCACATATTCGCCCATATCTCTACGAATATCCCTCCTTAGGCCTACTTAGGAATAAAATTGGTCATTTAAAAAATGAATCAAGATTGCAACATTGATAAAAGGTGTGAGATAAATATCTGTCCAGATGTAAATTGCTCACAGCATAGTGAAAGAAACAATGAATAAAGACTCCAAGGTTTTATGAAAAGTAAGGAAGCTAATTCTATTGAATTATAACAATTGTTCAACACGAAGCTAGTTTCAGCACATTATTTCCCCACTGACTCATGTTCGACCCGATGTTTAAACCCACTCTTACCTCTGACAGACGTCATTCAACCCACGACCAACGATCACACTGTTGTCATTATCTATGTCGGTCCAGGATTACGTTTGCCGTTCATTACTGACACTAGGGGTGAAAGGTGTACGCGCCTACACTGCTGTAGCCCACGCCTTCTCTGGCGTTCCAGGGACATAGTAATACAACACTGGACAGGATTTGTTAATGTTATGGTCCAACTGGGTCCTAAATAAATAAGGCGATTCCACTTCTGGCTACTAACCGTTGTTTTATTTACACCCGCTAAATAACTTAAGTACACATTATAAATATTTACAAACTAAAATTACTAGATAGAGAGAGACTATTCTGACACTTTAAATTAATCAGTACTATTTACAACAATTAATGCCTCTTAGGCCTAATATAGCCTGTGTTCACATAATATCCAACACTGCCCGACTTACTGTCATTGTATAACGCACTGTCACTTCCACTTTGGATAATTCTGCCACTCTGCAGACTGTCACTCAGACACCGTAGGCTACTCTGTCAGGTCGGTTGAGAGGTGTCTTTATATAACGCAGAGGTGTAAGTCCAGAAGATTCTGAAACTGAATAAGTGATTCTGGGAGGTGGATCTAGGTCCTTCTGGGCGCCATTTCAGGAAGGGTCTGGATCCATCTATAGGCGAATGAACTGCCTTTCTAGCCCTTCCTGGATGGATTAACCCCGAGGGCAGTTACCCTCGTGTGGATGGGACGCAATTACCTAGGCTGTGCCGATGGTGATTTCCGTGATCCGTAACATTAATTTATTTTTCTTATTTTTAACATACATTTTTTAACACTTTGTCCTCCAAGCCTCGACTTTTCGTTGGGATTCAGCTACAGTACAGTACTTCTGTGATAACACGTAAGTGAACACGTGGTGTTATCACTCAGCTTGTCTACATAAAGCTACTGACTATCATACATTCCATCACCTTATTATTAAAGAAAGCAAACAACCCGAGTTGTGCAAGGCTATAGCATTATTTCAACCAGTTCAATTCCGATCAATGGAAACGTCAGTTGAATCGAAAGATGGTAATCATTACGCATTTTAAACAAATAGGTGTAAAATAAAATTGTAGCCTAAAAATAAGTGTAACCTTACAATTGGCTGATTTTTTTAATTCGTATAGTTTTTAGTAACAAAAGAAGTCCAAGACACATGTGTCTTCTCCTGATTAGACGAGTCCATTTTTGTTTTGTAGACTCGTTGAATTCCAAAACACAAGAATGGCGAATGGGTAACAACTTCACGACACATGAAAAGTGTGTGGCAAGCCACAGCCTTATCCTCTTTCCTACGGCCGCTTAATAAGAAAAGATGTTTTGTTATTGCTTAATAAAGTCGTAGAGATCTGTATTATATACTTTTTGACCTGATATTTCCACTTATTTTGTCTTTAAATTGATCTACTACTTCTCAGGCGGTAAGTAATTTCAAATTGAAAATTTATTTACTTTTACAGTCTTTTGATTAAATGTAAGAAATAGTTATTCTCCGAGTTGTACTGTATTGATTTTGACACAAAAATTAAGAGAGAAAATATTATTTTGAGATAAGAATTATAGAAGTTATCTATTTCACCATAAATATTGCTGCAGAATTGTTATTAATTCTTTACCGAAGTGACAGTTGGTGTAGTCTGTCAGATAGACGATAAATTTACTGTAGTAATTCACTTATCACTTGTTGCTATAAACCTGTCTCTAGATGGATCTTAACATCTGTAGTTTACTCGCTACAAACATACACAGAGTTGATGTCTCGGAGATTTGGGGTTGTACCTGACAGACAACTCCTCAAAGAGAGGGTGCGGTTATAAATTGGAGAACACTCCCTCGCCCGGACTTCTAGAGAACATCAATACTGTTTAAGCCGAATTGGGCCTATTGTACGTCCATTCATTCAAATTAGGTTGGCTATGCATACTCACTTTTGTGGGGGGAGGGGAATCTGTCAGAGAGGAGCCGTATTGAGATAGTCTGCATAGTAACGTTGGATTTAGTGACGCAATTGGCTTCCTTATATTATATCTACAAAGCTCGCTGAAAATTGCAAATATTATTTGAAATACGACGTTTTCAAATGGATTATTAGCCTGGTTAATAATTGGAGTTCACTGACACAGTGAAAGAACCAAATTAAGAAAGGACTTGGAAAATCGAGAAGTCTAAAATGTCCATACTCATTTTGAAATTCATATAAGTAGTTTTGGTGATTATTGTTCAGTTGAAACACATTTAGATAACTAATTTACTGGAATAAAACTTTACAAATTAGAGATTCCAGTGCTGGATCATGGTATATGTTCCAATTATTAGACCCATTGAGTTTTTCTGATAGATGTTTGTTTATGTTAATATTTCTATTTGAGGTCATTTACAATAAGTTTTACAATAAGATAATTAGAAATAACCCGAATAGGAAAGAAAATCGCTTCTTCGACTAGCTTTCCAGTTATTCTCAAACGAATTTACGCCAAAAACCACCTGGCGTTAACTTTGGATACCACTCCACCAATGAGCCTTCCTCGTAAAGAATAGCCTATGTTGAGTCGCTGAGTGGAAAAGCTGGTCTTCATTAGATCGGAGAAGCAGGCGTTGAATAGCTACGGATCGTGAATTCAGCTCTGTGACGGGAGATTAATATTTAAACATTAAGACACAAGTACTTTGTACTGCAGATTTGAGTTTATGAATTTTTAATAAATACTACATACTAAAACACATTAATTAAAAATCTGTTGTTTTAACAAAATAATAATTTTTTTCAATTATTTACCTGCCTTAATTTTTATTGTAGGCTGTGGCTTGTCATTCGTTCATGCGTTGCATGATTACTTATTTTCACTCTGGTGACACGTAATGTTTAGTATAAGGCCGTGTAGTTTAACATAATAGGCAGAGGAAAGTGAAGGCACTGAGTCGTTTGTATCATCCCACACGTTCCATTACAATGGAATAACAACACTCTTTCCTCTATTGAATACTTCATAATTTATAATTGTTTCGACCTTGTTTTGTTTCATATTATTTATGTACTATTTAAAAACGTACATCATAAAAACGTATTTATAACGGTGGAGCGATATCTATTATTGCTGTTATTTTATTGTGATTTTTAAAGGATATTATCGTTTGTTTATTGTGTGTTTTAAAGATTATTATTTTTGTATAAACCGGCCAAATACGTGGCCAGTCAATTTACAACAATTATAAATGTGTTATAATGTATGATCTATGGAAATAAATTAATTTATTCATAGTAAAATAATAAAAATAAGCAAATTAATATATTATATTTATTTAGTTTGAACAATATTAACGCTAAACTTGTCCAACTTCAGTACCTCCCTATACTATATTGTTTTAAGTAAAATTTTTAGTTATGATAATAAATATAAGCACAGTACATTTCCACAATAATTGTAGTGTAATAACACTATAATTAATCACGGTACCTAAGTAAATGAAGGTATAATGCGCATCTCACATGACGTCACACGGGTGAAGTGGCAGCTGGATGGATCAACAAATGAACACAAAAGCACTTGTTCTAATTCACGTAGTTACAATTCATGCTTATGAGTGATAAATAACTTCCTTACAAGCTAGCTGAAAGTGTCTGTGTGATTGGTAGATTTAGTAACCAGTAGTTAATAGAATAATCAAACCAGCTGATTCGTCCGTTGACCTACAGTCTTTTGCGCATCCTCGCCATGATACCTACAGTCTATTGCGCGTCCTCGCCGTGATACCTACAGTCCATTGCGCGTCCTCGCCGTGATACATACAGTCTATTGCGCATCCACGCCGTGATACCTACAGTCTATAGTTCGAATAAAATAACTTTGGTACTGGCGTAACGCCCTCGCTCCACTGGTCTGAAATGACAAAACTCTGAGCTTTAATTTGCTGCCAAACTTAAAATAAGTAAGCAATACATTTCAAACTAATTGTATAGTGTCCACCAGTTTATATTCTTTAAGGAAAAATTATACCGGAGATTTTTCTTGAGCTAAATTGCTTTTTATAGCGATATTTGTATTTAAAAACACGGTTTTATGAGTGAAATTGCGCGTGAGTCGTCTTCAACCTGTCACTGTAGCAAACATAATAATAATAAAATAATTTCTTGTGGATGGATGACAGTTTGATTCATTGTGATTAGTTTGGTATAAGTCTCATTTAATAATTCAAACAGGTTAATGAGAAATTAATTTTTTTGTAAAACCTTGTCAACTCGGAAACGAAAAACGCTAGACAAAATTTATTTGAGCAAACATTAACTGTGTTATTTATGTATTATTAAAATAATACTGTGGTACTAATAAAGCATGCGGAAAAATAATGAAGAGTTGATGAAGTAAACTCATAGTTCGATTACATCGAGGCTGTGTCGGACGCGTAAGGTATACTCTGCTCAAGAGAAAGTGTAGACTGAATATTCAGTCCAAGCGTAAAACGAATTCCGATCGACGATATTTCCAGATAAGAAATGTTTCTCCAGTAAGAAATAAGGTAAGTTGGTTGACTTTTGACTTTGAGGTGTGTTCGTGTTCAGTTCTTTATCGATTTGACAGTGCTTAGTATAGTTTAATCACTAGTTTGTTTTTATTAAAGTTATTTAATTTTAGTGATATAACACGTTTTTATTTATTTAGATGTGACAATAATGCTATAGGATTCAGTGTGTATATAATTATCAGTGTTTATTGCAATTCTAATATTTAGACTCTTTCAAATTTTAGGTAGTGTTCTATTAGTAATTGACAAGAAATGTTTGCAATGGAAGAGGCAAGATCTGAGCCAGTGACTGTACATTGTGCGTGTGGTATCACCGCCGCCTTGTTGATAATCGAGTTTTGAAAACTTCTGAATCTTTCTTCCTAATTCAAGAAAATTCTATTTAATACGAGAGTACGATTTTAGTGTCACTTAAATAACACAATTAATTTAGGTTTAAAGAAATTTTGTCTAGCGTTTGTCATTATCGAATTTACAAAGGTTTACAAAAAAATTAATTTCTCATTTACCTGTTTGAATTATTAAATGAGACTTATACCAAACTAATCACAATGAATCAAACTGTCATCCATCCACAAGAAATTATTTTATTATTATTACTCTCGCTACAGTGACAGGTTGAAGACGATTCACGCGCAATTTCACTCATAAAACCGTGTTCTTAAACACAAATATCACAATAAAAAAGCAAATTAGTTTAAGCAAAATATCCAGCATAATTTTTTCTTAAAGAATATAGCATGGTGGACACTATACAAGTAGTTTGAAAATTATTGCTTACTTATTTTAAGTTTGGCAGCAAATTAAAGCTCAGAGTTTTGTCATTTCAGACCAGTAGTGCGTGGCCGTTCCGCCAGTACCAAAGTTATTTTATTCGGACTATAAGAAGTGCATTTTTAGACTCGTGTGCAATTAACATAATTAATTAATTTATACTCTTGTTAAATTAAATAAATAATTCAGTAATTTTTTATCTGTATAAAGTTCATTTATAATTGTTTAATTTTATATTTAGTAAGTTTTATTCATTTACCTTTCATTTTAGGTATTGTTAAATAACTATGTATTTTGCAACTTATACATTATACTGTACTGAAATTTTATTACGTTGTATTTTTTATTGTTATTAGTTTTATTTTGTGTTCTATAACACAAAGTAATGATTGTTTAAACAGTACTAAAGTGTTAATTCTTAGTAAAATGCATTAAAGTACTTAGAAATAAAAAAATTAGCGTTTTTATTGAAATTCCCTACTATCTAACATCTTCACTTATCCGTCGTCATCACGGCTCGTATACGTCGGTTAAGCGAGGTTCTATTGTACATAACATGTACAGAATCCATATTATTAGAACTCCTACTATTTAATTAAGGAAACATTGTTAACATTAGAGATCCAATGTCTCGGATAGTATTGTATAATTGACTTGGACAATCAGAATCATAGCAAAACCACGATCAATAGTGAAACGTTTTCATAACGAAGTACTCGATGTAACCAATGATTTTTACACTTAATAAATAATAAATAAAACAAATAAAATAATAAATATTTGTGTTGACTTAAGTATTTAACTGAAAATACCAAAACATATTAATCGGTGTTAAAATATCGATGTAAAGGCTATATAGTAGAATAAAAGTATGGAAATTACAAAAAATGTTTATAAAGAAAAAATAAGTTTCCGTAACAATTTTAAAAAGAAAAAAGTCACTTTAATAAGTATAAAATAGTTTATTGAAAGAAGCAAATAATAAGTATAGAATATTAAAATTTGAAGGGTTGGGGACTCTAAGTCCCTTGTTTATATGTATTAAAGAGACTATTATAAATAATCATTTTTCTAGTTTTGAAATGTTACGACTCTCCTAAGAGTTCAATGGACCAACATTTACTATTTTGAAAAAGAAAAAACTGAATGTTAAACAGCAATAAAAATTGCCAATGTTAGTGATGAATGGGGAATAAAAATAATATATATATATATATATATACAATTTTGTTTTAATTCTGAAAATAGCTGACTTGAGGGCTGAATCTATAATCTGGCTGAGTACTGTACTAGAGTGCCCCCCACCGTCGTAATCCCAAGCGGTCCCCTGTCACACCAACTGACACCTGTCATCTCTTGCCCTAATTAACACAGCTAATTAGCTCATTAACACTAATTGGCCTGTGTGGGGGTGATTTGTTACTAGTGGGAATAAACATTGCCGCAGTTAGCGCACAATTATCTTGATTAAAAATGGACGAAACACATTTGACATTTAGGTGTGCTTTGTTACCACATAGAGAGGACGGCTTTTCTTGGAACTCGTTAGCAAAATCTGGTCTGAATAAAAAATAATAATAATAACTTAACTCACCAATTCACATGGGCCTGCAGGCTTGTGCGTGAACTTTATTTAACGAGTGAAGAACTGACCGTTGCTTTAGTTGGGATTCGAACCTTTGCCCTTCGGAGTTCGAAGCCTTAGACACAGAGCCACACTCTAATGGGTAGGATAAATGTATCTATCCATTTCAATGTTTAGATTTACCTTTTTCAATAAAAACATCAACTTTTTGAGAGTTGATGATTAAAGTAAATTATAGATGATGCAAGCTAAAAGAATAATTCAAATATATTGCGCGTCCTCGCCGTGATACCTACAGTCTATTGCGCGTCCTCGCCGTGATACCTACAGTCTATTGCGCGTCCTCGCCGTGATACCTACCGTCAATTGTTCTCGTTACCATGATGTACTTGTTCAGTAATAATGAATCAAAACAACAATATAAAAGCAAGAATATATTGGCCGCTTAGAAAATTACCTACTGAATGCACCTGTGCGAGAGAGATGCACTGAGTGGTGGAAGTTAGATAGAGAAGTAATCTTTCCTTATAATAATAACAACACAATACAAGTGCACATACTACGACATATCGAACATATCTTTTGTTATAGACTTGACTAAATCGGAAAATTAATTGTTGTCAAAGTTTCACACCAAATCAAATAAATAAGCTTTACCGCAAACTTAAATTACAAAATGGTTATTTTGCAACAGGAAAATAGGAGTTCTGAAACTGCTATGCAGGATCTGAATCTCACAAACCAGAGTAAAATGTTGAGGATAGTGGAATTTCATAGCACTAGATGCATTCACCTAGAGGATCGTATTGTGCCTGCTGAAATCCGTCTATATGAGAGCGAAATATTCAGATACAAAGCCACAGGGCCATACCAAACTTTCATGTAACAACCAAGATGAATGGTATGTTCAGACTGAGTTTACATCAAGCAATAGAAGAAGAAGAAAGTAGTAGAGAGGAAAAATGGAGAATTCTTGCAATACACAGGCTTTTCGAGCAATTCCAAAAATCCTCAAATACATCCGCATCAAGTGCATATGGTTGGTACACATAAATCATATGGTCGTATGAAAGGAAAATGAGGGCACACTTGTTTCCATAATTTGAACACGAGAAATCAATCAAGAAAAGCCTACGAAGATGTTTAAAGTTGGTAATAAAGTACGAGCTTGGCTTCTACAGATTGAAAATGTACATAGAACTTTGGAATAATTTTAGAAAGAGAGTGTGCAACCTAACAAAAACTTTTAGATGTTTGAAAAAGAAATAATGACCAGCTATAAAAATTGGAGGTCATCCCACCCTAATAATTAAATCGGGAGAGTTTATGTGTTTATGTTTAGTCCGCTGTGTTTACGACTGCCAGCAAAAAGGGAGTGTTATGTCTTCAACACCAGGATAAGTGTGGATGTTTGTTCCACTCCACCGTCACTTTTTGACGGCTCAACCGATTAAAATTTACTTTATTTCAATCAATTTCATGAAATTCACCAGAAATTTCATGAACCGAGATTGTTAACTAAAATATATCAGCTAATAGTGGTTATTCTTTAGTAGATGTTTCAAAAAACGTTTTAAAATTTTTACTTCCAACCAAAATAATAAACATTATTTTGTCTTCAAATGAAAATGAAATTCAGATCTATATATCATCTTCTTGCTCTGTTTGTTATGATGTCTTCTCTGTTAATTTATTCCAATGTATTACAAAATTCAAGGCACGCTTACAGAGGAAAATATTTCTGAATCAACGTAATCACTCATTATATATAGTACAATATATAAAAAAGCACATGTTTTATAGCTAGGCATGTCAATAATCTTGTAGGCCATAAAGAAATTGAATTATTGCAAAAGTATCCTAGGTTTAATTAGCAGTTACCTAAAATTTTTTATTACATTGATAAGTAGGATCAAAATCTAGTGATATGCCTAGCTTACTTTAATACAATTTTTACTAATAAGCCTACGGACTATTTGCGGTAGGCCCAGCTTTAATTAATTACTGTTATATCAATAACAAGATGAGTTGAAAACAAAACTCTTTATAATTAAGAGTTAATACATTAATAAAATAATTCAAATAAAACATAAAATTCTATAATATTTCCTTTAACTATAGTTTTATAAGATATCTAGAACTTACTTTATATCATATATTTTCAAAAGTTCTGTAAGCGTTCCAAGTTTCTCACTAAATTAAGTTTGAGATTTTAAACGTTAAACAAAATGTTAATTTAAATGTTAAAGAAGAAATGCAAATTTTGATGTGGTAGTATATAATTTATAAACACAAATTAATAAACCAAAAATAATAAAATTATACAAATATCCTGTATAATGAGTTAAACAAATACAAACTTCAGTCATCCTACCACTGAACGTGAATGGGCTGGTAGGTGGGTAGATACTACTGTACGTTCACGGGTGGGTGGGTGAATACCATTTTACGTGTATTCATTTAACGCTATACCAATTAATAATGATAAAGATCAATCTCATTGCGTTCTATTGCTCTATCGCCAATGAAGACGTCATTGGAGAGGTCAAAATAGGGTTTCTACTGTAATTAAATTTTTATAATTGTAGACTCGGCATCCGGAAGCGCCGGTGGGCGAGGGGTGAGAAAAAGTATCATTGTAACCCACCCACCCTTACACGTACAGTAGTAATGACCCACCTGCCCATCCATACACGTACAATGGTATTGACCCACCTACCCACCTATACACGTACAGTGGCATTGACCCACCCGTCCGCCCATACACAGTGGTATTGACCCACCCTTCCGCCCATACACGTACAATGGTATTAACCCACTCATCCGCCCATACACGTGCAATGGTATTGACCCACCCTTCCGCCCATACACGTACAATGGTATTGACTCGCCCTCCCACCCATACACGTACAGTGGCATTGATCCACCCGCCCGCCCATACACGTACAGTGGCATTGACCCACCCGCCCGCCCATACACGTACAGTGATATTGATCCATCCGCCCATACACGTATAGTGACATTGACCCACCCGCCCACCCATACACGTACAGTGGCATTGACCCACCCGCCCGCCCATACACGTACAGTGACATTGACCCACCCGCCCGCCCATACACGTACAGTGGCATTGACCCACCCACCCGCCCATACACGTACAGTGACATTGATCCACCCGCCCACCCATACACGCACAGTGACATTGACCCACCCGCCCACCCATACACGTACAGTGGCATTGATCCACCCGCCCGCCCATACACGTACAGTGACATTGACCCACCCGCCCGCCCATACACGTACAGTGACATTGACCCACCCACCCGCCCATACACGTACAGTGACATTGACCCACCCGCCCGCCCATACACGTACAATGACATTGACCCACCCGCCCGCCCATACACGTACAGTGGCATTGACCCACCCGCCCGCCCATACACGTACAGTGACATTGATCCACCCGCCCACCCATACACGTACAGTGGCATTGATCCACCCGCCCGCCCATACACGTACAGTGACATTGACCCACCCGCCCACCCATACACGTACAGTGACATTGACCCACCCGCCCACCCATACACGTACAGTGGCATTGATCCACCCGCCCGCCCATACACGTACAGTGACATTGACCCACCCGCCCGCCCATACACGTACAATGACATTGATCCACCCGCCCGCCCATACACGTACAGTGACATTGATCCACCCGCCCACCCATACACGTACAGTGACATTGATCCACCCGCCCACCCATACACGTACAATGACATTGATCCACCCGCCCGCCCATACACGTACAGTGACATTGATCCACCCGCCCGCCCATACACGTACAGTGACATTGATCCACCCGCCCGCCCATACACGTACAGTGACATTGACCCACCCGCCCGCCCATACACGTACAATGACATTGATCCACCCGCCCGCCCATACACGTACAATGACATTGATCCACCCGCCCACCCATACACGTACAGTGGCATTGATCCACCCACCCGCCCATACACGTACAGTGGCATTGATCCACCCGCCCGCCCATACACGTACAGTGACATTGATCCACCCGCCCGCCCATACACGTACAGTGACATTGACCCACCCACCCGCCCATACACGTACAATGACATTGACCCACCCGCCCACCCATACACGTACAGTGACATTGACCCACCCGCCCACCCATACACGTACAGTGGCATTGATCCACCCGCCCGCCCATACACGTACAGTGACATTGACCCACCCGCCCGCCCATACACGTACAGTGACATTGACCCACCCGCCCGCCCATACACGTACAGTGACATTGACCCACCCGCCCACCCATACACGTACATTGGCATTGATCCACCCGCCCGCCCATACACGTACAGTGACATTGACCCACCCGCCCGTCCATACACGTACAGTGGCATTGAAATAAGCGTTATTTTACGCAACAGAATAAACAAAAGTATTGCTTATAAGAAACTGTTATCGCTGTAGCCGATCCGGTAAACTATAACTAATATTTGTAATATCTGAAACTGGAAATGGAAAATTTGTATATCTAGGTTAATAATACTTCTCTATATTATAATAATTAATAATATCATTACATTAAATTCTTCTTAAATCAATGAAATATATTAATTATTGACAATAGATTTTTTTTAATAAATAGTAAATAAATAATATGCTACACTAATGTGAGATATCAGCCATAAAAATATGAAAATATTAGGTTATCATAACGTGTTACTTGAATAGCCTACTCTGCAAGTCATTATAACACTGTTCCTCAAACACAGTGACAGCTCCGGCTAAAAGTCAGCTGTTTTTCCACTGACGTCAACATTATCCCTACCTTATAATTCTACTTATCTTGGTTAATTGCATATAGCTATTGCTAAATATCACAATTAATTAATTTTAGGATAGTTATCATAAACATATGTTTTGTACAGATGTTCCATTTTAATGTAAATATTATTCATTCATTATTATTATTCATCTCTAAGACGCCGATCGTAGAGATATGGGCGAATATGAGTGTACATGAACGAGTGTAGTCATTGTTACTATCTGAGTTCGACTTAGCTCAGAAAGGACTATTTATTAATAGCCCAATAGGAAGGGCAACTATGGGACCTACAGCTTTACGTGGAATCCGAACCACGTAGTGTTGGTCTGATTTTCAGCTAACTGACAAGTTTGAAACTTAGTTCTCTTCTCTACAAAACACTCGAACCTTGACTACCATTCAACACGGACACTCCAGACTTCTCTAGAAGTGTCTATATTGATGAAAACCATTGAGCGGACGCCGTGTCGGTATTAAGAGAACCGAGCATGGAACCTATCGTCTACAATATCCCAAACACTTTGTCCCCAAGTAGCTGAGTTACAGCACTGCGCCACCAAATTAAAAATAAAGTTGAGTTGTACTAACCAAGAACATGGTGAATATTTCTTATAATTTTAGTAGTAATAATTTATAATATCATGAAGATATACAACAATTTTGACGACGAGGATGGTATTAAGGCACGTATACTAATCAATTCCATTGGAACTAAACATGATCAACTTCTCTCGAGCCTGACAGCTCCAGTTTTACCTGCTAAGAAGACATCAGAGCTTGTAATGGAACACCATTTATGTCCTGCTCGAAATCGTCTTTAGATTATCGAGGCTTGTAGACTTGATTATATACACCTACAAGTCAATACTACTAAGTTATCGAGTTTTCAGTTGTCTTCAGATAGTTTATTCTACATAAAGACAAGGAAAACTTATATCCGAATTTATATCTATGTACTCAACCAATGAACTGATTTGAAAATATTATTACCTCATAGATCATGGCATTTCATCTGATTAAAATTCAGTCCACACTGAGTAGACGAGGTTCTGGAGGAGGTGGACATCTCAATCAACGACGTAGAAAGATCTATGTAGCAATAAAGGAAGGACATAGTAGTTAATGTTAACCACTCCTTAGGTATAATTTCGTTTGATTGTTTGTCTTTAGTTAAAGTGGACAGCTTCATCTCTCGTGCGATGTCTTGTTGGCGGCGTAGGCGAAAACCGGGACTTGCGCTCTCTCGATCTTGTTCACAATAATACTTATATATCTTCAGCAATGAAAACGGGTCATGTCTGTAGCTGATTGTAATGTAAACGAACATTAGGTCAACATTATTTCTATTAAAAACTGTTAATTATTATTTGTCAAGATGTTTTGTGTTAATAAAATTATTTTTTCCTATAAAGACGATCTTATGACTATACATAACATTGATAATAAGTCATGTTTCATAAGCTATAATTAAAAAATATTGAAACAATAACAGGTATACGATACTTCTAACTAAACAATATTCTTAGCTCTTAAATATTCAGACATTTAAATGTTATTTATCTTTAAAAATTACTTTTAATAATAATTTTATTTACTTACATTAGATTCTGATTTGATATTTGTCGGAAATTTATTTAAAAGTTTGACTCCAGAAAAGTATGTCTGCCTTATAAATAATTTGGTGTTATGTTAAAATGCAGATCGACAGCTGTATTATAAATCGACTTAAACAGCTGGTAATGGTAACAGTGCCTCCAACATCAATTTACCTGTGAAAAAAATTAACATGTTTGTTTTAACTTCTGTATGAATAATTTAATAAACTTTAATGTTAGATCTTGAAAAAATAATAGACAAGCATACATGTTCCAAATTTATGATGTTATGTTTGCAGATTAGATCATTTTTTTATATGCATATTAAAAAAGTTGTTATCTTTGGTAAGATCCATAAAGAATCTGAAATGTTGAGCTCTCATATTTACGTTATTAAGCAAAATATCGAAAACTGACAAGAATAAAAGAAGTCTTAAAATTAGTATTTCTATATAAAACAATCATAAAATCTAAGATATTCCATATGAAAAAGCAAAGTTGTCCACTATATTGAAAAATGACGGCCGTTTTTCAAAATTTGAAACATGTATTTTTAATTGTTCAAACAACTCAAGCTGTTGACTCTGCCCTGCTTGTATATTCTAGAAACAATTTTATATTGTATGTCCAAATGCAACCTGATAAGGGGCAGTGACTTACATAATTATAATACTAGAGGCAGAGATGACTACCGTACTGGGCAACACAGAACGGTAGTCTATCAACACCTGCCCTCGCAGGTGGGTGTCAAATTAATTAACAGCTTACCTAAAGAAATTAAAATTGCTCCAAATTCAAAAATATTTAAGACCCGTTTGAGAGACATACTGTTGTCCCAGGCTTTTTACAGCATCGGAGAGTTCCTAGCACACGACTGGGAGCCCAACTTAATTGGCTAGACACATCCCGTTGACTTTTGTGGGTGTTTCAAACTCTATAGGTAGATTTGTGTGAATGCCCTCCTTGTATGTATGTTTGTGTGTATTTATTGTTATGAATGATTGTTTAAATTAAAGCCTTAGGTTAATTAATTTTAATTTTAATACTGACGTTTGCGATACAATATTTTTTATATTGTCCATGCAATAAAGGATTTATTATTATTATTATTATTATTATCATTATTATTAATTGGCTCTAAAAACAAGTTAATGTTTTCTATTTAAAGTTGTTTGTCAAAATTGTGGTTTCCAAGAACACAATGGTGGCATATTCAAAAACGAAACCCGTATAGTCTGGTTACAATCTGAAAATAATAAGGAGAGAACTCCACCTGTAGACACCCATCATATTATCTTCTGCTTATGGTTTCTTATACACGTATTAATTACAAAACGGCTAGTTTTACCCCGAAAAATACTGATCAGTATTGTCGGTGAGTCACGAGAAGTCCTCTGAACTTGATGCCTCTGTGATATTGAAGGCACTGGTTTTCAATGAAACAGCACAAGTCATGTAGTGTACATATCATAATTAGTAATTACGACAGATACATCACATGACTTGTATTATTTCAATGGAAATCAGCGCCTTCAGTATCACAGAGGTATGAAGTTCAGAGAACTTCTCGTGACTCGCCAACTATATAGATATGTATCCACTCTTCCCCCTTGCAGTTCTCACCAAATATCTCAAATACATAACTTTTCTCATTTACTCTATCTAAAACACATGTAATCACGTATTTGAAACTGTACATAAATGCATAATAGATCATAATAAAAACTTGACCGATCCGGTTGCTTTTGGTCAGGAGTTGATAGAATAAATCAAGTCTGAAGGCGTGGTACTTCACAGTAAGTTTAATTCTCTTCAACGTTTCATTGCGCAACGATAGGGAAAGGACGCCGTAATCCATGAAGATGCAATCGCACAACACAAATGTACTGCGTGTGTTGCCTTACAAAAAGTAGCTCGGCGCTCCTTCCTTGATCGGTATTTTGAATTTGAGGTAAATTTGTAATTTTACATACTGTGCAAATTTTAAGAAAAGCAGCACACCCGGTAAGTTTTAGATAGAAAACACACAAATATATGAAGGTTGTCTGAGCTAAAGACATCTTCTGCAGTCACTAGAAAACTTCTCCAGGAGAACATCTTCAGTTCTGTAGAGACTGAAGAAGGACCGCCCTAAAATATTTCACAATTTATACATGATTGTTTCTTTCTCTAGTTTACCAAATATATATTGTTGCTTTTATTCTCTTTTTCCCTGAAATCATAAGCCTAGTGCTCTAAAAATAATCTGTAAATGTTACATATATGTAACTTCACCATTCCATGAACCTACGTCCCAAATTTCATGATTGGTTCCAAGTTTTCAGCTTTAATCGTTGCTCAAACAAAAAAATCATACAGACAAACAAAATGCCACACTGTCGCATTAAAGGGGTTAGAATCATCAATAACTAACTCCTTAAATCACATTCAACCCATCTATGAGTTAACCTCATCACATTAAATCTTTACCCCTCAGGAATACTATTTACCAAGACGTTAGTGCCTTGTTGTTGACTATGAAAGTAATCTAAAACAATTCTATATATCAGGCAATAGAATTCTAGCCTGCAGGTGTAAATATTTCCAGAGAAGCAACAGTTGAATTAAAATCGCAAGAAAAAGTCAATTGGTTAGGAATCTATTATGCCATATACTATAAGTATGTAATTATAATAATTTAATCGTTATTTTTGTATTAACTAGAACCACAGAATATAGACAGATATCTGTCTATATTCTGTGCTAGAGCTGTTTGTCCAAGCGCCGCTTGCGTGAATAATAGATAAATGTCATTATAAGATTATTTTAATAATAATTTAAAACTTTAAAACAATAATTTAGACTTAAAAGTATAGTATTGTATTGCGTAACGAGTATGTACTTTTGGAATCTCGTTTTCAACGGAAAAAGATGACTGCTTTTAGCTAATTATATAAAAATATTTTTTTTATTCACTTTTTTTTATTGCTACACGAACTTGCAATAATTGTTTCAGCTGGTCTTGCAATAATTGTTTCAGCTTAAAAAATAAACTTTTTACTCACCTGACCGAACCTAATATATCCTTTCCTAATCATCAGATACTAATGAATTGGTTAATTGAGTTAAGTTAGCTTGCCTGACCGCTGGAATAAATCTGTATTTTTTAATCAGGGTAATAAATCAAATCCGTCAGTTAGAAATCTACGCAAATTTGTTTTTTATGATTGATTTTATTATAATTATGCATGTGGCTATACGTGATTTGCCATGAAAGTAGTTTTTTCACAACATCTCTATAAATAAATATCGTAGACCAAAATAGTTTTCATATTCGAGTTCCGATTAACAAAACACCCAAAAATTTTACAATAACTGTTAAAATACGCAGATTAACGTATATGTAACAAGACTTGAAACACAAAATAGATTTTTATCTTTTTAGTACAACATGAGATTTTCATGGAATATTCCAAGAAAATTTAGACCTGATTCGACCTCCTGGTGATACAATTTTCAATATTTGCAACGATCCAAAAGTGCATAAATACAAAATGTGTCTGTCCTTAATAGAACAGCGCAAAGATGTTTACATTTTTTGTACAATCTAATTAAAAATTCAACCAAGGTTGAGTTTAAAATACAGGGTGTCTTAAAAGTCCCACCCCCCCCTATTAACTTTCTTATGAATACAGATAAAGTGATTTACTTCTGGGAATGTTTATATGACCAACTAAGGAGTTTTTTTATGTATGCAAATTTTTTACACCCCCTCTTAAAAGGGGGTAGTTTGGGGGTAAGTCAAAATTTTTAAATAGGAACCCCTATCAAATGACACATCATTTTAAAGGTAATATTAAAATGAGAAGAATGGCGGAAACTAGAGGTCTTTAACATTAGTCTATCAAATTTGGTGGCAGTTTAAAGTTTGAATTATTTCATAAAACCCCCGCAGCTTGTTACATTTAAAATTGTTGTAAGGCAGACAAAACATTCACCCACCAGTTAGTTTTGAGAACTGATGACACCTAATCGTAAAACAAGTTATTACAAGAATCAACAAACACCAAAAACCACAAATAACATAGCATTTATTTGGTTTTGGTTTGTCTGACCAAAGTCCAGTAGGGCAACCTGGGACTTTGGTCAGACAAACCAAAACCAAATAAATGCTATGTTATTTGTGGTTTTTGGTGTTTGTTGATTCTTGTAATAACTTGTTTTACGATTAGGTGTCATCAGTTCTCAAAACTAACTGGTGGGTGAATGTTTTGTCTGCCTTACAACAATTTTAAATGTAACAAGCTGCGGGGGTTTTATGAAATAATTCAAACTTTAAACTGCCACCAAATTTGATAGACTAATGTTATAAACCTCTAGTTGCCGCCATTCTTCTTCTTTTAATATTACCTTTAAAATGATGTGTCATTTGATAGGGGTTCCTATTTAAAAATTTTGACTTACCCCCAAACTACCCCCTTTTGAGAGGGGGTGTAAAAAATTTGCATACATAAAAAAACTCCTTAGTTGGTCATATAAACATTCCCAGAAGTAAATCACTTTATATGTATTCATAAGAAAGTTAATAGGGGGGGGGGGGACTTTTAAGACACCCTGTATAAGATAAAAAATGTCTCAACTATACTAAAAGGCATAGACCCATATTAATTCAGCATTAGCCTACTCAATTACAAGTGATAAGTTTTTGAAAATTCAAATACGAAAAAATACACAAAATTACAGTCAGTACACAAGTACTTGGATATCTTCAGGTGACAACTCAGAATTCACATATTTTTGAATAAATAATTGACCAAACTAATTACCCCTAATGAAATATCAACAGTTCTTGAAGTCGTTTTACATGAACTTCTGCTCTTACCGTACACCCCCAGACTGTTGCATTGTTAACAATGAACTACAAACCAAGTTCTCGAGTACTTTTTAGGTTAGTTTTATATCATCCAATAGGGCTTCATTCAATTCAGGAATTCTTTTTAAAAATTATCATCCTGATTTAACTATTTTTGTAAAATTCCTTTAGCTGTCCCCCAAACTGAAACTGTTTTCCACAGTAATAACTACCAAAATAATTTATGTCTTAAGGTATTTGGAAGCAAAGAAATGCTTCTATCACTTTCAGCTCTTATCTGATTACGATAACTAATATACCTCACTGCTTTCTCTACTACACGCAGATCATTTGTGCAAAAGTTTATTTTAGGTTAGGTTATATTAGGGTAGTGTTAGGTAGGTCAGGTAAGGTTAGGTATTTTATTACTTTCCATTAATAAATTTCTTTAGAAAATATTTAATTTGGGGGGCAGCTAAAGGAACTTAACCGCTATCTTTTTAGTTTAATCTTCCTATTCCTGAAAGGCACTGATGATTTTTCAAAAACAATATTAAGACTAAGTAACTCATGATTTGAAAATATTTCGATAAATTCTACTTACTGCAAGATGCCAGTTAATAAAATGAAAGCTTAATTGTGGTATATTACTTATCTACTGTGTCAGTAAGTAAATTTAATAATGACTTTACCTGCGATATCTTCTGTAACTAAACAACAAATATTAACAAAATAAAACCACAGTCTAACAATATTCAGTCACGAAACTAAAATGCAGAGATGTGCAACTAGCTCGATGCTAGCGCTCCAAGTAGACGGACTGACAATTACAGTCCGGCGCAATACCGTTGTTCACTGTACAGTATTGCATTGTTTGTTGCAAATAATTTGAATAATGAGTTAATTTTAATGAAAGAGCTGCAATGTGTTACATGATTTAATGAACTTGTGGGTTTGTTCAGGTATTTAATTTATCAATTTCGACTTTCAAAGATACCCCTTCCTTTTTAAATACAACTAGGTATGATAAAATGTATTTTATATATAAACCACATTCGTAAAAGCGAAACTATTTTATTTAAACTAAAAATTAATTATGTTAACAAACACAGTACATTATGAAAAGTTGTTCAATTCACATAAATTAAATTAAATAAATTAAAGTATTCTTAAGAAAACGTTGTCAGTCATTTGATATTTACAATGAATGCCAAAAATTCTATAGTAATTTTTTTAATATAAATAAACTGCTGATCATTAAAATCAGCTGATCCGAATGAAACCAGATTTTGATTTCAAAGTACAAACAACTTCAAAATTTAACCAAAAGCTAAATTTTAATGTGTTTTCAAAATTATATAATTTATCTTACATAAAACATTAATACAGTTTTGTTAAAAGATTTCATTTATTTCCCAAACACATTTCCCGAAATTCGTTGCGGGGGTACAACTAGTTAAATGTACAAATAACCAAATACTGTATTAGAATTATGAAACATTTTTCTTTCCATCTGCTAAGTTGTTAATTAAATAGAAGAGGGATAGTTCAAACATTGACAATATTAAAGTTGTTTTTAAAGTAACACTTTCAACTGAAGTAATAAATCTATATACAAAAGCAATTTACCACTCATCACTAGTTCTCCAAAACTATACGTCCAGAAATGTTGCTCATGGGTTTATCATTGCCCCTAGAGGCTCCCTAAGAAAGGATTTTCCTCTCCGACCTCAGAACTCCGTCCCACTGGCCTCCAAAATTCCCATGGCATTCTTATGGAGCTATATTAATTGTTTTATTTGATTACACACGTATATGTACCAACACGTATTATGATAGAGAGAGTACATATACAATACGTTGGTACGTATTGTATATGTACCAACACGTATTATGCTAATTAAAAAACTATTTATTTGATTAACAGCTATTAAATAAAAACAAATTGAATAAAACTGTGGTAAGGTAAACTGTTTAAATTTAAAATAATTGAGTATAGCAGTAAATTATTCAAAGCATCAGCTGTTCTACATTGGATACAGTGTAAACTGGAAGGTTGCTGCAAATTTCGATTATATTATCAAACGCAATAAACCGTTTGCCGGTCAAATGCAATGACCGGCAAAGCGGGTGGGTACAGCTTGTAATAAATATAGACATGACCATTTGAAGGGAAGTTTTAAGTGCTTAATTTTGCAAGTCAAATTTCTCAAAATAAGTAACAACGCACTGTTCACTTCCATACTTCTCGTACCTAAAGCGTTCTCGGTACCCTGAGTAACAACGCACTGTTCACTTCCATTCTTCTCGTACCTAAAGCGTTCTCGGTACCCTGAGTAACAACGCACTGTTCACTTCCATACTTCTCGTACCTAAAGCGTTCTCGGCACCTTGAGTAACAACGCACTGTTCACTTCCATACTTCTCGTACCTAAAGCGTTCTCGGTACCCTGAGTAACAACGCACTGTTCACTTCCATATTTCTCGTACCTAAACCGTTCTCGGTACCCTGAGTAACAACGCACTGTTCACTTCCATACTTCTCGTACCTAAAGCGTTCTCGGTACCCTAAGTAACAACGCACTGTTCACTTCCATACTTCTCGTACCTAAAGCGTTCTCGGTACCCTAAGTAACAACGCACTGTTCACTTCCATACTTCTCGTACCTAAAGCGTTCTCGGTACCCTAAGTAACAACGCACTGTTCACTTCCATACTTCTCGTACCTAAACCATTCTCGGTACCCTGTTTGTCCCCAATTGTATATAGATTCACTTTAATAACTAATGATTGTTTTTCTTGGAGAATATTTTCGGTTTTCACTTATAATCAAACAGATCTCTCACCTTTTTCCGTGATTTAACTCAGCTGAAAACTTATTTACTTATTTACACTGAAAGGAAATATAAGATTTAAAATATTTGAATTATTCTTTTAGGTTGCATCATCTATAATTTACTTTAATCATCAACTCTCAAAAAGTTGTTGTTTTTATTGAAAAAGGTAAATCCAAATATTGAAATGGATAGATACATTTATCCTACCCATTAGAGTGGTGGCTCTGTGGCTAAGGCTTCGAACTCCGAAGGGCAAAGGTTCGAATCCCAACTAAAGCAACGGTCAGTTCTTCACTCGTTAAATAAAGTTCACGCACAGGCCTGCAGGCCCATGTGAATTGGTGAGTTAAGTTATTATTATTATTTTTTATTCAGACCAGATTTCGCTAACGAGTTCCAAGAAAAGCCGTCCTCTCTATGTGGTAACAAAGCACACCTAAATGTCAAATTTGTTTTTCCTCCATTTTTAATCAAGATAATTGTGCGCTAACTGCGGCAATGTTTATTCCCACTAGCAACAAATCACCCCCACACAGGCCAATTAGTGTTAATGAGCTAATTAGCTGTGTTAATTAGGGCAAGAGGTGACAGGTGTCAGTTGGTGTGACAGGGGACCGCTTGGGATTACGACGGTGGGGGGCACTCTAGTACAGTACTCAGCCAAATTATAGATTCAGCCCTCAAGTCAGCTATTTTCAGAATTAAAACAAAATTGTATATATATATTTTTTATTTTTATTCCCCATTCATCACTAACATTGGCAATTTGTATTGCTATTTAACATTCAGTTTTTCTTTTTCAAAATAGTAAATGTTGGTCCATTGAACTCTTAGGAGAGTCGTAACATTTCAAAACTAGAATAATGATTATTTATAATAGTCTCTTTAATACATATAAACAAGGGACTTAGAGTCCCCAACCCTTCAAATTTTAATATTCTATACTTATTATTTGCTTCTTTCAATAAACTATTTTATACTTATTAAAGTGACTCTTTTCTTTTTAAAATTGTTACGGAAACTTATTTTTTCTTTATAAACATTTTTTGTAATTTCCATACTTTTGTTCTACTATATAGCCTTTACATCGATATTTTAACACCGATTAATTTGTTTTGGTATTTTTAGTTAAATGCTTGAGTCAACACAAATATTTATTATTTTATTTGTTTTATTTATTGTTTATTAAGTGTAAAAAGACATTGAGTACTTCGTTATGAAAACGCTTCACTATTGATCGTGGTTTTGCAATGACTCTGATTGGCCAAGTCAATTATACAATATATCCGAGACATTGGAACTCTAATGTTAACAAAGTTTCCTTCATTAATATAGTAGGATTTCTAATAATATGGATTCGGTATATGTTATGTACAATAGAACCTCGCTTAACCGACGTATACGGGCCGTGATGACGTCGGATAAGTGAAGATGTTAGATAGTAGGGAATTTCAATAAAAACGCAATTTTTTTTATTTCTATGTACTTTAATGCATTTTACTAAGAATTAACACTTTAGGACTGTTTAAACCATCATTACTTTGGGTTATAGAACACAAAATAAAAATGATAACAATAAAAAATACAACGTAATAAAATTTCAGTACAGTATAATGTATAAGTTGCAAAATACAGTTATTTAACAATACCTAAAATGAAAGGTAAATGAACAAAACGTACTAAATATAAAATTAAACAATTATAAATGAACGTTTTACAGATAAAAAAATTACTGAATTATTTATTTAATTTAACAAGACTATAAATTAATTAATTATGTTAATTGCACAGGTGTCTAAAATGGACTTCTTAGAAGTACGCTCCGCTCACACGAACAACCCGCGTTAAAACGAACGTAAGGTCGGACAGTAAGCAACAAAATTACTGTATCTGCTCATTCAAAAATACAGCAGCTGACCAGTTACTTATTGCTGTATTGCATTGTTACGTAATTCACGTAATACAGTATACAATCAAATTCTGTACAAATTAACCGATTTTCGTTGTATAAAAGTCAGTTCCGGTCCCGACTATCTCGGAAAATCAGATATTTTTCCGGTGGCGATTTCGGGACGGGTACGTCGGTTGAAACGGAATGTCGGATAACAGCATGTCGGATAACGAGGTTCTACTGTAACTGGATACCACATATTTTTTATATTCTAATTCGTCATCACAAGGTGTCTTTTATTTTTTGGGAATCATTCTCATTAGGACCGTCATAAATGGATAACCACAAAATTAAGAAAAATTAAAATCTATTTTTAACAAAATACTATAGATTCCAAGACACACATAAATATACATATTATTATTTCCTAACTAAGCATGATTTTCTCGTTTTATGTTAGTGTTTTCCTTTCGGACAATTTCAATTATGGGTGGGCGGTTGGGTACTATCACTGTACGTGTGTGGGTGGGCGGGTGCATACTATCACTGTACGTGTGTGGGTGGGCAGGTGAGTACTATCACTGTACGTGTGTAGGTGGGAGGGGAGGTACTATCACTGTACATGTGTGGGTGGGAGGGTGGGTACTATCACTGTACGTGTGTGGGTGGGCGGGTGGGTACTATCACTGTACGTGTGAAAGTGGAGGGGGTACTATCACTGTACGTGTGTGGGTGGGAGGGTGGGTACTATCACTGTACGTGTGTGGGTGGGGGGTGAGTACTATCACTGTACGTGTGTGGGTGGGCGGGTGGGTACTATTACTGTACGTGTGTGGGTGGGTACTATCACTTTACGTGTGTGTTTTATAGGCAAACAGTCTTGCGATGATCTGGTCGTCTATAAATCTTGCAATGTCTTTATGAACGGATAAGATGGCAAAATGGTTCAACCTCTTTTGGTAATTGTTGGTTGTGTTCGGAAGAGGGAATACAGTGAACGCAAGAAGAGTTTGAGAAGAAAGGAAAACTAACATAAGACTTCTATTTACTTCTTAACTCTGTTTGTGTCTTGTAATGGTCTTTCTGAATGTTTGCCGATGGCGTGTGTTTATATTATATATATTAACAAAATGCACATAGTTATATGTAAACTGTGTTAACAATTGATTAAAACATTATTATTTTTAAATTAATTATTATTTTAACTAGCCGATAGCCCTTGCTTTGCTACGAGGTGGTTCTCTACGTTTGGTTACTCCTCCCTCCGTGCTTCTCTCTTAACTACTAAATACAAAAGCTAAGTCTGCTGCCGTTCTCTTAACTAACAAGGTTTTATAGTCTACAAAACCCTATAAGTCTACTTTAGGGCGATACAATGTAGAACAATCATGTCAGAGTTACTAGAAATGGCATTAAACATTTCACAATGAAATCAAAGTTAGCCAGGCTTTTGTGCCATGTTCATGTTGTTTGTATCAGCCGGTGGCTTAGTGGCTTAGGCTTCGTACTGCGGAGGACACATCCAAGGTTCGAATCCACACAGAGCCAACGGTCTGTACTTCACTCGTTGAATAAAGTTCATGCACAGGCCTGTAGCCCCATGTGAACTGGCGAGTTAAGTTTTTGTTGAAAAAAATTGGGGGGGAAATCAGCTGTTTGAAATAAATTATTAAATTGATGCATATGTTACTCTTATTAGAAAAAAGGAAACGTTGAGGGGCTGTTTCTGTTCTTTAGGACTGGAATTTCGAGATATAATTTATTAGAGTGTCTCTCTGATACAAAAGCTTAACCTTTTATTCAAATTTCATGAAAGTATGTTCAATGGTTTCGGAGCATTAATGATGAGTGAGTACGTCGTTTTTGGATGTTATATTAAGATAGGCCTAATAAAAGTTATTCATTCAGAAAACGCCGGTTTCGGAGCATTAATGATGAGTGAGTACGTCGTTTTTGGATGTTATATTAAGATAGGCCTAATAAAAGCTTATTCATTCAGAAAACACCTTGGTATATCTCCTTTTCCTTTTACAGTAACCAAATTAAAACCGATGTTTACTTCAACAATCACTTTCCGTTGTTATCTAAAACGCCCGCATGGTTTCACTAAGGACTAATGCCCATATCACCTATCCCCGGCCCACACAGGCCCGAGCGTGGGCCTCCGCTCTAAACGTTTTCCGTGTCCCCATGTACCTGTTGCCGCTCCGACCCCTCTGATGATGAGGTTATCTAAACGCCGCTGATATCTGAACACTCTCTGGAAGAGAAACTCCTTGCTATTACTTACTTATCTGCCGATATCAGGAGCCCCATTCATAATTTTGTCCGTGTGGTATCTACCGTAGTAAATCTTACTGGTATTCCTTACTTTCTTGAACGCCTCTTTTTATAAATGATGTAACCAAAACACAGCGCTGGCTGGAGAAAAAGGTATAGAGTTTTATATTCACTATTTTTTTCCTTTCAAGTAGGAATACTGCTTATTCTCACTCACTACTATAACTTATTTTGCCTCATCACTATATAGGTACTTATTGAGTAACCCAACTTATTACATCAATGACGCATTTAAAAATATACTTTTCTTTTAATAAGTGCAGTACCTCTATTTTAGCTTAGCTCACAAATAACACAGAAGAAGAAGAAAGAATAAGGAGGAGGATATTAAAAAAGAGGAGAATGAGAATAAAAAGGAAAGAGAAGTGAAGGAGAATATTTTTATACAACGGATATTCATCTGATACTGATATTCACTGGATAAATATTTTGTAGTAAGATTTTCCCCAACAAATTCTGAATTCTGAGAAAACAATAAAAAAACTATAGAAATACATAACAAGAAAGAATTTACTAATCCTATACATAAATGTTGTAAGGAAGTAATTAACTACTAAACTATTCATATCTTATTAAGGATGTAAAACTGAGGCCACTTTAAAAAGAGAACCATCAGTACGAATCAAAGGTTCGAATCCCAACTAAACTAACGGTCAGTATTTGACTCGTTAAATAAAGTTCACGCACAGGCCTGCAGGCCCATATGAATTGGTGTTAGGTTTTTTTTAATTTCACTCTTCAGTTCACATGGGCCTGCAGGCCTATGCGTGAACTTTATTCAACGAGTGAAGTACCGATCGTTGGCTCAGTGGGAATTCGAAACTTGGACCTTGCCCTCCGCTATCCGAAGCACCACGCCGGCAGAGTTTTGTTCCCCTTCCTACAGATATATCATACAAACATAATAAATCTAAAGCTGCGATACACAATAAACGTATTTTTTTAACTAGTTAGTGTAATCTTTATATTAACCATACATTATCTCATACGACATTTTATAAGAATTTGTAAGGCTTCTTCAGTCTGTCTACTGTATAAACATTAGAACCACCTTACATCTGGAGACATGTGGCCTAACTAAATCGAGTTGAGAGACTGCTATCACTTTAGATTCTAAATTCTTATTACAGTTATTAAGGTAGGAGATTGAATTATTTTTAATAACTCTTAAGGCAAGTTGTGTTTTCAGACTGTATACCACACCACCACTTCATTGTAGGCTATACAAAGCATTGCTACAATGCAGGTTGGCCAGCGTTCTGTTAAACACGCTATATCAATCTTCTCACTGTGCAGGAGATCCTAGTGGACAAACTGTATTTGCGATTAACTGGAGCATGTGGATTTTATTAGGCTTTCTTCTTTTTATATTTTATTTATTTCAGGAAAAGTAGTTGTAATATCCTATCATTCCTCCCCCTTAAATTTTGAGCTCAACAGTTGGTTGACATGTATCCGCCAAATCTCACCACTATCAAATTTTACTAAATACAGTATAAGGATGTTCCTTCTTTTCCAATCATTACACCAAATTTCCACTTAGGGTTTCCTCTGGTATAGCATCTAGATTTTAATTAACATATGTTTTCTATAAGTTGTTTGTGAGTTTGTGTTTACTCGTACAAACTCGGACAACATGGCCTTCCTTATTACACGAGCCACATCTTGTTTACACATAGGCATAAGTTCGCTCTGTGATCTATGACTACACAGCTATAGTAATTTCCTTTTAGAAAGGAAAAATCTGTTGGATGATCATTTGATCTGTATGTTTGTTTTTCTTCGGGGTCTCTTGAACATTTGTTGATATGTTTCATGTTTAGTAGTACTTGCAGATATCATTACAATATCTGTTTTAGCCAGTTCAATACAAGAAGCAGTTTTCAATGATTTCTTTTAAAGGTTTAAGCTCTCTATCTTGTAATAACCTAGTCCTAATTTCAGTATCTTAATAGTTCATCACATATTGATTTATCACAATGAACAATTAAATTCACAATATGTTGACAATTTTTGTAATTCTGTGGAGAATTCCATAACGGTTTCACCTAAATTTTGTCCTCTTGTAATGAATCTGTGTTGCTTGTAAATTCTGTAAATTCTGTAAAAAGCCTGTGGCTCCATGTGGTTTTTTATAACGTCACTATCTCTTCATACGTTTTAGGCAAAGGGTCATCTGGTTCGCACAGGTCGTTAACTTTTGGTGTACAAGGGGTGACAAAGCATGTAGAAGTGTAAATCTTACTAAACGGTTGTCAGATATTCCCTTAATTTTCCTGAATAATTTTAATCTTTTGACAAATTTGGAACATTTTTCTTGTTTATCTAGTGATACAAAGTTTAGGTTAGAGGCAGTTAGGTTAGATCCTGAATTGGATAATTGAATGGTTTTCTCAACTGAGAATGTTTCACTTTTATCTTCTTGAAGGATATGTTCCAAACTAACTTTTAAGTGAATAAAAGTATCATCGAATTCACTTCTGTAAGTATTTTCATCATTTATGAAGTCATCCTCAGTATTTCAATCAGTTAAGTCTTGAATTAATGTCATCTTACAGTAAACTGACTTTAGCAGTTCTAGTCTTGATTTTGTTTCACTCACCTTTGCAGTAGTGTAGGTACCAATCCATTTGTTGCAGTTTGTCATTTTGTTTCACTCACCTTTGCAGTAGTGTAGGTACCAATCCATTTGTTGCAGTTTGTCATTTTGCTTCACTCACCTTTGCAGTAGTGTAGGTACCAATCCATTTGTTGCAGTTTGTCATTTTGCTTCACTCACCTTTGCAGTAGTGTAGGTACCAATCCATTTGTTGCAGTTTGTCATTTTGCTTCACTCACCTTTGCAGTAGTGTAGGTACCAATCCATTTGTTGCAGTTTGTCATTTTGCTTCACTCACCTTTGCAGTAGTGTAGGTACCAATCCATTTGTTGCAGTTTGTCATTTTGCTTCAC
Source organism: Stictocephala bisonia (assembly GCA_035578905.1). NCBI lineage: Eukaryota > Metazoa > Arthropoda > Insecta > Hemiptera > Membracidae > Stictocephala > Stictocephala bisonia. The sequence continues at coordinate 1,582,948 of JAQJVL010000115.1, read as the reverse complement.
TCACCTTTGCAGTAGTGTAGGTACCAATTCATTTGTTGCAGTTTGTCATTTTGCTTCACTCACCTTTGCAGTAGTGTAAGTACCAATCCATTTGTTGCAGTTTGTCATTTTGCTTCACTCACCTTTGCAGTAGTGTAGGTACCAATCCATTTGTTGCAGTTTGTCATTTTGCTTCACTCACCTTTGCAGTAGTATAGGTACCAATCCATTTGTTGCAGTTTGTCATTTTGCTTCACTCACCTTTGCAGTAGTGTAGGTACCAATCCATTTGTTGCAGTTTGTCATTTGCATTTTCAAAGTTCTTCGGAGTAGTTTTAATTACTTTATTTTCTCTTCAACATTTTTAATACTTGAATGTCCTGAATGATTTGACTCGTCGCCATTGTCATATCTTGTAGTAATTAAATAATTTATAAACAATTAACATAGTAGCTTTATTTCAGTAACATACATCATAATAACACAGTTTAGTTCTTACATTCTTACATATGAGACGCCGACACAACGTTGTTGGTATTTTAAGGCGAATATGAATGATTATATGAGTCAGTGGCGTAAATACGGGGGGTGTTCAGGGTGATCTATCACCCCCCAAAGACTAAAAAAAAAAGCCCGTACGCAGAAGGAGTCCTGCGTAACAAAAGCGAATTTCATATTAAAAAACAAAAAAAGGGATATAGTCAGTGGTTACCGACTATTGAGTACCCTTCAACATTTGTTATCATTATTTTTGATGTCATGTTTAAAAACCTTTTAATAGATTCGTGGTAAAAAACTCAAACCAAAAACTGTTGCGAAATATTGTTGCTAAATGAACATGTGCTACTTGAGTTTTGATTTGAGTTTTAATGCATTTTTTAAGTTTATTCACAGTTTTATAGTCCAAGAATGTTGTTTGTGCAGCTAGCGGGATTTCTTTTTGTACGAAAACGCTCCATACTAACACACACATGTGAGAAGTAAAACAGTGGTCGCGTAAACACCGGCTGGAGGGAAACAATGCCACTATCGGGTAGTGGAGGGAGAGGGATGTGACTCGCGAATGTTTCTAAAATTAGCTCCCTGCTATCGCTCTACTTCCCCCATCATAACTCATAAGTCCCTCTACCTGACACCTGTTCGGTTCGTCGTATTTTCGCTTCAGTGACCAGTGTTGTTGAGTGTGCGGGTAATTACTGCTATTGACAGTAATCGACTGTGGTTTTAAATGACGGTGGATTTTTATTTTAAATTATTATAGTTTTCAACCTGTTGTCATGTTTACCAGATAGCCTGTGCGTATTGGCGTTATTTTTGTTGAATAATGGCGGCCAAACGAAAAGGCCAGTGTTTAATATCGGACATGTTCAAAACTAGAAAAGTAGAGGACTGTTCTTCGGCTGAACCTGAAAGTAGTGAACCTGTTCAACTTCAACAGCCTTTACTACCTGCAGTAAGTTCATCCTGTTCAAGTTCATCAGTAACTGACGACACAACAACTTTTAACCCGAATGACATAGGCCTTTTTTTAAACAAAGTCATACAAGACGAGGACAAAGTTAAGCTTATTCAAATGTTTTGGCAACCCCCCTCCACCTACAAGTTTCCTGTGCTGGAGAAATTTCAGAAACGAAAGTTAAAATTCCAGCATTCGTGGTTAAGCAAATATCCGTGGCTTGTTTACTCGGAAAAAGAAGAAGGAGCTTTCTGTAAATTCTGTTTCCTATTTGCCAAACACGGAGCAGGAATAAATAGCCAAGAACTTGGGTCATTGGTGAAAAATAAATTCACGAACTGGGTGAAATCCCAAGAGGTATTTAAAAGCCACGCTCATACCGAATATCACAATGCGTGCATTACAGATTTTCAAAATTTAAAAAAGACTCTGGAAAACAGGTCGTTGGAGATAATCAATCAAGTTAATACAGCACGCAACGACGCTATCCTTAAGAATAGACGAAACCTAAAACCGGTAATTGAAACCATAATATTGTGTGGACGGCAAGAGCTTGCCTTGAGGGGACACAGGGACTCTGGAAATGTTGAGACGGAGTCTTTGTGTAGTGAAAAGAATGAAGGGAACTTCAAAGCTCTTTTGAGGTACAGAAGCCAAGGTGACAAAGCTCTGAAAGACATGTTAGACGGGAGTGGAAAAATTAAATACCTTTCGCCTCTGTTACAAAATGAAATAATTGAATCTTGTAATCGCGTTATACAGACAAAACTTGTTGAGGAAGTGAATAATGCGACTTATTTCTCAGTGCTGGCAGACGAAACTAGTGATGTTTCCAACGTGGAACAGATTTCTTTGTGCGTTCGGTATGTTGAAGTGAACACCGAAAATCACACACACACTGTAAAAGAACAATTTCTGCAGTTCATACCAACAACTGAACTCACAGGAAAAGCCTTGGCAGAAACAATTTTAAATAGTTTAAACAGCTTTGGGTTGAACATGAATGGTTTAAGAGGACAAGGTTATGATGGGGCATCAGCAATGTCCGGTCAGTACAACGGTGTCAACAAATTTGTGCAAGACAAACATCCATTGGCTTTGTATGTACATTGTGCGGCCCACTCGCTAAACTTAGCAGTAACTAGAGCATGTGAGGTCCCTGATATAAGCAACTGTCTCGGTACAATCGAAAAATGTTACGTGTTTTTCAACACACCCAAAAGACAAGCTATCCTAAACGATGTCATTGAAAAATCAGAAATGGATCCAAATGTAAAAACCTTAAAAAGGTTGTGTGCCACGCGATGGGTGGCGAAGTATGATGCAGTTCGAGATTTTATGCATATTCTTGATTTCATCCTGGAATCTTTGGATGTAATTTTCCTCTTGGAAGGACGGATCAGGAGCAAACAGCTTGAAGTGGGCAATATTAAACATAGATTTTGTCGTTGCTGTACATGTTATCTCTAATGTTTTTGCTTTCGGAATGCCGTTGTGCAAGGAATTGCAAAGGGAAACATTGGACTTAAAAGAGGCTGTTGTAATGGCTGAAGACTTAATATCAGAGTTGAGTCTTAAGCGATTGAAAGCCGAGGAAGAGTTTCGCCTTATTTTCAATCAAGTGAAAGCCCTTGCATTAGACTTAGGTATCGAGGTGAAAATTCCGAGACTATGTGGGAGACAAATGAATAGAAGTAATGCACAAGCAAGTATGTCCAAAGACCTAACTGAACATGATCGAGTAGAAGAACACTTTAGAATCAATCTATTCCTCCCGTTTATTGAATTTTTAATTCAACAACTCGAGGAAAGATTCAAAAAACACAAAGCAGTTTTTGAGGGGTTCCAATGCTTGTTCGATCGGGAGCCCAACAATGAAACGAAAACTAAGCTGGACGCTTTAGTTCAGTTTTATGCAAAGGACGTTTACTCTAACACCGAAGACATCTATGTGGAACTGAAAATGTGGAGAAAAGAAATCAACAGAACCAAAAATCAGACAGCTTTGAAGTCGGCTCTTTCCAGCCTCGATGCGTGTGAAAAAACATTGTACCCCTCCATATACCAGCTGTTGAAAATCCTGTGCACAATGCCTGTAACGACATGCACTCCAGAGAGGACCTTTTCTACATTAAAGAGAATTAAAACATACCTCAGGAACTCTACTGGACAAGTAAGTGTAACTCATTTATAAAGTTTATTTATACTATTTTAACTTTGAATCAGATGTAAGATTTTATAGAATAGGTTATCGATACTTAGCCAATGCATATTATTCGCTGTCAGTATCAAAAGCTACTACTTGTGGATTTTAAAAATATCAAACTTAATAGGATCTGCCCAACTTTCATCAAGTTAAGTTCTGATAACAACATCTTGTTCAGCCAGCCATAAATAAAAACTCTTTTATTAGATTGTTCAAGTAGTTAAAAGAAAGTGTATACATTTTGATGAAACAAAATATATCTTTATAACTTGAATATTATTATAATAATTATAATTTGTTATAGACACGACTCAATGGACTGGCGATGTTATCAATTCATAGAGAAATTGGAATCACTGTTGACGAGGTGATAGACGACTTTGGAAAAAAACCAAGAAAGATTGACTTTGTAATCTAGTTCTCAAGTTTGAGAGATAAGTGTGAAGCTTAATAAATTGTTTAATGCTGTAGTGGAAGTTATTTTTTACACCTTGATAATTAACTAACATTTTTCATAATGTACTAAAGATTGAGAAGAAGGCAACCAAGAAGTTGTAAACTTAAATAGTATCAAAGTGTGTGGTCTCATTTCAAAGTGGTCTCATTTCTTTAATTTTTCAATTGTTTTTATTTTTGAGACTGCTAATTTCTGTATGTTAACAGACCTCTTGCCCCGATATTACAAAATATGTTTCGTTGGCCAAAATTTCAATTTTACTAAACGTTTACACAAAATCAACTATTTTATCTAAAATACAGGAATAACCCAAATATGTCTGGCATAATTAAAACACAAAAATTTTGCTGACGTTCAAAAAGCATCAAAAACCACTATTTAGCAAATATATTTTCAAAAAATTTTCCGGGGGAGTACCCCCGGACCCCCCTTTGAGTTGCGCCCCCCAAACCCCCTATCACCCCCCACATGTCATTCCTATTTACGCCACTGATATGAGTGCCGGATGAGTGTAATCTGGTTACTAACTGAGTTCAACTGTTCCTCATAAAGGGCAATTTATTAATAGCCCAACAGCCAGGGCAACTAAGGGACCTACACCTTTACGTGGAATCCGAACCACGTAGTGCTGGTCTGATTTTCAGCTAATTGACAAGCCTGATACTCAGTTATTTCCCCCACACAACATCCGTACAATGATTACCACCCAACATGGACACCCCAGACTTCTCTAGTAGTGTCCACGCTGATAGCAGCCATTGAGCGGACGCCATGTCTTACATTCTTACATATGAGACGGCGACACAACGTTGTTGGTATTTTAAGGCGAATATGAATGGTTATATGAGTGTAGGATGATTTTAGATGAGTGTAGTCTGGTTACTAACTGAGTTCAACTGTTCCTCAGAAAGGGCAATTTATTAGTAGCCCAACAGCCAGGGCAACTAAGGGACCTACAGCTTTACGTGGAATCCGAACCACGTAGTGCTGGTCTGATTTTCAGCTAATTGACAAGCCTGATACTCAGTTATCTCCCCCACACAACATCCGCACAATGATTACCAACCAACATGGACACCCCAGACTTCTCTAGTAGTGTCCACGCCGATAGCAACCATTGAGCGGACGCCATACCGGTATTAAGAGGACCGAGCATCCAACCTATCGCCTACAATCTCCCAAACACTTTGTCCCCAAGTAGCTGGGTTACAGTACTGCGCCACCAGTACCGACATAATCAAAACACCAGTAGTTACCTAGCAAAACATAATCAAAACAACTTATAGAAAACATATGTTAATTAATATCTACCAGTAGTATTTGCTTGAATGGATATATAAAGTAAGTAATATACAATTAATGTAAGAACATTTGCATTACCTAACATCAGTATTTGTTTGAAATAAATTTACATACATTGTTTTAATTGTGCGATAAAGAGTCTCCCATGGCTATCGTATGAAACAATTCCATCGTCAACATTAAGAATAGCTTTTGTTTGAAACAATACTACCATTAACATTAGGAATTGATGATGTCCTTAAAAACAATGCTATCGTCAACAGTAGTAATAGCTTTTGTTTGACACAATACTACCATCAACAAAGGGAATGGCTACAGTTTTAAACCATTCTATCGTCATCAATAGGAATGGCCATACACTGAAACAGTACTATCGACATCAATAGGAATAGCTATACTCTGAAACAATATTATCGTCAACAATAGGAATGGCTAATGTTTGAAACGTACTATCGTCATCAATAGGAATGGCTATACTCTGAAACAATACTATCTTTAACAGTAGTAGTCTAATGGCTTTTATTTGAAACAACACTACCATCAAGATTAGGAATGGCTGTCCTTAAAAACAATGATATCGTCAACAGTAGTAATGGCTTTTGTTTGACACAATATTACCATCAACAAAGGGAATGGCTAAAGTTTTGAACACTACTATCGTCATAAATAGGAATGGCTATACTCTGAAACAATACTATCGTCATCAATAGAAATAGCTATACTCTGAAACAATACTATTGTTAACAATAGGAATGGCTAATGTTTGAAACGTACTATCGTCATTAATAGGAATGGTTATACTCTGAAACAATAATATCGTCATCAATTTGAAGGCTATACTCTGAAACAATAATATCGTCATCAATTGGAATGGCTATACTCTGAAACAATAATATCGTCATCAATTGGAATGGCTATACTCTGAAACAATAATATCGTCATCAATTTGAAGGCTATACTCTGAAACAATAATATCGTCATCAATTGGAATGGCTATACTCTGAAACAATACTATCGACAACAATAGGAATGCCTATACTCCGAGACAATGATAACGTCATCAATAGGAATGGCTATACTCTGAAACAATACTATCGTCAACAATAGGAATGGCTATTGTTTGAAATTTACTATCGTCATCAATTGGAATGGCTATACTCTGAAACAATACTATCGACGTCAATAGGAATGGCTATACTCTGAAACAATACTATCGTCATCAATAGGAATGGCTATTCTCTGAAACAATATTATCGACATCAATAGGAATGGATATATTTTTAAACAATTCTATCGTCATCAATAGGAATGGCTATACTCTGAAACAATACTATCGTCGACAATAGGAATGGCTATATTCCGAGACAATAATATTGTCATCAATAGGAATGGCTATACTCTGAAACAATACTATCGACGTCAATAGGAATGGATAATGTTTGAAATTTACTATCGTCACCAATAGGAATGGCTATACTCCGAGACAATAATATTGTCATCAATAGGAATGGCTATACTCTGAAACAATACTATCGTCAACAATAGGAATGGATAATGTTTGAAATTTACTATCGTCACCAATAGGAATGGCTATACTCCGAGACAATAATATTGTCATCAATAGGAATGGCTATACTCTGAAACAATACTATCGTCAACAATAGGAATGGCTAATGTTTGAAACGTACTATCGTCATCAATAGGAATGGCCTTACTCTGAAACAATACGATCTTCAACAGTAGTAGTCTAATGGCTTTTATTTGAAACAACACTACCATCACTAGTAGGAATGGCTGTCCTTAAAAACAATGATATCGTCAACAGTAGTAATGGCTTTTGTTTGACACAATATTACCATCAACAAAGGGAATGGCTAAAGTTTTAAACACTACTATCGTCACAAATAGGAATGGCTATACTCTGAAACAATACTATTGTCAACAATAGGAATGGCTATACTCTGAAACAATACTATCGTTAACAATAGGTATGGCTAATGTTTGAAACGTACTATCGTCATCAATATGAATGGCTAAGTTAAAACAATACTATCATGAACAGTAGTAATGGCTTTCGTTTCAAACAATATTATAGTAAACAATAGGAACTGATGTCCTTTGAAACAATACTATCGTTATCTTGAAACAAGCAAGTTAATCGCTAGAAGACCAAGTGATGAGTTATTTGACACCTTGTGAATGGGGCTAAATATAACATCATTCCTTCCTCATCCCCAGCCGTACCATGTATTATTATTGACACCACAAGTATAAGTCCCACGCACCCGAGGCATACTGCACCACCATCCTACACAATGACAGGTCTACCATCTGTTAAGGTGGCCAAGCCCCAGGCGATGCCCTCGTTGATAAATAGTGCAGCCAAATGCTGTTGGCTAAATCTCCCTGATTTATCCCTAGTTCATGCATCGGCGTAAATTACGTGGAATTCCTTTCACCGCGGCGTGGGCATGATAACTGGGCATTGAGTGTTTCGCCGTTAACCGGAAAGAAAGAGTGTAATCCCGAGACACATTATCAGAAGTGACAATCAATCAATTGTAATTCATTCAAGAGTGTTGATATACATTTATTCAAAAATATACGGAATCAGTATAACAGTCAGAAACGTTTATATCTCTTCGGGCCAATAAGCTAATCTGCAGCAATAGTTTTTTGCTCCTTAAAGCAATTTTAAGAACAAAAAACTTATTTCCTTCTCTTCCACTAGAGATTAGGTGGAAGAGAACACTTTAGGTCCTCAATTCCCTCTTGATTTAAGACGATTTTCATTTCCATTTATTAATTACAACACAACAACACCTTACCGGAATACAATAGCTTATTTAGGGTGGCTTGTACCTTCTTATATTAAACCTTCTTGTGCCACAATTTGTGAAAAAAACTAAAATTTTTATGTGTTTACTTTGAACTTTATAGTAACATGTTTACAAAACATAATTTTTTGTTAGTTGAAAGCTTGAAAATTCTATAGATATTTTCTTGTATTTATTTCAAAGATTACTTTTCCATATTACCTTCATTATAATTAATTACCATACGCAATTCTAGAGATGGGAGTGGGCCAGTTCAATTTGGGTAAGCCTCAGAGCCAAACTGATGTACATATTCTGTTTGTATAAGTTTCATAATTTTTTATAAGTTCGTAGTTTTATTATATTTCGGTTATTTTATAAACTGGCTGTTGCCTGTTAAGAAGGTGATGCTGGTAAATACAAAATTACAAATTCTATTTCAAGACAATTCCTCTTGAACAAATCCGCTACTTTAGTAGTTTCGTGCAGCCCCTTATTTAAATCAGACCTCCCAAACTGTACGTGTGCTTATATTATTTTAGCTCTGGTGATATTGATAAATTTGTACGAAATAACCACATTATCAGCCCAATAGTGGTCATAAGAACCTGTTACCGCGTTGCCTTCTTTAAGTAACCGAGTGAAACGGACTGATTATCCAAATTTAACCCTTTCGCACTTTGCCGAATGTACTTGTTACCCGCCCCCTCAACACCTTACACGGAGCCTCAGTTCGAGCGCCTTCGGTGAAGTTCGGCCCGATATATCTGTCGATGGCCGGACAGGCACTTAATTTGAATACGCCGCGGGCAAACCGATTGTTTATCTGGGGCGAAACATATGATCGGACCAGATCAGTAAAACAGCTGGTCACCGATCACCCGGCAGCAGTTAGGTGACGGGTGCGTTGGTTTTCAAAATTTATTTTCTGGAAACATCTTTTCGACTAGCTTATTAGCTGTCTTTCAGGCTATATTTATTTTAAAGACACAGATTGGAGAGTTACGAGTGAAAAAAATAATATGCTGAATTCGTGTAGTCACGTCATTAACAAAACGGCCACCCATAGTTGGTATGTATAAATCGCGAGGTTTTACCGAGGCACTGCCTGCGCGTAAGGGGAATAATACTAGGAGTGAGGGGGAAGGCAGTCCCAGTCGTACCACTGTTATACCCCTCCACTATAGTAACAGTGTTGCCAGTCGAGTTGCGCCTCTCTGTTTAGAAAATAATTTTACTCACCTCCTTTGTTGTTTGTTTACATTTATTATAACGCCCAATCAGAAAAGTCGTTTTCATTTTCAATTTTAATTAAAATCTCTTATTGCTAAAATATTAACAACATATGCTGTCTTTGCAAAGCCTACTCTGAAAATAGGCACATTAATTTGCTTGTAAATCAAATTATGATATAATCAATAGATATATAAATAAATTAATTTAAAAAAATTGGGTGTGCGTCGGACCACACGGTGGAAGTTATACTTCTTTGGCCATTCTCATACACCCACTCACGCACACAAACAGACAGGATATATAAATGAAATATAAGACATTGTTCAATATTATTCAATATATTTATCTTCAATATATTATACGTGACTTCATTATTATATTATACACCTATATTATCATTATCAGTAATTTCTTCGATTAACAATCGATTAATCGATAGTTCTTAAAAATTTGTTCTTACTTTTCAGCGTGACGCGGTTTCTCGACCAACATCCCATCCCAAAGTGTCTAACGGGCGCAAAGAAGTATAACTTCAAAAAGTTAAATGCGGAATTTATTAATTAGTAATAATTGTCACAATTATTTATTATTTATCTATTAACAATAACAAGGTTAAGTCAGGCTGTAAACAACAAGTTAAATTTCAGATGATTTTATTTTCTATTTTTATTTACTATATGGCACACACTGACTCGGCGGCTCTCCCCACTCCAATTAGTCTACTTCGCGCCAGGCCAAGTACCTCAGTAATACTTGCGAGTAATTGGTAGTTTAGTCATTGAATTATGAGTTCTGTCCGGCGTCCTGATAAATGAATATTATCATTGATTTTATATAAACTAACAAAATTACTGCCACAAATATTCCTATTAGATGGTTTACTCTATTGTAGGTTTATATAATCAATGGTATTATGTCCCGAGATGGATCAATACTTGCGTAATCTATGAACATTAATGTTTCCATATTACCTGAAAACTTTCTTTTTCTTTGCCTACACACATTTATATACTGTAGTCGTATATATATATATATATATAATTGTATTCTTCATAACACAGTTATAATTTAAAATAGGTTTTCTTTAGTAAATTAATATTTTTTTAATCTGTATAAAATATAACAAACTATTTCCATACCATAATACAGAAAAAGAATTTTGTCATGATTACATCTTTTGGCTAAACGAGTCTGTAAGTTTAGCCATCTGTAAGTCATGCTACAGATTTGGAAGCCTAGCAAAAGTGACAATCAGCAGTTTCAGCGAAAGGATAACTAGTAGACATTTAATTTTCTTACATATTGCTAACCACTGTGAATTAATCAATAGCCCTTTAAAATATGGCAAATATATACATAATGTCTATCGTTATTTCAAGCAGTCAAACCTTGTTAAAAAGGGTTGTTTCAGAAGGTTAAAATTTCAAAATGTACCAGGGGTGGATCCCCAGGCCCCCTCCCCCAGTATCTGACAGTTTTCCCCGATTTCAGTTTGACAATTTATGGCCACCGTATCCGTGGCCCCTCTCCTCTAGATTAGTACAAATTACACTCTACATAAAAAGATAGGAAGAAAACATTCTACTGCCATATACTAAATTTCAATTTTTTTATCAGGACTCATTAAATACATATTGGTGCCATACTTTTCCAACATTCTGTACATAAAAAATTATCTCCATTCCATCAACAAAACAATGAGGATATGGTACACGACTATAACATTTTTATACGGTTCACAAAAATATACAGGCTTTTTTTACCTACTAAGCTACATTTAGTTGAAATTCAAGCTTAAAGATCTTAATTTAATTTAAATCAAAATGTTTATGACCTACAACGTTGACTTACTTTATTCAACTCGCAAGATAAAACTATTCAACTATTTTCTTGAACTGTAAAACTTAAAGCACAACATATTAAACTATAACATATTTAAAGCAATCGATGATTAATATTTTCGAATTATTTTCTAGTCACAAATATCATTACTGTTGTTAAAAATAAACTTTTAAATTTTGTAAAACTTAACCAAATGTAATTTAGTCACTATAGGACAATATCAATAACTAGAGGATTTAAAAAATTATATAACATTAAATTATCAAACTGACGAATCATGTGATTAGTAGGTGTACGATCTGCCCATAACCTCACAATCCCCTCCTCTCTATGATTTACAAACACCTCAATAAATCCTAAACTCTATTTTTTAATATTTTCCAATGATACATTAGTTAAGTTGCTCTGTAGCGAGTAACCACCAAACATAATGAAGGGTATTCTTCGACTACGACTCCCACTATATTAACCTGACAAAACTAACCCCCTCCTTTCGGGGGAAAGTGGTGGTGAACAGTAATTAAAAAAGTAAGACTCTAAAAGAGTCTTATCACTAGATATTTTTATGACTGTTATTGAAATAGGAAAGGAAATATATGTTTGTTAAAACAATACTAAAGATATTTTATCACAAATCACCTGTTGAACTTTCTGAAGATGATGTCATATGGCAAATCTAACGGTTCTGTCAGAAAGAGCCATGAGTTCCTAACTTTGCCTTTTTGTAAACATTTTATTATTTTTTTTTTTTTTTTACAAATAAAGTAATTTCTATCCATCTAAATTTATGAATTATTTTATTTATCAAGAAGGTGTTTGGTATTCATTCATGAGGAAATTGAAATGTATCAGCATTTTTAATATTTTCCCTCAATTACCTCTGAGCTAGAGGAATGACCACACACATGCGCATTCTCTCTCTTTCTATATATTATATATAAAATATATATAAATTAATTTAATTAAAAAAAATGTTTAGGGTGCTCAGTTATTATTTTTATTATATATGATACACAATTTTATAATTTTAATTACTTGAATAAATTGTTATTAATTTTATTATTTTTACTATTATTAATTTAAATTACTTGGTATTTCTCAAATTTAGGCATTGCTAACAAGTAAATAACATCTGATTATACTGTATTTACTTGTTAGCAATGCCGAAAATTGAGAGCTAGCAATAATTTTAATTAACAGTAGTAAACATAAACATAATAATATTATCAACAACAGTAACAATTCGAGAATACCATACACCTCCTTCATAAGAGTTTAGATGGATAGAAATTTATTTAATTGTAAAACACAAATAATTTTTAAAAAAGGCGAAGGGACTAGTTGCCATCTCTTACTATCGATATATGATATCATTGATAGTACAATTTGATCAGCTAGTCCGATCTCAGGTGCCGAGCCAGCTGCAAGACTGACTTATTGAAGTAACGCGAGTGAGATGCTGTAAATAAATTTAATATTATGATTTTAGTTTTTTAATTAGCATAATACGTGTTGGTACATATACAGTACAAGTAAACGTCACACAAATTTATTACAATATAAGCACAAATTGACAAATATATTACAATACAAGTACAAAATGCACGAATATTATGGTGATCGATTTCGGTGAACCACGCTCACCTTCCTCAGACCAGAGGGATTAACAAAAGAATCTATCACCATCACCACGGAATCGATCACTCATGCCTTTTGTACCTGTATTGTAATATATTTGTGCATTTTGTGCTTATATCGTAATAAATTTGTGTTGTGTGACGTTTACTTGTACTGTATTGTGATTTTACGTTATATAGTTAACTTAACATCATTCTTAATCTATAGTCACACATCGAGAGCGAGGTTTGGAAGCAATGTATGCAGGGGTGTCCCCTAGTACTAAATTAATTATTTAAATAAATGTAGTGTTACAGAATATATTTTGTTTACTTGATATATACTTAGGTTTTTTTTACCGATAATGTATGTATATAAAAACTATCTACTTGCGGGGCCCTTAAGGATTATTTTGAGAAAAGTAGTAAAGCCCATCATGAAATCCTAGTGAGGAACCCTGCTCTAAGGGCAAGAGCTCGCGCTACCTCACCTCCCAGCAGCTACTCGTGGTGAGGTGAAGTATGTCTCTGTTTGCAGTCTCTGTTGAAGTATGTCCATAAACTTTGCAAATATGTCTCCGTCTTAGATATAATATGACAGTTACATTATGGAGAGCATATTGTCTATTTGGAACAGTTTACAGACAAAATTATGATATTTTTTTACATGACTAAAATATCAGCTATTTGTACATAGTTTAATATAAGCAGAACATTTCTTAAAGTTTGAAGAAATATCTGTTTGCTTAAATACTCTGATAGGATAACATAGAAATGAAACACTATTTAATTTCTTAACAATGTTTATCCTATTGTTACAGGAGCCTATATCTTATAATTCTCATATTCTTAATATTACTTAAAAACCCATTACAGAGACTTTCTTCAAATTACAGTAAACACTGGTCTCCTATTAATAGCTCAAACAGTTAATTTTCTGCCTCTAATAACATCTTTTCATGCTCATCTTTATTTCTAACTTAATTGGGCTTTTAAAACCCTTACAAAAGGATCCCTTTAAGGGGGTTCCTTAAACCCTAACTATTCATGAAGTCAAAAAGATCATAGAGGTTAGGTTTAAGGGCACTGGAGGGCATATTGGAGAGATAGGACATCAACAAACTTACCTTAGGAGACAAGTCCACTAACACCAGAGTAGTAGTAACATACACAAAAGAAACACAAAATCACACAAATTTTCTGTGCCACTCCCCTCTCTTTACTCACCTGAAGAAAGTGCTGGTGGCACAGAAAATTTGTGATTTTGTGTATGTTACTACTACTCTGGTGTTAGGGAACTTGTTTTCTAAGATAAGTTTGCTGATATCCTATCTCTCCAAAGTAAAAAAATATCATATATAAGTCTAAAATATTTAGTAGTAGGTTTACAATTCACAAACTGAGAGTAGTTTTAAATTCAAATAATCCAGTGCATCAGCTACGCTACAGCTAAAGCTAAAGATCTGAGCTGCAAGTTTTAACATTCATTTATCTGTTGTTGAAAAATACGTGTTTGTCAGACAGTTTATTTATCAACTTTAACCCTTCACTCTTTTTCAAATCATTTAAGTTTATTAATGTCTCCAAAAATCTCAGGTAGATAGAACTCAACCTTCTCCATTTCTGTGGTGGTATTTTGACATAGTTTAAGCATATGCAGAGGATCCATTATAACACCAATGTCATGGCTTATACCATCAAGTTTAAAATAATGTTTGTCTGGGAAAATATAACAACTTTTAAAATCATTTATATTGGCGCTAGCACCATCAAATGTACTACTACGTTCATTTAATCCACCTTCATTTAGTTTTAAAACAGCTCTCTTTATAAGTTGGGAAAGTAGTCTAAAGTATTTTCTTCACAAAAAAGTAACCTATAACACATTTGAAATTCCCCTTCAAAATTAGTTTGAAAAAAACAAAGCCTCCATACCTAGTTTCTCATAATTATACACTATGTACCCTCACATGACGTACCACTTTCTGATTGTTGCAGGATTTTGTTAAGTAATGTTCATACGTCTGAGGTAATTGTGAGCTTTTGAAGAATAAAAGTATAGTCAGTGCAACACTTTTCAACGCCCTCTCCTTCCTCAACAACCGACACCAGGGGTGTTCTGCCAGGACCCTCTCCTTTCTCTACACCCCCGTACTCACGTTTGCCCATCCAGTGCTCACCACCATCCCTCACAATCACCTCTCCAACTACGAGAAAACCGAGCGACGTGCCATGCGCTTAGCTTATCACCTGAACTGCAATCACAGCTCTCGAGACCTCTACACCATGTTCCATATCCCCACCCTGCGTGAGTTGCTCGACCAACTGAGCCAGACCTAACTCGCCAAAGCCGCAGACTCCCCCAAAGTGGCAGAGTACTTTACAGAACCCTACACCACCAGCCAATATTTCACCATTCATCACCTGATCCACAGCCGTTTCTAACCCCCGCTACCCACCTCCAGCCCTGCAACCACTAGTCCATAGTCACAACCACTGCAACCACTTCACGTTGTCACACTAACATAATGAAAGCAATGCATGCAGGGGTGTCCCCTAGTACTAAATTAATTATTTAAATAAGTGTAGTATTACACAACATATTTTGTTTACTTGATATATACTAGGTTTTTTTTTACCGATAATGTATGTATATAAAAACTATCTACTTGCGGGGCCCTTAAGGATTATTATTAGGCCCTACTACTTACAGCACACTAACACTATCCACTCACACACCCACTCCTCAAACATAGTCACCTTTCATCCCTGTTTCACCCTCAGTTAGCTCTACAAAAATTTTAATTTTCCAAGCTTTTTTTGTTTTTCCAGAGGTGTTAGTTTCAGGAACCATGTTTCCTTGGGACCTTCTTTCCGGAGACCCGAGCTGCCTGCTTGCCTCGTACAGTCGTGATTGGTATCAGTCCTATTACCCTTCATCTACCTTTCCTAAGCTGAAGAGGCCCTAGTGCCTATAACAGCCGTAGCTCCCAGCTACACCTTCACGATCCTGATTCCTGAACTCTTTGATTTCATCAGAAAATTTGTGTTTGAATTTACTTTTATCCTTGTTTCTTAACCGTGCGCTATCCTACTTTGGCGTATACGGAGCGTCCCCTGGGTGGCGGATAGGGGAAAGGCCGGTGGATCTGCTTAAACAGTCCCCCCGGCTAGGTCTAAGAGACCCGCTGACCACAAGTAGTTGCGGCCCTCCATTCATATTGGGGGTTGAGCATAGGGCTAACAACCCTATCTTGTAAAACACCATTGTTAAAAACGCCAACAAGCCTCGGAAGTGGATAGATCAAATGGATTAAGACCCAAGCTTAGAACAAAGGAATTGAGACTCGGCTCATGGAACATTAGAACCCTAGCAGTGCCAGGTAAAGTAGATATTATCAGTGAAAAATTTGAAGCCTACAAGATAGATGTGGTAGCACTACAAGAAACCAAATGGCCATTCTGTGGAAAAATAAACACTAAAAGTTACCAAATACTATATAGCGGCTGTGACGATGGAAGACACTATGCAGGCGTAGGGTTTGCTGTCAAAAAATACTTGTTAGAATCAGTCATAGCCTATGAAGCAATAAATGAGAGGATATGTACAATTAGGTTTAAGGGAAAGTTTAATAACATATCAATGATAAGTTTCTATGCACCTACTGAGGATAGTGAAGATGTCGAGAAAGATATATTCTATGCTCAGCTAGAGGAAACATTTTCAAAGTTACCAAGCTATGATACCAAAATCCTTCTTGGAGATGCTAATGCTAAGGTAGGAAGAGAAACCATGTGGGAGAGTGTGGCTGGCAAACACAGCCTACATAATATATCAAATGACAATGGAATAAAACTGCAAAGCTTTGCTTCTTCGATGAATCTGTATATTGTCAGTACTAAATTTCCACGTAAAGATATACATAAAGTTACATGGACATCACCAAATGGAAATACGAAAAACCAAATCGATCATTTTCTGATTGATAAAAGACACATCAGTACAGTAGTAGATGTAAAAAGTAAGAGAGGGGCAGAGTGTGGTACAGACCATTACTTGATTCTAACAAGACTTAAACAAAGAATAAAGATTGAAAAAAGAAATGTTAATAAAATAACAGAAAGACTGTATCTGGATGAAGATAAGAAAATAGAGTTCCAAGTGAAAATCTCAAATAGATTCGAAGCTCTACTAACAGAAGAAGATGAGGAAGAGACTGTAACAACGTGCTTCTTGCTGTTACTCTAATTTAAAATCTGTAATTAATTTAATGAAATTAATTAAGTTATAATAATTGATTTTCAATGATTAGTCACTATTTTGGGTGACAATCTGTAATGTACTACCTTTATGAGGTTGTTACATTAATTTGATTATTCTTTTATTATTTCTTTTTTATTAGAGTAATAAAAATTTAATTTAATTTAATTTAGAGCATGATTACTCTTAGAAAATCTCAGGGTCTTTTAGGTAAATTGGCAGGACTATATAATGCAAGTACTCCAAATTTCTTTTATACAAACATTTTTTATTTACATGATTTTAAACATGACTCTACTTTTCTCATAAACAAGTTTGATTATTACAAGAAGTTTAGTACTTTATTCTAATAATTTGACAAATTAATTCTTAAATAATATTCTTAAATAGAACTTATCTGACAACAATGAAGTTCTTGTAGATCATGATTCGGACTAATACACTTTTTTAGAATGTAAACTATGAAAAGAGGCTTCACACTAAATGATTTAAAAATCTAATAATGTGATTTTACTTAAAATTCCCGAACCAATTAATTTCTTCTAAAGTACAATATGTATGTATGTCTTGGTATCAGTCTAGTAAGTAAGTATCTAGCCCTGTGTCTTATTGGGAAAAGTGTGTGTGTCGAGTACTAAATCTTGTTGGGAAGTGATCTAGGGCCAACGAGTCTTGTAAGCAGTCACCCGCGTGGTGTATCCCTTCCCCTTTCACGTGAACCAATAGCGTCTCTCCTTTTTTTTAGTGTTAGCCTACAGGTCGTCTGCTTGAACGTAGTTTGTACGTTCTTTTCATTTGAGTCCCGGAGTGGGGTAATTTGGCGGGAGTTGTCGGTTCAATTTCCGTATGAACACTCCTTTCCGTCTCGTTGGTGTTCGGTTTATTTTCGAATGCAACCGGGAATGTTATTGTTATCTGGTGCCACCCAGACCCGTCGACACATGTTTCCTGATAATTCTTGGAACAGGCCCACCCGTCCGGTTTATTAACAAAGGCAGAGCTGTATTTTGTTTGGGACCGATATTTCTGTCTTCTTTTCTATCTAACTAGTGATGACAATTCTCAAATATAATTTGAACATTCGTTATTTATTCTAATTAAATATATTCTTTTCTTTAATACAATAATTTATTATTTATCTAAATCAATTAATTTACTTATCAATTTGGTGGACCTGTTACAAGACACAAGTAGAGACAATGTGGCAAACCTTCAAAAAGAACATAAAAGAAACAGCAAATGAAGTTTTTATAAAGAAAAAGAACCCAAAAAACCCTGGTTCAATGAGAAGTGCAGAGAATTAGTAATTAAAAGAAAGGAAGCAAAAAATAAACATCTAAAATGCAGAAATGCTGAAACTAAGGAAACATACAGAGAAATAAACTTGGAAGTAAATAAAACATTAAGACGAGAAAAAAGAAATTTTATAAATAATAAACTAACAAAGGCGGAACAAGATTTAACAGTGAATAACACTAAGGAATTTCACAGAACTGTGAGATTTTTTCAGAAAAGTTACAGTCCTAAAGTAATGGGAGTAAAAAACAAAGATGGAAATACAATAGTGGAAACATCTAAAATACTTCAAAGATGGAAGAACTACTTTGAAGACTTATTAAATGCTGATAATAACATAGAAGATGAACAAGAGGTGAACATAGAGGATGTAAATCAGGAAGATATTTTAGAACCAACTATAGAGGAAATTGAGAAAGTGATGAAAACATTAAAAAATGGGAAGGCACCAGGAGAAGACGGAATACCTATTGAAATAATCAAAAGTGGTGGTATTAAAATAATGAAATTCCTACATACAATGATATTGAAAATTTGGAGAATGGAAGTTATGCCAGTGGAGTGGCAAGAGAGTGTGATAATACCACTATACAAAAAAGGAGATAAGCAGGAATGTACAAACTATAGAGGAATATCACTACTTAATTGTACATATAAAATACTGTCAAAACTAATATTAAACAGACTAAAAAGATATGGAGAAGAAATAATAGGAGAACAACAAGCAGGCTTTATGAAAGACAGATCAACTACTGACCAAATATTTATTATAAAAGAGCTGGCCTCAAAATACTGGGAATATAACAAAAATCTATATATATTATTCATTGACTTTAGAAAGGCTTATGATAGCATTGTGAGATCAAAATTGTGGACATATCTTAGACAAAAAAAACATCCCAGAAAAGATAATTAGACTAACAAAAATGTGTGTTGAAGGCTCAAGAGGGAAAGTAAGAATAGAAAGAGAATTTACAGACACTTTTGACGTTAAAACAGGGGTAAGACAAGGAGATGCGTTGTCACCACTGTTGTTCAACCTCGCTCTTGAAGAAACACTGAAAGTGACAAAATCGGTACAAATAGGCGCAAACATTGAAGTTATAATCAATATTTTAGCATTTGCTGATGATGTGGCATTAGTAGCTGATAATAAAAATGATCTAAAAACGCTAGCAGGTGTCCTGTTAAAAGAAGCCAACAAAGTAGGTCTTCAAGTGAACGAAGAAAAAACTAAATATATGAAGATAGGGAGACAGGCAGAGCCAATCAACTCAACACTGGATGTAATGGATTACAAATTTTTAGCCACTGAAGAGTTCAAGTATCTAGGAGTTACTTTGACTAGCCAAAATAAAGTGGAAGAGGAAATACAAGTCAGAATTAATGCATCAAATAGATGCTACTGGAGTCTCCTGAAACTATTCCAAAGTAAACTACTGTCAAGACCCACAAAAATAAGAATGTATATAGCTATTGTACAACCTGTTTTATTATATGGATCTGAGGTGTGGACCCTAAAAATGTATAACAAAAAAAGATTGATTACATTTGAAAACAAAATTTTAAGAAGAATATATGGACCTACCTATGAATCAGGAGTGTGGAGAATAAAAAAGAACAGAGAGCTTAGAGAGCTGTACAAGAGACCTGATATTGTGGCGGTGGTTAGAAGCAGAAGAATAAGATGGCTTGGTCATGTGAGGAGAAGGGAAGAAGAAAAAATGATAAGAAGGGTATGGATGGGGAAACCAGCAGGAAGGCGACCTCTAGGACGACCAAGAATAAGATGGGATGACCAAGTGGAACAGGATGTGAGAAGTCTTGGTGGAGACATCGAAATGGCAGAGGATAGAGGATTGTGGAGGCAACTTGTTGGCGAGGCCAAAAATCACCTTGGATTTGAGTGGCCACAGGAGTAAGAGTACCTTGTTTCTTAAATGCATTCAAAACCAAATCCAAAGATAAACCTGAAGTTGTATTCCAGGATTTCAATCAAGGTATCTGAAGCCTTCAACTTTTCATTTAAGTTGGAAATAAGATCTTTCGTAGATTTAATTGTCTCTATGTTTTAACCTACGCTATAGAACTTAAACTTTCCTGCTTAAGCGTGTTGGTGACTGAAACTAAGTGCAGATTGTTTTTGGAATTACATTGTGGAAATAACAATTACGAACAATTTTAAAACAACAAGAATTTAATTTTATCCAGCAGAGATAAGATTGATTCGTTTTTAACAGTGATAAGATTGTAAGCCCGATTTAAATAATATATTCATTTAATATTCATTCAGACTATAGTATATAAATTACCAGTGGAAGATGTTCTGTAGATTCTGATGTAGTGGTATTACTGAAGATGCTTGTTCTATCTGAAAATATTCATAAACGTTAATTTCATAAATACATTTCAAAGTACGTGATATTTAGAGGTGTTAGTTTTTTATATATATATATATAAAACAAAGATAACGAAGAAAAAGTTTGATATTTCCCAAGATTCAAAACAATTTTGGACAGATATAATAACTGTAAAAATTATATGTTATACAATTGATAAACCATCCTTGGAGTATTGAATTGGCCTCCAACGTAGACTCCGAATTATGTATTTCCGTTTGGCAAGATTTTATTTGTTTCCTTGAGAATCCTAAAAGAAAGACATTATTCCTTTACTTTAGGGTGACTTCCTGATTTCAATCCAATTTTAAAATATTATGTTACTGGTACATATCTATATTATACAGTATTATTTTAATAAATTTATAAACTGCAAAACACAATGACGGTTATGATGACATTTTTTATTGATTAAATTAAACAAAACAAAAAAAAATAGTTGTAGTTGGTTTTAATAAACAAATTTAAGAGTGTTACTTGTTTTATCAAGAGATCAGTGCTTGGAAGAAATCCTGAATAAACATAACAATATAAATTTCTGTGAAAAGTGCTTTGAAAAATGCTTTGGCACTTTAAAACACACATTCAAATGTAAAAAATTTATTTCGATTTACCTTTGAGTAGTTTTTAACAATTGTTCTCCTGTTTTTGGGTTAAGATTTCTGCATGTTGAGGAAACTAGAATATTATTGGAAATGCACAACTTTTCAGTTTTTTTTTTTTTTTTTTTATTTTCTTCTTTGACTGGAGGTGTAGTCTTTGTAGGGACAATTTTTTTTCTTTTGGTTGCTACTATCTATTTCCATACAAGCTCAGGATTGTTAATTGAGAATCTAAAATCAAAATAAATTGATGAAGTATGTTCTAAATTAAGGCTCCGTTTCATATTTTCAGTATTACGAGTTTAACCCTTTGAGTCCCAGATATTTTTCCAGTCGCATGTGCTATTGACCATATGATAGTGCTAGAGGAGTCGGGCTAAAATTAGCAGTTTTGACATTTTTTTTAAGCTATTATATTTTTTTATTTATCAACAAAAACACATACTTTTTTGTTTTGATGGTAATTAGACCCTTTACATGGAAACAATATTTATCTAAAAATATAAATTATAAGATATTTTGTACTAACAAAAATATTGTACTTGCCAAACAAGTTTTGTTAATTTTCCATTTTGATCCAAAAAATCACTTAGTAAAAAATTCTTTACATTTAAATCAAAGTATTGCGGCGGACGGCGACGTAAAATGATGATGAGATGTGCATGCTACCAATTGCGGGGAAAAGGCGCGATAATGAACCCGGATTAAATGCGCGGTTATAGATTGAATTGAATAGCAAGAGATTAATTACCAGAGGCCGTGTGAGATCATCGCTGACTAATTAACGTCGCCTGTTCCACCACGTTAGAAACGCGCGGGCTGATACAATGGTGCTGGCCGCTTGAGTGCTAATTCACGCTCCCTAACAAATCACAACCAGCTTTGATCAGCACTAAGAGTGATCTACCTTAAGGGTAATTTAATTACAAGTTAATTAAGAGATCTAATATAATGGTAAAATAACTGGTTGGCTGCGATCCCCTCGTGCCCTAGACTTCCCAATCCCTACATTTAATTGACTGATTGAAACCTACCCATCGGAAACTACTCCCCCCCCCCCTTAATGGTTAATTTAGCCTAACCGAAACATAATAGATATTATTAATTCAGAAAGAATACTAAATCTAGGAAACTTAGCTGTCGAGTGAGCGGCCTCACTCGTCCCGGCGTCTCCACCACTGCGTGTCGACGGCTCCCCTGCGTGGCGACGACTCCCCAGCGCCGCACCCTTCCCAGATCCTCGCGCATGCGCACGCGATAGTTGCATCTCCGCCCGCGGGTGGCGCTCGCCACAGTATTCTTTCAATAAATAATATATTTTTGTACACACACAAAAAAATCAGACACTTATCTTAAAAAATAAGTTTTTACAGTTGAAAAATGTTACATATTTCAATTATTTACACTTGCTAGAACTAAAATAAAATTAAATGTTTAAAACTGATAAGTCTAAATAAGAAATAATACTGTATTGTTTTTAGCATACAAAATTTAAGTATTTGAAACATAACTACGCTATTTAAAATTTTCTCACAAATAAAAAAATTTAACATTTATGAAAAGGCAAACAGTAATGATGAAGTTCAACTGAACTTTAACCACTCAAACTTTTCTTTTCTTTCACTCTTCGAACAGTATTTTCACTTATACTCGAGATAATGAACGTTTCATTTTTATAAAATAAAACACAAGTACAAGAAATAAACAACATTTCAGACGCAGTAAGAACTAAATAACAAACAAAAACAGCTAATAGCGCTAGCGATAATAGTGCATCGTTCTTGTATCGTTTCTCCAACTAATAAGTTATATTTGCACTATATCAAGGTTTTTCTGGTAAGAACAATCCTTTCTAGTAAATCAGTTTTTCTCAAAAACAAATTTGTTCGTTATGGTTTCCTCATCGTACGTTGGCTTTTCTCGCACATTTTTCAGAAGAGGTTATAGTCGTATGTTGAGACTTAAAGGGTTAAGACTATAAAACCATTTAATAGTCAAGATAAAAGTTATTTACTAAATATTTTATTTCAAAAACCTTACTTAAGTTGAACCAAGTGTTAGTTTGCATTAGGTTACTTGAGCTGAATTTACACAACAAGAAAAATAACAATATGTGTTTGCATATCATGGAGAAAAGGTATTTTTAAGGTGATACCGCTAGCCCCTTCACAAAAAACCCATCCCTCAGAATTTTAAAATATAAAAAGTTAAGTATCTTCTTCCAAAAACTAATATTTCTTTTAAATAATAAATCACAATAAACATTTTATAATAGGCTATATTATTTGTTATTCCCATTTTTATTTAATAATATAATCACTTACCTGTGAGTAGAAATTTCGTTCCCTTTCTTCCATCTTGACGTGCAGTAATAAGAAGCACAACTGTTAATCATTTAATTTAGACAGCACTAGCTGCACCCGCCCGCTTCGCCGGTCATAATATTGAGTTTGATTTAGAACCTAATAGCTGAAAGAATTCAAGCAATTTTGCTTCTTCTACCAATATTAGATTTTTTAGGAGGCATGTCATAAAAAGTAAACTGCAAAACAAATAATTATTTATTTTTTATTTTCACGTTTCACCACATGTTTTAATTACCGAGGAAAAAAGGTTAACACCAAATACAGATCACCTGATCAAGTAAAAGTAGTGTGCGCTACACTCTCAAGGTGAAATGTAGAACTACAATAAATCAAAACATATACAGTACTGTTGTTGTGAGAACTTCAATCTGCTTATAGCATATGAAACTACATTAAACCACACAGTCATATGTTTTTTGTAAACAATTCAGATTCTCCATTTGAATAACATGGGATCTTTAGGAGCCCGTGGGGCGGGACCCTTTGGACGGATCTGCATCAAACTTCACAGAAACCATCTCGGGAGTATACAGGACAACATCCTAAAGTTTCATGGCGATCGGTTGGATGGTTTGGCAGCGCATAAACTTCAAACATATATATATATATATATATATATATATATATATATATATATATATATATATATATATAAACATCCTCTTTTATACATATAGATAATGGTATACACCACTTCACAAACAAACGACACATATTTGTAAAAAGCAAAATGTTAATACTTTCATTAGAACTTCTTCACAAAGCAAGAGTGACTTGTTGGTCATCAACCTTGTAAATGGTGTAGCAAGCCGCGAGAACACACCTGCAAAAACCATGACTTTCCCTAGCATCAGGTTAATCACCTGTTTACTCTACAGCTGACACTTGGCAACAGCAACATGGCATGGAGCGTGCGGGCTCCTGTTCTGCCCTTATACTGCCTTCACACGTCAGTAGATGCAAACCACAACATGTAGCTGTGTGCACTCAGGAAACGATGCGGGCGACTTTGACAGCACGTGATCCAGTTGTATTATACATCAATATTTCTTACACTTAACTGTACAAAATGTATAGGGATTTCTAACATTAATTATTATATTAGAGAGATAGGACATCAGCAAACTTACCTTAAAAGACAAGTTCACTAAAATCAGAGTAGTAGTCACAAACACAAAGTAGACATATCTCACAAATTTTCAACACATAGATCTCTTCAACACAAAGATCTCTCTCTTTCTCTCCCTCTACTCACCTGAAGAAAATGCCTGTGGTGTTGAAAATTTGTGAGATATGTCTACTTTGTGTATGTGACTACTACTCTGATGTTAGTGAACTTGTCTTTTAAGGTAAGTTTGCTGATGTCCTATCTCTCTAATATACTAATTCCTGGCCAAGTGCCCTTTAACCTAACCCATAACATTAATTATTGTGTCAATCACACATGGTATCCTCAGATTTTTCAGCAAAATTCAGTAAATACCCTGCAAAGAATTCACCCACTAAATAACAAGCGAGAGCAGTAGCATAAGATACATTGATAAGTAGCTAGTAAAATAACATTTTAAATGAGGAAGTTGGTATACGAGGATTGTTTTTTAAGGGCCTTTTTTTTAATAAACATCAATTATTTTTTTCAAAATACATTTATTTTCAGAATCTACATACTTATCTTTATTTTTCTACATAGTCGCCTTGTTTGTTAAGGACATCATATCTTAAAACTAAGTTTTGAAACCCCTCTTCAAAGAAATTTGCCGCCTGCTCTGACAACCAGGAGTTCACGGCCGTCTTGACTTCTTCGTCATCATCGTAGCACTTCCCGTTAGGATGATTTTTCAAGTACCGAAAAAGGTGGAAATCGCTCGGAGCAAGGTCGGGGCTGTACGGCGGATGATTCAAAACTTCCCAGCCAAAAGAGTCGATCATTTCCTGTGTCCGAGCAGCGGTGTGAGGCCTTGTATTGTCGTGGAGGAGCAGAATTCCCTTTGCCAGCATGCTGCGTCTTTTGTTCTGAATGGCGTCGGAGCCTGGCTAGGGTCGCGCAGTAGGCTTCTGAGTTAATCGTCATTCCTCACGGCATAAAGTTCACTAGCAAAACACCGCGCCTATCCCAGAACACAGTTGCCATGACTTTGCGCCGCGACAGCGTTTGCTTGGCTTTGACTTTAACCGGAGATGTTCTGTGCCGCCATTCCATGGACTGTTGCTTTGATTCAGGAGTGATATGGGATACCCAAGTTTCATCCCCTGTGACAATTTGATTCAACATGTCGTCTCCTTCCTCGTCGTAACGGGTCAAGAAATTCAAAGAGCTGTCCAATCTCTTTTTTTTTGTGATCCTCAGTGAGGAGTTTGGGTACCCATCTTGCGCACAATTTTTTAAAGTTTAGGTTTTTGACACAATTTTATACAGTAATGACCTGGACACGAGGAAATTTCATAGAGAGAGTGGTTATTGTGAACCGTCAGTCCTCATGAATTTTTGCGTCAACTGCAGTAACCAAATCTTCCGTGATCAGAGAGGGCCAGCCTGAGCGATCTTCATCGTGGACATTTTTTCGGCCATTTTTAAAATCTCGGATCTTCACTCATTGCCTTGGCACTATACACTTCACAAAGCTGACGGTGAATGTCAGCAGCCGACATGTTTCTTGTAGTCAAAAATCGAATCACCGACCGAATCTCATACGCGGCGGGCGATTCGGTTACCTTAAACATTTTAAAGTTCCACAGTAATGCGTACAGGTTAGCTACAGAGCTGCAACTGACATGAAGTGTTTCGCTAGGAATGCTGGGAGGCGGGGTGCACGCTCGTTACGGCAGGAATGCGAACTACTTCCGTGTACGGGACAACGGCCCTTACTTAAAAAACAGCCCTCGTATTCACGTGTTAGTTGTCAAAACAGTACAAATTACTATAGAAACAAAGTCTGTCGTGGAAAGTGCTACGATCTGGAGATAAAACGCATAACCACAAGAGCTTAGAGCACAATTAAGTCCTAATTCAATACTTAGACACAAAAAAGTCATATAGATTTAGTAAAAATTGACCCATCTTTATTAAAATAAACATCGAGAGCAACTGTTTGCTAATATTTGGAAAGTGTTTTACTGTAATATAACACTGAGGCCCTTACAGTGAATACATATCCACAAGAAGTGAAAAGCCAAGGTTAAAAATATAAGACTACTTTTTTCTAATCATGCAATCTTGGAGCAGCCACTGCTAGGTTGAGCATGTTCTATTTGCTAAATAGAACATGCTCAACCTGTTTCTATTTCTAAATAGGGGAACAGAAGTCTGACTATTTCCCTATTTCTGTTCGCTTCTTATAGATGTGCAATCATTGGCCCTATCAGTCGAAAGTATTCTATCAAAGAATTCTGCAGTGTCATAGCGGTCTGACATAAAGGAAAATTGAAGTAGCCAATAGGTTAAAGTACAGTATTTTGTAAAAGTAATTTCTATATTATTTTCTCCAATAAACTTAGGGACATTTGGGAAAATGTACTTACAAAGACTGTACATATATTTATTTTTATATATATTCACACAGTTTGTAGCTAAAGTATTGATAATTAAATCTGGTAACAACATTTTCTGCTAAAAACTTTCAGTATTAAACTAAATTTTTGAGCAAAGACTAAATTTCAAGATACCTAAGAAATTTAAACACATTCTTTATGTTACAAGGAACAATGCAAATCCAGTCCTATAATCATGCTACAATCTCTCTTTAACGATTATATTTTTATGTATTAAATACTAAGTTAATATTTGAGACAATTTATTCTTTCATTTTAGACATATTAAAAAAGACTAAGCTTTTAATTGAAAATGTGAGATGGATAGAATTTTAATAATAAATATATAAAGAAAAAATATGATCAAATTTGAAAAGAAAAAGATAAACAAAATATATATTTCACACTAGTTACAAATTTACAACTCATACAATACTGATTAATTGCGAGTGGTCAAGAGAAGGCATCGCACATGAAGTCTCGGTATGATTTACTTGCATGTATACCAAGTCCTTGAAGGTAGTTGAAGAAGCGGTTGGCGCGACGGGAGTAGTTGGTGAGTCTCACTTGCTCTGCTCGGCCTATCTCACGCAGGGCTGGTAGATACTCACAAGCTACGGCATTGTGATTACTAAGCATTGTTGATGATACACCACTAAGGAACATCTGTTCCGACTGACGCAAGATGGAAAGCCACCTGAAATAAAGTTACATTTCCTATTTAGACTTCACACTCACTAAGAGTAAAACTATTATTATATATTGACTGAAAGTCTCAACGCAAATGCTAGAACTCTAGGTTTGAACTATTGCTTCATACAGTACAATCTAAAAATACATATTCATAGCAAACCTAACCCAAACAATTCCAGTGAAGAGTTGTCATTAATTGCAACTAGGGGTGTGCGAGTAGTGATTTTTGAGTTCGAGTCAAGTGGTTGTCATTTTTTCGAGTATCGAGTATTTTCGAGCGAGTATTTACAGAAGGATTTCCTGTTCACCCAAGACAACTGTAAAGGGCAGACACTATCCTAAGCTTATGTTAAGTTTTGCCAGATTCGTAAATATATACATCTAAACTGAACACAATAATTTTGATTTGTTTTTTGTAACTGTAACATTTGATAAATAAAACTGTTTACTTCCTGT